>CM053505.1:95637698-95656915 GCA_028627145.1 Eidolon dupreanum | reverse complement strand
TGATTATTGAAATATGAGGTCTTCTTATAGCCATTTTATCTTTTGCTTTCTGGTAGTTCAGTGTTTCCACTGCTCCCTTGTTTTTGTGTTTCTGTTTTCTTTAATTTGGTTGGCTTTTGTGGGTTTTGCCTCTGGTTTTTCTTGTTTTATGTTATATACTTCAATTCTGAATATTTGGTGTGTGGTTACCATTATGACTATGAAAAGGATAGTTAAATATATACAATCTTTCATTTTCCTCTGCGTGTACCTTATCTCCATTCTCCTTTGCAAGTTTGGATCTTTGAATCCTCCTCTTTTCAGTCATTGTTATCTGAATTTGTCCCTATGTGTGCTGAATGTTCATTACTATCTTGCTATAGCAATTATCTTATTATTTAAGCTTGCATTGTCCTGTTCTTAGTAAGGGTTGCACTCCTCTGCTTCTATTTGCCTGATAGTCACTTTACTCCTAATTATGTATTTTTTTGTCATTTTGTTTTAGGTGACCTGACCCCTTTCAGTATTTCCTATAGTGCAGGACTTTTGGTGGAAAATTCCCTCAATTTTTGTATGCCTGGAAAGGTCTTAATTTCTCCTTCATATCTAAAGGAGAGCTTAGCTGGATACGTTGTTCTAGGCTGGTAGTTCCTTTCACTTAATAGTTTAAGTATTTGATTCCATTCCTTTCTGGCTTGTAAAGTTTGTGCTGAGAAGTCCGACGATGATCTAATGGTTTTTCCTTTATAAGTTACCCTTTTCTTCTCCCTGTCTGCCTTGAGAATTCTCTTTGTCGTTGATTTTTTATAATTTTAAGACAATGAAGGCCTTTTCAGGTTGAGATAATTGGGTGTTCTGTTGACTTTTTGAATTCCAAGCTCCAGCTCATTCCTTAGGTTTGGAAAATTCTCGTCAACTATTTGTCTGAAAATGCTTTCTAGTCCATGCTTCTTTTCCTCAGCTATGATAATGCCCATTCATCTTATGTTTCCTCTCCTGATGGTATCAGCTAGTTCTTGAATTTCTCTTTCATTATTTTTCATTCTTTGATTTTTCTCTTCTTCCTTCTGAATTATTTTTTGATTTCTGTCTTTAATATCACTGATTGTTTCCTTCATTTGGTCAACTCTATTTTTCAAGCTTGTTATTTCATTTTTCAACTCTTGCAGTGTATTTTTTTTTTATCTACAGAAATTCTACTTGGTTCTTTTTAAGGGTTTTAATCTCCTTGCTCTGCTCATCTAGGTGTTTTTCCGATTCCTGAAATTGTTAATATGACTCGTTTCAGAATTCACTGAGTTTTTTCAGAAGTACCATCCTGAATTCTCTGTCATTTAAGTTGCATATTTCTATGTCTGTAAGCTTATTTTCTGAAGTTTTTTCTTTCTTTCTGAGATGCCTTGTCACCTTGTTTGTTCATTGTGTTTAATGGACTATTTGTCTGCCTGGGCATTAATGGAAATGTATTCTGCTTTTTTTCCAGAAAGATTTATTATATAAAGGTCTCTCTTTAGCCTGCTGCAAAGAAGACGCTTTCCTTTTGGTTTCCAGTAGGAGGCATCTAAGCCTCTTGTATCCCTGCTTTATATAAAGCCTTAAAAATGCCTTTTTAATTTTCTCATAGATATTTAATCACACTAGCTACCCTCAGTTTCAGTTCCTGTCAGTGTTAGCAACAGTTTCGATAGCATTTCCTCAGACCCCCCTGGGGCTCTGCGGTGTTCAATCTCAGAGGTATGGGGGTGGGGGCCCTCTGGGTTGGATGTTGGGGGCTGCGGCCCAGCCTCAGTTTTGTAACCGCAGTCAGTAAAAATCAACTTGTTGTTTTTCTGCTGTCCCACTTCTTTGCTTTCTTCCCTGATATCTGGGCCCTGTCGCCTGCTGTGTGGAACTCACAGCTCTCCCAGGCAGGGCTGTTGAGGGAACTAGCCACTCCTTCTCCCTTCCCCCTCCTCCTACAGTGAGCTATGGCTGCAATAGGCAGGTTCTTGATTTCTCCCAGTCCACTGCATGACACCCAGAGTTCTGACCTGTGGTAGCTCTTATGCGCAGATCCCATGCTCAGACGTGCTGGTGTGCAGTTTAGGTGCTTTTTGTTCAGTTTTAGATGTTCAGCTTATTATTGTTTCAAGGGGAGAGACCTGGCGATGTCTCTCACTCCACCATGTTTCTGAAATCCTTCTTTTACTGCTTTTAAGATTCTCTCTTTGTATTTAACCTTTGGCATTTTAATTATGATGTGTCTTAGTGTGGGCCTCTTTGGGTTCCTCTTTTTTGGGACTCTGAGCTTCCTGGGGTTGTATGTCTATTTCTTTCACCAGGTTATGGAAGTTTTCCATCATTATTCCTTCAAATATCTCTTCAATGTCTTGTTTTCCTTCAAGTATCCTTATGACCCAGATATTTTTACATTTAATAGTGTCCCATAATCTCCTTAAATTATTATTATAGTCTTGGATTCTTTTTTTCTTGCACTCTGATTGAGTGTCCTTGGCTTCCCCATCCTCTATATCGGTGGTTCAATCCTCTTCTTTATTCACTCCGTTTATTCCATTTAACATACTTTTCATCTCAGATAATGTGTTCTTCATTTGTGACTGGTTCCCTTTTATAATTCCCATTTCCATTTTTTTATACTTTTTTTTATCTCTTTGTGAAAGTTCTCACTGAAGTCATCTACACTTCCTCTGAGTTCATTGAGCATCTTTATAACCAGTGTTTTGAACTCTGCGTCTGTTAGATTGCTTGCCTCCATTATTCTTGGACCTCTGTTCTGTTCTCTCACATGGTTTCTGCTTCTTTGTCTTCCCATTTTGGCTGCCTTTCCGTGTCTGTTCCTATGTACTAAGCAAAGCTCCTAAGTCTCCTGGTCTTATTAGCATGGATTTGTGTGGTAAGTGTCCAGTGGCACAGTCCTGAAAGGGTTCAGCTGCAGGCCAAGTTTAGCCCCAGCCTGTGCCCCTCTGAGGCCACCTGTTATGATTCAGCAAGCAATCCACAGATGCTGTGCTTATAGTTGCCTCAAGAAACCACACCAGATACCGAAGCCAGCTGCCACTAGTTTGAGTCTTGACGTTGCTCAGCAAGTGGCACAGGACTCGTGTAGGATACACCTGGATGTGGCTTGGGTGTGCCATGAGTTGGGGGAGGTGGAGTTTCAGGGAATTCTCTTGGTGGAGCGACCTCTGTTATCCAGTTCAATGACGTCTGAGTTATGGCAGCACTGCGTCTGCACACTGGAGCAGAAAGGACTCAACAGAGGAACAATGGATACTGCCAGCACTTCTGTACTGAGTGAGCCTCACATTCAGCCCTCACTCCAACAACTCACATCCTGCTGTAAGTCCCTGGTGCACCTGGAGCAGCCAACTCGGCGCTGGTGCTCAGAGTGAGCAGGTCTGTCACTGCCTAAGTCCATTTGTAGACATGGCCCCTTTAAGAAGCATCTGCAGCTGCCACAGCTTCTGTCCCACTTGGCAGCTCGGACGGGGCAGTGTCACATATTCACCTCCTCTTAACTTCTACCATTGCAGGGCAATTTCTTATTTCTCTTTCTAGTTGTAGTGCTTCCATTCCTCTAGATCCCAGCCTACTTTCCTTGCTGTTTGCTCCTTGTTTCTGTCACAACTTTGATTTGGTCACAAGAGGGATGAACAGAGCCTCTATCATCTATGCCATTTTTTCTCCTCCACCTGCTTATTATTACTTTATTGTTCATTGTTCTACATTTGTGAACACTTTCACACTGCTTCTTGAGTCTTTTTGACATTACCTTAACATATATTTAGTTTGGGGGTGTATTAGATGTTCCAGACTCATCTTGTCCATATTCCACCTCAGACCTGGAACCAGTTATTTCTCCAAGGGGCTCTGGTTTCTTTTAGAGACTATAGTGTAGACACTAAGGGTACTCATTGCAACTGATATTGCTTCAAGGTCTTTACAGTGGACAGAGCTAGAATACACACTTTTTTTGAGAATCATTACTGTTATTTCAGTTCATCCTGAATGAGTTTATGCTACTATTTCATGAGGTAGCATAATAGTTACTTTCATTTAAATTTAAGATAGACTAATTTTAAAAATCTATTTACTTTTACACTAAACACCCTGATTTCTTAAGACATTCACAAAATTGCTTATTCCTTGCTCTATCTCTTTATATTTACTTGTATATATAATATTTCAAAATAATAATTGCAATATTGTTAGTAGCAATATGGTTGTCTAATATAGTTCAAGATACATTGTGCTTCTTTTTATTCTTATGATATATTTCTCATTTGGGATATAGTCAACTTACTATGTTTTAAAGACATTTGAAAGAGTTAAATTCTGCAGAATTAACCGATAGATAAATTTTATCTGGAACCACAAACCCATTTATTTCATTTGTTTTTTTTTTTTAATTTTTAAAACTTGTTTTGTTAAGTTTGTTTTATCATTTTGTAAATCATTTTATGCTTCTAAAACCAAAATCACGAAATAGTTGCTTTAAGAAAAGTCTAGCTTCCATTCTATACTCTGGTTCCACCTTTCCCCCATTTGTAATCATTTCCTTTTTTCCTTGGTATATCTTTCTTTACATATAAATATAAATATAAAAACACACATGTTTCCAAAGAGGCACATACACATATTATCCCCTTTGCTTAGATACATGATAGCATACATATTGTTCTGCATCTTTCCTTTTTTACATAATATACTCTGAAAATCACTCATAGTAGTGAACATAGATCTCTGCTATAATTTCTTCAACCATTGATCCATTGATGAATATTTAGGTAGGTTCTAGTATTTTACTAACATAAAAGGTAATAAATGGTGCTCCATAAGTAGCCTCAAACATATGACATTTCATATTTTGTTGGCATATCTGAGATGAAGCCTTATAAATTAGATTATTGAAACAAAGGACACATGGATCTATTTTGCTGGCTGTTGCCACATCCCCATACATTGGGATTGTACCATATTGCGGTACTATCAACAATATTTGAGAATGCCTGTTCCTGTATGCTGAATAATGTTGACGAACATTTCCCCAGTACCATAGTGAGGAATAATCTCTGTAGGGATGGCTGCCCTCATTGCCTTTCCTTTTCAAGATTTTCCTATCCACTTGTACTATTCATTCATCTTCCTAAATGGATTGTATAATCCACTTATCTTGCTCCAGAAAAAAAACTTATGATATTGGAAGGTCTAAATATGTTATTTAGGAGTTAGTAACTTTTACATATACTAATAAACATTTGCAAATGGGAATTATTTGTTCATCTTTCTAATGTATTCTATTAGCTATTTGCCTCTTCTCAAATTCTGGTAGCTGTTCTAGAATCTAAACAAATCTCAGTTTGTAAAATAATAAAATTTTTTTTATTCAAGTGAAATAATTTTATATGGTTTCATTTGTACATTAGATCTCTGATCCATTTATAATTTATTCTTTTATATGACATAAGAAATAAATCCAGCTTCATTTTTCCTATGTCTATTCAGTTACCCCAATGAGATTTTTAAAAATTTTATTAGTTTCAAGTATACAGTACATTTGTTAGACACTTATACAGTTTATAAAATGATCCCCTTAATTGCTCTTTCTCTCTTCTGGCTCTCCATCTAGCCATTACGTTAATGCTAACTGCATTCCCTATGCTGTGCCCCCCCATCCTTGTGACCATCTATCTGTCAGCTACTAATTTGTACTTCTTTAACCCTTCACCCCAATCTCCCAGCTCCCCAATCCCCCCCACTCTGGCCATCACCAGATTGTCTTCTATATTTGTGAGTCTGTTTTTGATTAGTTCATTCTTTTTGTTCCTTAGATTCTGCATATAAGTGAAATCACATGGTATTTATCTTTCTGTCTGACTTATTTCACTCAGCATAATACCCTCTAGGTCCATCTATGTCATTATAAATGACAGGATTTCAATTTTTTTAATGACTAATATTCTATTGTATATATAAACCATAACTTCTTTATCCAGTCATCTTTTGATGGGCATTTAGGTTGCTTCCATATCTGGGCTATTGTAAATTATGCTTCCATGACCACAGGGGTGCATAGATCTTTACGAATTATTGTTTTGGTTTTCTTTGGATAAATACCCAAATATGCAATTGCTGGGTCAAAACATGTATCCATTTTTAAGTTTTTGAGAACCCTCCAGACTGTTTTCCATAGTGGCTGTACCAATTTGCAATCCCACCAACAGTGTATCAAAGGTCCCTTTTCTCCACATCCTCGCCAACATTCGTTCTTTGATTTATTAATAACAGACTGTCTGACAGCTGTAAAGTGATATCTCATTGTGGTTTCAATTTACATTTCTCTGATGATTCATGACCTTGAGCATCTTTTCATAAGTCTATTGGCCATCTGTATTTCCTTTTTTGAGAAGTATCTGTCTAGGTTTTCTGCCCATTTTTAAATTGGATTGTTTGTTTTTTGTTGTTGTTGTTCCCAATGAGTTTTGTTTAAGTCTTTTTTTCTCTATGATTTGGCATAGACTAAATTTCTATTTGCATTTTTTCTCTTATGTTGCTTTGTTCCTATTAATACATCAATACCACACTTTTAATTATATAAATTTTATAATAGGTTTTAGCATCCGTAAAGGTGTCTCCCCTCATTGGTCTTATTTTCCATGGTTTTTATTTTGTCTCTGCTTGCACATTTGTTTTCGCTAATGGTTATTACAGTAAACTTGTCTAGCTGCCGAAAATGCATGTTATTTTTATTGTGATTACATTAAAGTTATAAATTTATGCAGAAGCAATTAACTCTTTATGATGTTGAGTTTCCTGATCCTAGAGAGTGGCATGTCTTTCCATCCATTCAAGTTTATTTTTGTGTCTTTCAAAATGGTTTCTAATTTTCCTTATTTATATTTTGATCATTTCTTGTTAAAATTATGTCTAGGTATTTTGTTTGTGCCATTGGTAATGTAATCTTCCTTTTTACGTTCTAACTGACTATTCTTCTAAATATGAAAACTTTGACTTCTGTTTGTTAGTTTTATTACCTGTTACTTCACTAATATCTCTTCTGTTGTTTATAGTGGTTTTCCCATTAATTTTTTTATTCTAATTTTATCTGTGTATTTCCTCTCTCTTATCTGATTACATTGGCTCATATCTCCACCACAATATTAAAGAGTAATAAGATGTTAATCTCCTTTTGTTTCTGACCTTACTAGTGGAGTCTCTAGTTAGTGTTTCCACAGTAAGCAGGTTATGGGCTTTGGAGCTGAGATTTGTATATTTGATTAGTTAACATAGTTTATCTGGCTACATTATTAGTGAAAAGTCACTAAACACAACACTCACAAAATCCAATTTCAAAAAGAAGTGGCTGTTTTTACAGACCTTTTGCTGTTTAATACCAACTCTCACTAATTAGAATACCTATTTGAAAGAGAACAAGTTGGAGGACAAGTATAAAGGGCATATGCTAAGTAATGCATTATATTCATATTATATTAGATAGCAAACCATTTGGCAATAGAGATGCTGGAGTATTGTAGTTAACATTACCTTCTTTGGGTCATTAAGTAATAGAATTTAATAATTTTTGAGGTCTGTTAAGAGAAAAAATTTAAATATGTGAAATAACATTTTAATGTGGCTATAGTAGTTAATATTTTACTTATTACATGTTTGCTGCTTAATAATTCTCCAGTTTTCAAAGCCATCTACCATTATTTATTAGTCAGTATCAATTCTGCTTCAAATGTAGTAAACACACATGCTCTGAAATCAGACTTTTATCATTTCTATTCAACATAGTACTGGACGTCCTAGCCAGAACAATTAAAATAGAAAAAGAAATCAAAGGCATTCAAATCAAAAAGGAAGAAGTAAAATTATATCTGTTTGTAGATGATATGATCATATAAGTAGAAAACTCTAAAGATGCAACAAAAAACACTGTTAGAACTAAAACAAATTCAGTAAAGTTTCAGGATACAAAATCAACATAGAAAAATCAATGACATTTCTATAACAAAAAATGAACTATCTGAAAGGAAACTAAGAAAACAGTCCCATTTAAATAGTAACAAAAAGAATAAAACACTTAGGGATAGACTTAACCAAAGTGGTAAAAGACTTGCACACTGAAAATTATAAAATGCTAATGAAAAATTTTAAGAAGAAAAATAAATTAAAAGATATACCATATTCAAGGACTGGACAAATGATTACTGTTAAAATATCCATATTATCAAAAGTCATCTACAGATTAAATGCTATCCCTGTTGAAATCCTAATGGATTATTTACAGAAATAGAAAAAAATCTTAAAATTCAAATACAACCACAAGAGACCCCCCAAGAGGCAAAGCAATATTGAACAAGAAGAATAAAGCTGGAGGTATAACACTTTCTGATTTAAAAACACATTACAGGGATATAAACCTAAAAGCAACAAATGAGCAGGACAAACAGAGACCCATAGACATGGACTATAGAGTAGTTATCAGAGGTTATCAGAGGATAGGGGGTAAGGGGAGTGGGGAGGTAGATGGGGTAAAGGGGATCAAATATGTGGTGACAGAAAGAAATCTAACTATGGCTGGTGAACACACAATGTAAATATATATATACTTTACTGTTAAAATGTACAGCTGAAACTTACTGGATTTCGTTAACCAATATCACCATAAAAAAACTAAAAAATATTTTAAAAACCTGTATGGTGCTGACATAAAAGCAGACATAGATCAACAGAACAGAATAGAAACCTATAAATAAATCCACAAATTTACAGTCAACTGATCTTCCACAAGAGTGCTAAGAACACATATGGGGAAAGGATAGTCTCTTCAATAAATTGTGTTGGCAAAACTGGATATCCACATGCAAAAGAATGAAATTGGACCCTTATCTTACACCAAGCACAAAAATATTGACTAAAAATGGATTAGACTTAAGCATAAGACCTAAAACCACAATACTTCTATAAGAAAACATAGGAGAAAATCTTGACTTTGGTCTTGGCAATGATTTTTTTTAATATGACGCCAAAAGTACAGACAACAAAAGCAAATTAGACATGTGGGACTGCATCAAACTAAAAATCTTCTGCACATAAAAGGGAACAATGAACAGAGTGAAAAGGCAACCTATAGAATGGAGAAAAAGTTTGTAAATTATATATCTGACAAGGGGTTAATATCTAAAAACATAAAAAATTCATACTATTCAATGGCAAAAATGAATGAATAAGAAATAACCTGATTAAGAATGGACAAAGGAAATGCATAGATATTTCTCAGAAAAAAAAGGAAGACGACATAATGGCCAACAGGCATAAGAAAGGTGATCAACATCACTAGTCATCAGGAAAATGTAAATCAAAACCACAATGAGATGTCACCTCACACTTGTTAGGTAGCTATTAACAAAAAGACAGGAGATAACAAATGTTGGCAAGGATGTGGACAAAAGAGAACACTTGAACACTGTTAGTGGGGGTGTAAATTGATACAGCCGTTATTGAAAACAATATGAAGTTCTCTCCAAAAATTAAAAATGGAACAACCATATGATCCAGCAATCCCACTTCTGGGTATATAGTCAAAGGAATTTAAATCAGGATCTCAAAGAGGTATCTACACTCCTATGTTCATTGCAGCATTATTCACAACAGCCATGATATGGAAACAACGTCAATGTCCACCAACAGATGAATGGGTAAAGAAAATGTGATACACACACAGAATGAAATATTATTCAGTTTTTAAAAAAGGAGGAAATTGTGCCATTTACAACAACATGGATGAATCTGGAGGATATTATACTAAGTGAAATAAGCCAGAGAAAGAAAAACAAATACGACATAATCTCCCTTATATGTATAATCTAAAATAGACTCAGAGAAGCAGAAGGAAATGGGGAGATGCTTGCAAAAAAGTACAAAGTTTCATTATTCAAGATGAATAAGTTTTGAAGATTTAATGGACAGCATAGTGACTATAGTTAACAATACTGTATTGTACACTTGAAGTTTGCTAAGAGGGTAAATCTTAAGCATTGTCACTTAGGAAAGAAGGAAGGAAAAAAGGAAGGAAGGAAGGAAGGAAGGAAGGAAGGAAGGAAGGAAGGAAGGAAGGAAGGAAGGAAAGGAGCAAGAAAAGAAGGGAGGGAGGGACGAAGGGAGGGAGAAAGGAAGAAAAAAAAGAAAGAAGGAAGGAAAGGAAGGAGGGAGGGAAAGAGAGAGAAGAGGGGGAAGGAGGGGAGAGGAGGGGAGGGAGGGAAGGGAGATGAGGGACGCAGGGAAGAAGGAGAAAGGAAGGAAGGATGGAAGGAAGGAAGAAAAGGAAAGGAGACAGGGTTGAGGGAAGAAGGAAAGAAAGAAGAAAATGGTGACTATGTGAGGTGATGGATATTTTAATTAACTTGATTGTGGTGAATATTTCACAAAGTATACATATATGAAAATACCACACTATACATATTAAGTAGGTACAATTTCTCTTTGTCAATTAGATCTCAATAGACATGCAAAAAAATAAAATAAAAAGAACTGTCAGCCAGTATTGAGAAAACAGAACAGTCAGCACTACAAAGTACAAGATTCTGAAACCACTTTGTGCTAGAAGTAAGCAGCCCTACATATCTGTAGGGACCTGAGGAGAGCCCTACAGATATGTTATTTGTATTCATAATGATGAATATGTCATCAAGTAAAGATTAAATTTTCATTAATTATACTCTGCTTAATAAAGGGATGTAGATGATACATACATTTTTATTCAAAATGCTTAAAAATACAGAATTATGATTTTTGAGAAACATAGCCATAAAGGAAAAAATATCATTGTCAGTTAACATCTCAATATAGGATAATTATTAAACTTGGTATTTAGTTGGGATGTATTATGATAATGATTGTTCTTCAAATGATTGCCATTTGGAACAATTTTGTTGCATTTTAATGTACTTCTGGACCTCACAGGACTTCATCAAATTGTTAGTGATATGCAAACACACAAGGAAATGCATGAAAAGAAACCTCAGAGTGAATCATTTGATGATTTGAAAAATTTTGCCCTATTTATTTAATGTAGGTTTTGCAAAAAAAAAAAAAATAGATATCCACACAAAAGTTTTCTTAATCTTCCTAGGTGTAATTCTTAATCTTCTTAGGTGGCCAATGAAACAATTCTTCAGGCAATATTCTAAAAAGTGTTTTGAAACTAGAATATTTGATTTGCAAACCCTTAAAAGAAATTTTAAAGCTCCAAAACAATCCAAATGTAATACATAAAGGTGATTATTCAAAATGTCTGAATATCCATGTTTGAATTTCCTCTATGTACTTAGATATGCATAACCATATGGAACTGGTAATACACATCTAAACCATTAGGTAGCTAAAACTCCAGCACCAATTTTATAAAGGAGTGAGTTGGCCTGTTGTTCCCCATGGCACTATAGTAAACTGAGGATGCAAACCCTATCTACATAGATCAAATTCAATTTTTCTGTAAAACATGTGAGTCAAACAGATTGGATGTGCCCTTAGGCATTGAGATTATGGCTCCAGGTACAAGTTTCCAGCCTCAGAGAGAAAAGGGAAAGATGGAGCTACTCAAGTAAAGTTAAGGAGATAATATGGAAATTTCCCCTCACTGGGTGAGGAGAATCCTCTCTACTGAAGGCAGAAAATCAAAAGACTCCCTTCCCCCCTGGGTTTCACTGTTGGAAAACAGTACTTACCCCTGGTTTGTAGACAAACTTTCTAAAGAGCTATCTTTGAGCATTCAGCCCCAGGTTTGTATGCGCCCCAGTTTTGTATTTGCCTCCCCTCAAGTATGGTGTGTATTCCAAGACTCTAATCTTCTTAGAGATAATCTCCAATGATAATTATCTGATGGAATGAGTGGATAACATGATAATGACTGATAGTCCCTTTAGGTAGGAAATATGTGGCTTCTTTGCACAGCAGAAAGTCAAAACAGTCTGAAGTAGAAGTGCTGGGTTCAGTGACATATTTTTAAGATGGGTTCAGATATCTGAATATATATTTGGTAAATAACTTTTTTATGTTAGTTTCATGTATACAGTACAATGGTTAGACATTTGTATAATTTAGGAAGTGATTCCCCAATTACTCTAGCACCCACCTGGCACTATATGTAGCCATTACTTATGGGTTCTGTAACTTTTGAGCTTTAGCATTTCGGCCTAGTCATTTTACTCTTGTGACTCAGTCTCAGTGATTATGAAATGCCCTGCATATTCCATACAACTCCAGTGAGGTTCACATATGAAATACATGAAAAGACAACCTACTGAATGTGAGAAAATATTTGCCTAAGATACATCTGACAAGGGATTAACATCTAAAATTTATAAAGAACTCATACAACCCAACAACAATAAAAAACGAACAATCCAATCAAAAAATGGGTAGAAAAACTGAATAGACATTTCTCTAAACAAGACATATAGATGGTTAATGGACATATGAAAAGATGCTCAAGGTCACGAATCATCAGAGAAATGCAAGTTAAAACCACAATGAAATATCACCTCATACCCGTCAGAATGGCCATCAATAAATCATAAAACAAGTGTTGGCAAAAATGTGGATAAAAGGAAACCCTAGTACACTGTTGGTGAGATTGCAAAATTAGTACAGCCACTATGAAAAACAGTTTGGAGGGTTCTCAAAAAATTAAAAATGGATATACCTTTTGACCTAGCAATTGCATTTCTGGGTATTTATCCAAAGAAAACCAAAACACTAGTTTTTAAATATCTATGCACCCCTATGTTCACAGCAGCACTAGTCATAGTAGCCCAGATATGGAAGCAACCTAAGTGCCCATCAATAGATGACTGGATAAAGATGTCATGGTACATATATACAATGGAATAGTACTCAGCCATAAAAAATGAAATCTTACCATTTGCCAACAACATGGATGGACCTAGAGGGTACTATGCTGAGTGAAATAAGTCAGACAGAGAAAGATAAATACCATATGATTTCTCTTACATGTGGAATCTAAGGAACAAAATAAACAAACTAAATGAAAACAGACTCATAGATACAGAGAACAAAGTAGCAACTGCCAGAGTGGAGGGGTTTGGGGGCTGGATGAAAAAGGTGAAGGGATGAAGAAGTACAAATTAATAGTTACAAAACAGTCACGGGGATATAGAGTACTGCATAGGGAATATAGTCAATATTATTGTAATGGCTGTGTGTAGTGCCAGGTGAATGCTAGAGTAATTGGGGGGATCACTTCATAAATTATAGAAATGTCTAACCATTGTGCTGTATACCTGAAACTAATACAAAACGAACTTTTTTAAAAAAAGAAATGCATGGAAGTACTCTAAAATGTAGTATTTTTAGTGAAAGATTTTAGATAAAGATTTCATTTTGGAAAAAGGAAAATAACTGTTATTTTATGACAGATGATAATAATTTTTATATATTTTTTTGTTTCTAAAGGTCATCACATCATTGATATGGTGTCATATTTAGTGCTTTATATTGGAAAATTTTAAGATATCATTGTAATGTCCTCAAGACATCATTTCATCAAGCTTAATGACTGACTAGCAGTCCACAGATAACAGAAGTTTAGGGGAGCCTCTGGCTGAGGGGATTCCCACTTGGCAAGAAGCCACAGCACTACCAAATGGGTTCATATTTGAATGTAAAACAGAAGTCTTGTAGATTCTATTATGTCTGTCTTAGTTATAGAGCCCCCAGTAATTGGCAACATTTAGGTTCATGGGTATGACCAGAGGGCAAGTATAAAATGTTAATTAGAAACATGACCAATAAATAAATTCAATCTTGAAGATCAGAAAGGGAAACACGGTAGTTAAAGAACAATCTCTGTGTCTTGGAGACATCCTTATCAGACACTTGGGATTTCATTGCTGAAAGATTAGAGAAGAAACATTCAGGAGATGAAGAATTTTAGCCCTATTGAGGATTGTGTTTAGTTTGATTGCTACAAATTGAAATGTGAGATCATGATACTGCAACCTATAATTTTGCAATTGTTGAGTCAAACAATATTAGAAAAAATGACTTTCTTAGCATCAATAATTTTTCAAAGGTGTTTAATTACTACAGTGCCAAAGCAAATATGAGCTATAGTATAGTAATTAAAATTTTAAAGGAGGGAGACAGGGCAAAATGTTGTAGATGATATAAGCTTCATTCATTCCCTCTTGTGACCACAGCAAAGTTGTGACAGAAGCACGGAGCAAACAGCAAGCAGAGTTGACTGGGGTCTAGATGAACAGAAGCCCTACAACTAGAAAGAGAAATACGAAATTACCCTGCAACAGTAGGAGGTGAGAGGGGGCAAAGATGGAAGGCTGCCCAGTCTGAGAGGTTGAGTGGGAAGAAGCGGTGGCCGTGGCAGCTGGCAGGGGCAGATGCTCCTCTTAAAAAGGCCAGGTCTGCGATAGGACTTCTGTAGTGGTCTGAGCACCAGCTCCAGGTCAGCTGTGTTGAGGGGGGCACCAGGGACTTACAGGGGGACACTGAGTTGTTTGAGTGAGGGCCAGGGGCGAGGCTCTCTCCCACGCAGAAGTGCTGGTGGTATCCATTGTTCCTCTTTGAGCCCCCCCCGCCATCCCAGTGTGTGGATGCAGCACCACCACAGCCGAGACGTCATCGAACAAAGCAACAGAGGTTACTCTGCCAAGAGGATTCTCTGAAACTCCACCTCCCCCAACTTGTGGCCCCCCTCAAGCTACATCCAGTTGTGTCCTCGGCAAGTCATGTGCCACTTGCTGAGCAATGCCAAGACTCACACTGGTGGCAGCTGGCCTCGGTATCTGGTGTGGTTTCTTGAGGCAACTATAAGCACAGCATCTGTGGATTGCTTGCTGAATCGTAACAGGTGGCCTCAGAGGGGCACAGGCTGGGGCTAAACTTGGCCTGCAGCTGAACCCTTTCAGGACTGTGCCACTGTACCACACAAAGCCATGCTAATAAGACCAGGAGACTTAGGAGCTTTGCTTAGTACATAGGAACAGACACGGAAAGGCAGCCAAAATGGGAAGACAAAGAAGCAGAAACCATATGAGAGAACAGAACAGAGGTCCAAGAATAATGGAGGCAAGCAATCTAACAGACGCAGAGTTCAAAACACTGGTTATAAAGATGCTCGATGAACTCAGAGGAAGTGTAAATGACTTCAGTGAGAACTTTCACAAAGAGATAAAAAAGTATAAAAAAAAATGGAAATGAGAATTATAAAAGGGAACCAGTCACAAATGAAGAACACATTATCTGAGATGAAAAGTATGTTAAATGGAATAAACGGAGTGAATAAAGAAGAGGATTGAACCACCGATATAGAGGATGGGGAAGCCAAGGACACTCAATCAGAGTGCAAGAAAAAAAGAATCCAAGACTATAATAATAATTTAAAGAGCTTATGGGAAATCATTAAATGTAAAAATATCCGTGTCACAGGGGAACTTGAAGAGTGGGAACAAGAAGTTGAATATATATTTGAAGAAATAATGATGGAAAACTTCCCTAACCTAGTGAAGAAAATAGACATACAACCCCAGGAAGCTCAGAGTCTCAAAAAAGAGGAACCCAAAGAGGCCCACACTAAGACACATCATAATTAAAATGCCAAAAGTTGAATACAAAGAGAGAATCTTAAAAGCAGCAAGAGAAAAGCAGTCAATTATCTACAAGGGAGCACCCATAAGACTGGCAGCTGAGTTCTCAAAAGAAACTATGCAGGACAGAAGGGCTTGGCAACAAAAAAATATTCAACAGGATAAAGACCCAGGATCTACAACTAAGAATAATTTATCCAGCTAAGCTATCATTTAGAGTTGAAGGACAAATAAAGATCTTCCCAGAAAAAATAAGCTAAAGGAATTTATCAACACCAAGCCAGTTTTATAGCAAATGTTGGAGGGACTTCTTTAAGAACAAAAAAACATGTATCAAAAATATGAATAAAGAATGATGATAACTAAATATCTATCAACAAGTACCTCAAATGGAAAAGAATGAAGTACTCCAACCAAAAGATAGAGTGACTGAATGGATAAGAAAACGAGACCCCTACAAATGCTGCCTACAAGAGACTCACTTCAGATTAAAACACACACAGACTAAAAGGTAGGGGGATGGAAAAAGATACTACCTTGATGGACATAGAGGGCACTGTGCTGAAAGAAGTCAGTCAGATAGAGAAAAATACCACGATTTCACGTACATGTGGAATCTAAAGAACAAAATAAACAACAACAACAGAAACAAACTCATAGACACAGAGAATATTTTAAGGTCTACTAGATGGAAGGGGGTTTAGGGGTATGGCAAAAAAAGGGCAAAAGGATTAAGAGGTACAAATGGATAGATACAAAGTAGTCATGAAAATATAAAGTGTAGGATAAGGAAAATAGTCAACAATGTTGTAAAGAATATGTAAGGGGGAAGAGGGGTACTTGATTTAGTGGGGTGACCACTTTACTATACTATACAACTGAAACTAATATATTATTGTATGCCAACTATAATTGGAAAGAAATACTCATTGAATTGTAAAAAAAATATTTAACGAGTGAAGTGGGATTTTCTACAACTTGTATTTTTTAAAGACATTTATCTAACCAGTTTTGGAGAAAAATGAATCTTTACATTTGCTTTAAGGGAACTTGTTCCTTGATATTCTGAATTTAAAAATTATTCTTACAAAAAAGCTGACATTAAACATTATTATTTATGCAAAACAAGTAGCTAAAATACAGTTGACATGTAAGAAAATAAGACATTCCACAAAATGGTAAAAAAATCCTTTCGTTACAATATCAGTGAGTTACCTCAAGCACACATTTACCTGTTTGAGGTGGTAAGGAAAGAAAATAAATATCAACCGTTTGATCACCAAATGCATTATGTCCTGATTCTTATCTGTGTATACTCATAAAATTATTTAGATTGCTCAGTATAACTACTAGAATTCTCATGAAAACCTTTGGAGTACTTACTTTCCCTCTGTAACTACAAACTTCTTAAATAAGGACCTTTTTGCAAGTTTGCAATAGTACTTCAGATTTATACACCAATGTATGCTTTGGCTTAAAAAGAAGATCCTTTAAAATGCAAAATATAAGAATTAAACACTCCCATTAATATAAAATATTGAATAATAGTGCAGAACTCACTCCAGTTAGAAAAAAAGTAATGTGTGTACTTGTTTTTACAAGCTCGAAAAACCTTTAAAGAAAGAGAAGGGTCTTGTTTAGGGGCAATAAAAATTAAAAACATGCAGAAAAAAAAGAGAATGTCATGCCTACCTTCCAAATGGATTTATAAATGACATATTAAAAGCAATTTCAATAACTAAAAAATGTTTAACCTATTTAAAATATATTCTGAAACAATTTCATATTTACTAAATCAAATGTTTCCAAATGAAGATTTGGAAATATAAAAGGAAAGGTATAAAATAAATTATTCAAGTTTTTAGATGACTATACAATGAAACATCCATATGTTTACTGAATATTAACTTGGAAATATAAACTTTCTAGGTAATTTATCTCTAAAAACAGGTGTGAAATATATAAACCATAAGTAATTAAGTATATGTATATGTTAATGGAACACTTTTAATCAATGCTAAAGGGAGATGCATTTAAGAGTGAACTAACACCAATTAAATGACATTTTGATGTCTTCGTGGAAATGACACATTCACAAACCCATGTCTGTGCACTGATATTTATGTCTTCTTCTCTTGCATTAATGCTATTAACCAGTTTAATTCATTCAAGAAGGCAAAGCCAAGTTGCTTTTAATAACTTTCATAAGGCCCTAGATCTTCTTTTGAAGTCTTGTTTTAATTGCAATTGGCCCTGTAACCTAGTGAAAACACAAAAGGGTACACATACAAAACAAATTCTATAATCTTTATTTTTTTTCTATAAGGAAGAACAATGAAACATTCCATACTTGTGCACTTGACCCTTGGGAACTGACACAGATTTGCCAGGTACAAAACATAAAATTAAGTCAATTTATTGCTAAAAGTTAATTGACCATGTTAGAAAGAAAAAGTCTCCATTGCTACCAAAGGGTCGAAAGCTTAATACATATGACTGTGGGATTGCTTCTACCCACATAAAATTAAGTCAATTTATTGCTAAAAGTTAACTGACAGTGTTAGAAAGAAAAAGTCAACATTGCTACCAAAAGGTCGAAAGCTTGATACATATGCCTGTGGGATTGCTTCTACCCACATAACTGTTTAATTCATTTGGTGGTTAACAGAAAAGAATTCTTGCACTTAGATAAGCAAATGGTAAATAATATGTGCTGATTTCATCTAGAAATTGTTAAACCACTGTAATGTGCTTTGCGTAGTTCCTGTTCCACTTGTATCACATAACTTATGCTCATGTTCTCCTGTTAGTCAGAATAACAGGGATTGAAGAGACTTTCGAACAATCGCCAGCTCTTGCTGTTGCTGTTTCAGGAAAGAAAATATTATTTAGGTAACTATTGTATACATTTTGGCAAACAAAATACCCCAGTGCTCACATCCCTCATTAGTTCTTAATATTGAGTATACACTACTTACAGCATCCAGCATAATTTTGTTATGCATATAGGCCAATTCTTGTTTAAATTCACTTTCTTCGTTAGTAAGAAAATATTCATGGTTCTTCTCCAAGTCCTCCATACTCTAAAACAAAAAGTCAAAACAAAAAACCATCACATTCCAAACTTGTACAATTAAATTTCAAAAGAAATAACACTTAATATTCACAGATGCTCATTATTTATTCCAAATATTAAGATTATAACGAATGTAGGCAGATCAAAATAGCCACTTAAGAAAAATTTTAAACTTCATAGTTGAGTCAAATATTATTTTTGGACAAGTACAACAGTAGTACGCTTTACTGGAAATGATGAGTTAATGAATAGCTAAAGTCAAGGTGGAGCAAAAACAGGAAAAGACTGACAGTCTCATATCATAAAATACCATAATTTAAAAACTCTCTAATAAGCTTTAAACACCAGGTAACAATGTGCTTATAGTGACTAATAATCAATGTAACAAGATTCCATTGGAGGGAATAAAATGATCTATAATGTGACTTCTTAAAGTTATGAAAAACAAACTTATGTTGTAAATTTTTACTCTTCATTCAACAAGTAGTCATCTACTGCATCCTGTATAAAAAGTACTCTATTAAGTGCTGTGG
>CM053505.1:95609141-95637198 GCA_028627145.1 Eidolon dupreanum | reverse complement strand
TGACTTAGGGTTCCGTGTCCTAGCACTGGTCCAATATGCTGCTATGGTGGCACCTTTAAGCTTGGACAACAGTCTACCATAGAGAAGATGGAGATGCAAGAATTTCTTTGGCAATGTATTGAGGAACTGGTGAGAAGGCCCAGGCAAGTGGGTTGTTACAAATCATGTATTTTGTGAGATCAGGAGTTCTCTCTCTGAACTCTGTTCTCTGGGAGGGTGGAGAAAACACTACTAAAATGAAGACTGTGATGGTGAGAGAGGCACTGGTATCTTTGATAAATTCAGTGTTGGCTCTCTTCTAATTAAAAAAATTATAGTAAATAGTTGAAGAAAGGAAGGGTTAAAGGCAATCTTACATAACTTAAATCTGAATTCATAATTTAACAAGTTAATATTCAATATATTTTAAATAGTTAAATAGATGTACATAAGAAGTTAGGTAGACATACTATATGTAATTTTAATTAATAACTGAAGCCAGAAAGCAGAATTATTTTATGCTTCCCAGTTATAATTTCTTATTTTTAATGCATTAATATTACAGATAATTACAAGTACCTAGGTAATCAGGTTTACTAGAGATAACTACTAGTAGTTTATTAGAGATAACTACTGGTATCTAGGACATAAGGTTGAATCTAGGATATTGAAAAATGATTTTTTTCAAATCTAGGTTATTGTTAGAATAAGGTATTAGTATTATAGATAAATATTAATACCCATGAAAGTAGTTGTCTAAAGATAACTACAGGTAACTATTGAAGACAGGTAGTAGAAAATATATTCTTATTAAATCTAGCTTGTTATTTCTTATTGAAATAGTGTGTTAATACTAGACATAATTATTGGTACCACTAGATATCATTCTTCTCACCATTTTTTTTGGTTTTGAGTATTCTTCATAAAGTTATTTATGCTAATGTGAAATGAGGTTTTTTAATTGGATCAACAAATAAATATTTCAAAATTGTCTATCATTTCTGAATATAGTAAATATATATATAAACCTAACTGTCCTTCTTCAATAATCTTTAAGAGTTTAAAAGTATCATGAGACCAAAAAGTCTGAGAACTGCTGATATATATCAGTTTGCCAGTTTCCTTAGGAGGAGAACTCTTCATGGATAGGATACAGGTAAAATTCTAATCAGAAAAATTAAGTGGTCTAGTTATGAGTCCACAAGTTGAGAGCCTGGAGACGTCTTCTATTCTGGGCCCAACAGTTTGACTATGAACATATCATGTGTCCACTGTATGCCTTTATTTCTTTCTCTGTGACTTGAGGCTCACCTATATCTACTCACAACTCACCCTGTCTGGGGGATGGAAACAGAGCCACACTGGCAGTATTCCATAGTATTTCTCTGACTTGTACTTCCCCTCAATATTTTTAGAACTCCCAATTCCTCTCAAAACTGCCCCCACTCTGTCTATGAGCACCCCATTAATTTCTGGAAGTTAGTTTACAGGAAACACTTTCAGAGCAGAATCTGGATCTCCTTCATTTAGTTGCCCCATGCACAGAATCTCGCCAGTGCATGAGCAGAATCATTAGGCTATGAAGTCTCCATTTCCAGGCTCTGCTATCTCTGCTATTCTAGAAGTCTTGGGGGCCCATCCAGTGATTGCTTTTTGTCCTGGTATGATGTAAGGAACCACATCTTAGGAGGCATGTGTCCTGGTTCTAGTCTTAGCTCTGTTAATGGCCAGCCACGTGACCACAGGCAAGTCATTGAAACTTGATATTGGAAAGTGCTATGTAAAGGCATTAAAGTCTGTGTCCAGGTCCACTGTCTGTGAACAGAAGCTCTTTACAACCTCTCAAACTGACTTGAAGAGGAGGTTAAAGACCCAGATTCTGCTGCCAATCCCATCAAGCCTCCAGGTAGGAATCCCTGACCTTCTGTTACCCACTATCTGGGATCAAAGGGCAACCCTTTAAACTAGGCTTTAGAGTTGAGATTTTAGGAAGTCTGGAAGGTGGCAGACTTCCTAAATAGAGGTCATGCCTCTCACAGGGCTGGGCACGGGCACTGAGCAGCTGGGAATAAAGGGTTTTTGAGAAAAGGGGGCTATGAAAACCATTTCTTTCTAATTATATACAATTCACTTTGAAATGAAAGTTATAATAAGCTAAAAGGAAAGGAGGACAGAGCACCAAGGTAGAAATGGGGCTCCCTTCTGCCTTTACCCCCTGCTTTCCAAGAGCCCTGAGAGCAGAGAGCAAATATATGATGTCTTTTCTGCCACACAGAGCCTCTGCCAGATCGAGAGCACTATTATTTAATGGGAAGATTTTCCTGGTATCTGCTTTAGGTGCTTACACCCCCCGCCATTTTCACATGAGAAATAAAACAAACCTACCCTCCAACCCCAGCAAGTCCTGAGAACATGGAAGCCAAAGAGGCTTCACCACCACCTCACCTCACCTTAGGAACTGGCCAATTTCTGCACTATGACAGTGGGAGAGGCAAGACTCCATGTGATATATGTCTTATAACTGCTGTTAATCATTTATTGAGAACCTGTGTTTCCTACCCTTTGTGTGGGGGGAGAGGAGTGGAGGGTGAGCTATCCAGGTTTCCCATTTCAGTGTGCAATGTCAGAGCACTGACCTGAGCAAGACCCATCTACAAGGTCAGAGGCTGTATCTTGGAGGGAGGGAGAAATGGGAATCAGCAGCAGATGTAGTGGTCTAAGCAGTCTGGGCTGACAAACTCATTGATGTGGTAGGCAGAATAATGCCTCCACCCACCCTTTGCTAATCCCTAATCCCTGAAAACTGTGACTATTTTACCTTATATAGTAAAAGAGATTTTGCAGATGTAATTAACTTAAGGACCTTGAGATTCAGAGCTGACCCTGGATTGTCCTGGTGGATCTGATGTAATGACAAGGGTCCTTATAAGAGGAAGGCAGAGGTCAGAGTCAGAGTAGGAGAAGTAACAATGGAAGCAGAGTCAGAGAGAGATTAGAAGACACTATGCTAATGACTTGAATATGGAGGAAGGGGCCACTGGCCAAGGAATTCAGGTGGACTCTAGAAGCTAGAAAATGCAAGGGAATGGATTCTCCACTAGAGTTTCCAGGAAGAGCATGGCCCTGTCAACACCTAGATTTTAGCCCAGTGAGACCCATCAGATTTCTGACCTCCAGAACAGTAAGAGGATAAATTCGTGTTGTTAAGCCACTGAGTTTGTGGTAATTATGGCAGTGATAAGAAACTCATACAACTGGTAACCGGACAGTCTGGCTGATGGAAACAAACTGTGATCTTCAGGCTTGAGTGTTGATAATGGATTTCCAGTGCCAGCAAAGACTGGGAAGAGACACTAGGCTCAGTACAGAGGAGCCAGACTTGTAGGGCACTGAGACAGGGTCTGTCCCTGGAGCTATCCAGAATAGGGTGTTGACCGGGTCTCCAGAAACAAGGCAAGAGTCAAGAGACTGGGTTCTGTCTAACCTGGGCTTGAATCCAAATTCCACCACTTATTAGCCGTGTGACCTTGGTAACTTATGACATCCCTCTGAACCCCAGTTTTATCTGTAAAATGGAAATAATGGTACCTTCCTAGGCAGTCATTAGGAAAAATAAATGCTTGGTACAGTAACTGACACACAGACATGCTTAATAAGACTATCTGGCATTATTTTTATTCCTAGAAGTAAAATGAGCAGCACCAGGCTGACCAGGCTCTATATTCTCAGACCAAATGCAGGATTAGTCCCAGAGTCCATGTGCTGGTAGAGGCAGGTGGGAGGTTTTACAAGATTGTAGTAAGTGGTTGAAGCTGTAGGGACAGCTTAACTAGCAGGTCATTCATCAACCTTTTCTTCAGAACTCCACAAGGGAAGGGAACTAGTAGGTTTTGGAGTTCATGTTAGGATCACAAATTACCTATCCTAATCCCTCAAACATCTACACTTCTATTTGGTCTTAAGGTTCTTCTTCTAAATTAGGGCACAAGATGAAATTATAGACTGATGGTTGATATTTCCAGGGTGGCTAAAGTAAGTCCAGGAAATAGGTGATCCACTCCTTATCTGACCCCGGAGTCCATGGAGGCCTTCCCACAACGGTCAGCTCCCCTCATGGGAATTTGAAGCAAAACCTTGGTTGCTGGGGCACTTCCATAAACTCTATTGCTCTGATCAGGCAATCTCAGGTTGAAGAGCAAAAGTTAGAGTATCAGCTGAAGATGCGATAGGGGAGAGGGATTGGGAGATTGGGATGCTTTCACTTTCAACAGCAGCAGAAAGCCCACTTCCAGGTGGTCCTAGCAACATGGAAGGTCTGTTATCTTAACACCAGAGCTCCTGAGGCAGGAACTTTGAGATTGTTAATGCGGTGTCCCCTTGAGACCGTCAATGGCCAAGTTCCTTTCATCCTTCTGTGATGCAACCTTCAATGAGCCACTCTTGTGCTTGCTAGCTTCCCTCCCGGTGACAAGATGACTACTGTGGTCCTTTGTCACACATGACATGACAATATCCAGCAGATGAAGGAGCAACAGAAGCCCTTCCCCTAACACTCCCCGCCATCTCACATCACCAATCAATAGGAATGGGGACCTATCTTCTAGAGCTGGAGATGATCCCATACTCCTCTGAAACACGCTGGCCTTGAGGAAAAGGGTAATACTTGGGCAAAATTGGGCAAACTTGGGTTACTATAAGGAAGGCAAGAGAACAGATATGTTTGGAAATTCACCATATCTACTAAACATATGGGAAAAAATGGAAAATGCAGCAAATACTTTCCTCTAAGTGAAAGAAAGGAAACATGAGACTGATAGTCTACGAGGCATAGAGATGTTCATTTGTGTTTCCCCTTATCTAGCTCCATGGAAAGAAGTAAGAGTTACATACAACAGAACGGAAGGAAAATTTACTGAGGGAAATTCCATCAGAAGCAGAAGAGAGAACATTATACATATTATCTCCTATGTCATTGATATTTAAGGTTACACAGGGAATTGCCACAGTATCCTATGACGTGGCTTTCTCAATGCTGTCTGTGAACCAGAATTACCCTAGGAGGTTTTTCAAAGTACACATCCACAGGTGAACCCTGCCCCAAAGATTCTGATTTGGTGCCTTTAGAGTGAGCCCAGGAATCTGCATTTTTATTAAGACTCCCCAGATAACTCTGAAGCACATGGTTTGTTAAAGAGTACTATGTCACCCCTTAACAAATCTGATAGGTCAGAAGGCAAAGGAAGCTCCTGTTCTCCTTTCTGCTGTTCAGTATTATTTTGTCACTCTCAACATTCAAGTAACTTTGCAAGTTCTCAAATACTGGCATCAGTCCCATCTTCTCCCAGCTCTGAATTGCAGCCCAACAGATGTACCTTCTTTGGTAAAGTCCTTCAGGTATAGCTCTTGAACTCTGACAACTGAAATCTAGCAGGGGGCCAAGGGGAAGCATGAACTCAGACTGAAAAGCAGAACCACAGTTGACAAGGTGTTAGATCGACAGTGGGATGTAGACAAGACTGCCTTGGACATCAAGTAAAATAGGGGCCTCACATGCGCGCGCGCGCACACACACACACACACACGAGAGAGAGAATGTAATTTCAAAACATTTGAAAAGCTCTAGACTGGATGACCCCAAATAATCTTCCAAATCTCTCTCTCTCTTCTCTGCCTTCAGTTCTTAGTGTTCCTTACTGCCCCATCAGCATCACACTATCTGTCTTAAGCCTGACACTTTCATCATTCAAATGGCAGTCACTGCAGGACTTTCCTAGGGACCCAGAAGTATAAACACATAATAATATATTAAGACCATCATGACCTAAAAAATCCCAAGTGTGTTTTATGTAGAGATTCAAACAATAATTTTAATACTCAAGATTTATAGTTAAACTCATCTTTGACTTCAAAGCCCCAACCAGAGTTAACCCTCAATTCACTGATTTGCAGGGGAGAAAGATATATTTGCAATGGTATTTTATGACATAGTACTGAACACAACCCTAGGCAAAGAGGAAGACCCTAGCATTTACTACAACCACATCTCAGGGTGGGAAGGGATGTTAAAATTTAATCTGCAGCAACCCTCACCATCCAGTGGCCCAAGTGAGTATCTCCATTCATGCGTAGTTTCTCTCTCCAGTGTAAATACTCTTGTGCTGAATAAAGATTCAGGATTCAATGAAAGGATTATAATTAATTATAATTAATATTAATAAGACTTTTATCTAGTATGAATTTTCTGGTGATGCATAAGGGATGCACTCTGGCTGAAGGCTTTCCGACATTCCTTATATTTATAGGATTTCTCAGGTGTTCAATAAGGTGTGCACCTATGTTAAAGGCTTTTCCACATTCTGTGCCTTCATAGGGCTTTTCCCCATGTGTGTTCTTTGATGCTGAATAAACCTTGAAGGATCACTAAAGCCTTTTCCACATTCATCACATTTATTGGATCTCTCTCCAGTGTGGACCCTGAGATGCTGGGTCAAGAGTGTGCTGTGACTAAAGGCCTTCCCACACTCATGGCACTCATAGGGTTTCTCTCCAGTGTGGATGTGTGGATGCTGGGTCAAGTCTGTGCTCTAGTTGAAGGCCTTGCCACACTGACTGCATTGATAGGGCTTCTCTCCAGTGTGACTCCTCAGGGGTTTGGTGAGGGAGGAGTTCTGGATAAAAGCTTTCTCACAGGTGTTGCACTCACAGTGCTTATCTGTCTCCAGGTGGTCAATAAGAGACAAACTTCAAGTAAATGCTTTCTCACATTCATTACACTCCTACAGCTTCTCTCCAGTGTGAATTTGAAGTTGCTCGCTCAGGTATATGCCCTGGATGAAGGATTTCCACACTCATTGCATCGGAAGGTCTTCTCTCCAGTGTGAACTGCCTGATGGTGAATGAGAGATGAACTCTGGCTGATGGCTTTCTCACACTCACTACATTTAGAGGGTTTCTCTCCTGGATGAGATCCCCGATGCTTTGTGAGAGATGAGCTCTGGCTGAAGGTTTTACCACATTCCTGACACCTAAAAGGTTTTCTCCAGTGTGAATTCCCTGATGCTGGAATGGTGACCAAAGGGCTTCCCACATTCACTACATTGCCCAGGTTTCTTTTCCATGCAGAAGCCCTGCTGATTAATCAGATCTTAATTTGGCATCAGGCTCCCTGCTTGTGTCACAAATAAGGAGATGCACTCCTGTAGGAATTTTCTTTTGTGAAAAAAGGATTGACTGCAGACTGAAACTTTCCTCAAAAGCATTGCATTCGGAGGCAGCACTCTCCCCGGAGTATCTCTTTTGCAATACTGCTACCTGTCCTGAATGTCTAAGTGGCCCTCACATCCCCAGGTTTCACACACACAACACAGAGTCCCAGCCACCATTCCCTGTCAGTCTTTCTATTATCGCTCCCTGGAATGAGCCTTCTTCAGAAATGTCCTGCTAAAAGCCGATTCCTTAGTCTTGGGTCTAGTTCCTCAATCTGAAAGAAAATACAAAAGTGGGAGTTGGGCCAGGGACATGTGATAGAAAATACTGCCTCTAAGGTATACATGGCATCAACAATTCTTAGAGTCAGCTCTGTAGTTTCAAGAGGGGATTAAAATAGAGAGAGGTAGACAGGCATCCAGATGAGCAGGTAACACAAGGGGAGCATGAGAAATGAATGCCAAGGAGAATGCTCTGGTCTGAATGTTTATGTCTCCCCAAAATTCAGATGTTAAAACCCTAACCCCCAATGCGATGGTGTTCTGAGGTAGGGCTTTGGGGAGGTGATTCCATCCTGAGGGTGGAGCCCTTATGCTTTGAATTAGTGCCCTTATAAAAGAGGCCCTGGAGAGATCCCTCGCCCCTGCCAACATGTGAGGACACACTAAGAGGTCAGCAGTCTGAAACTCAGATGACAGCCTTTACCAGAACCTGACTGTGCTGGCACCCTGATCTTGGACTTCAAGCCTCTAGAACTACAAGACATATATTTCTGTTGTTTATGTCATCCACTCTGCAGTATTTTGTTATAGCAGCTCCAACAGACTAAACACAGAGAGCTTGGATAGGCCAGAGGCAGCTGAGAAAGAAAGCCATGGGAAAGACTGTAGAAAAGTTCTGAAAATAATCGGGAACAACATAAGATGAGCCCAGAACTCAGCTTGGGAAGGACCATGAGATGTGACAATGCAGGGCAGAGTTCCTTCTGCATTGTTATCTCTATTTGCTTGGATCATCAAATAGCTTCTTGGCTGGTTTCCTTCCCTCTAGTCTCTCTCTATCCCAATCAATTTTGCATATTGTCAGGTGGGAAATTAAAAACTTGAGGTTACAGGTAGTATTTTCATCTCTTTGCTAGTTGAAAGTTATCTTTGTCCAAAAAATGGAGTGCTTGGAAGCAGAAAGGTGCTGTGGCTTTGCTGATAAAATATTTGGAACATGCTTTATACTAGGATAAACATCTCCTGGCAAAGGACAAAGATAGGAGTGACAAGATAGGAGTAGCAGTTCAAGACCCATCTTAAGTCTAAAGATATTTATATATAATACATAAAAGGGACAAAGATAATTAAACTGAAATTGTTTGTGTGAGCATGGTTTAACATCAACTGAGATTTGCTCAGGGAGATTCATTAATAGATTATGGCAATAGAAGTGAGAACCTGGGGATGTGAAAGTGATGGAAACATCAGAAGAAACTAGCCAGCTTAACTCTGAATTAGTAATAGTGGGAAAAGAGAACAAAGTTTGTGACTTTACATAGTCAAGACATACCTTTCTCTGCCCTTACCACCAGGATGGATAACAGTGTGTGTGAGTGTGCATGTGAGTATATACATGTGTGAGAATGTGCATGTGAGAGAATTAATTAGAGTGTATGTGAAAGAGGTGTTTGTGAATGTGTGAGAAAATTATTTGAAAGAATATGTGTGTATGAGTATGCATGTATGTATGAGTGCACGTGTAAGGGCACACGTGTGTGTGAATGTATGCAGTGTGTGTATGCATACACATGGAAATAAGAATGTATGTATGTAAGGGAATGTGTGTGTGACAGAATGTCTATGAGTGATGTGAGTGTGTGTGTGTGTAAGTGTGTGCATGTGAGGACATACATACCTGAGAGAAAATCAGTATGTGGAGGAAGGCAGACATATACATATGTAAGTGAGTATCTGTATAAGATTGTGTGTGAGTGTGCAAGGGAATGTGCTGACTGGTGTGACATGTGAATGTGCGTGAGTGCGTGCATGTGAGGGCAGATGTGTGTGAGCGGATGATTGCACGTGGGTGGATGTGTATTGGCAGGCATCTATGTGTGTATGTGTGAGTATGTAAGGATGCATGTGAAAATTAGTGAGAGAGTGTGTATGTGAACATGTGTGATAGTGCATGAGAGAATGTATGTGGTGTGTATGTGAGAGAATGTGCACTCCTGTTCATGTGTGTGTGCACGCATGCAGGCACGTGTTGGGGGTTTGGGGCAGGGCAGAAGAGGAATTTCAAACAGACTATATATAGCCTGAGCGAGGGCAGAGCCATGCGTGGGGGGAATTGCTAATGGTCATCTCGGATTCTTTCTTTTTATTTGCCATCAGCAAATGAAAACCAGTCTCATCTCAGTCCTCTCCTCTGCAGTCCCACCACCATGGGTCAGGCTCTGCTCATTTTTTGCTACTGGAAAATGGCCTGGTTAACTGGCTTGCCTGCTTCTACTCTCTCCTCTAGACATCAAGCCTCTAAGGCTTTTGATTTCCAATCACTGAGTAACTTTTGTAAAATTTAACACAGGCACACCTTGTTTCATTACGCTTCAGTTCATTGCACTTCACAGATAGTGCGTTCTCATCAACATCAAGGCAAGATCTTCCACCAGAAAAAAGATTACGACTTATTAATGGCTCAGATGATCAGATGATGGTTAGCATTATGGTTTTTTTTAGCAATCGAGTGTTTTTTAAGGTATGCACATTATTTTTATAGACATGATACTATCACATGCTTAACAGACTGCAATATATTGTAACATAACTTTTATGTGCACTGGGAAGCCAAAAAAAATGTGACTCTATTGCGATACTTGCTTTATCGTGATGGTCTGAAATTGAAACCGTGATGTCTCTGAGGTGTGCCTGTAAAGATTTTGCAGCAATGTCAGATTGCCATAAAAGTGTCAAAATGCTTCCTCTCTGTTTCTGTATTCATCTTCACCATGGACTGGTAACAATGAGTATGTGGATCAATACCAGTCTGTGGAACTCCCTCTGAATAGGCCTCTTCTAGACGACAGGACAGACTTAGCAAAGGCTGGTTGCTCTGAGGTATAATCAAGAAGAAGAAACAGTAAATTAAAGAGACCAGGTAACTAGTAAAGTAGCCTGAGTATTGTATTTAGCTAGTAAAGTAGTGTGAACATAGTATTTTGACCGCGTACCTGCCCATAGGGACTGGAGAGTATCAAACCAGTAGAAAGAGCAGAACAAACTGGAAGGCATGGGTAGTCTCTTTTTGTCTTTAAAATTTGTTCTGTCAGTTGTTCTGTTTACAATTATGTATTTCATTTAAAGTTAAAAGGGAACAAGCTTAGGGGAAGCTGAGTGAAGAATATATGGGAACTCCCTGTACTATCTTTATGATGATTCTGTAAACCTAAAATTATTTCAAAATAAAAAGTTTTTGAAGAACATTCAAGAGCTATTTTAGCAGATAAAAATAATTAAATTTATGTAATTTAGTGGAATGGTGTATTTCTGGGATTCATCATTTTTATTCTCATTGTTGACTAAACCTCAAATTATATTTTCTTTTGATTTATCCTGCCTCTTGTGAAACGGGGCGGGGGTGGTAATGATATCAATCTTACAGAACTCTGGCTTAAAAGAAGTCACCCTTGCAGTCATTTGGCAGTCAGCACACATCACAGTTTTCCTGGGACAGTCCTGGTTGACTCTGGTTGTCCCGTCGTCCCAGCTGGTTTAACCTTCTAGCACTCTCCAAAACATCCTGGTTTGGACAATAAATAGTATAGTTACTCTTGGTAAAACTATCACATAAAAAGTAGTCAAAAAACGTTTGGAAAATTATAAGATTCCCCATGACACATATCCATGGGTGTACAGCAAATTAAGCTGGGGGAAATCCCCTTAGCAGACAAAGTATTCTCATCTCCAGAGCCCATACCACCTTGGGTAACAGGTGTTGAGGATTAGTCCTGTGGGCCCACACCTTTGCACTGTTATCAGCAACCCCTCTGCAAGCACCGTCTGGTAAATGGGAGCTGTCTGGCTGAGTTGTTCTTCATGGCCTGTCTCCCCACAACTCTTCTTGTATATCCTAAAAAATTCCCATCTCCTTGAATGTACAACAGACTCTTCCACCCACTGTTCCTCTCAGTAGCAATTATCTTCCAACACCTGCCCATGACACCTCCCCACTTTCATTCACAGAAGATTATGTGCCCTGGCTTCCTGTCTTTCTCCTCATCTCTACGTCTGTTGTTACTTTTGGCAATTTCACTCTCCACATGGATTCCTATTCCCCACCTGGCCTCTCAGTGCCCTGACCATCTCGATCCAGCTATCTTCCCCTGTAGCCCACCTCAGCCACTCACTCCCAAGGCCACAACTTTATCATCACCTTGTTATAACCAATAATTTAAGCACCTCCAAATCCTCAGTTTCAAGCACTTTGTTGTTTGATCACCACTTCCTGTCTTACAGCTGGTTAACAATGGTGTTGCCAGTTCAACAATTCTTCAGTGCCGAGAGCCCACCAATTCATTGACCCAACCCCTTTTTCACTATCATCATCCCCAGCACACGTGCATATGTACACATACATGTGCACACACACATACACACACCTACATTCATGTGTTCCCACACACAGGCTCCATACCCTTGTTTCCCTGTTTACCCAGTGAGATGCTGTGGTCCAGTCCCTTAACTGCTCCCTTGCTGACACCCTTAGTCACTTTGCCCTTCTCTCCCTCTGGTGCCCTAAGTTGTCTAAAGCCCCATGCCTCCCTAAACCCCAGGACAAGCCTACTTTCCAGTTGCACTTGAACAGCTGAATGTTGTTGGGAGACATCTCTCTCTGGTGCTGACCGGTTTAAACTTGATGGCCACTTTTCTGGTCCTGTACTCTGAGTCTGTCTCTCTAAATTACTGTTTCACACCTCCTCTCCTCAAACTTCCAACCTCCCAGCCGATGACCTTCCCTCATACTTCACTTAGAAGACAGGTGCAATCAGCCAAGAATCATGTCATCTACCATCAAACCTACCCACTGTCTGTGTCTGTATCCCTCTTCTCAGCCCTGGCTTGGTGACAGTGGATGAACTACCTCAACCCCTACCTGAGGCCAACTTCCATCCCTTCCTGCTTCCTAGAGACACATGCTCATACCCTTGCCTCCTCCCTTTCTCTGCCTCATCACCTCTTTTCATCAAATATCTCCCAGCAGCAAACATGTATGCCCTTTATCTCACATCCTTAGAAGACTCTCTTTTGTCTCCACATTTCCTTCTAGTGACAGCCTTTGTCGCCTGCATCTGTTCTCAACAAAACTCTTTAGTAAAGTTGCCTGCACAATTTTGCTCTTCCTTCTCCCCTCACTCCACATTTAAACTCTTGAGAATAGTGGAGAGAATGAAAATGCACTAGGTAAAAAATGAGGCCATGGGGCACATGAGGATAGCCTTAGGCTCACAAAGTCCCAAGCTTTTGGAGTGGGCAGGATGCAGAGGGCCTCGTTCTTTTGCGTTAATAAAAAATGTACCAAGATATTCATTTCAAAGTAGGAGAGAGTTGATGTCTCTCGAAAGAGGCTCTTCTGCCTTTGCAAAAGGGGGCTATGCTGCGTGGCTTGGGGACAGAGCAGTGCCTCACCAGAGGGCTTCTGCATGGTGCCATGTCACTGCCATAGTTACCCTGGATGACTCACTGTGCTGCCAAGCACTCTCTCCTCGCCTGATCTTCTGCACCCATTCTCCACGCAGCACTCAAGGAGCCATTCTAAATGCATGTCTGATTACGCCATTGCTTGGCTCACAACACTGCAGTAGCTGCCAGAGCCCTGTCCATGGCCTCTAAGGTCCCTGTGCAGCTCCTACTCATCTCCCCTTCACTAGTCCTACTCCAGGCAAGGTACATGGGCCTTTCCATTTCTTGAAATCCCTGTCTTAGAAGTTGTACCCTTTTAGCTTCCTTCACTTGCCCTCACTCCTTTTTTCCCAATCTTCCCCAAACTGGCTCCTTCTCATTCTTCTCTCATTTTCTAAAAACGGCTTTTTAAAACCATCTGTCCACAGTAAGCATCACCCCTCAATGCTTGCTTTTCCTCTTTTTGTCTTAACAGTGACCATGAGTTATAGTTGTATAGATTTTTTTCCTTCATTGAGTTATCGTCTGCTCCCCTAGCTATGCCATTCACTGCAGAGTCCCCTGCATCTGGTGCAAGGCCTGGTCCGGAGGAGGCCTTCCAGAAACCCCTGTGAATGAAAATGGAAGATGATGTTGGTAACAGGCTAGAAAGCATTTGATGTAAGTACTCTCAAGAGGGCAGACCCCCTTGTCTCTGTGTGTGTGGCTGGGGGGAGATTTATGTAGAAATGAAATGATTGTTTCTTTGCTCCACTGCCAAGTCCTTTGCCTTCCCTCTGGAGTGTTCCCCTCACTGACCCCACTGCTAGCCCCAAAGACCCTGGCTGTGGGCTGCAGCAAAGGCAAAGATGCAGGAGAGAAGGGGCGCTGCGTGCAGAGTGAGGCTCTAGAGGAAGCAGTGAGCCCAAAGGGGCTGAACAGGAAGAAGTGAAAAGAGAGAAACCTGGATCTGCATGGGGAAGGAGGGGACCCAATGTGCTTAGGACTGCACCAAAAAAAAAAATGCAGCTCCTGTAAAATCTCCCTCGCCTCGAGGGAACCAGAGGAGACCTTTGTTCCTGAAAAAGCTGGCTGATGTCAGCCTTGAACAATGGGGAGGGGAAAAAGAAGTGGAAACAGAGATCACATATCAGCCCTGCAAGGTTCATTCATACACAAGAAAACACGTGTGTCCTACCGAATGAACACGGGTAACTGCCGCAGCTTAATTCAACTGAGATGGTGGAGGAGGAAGGGTACCGCTGGCTGCTCACAGAAGCTGACTAGAGCATAACACACCTGTGTCTATCACCTGTGTAAACTGGCAGGGAAGGCAGGTTGGCTTAGATGTTCCTGTGAGCCTCTGGGGCCCAACCATGTGGGTTCGACTCCTGGCTCGACCACATTCTTGCTGTGTGAATTTGCACAAATTCCTTTCTCAGGGCCTCAGTATCTTCACCAACAGAGTGAATACGATAGCATCTGCTACCTAAGCTATATTCGAAAAGTGCCTATAAGTCTGCATGCCTGCCTCACTGCGAACGCTTTGTAATAAAGCAAATATTATTGGATAAAAGATCAATTTGTTAAATGAATGAATGTATTTTAAAAACACAAACACAACAAATAGTTTCCTGTGTCACCCTCCTCTGCCTTTTCATTTGCGGTTAAGCTGCCATTATTAATCATACTATTCTTTCGACTGGAATGTAGCAGTCCTGTGAAGGCGAATATCTCACACAAAATTATAAATGGTGACTGTGGGTAGGTACCAGAGGCCAACAAAAATCCCACACAACATTTAGAATTCTTAAAATGTTTGTTTTTTTTTTTCCCCCAGAACTGGAATTGCAAACCTCAGTTCAATCCAGGGCCTTCAAATGGTCACTTTCCACTTTCTATGAATGGCTCAGGTATGAGTGCTTCCCATGGAGGGTATGAAATGAATAGAAAATTGCTCTCACTACCAGAAATTGGGAGAGGCCATACAATCTTTCACTGACCAGAAGGACATGGACTTGCCTGGCTTTCACTCACTCACCTGGACAGGAGCCTTGTGGCACTTCTCTTTCCAGCATTCATGGCTCCTCTGTGGGCTCTAGCTGAGTAATCATGTCTGGTTTGGAATTGGGAATCCCTGGTTTTTGAAAAAGAAAGGAGACTTAGCTATTTGTGCTGGGGACACAGTGGTGCCCCAGAGTTCCATTCCAATTAATGGTACGAAGAATATCGCCACAGGGCCCAATGTGATTTCCAAGAAGGGCTGGAGGAAGGGAAGAGGGATGGGTGTGGGAGCAGGGCTGGGAAACTCTCAGGTGCAAGGAATAACTGGTTTTGCCCTTCCAGACAGAATTGGAATCTCAAGTCATCTCTAGTGGAGCCTGGCAGGAAAACTCCTGGCCTAGAAGATCAGAGGACAGAGAAACCAAAGCCTCTAAAGCAGCTGAAGTGAGTCTGTACACAGCTCCATTTACTACTGGGCTTTCAGCAGGAAAGAGAAACAGAAACACAAATCTGACCACTGGCTCTCCAGCCCGAGTTCAGAGGGTCTATGGGAAGGAACTCTGTGCTTACCCTGAGAGGCCAGGGTCTGGCACTTCACCGGTATCTTGTCCTTAACTGCATCCCTCTGAGTGGGGTCTAGCTACCTTTCATCCTCCTAGGAGAAGTCTGAAGGCACACCTGTGAATGTCACAGACTCCCAAAAGACCTGAACCATTCCTACTTACCCTGAGCCTCCTCAGGGAGGGCTGGAGTTGGCAGCATTGAAGGAAGAGAAGATGGATGGAAAGTGATCCAGCAGTGTTCAAGGTCTCCTCTGCTCCAAGTATGATGCCTGCAGAGCATCTAGTACGTGTCTAGCTGAATGCTTTACTCCGTGAGAGCTACAAAAAGGAGTAGACACATCTCTGCTCTTGAGGAGAAAGTAGTTTCATTAGGAAGAAAAGAGTTAAAGCAGATTCCAATGAGCCTCCACATGCTGGGCATGGTGACAGTGGGACATTCTCTCAGCAGCAAGGAACTGGCTTGATTTGCCTCTCGATATATGCTGAACACTCCCAACTCCAATGCCCCCCAGCCCAGCTCTCTGCCTGCTCCATAAATGTTTGCCCCACGAATGTTCAAAACAATTTGAGAATGAAAGCCCTGAGTACAAAGTCAAATGATTAGCTTTACTGTAGGGAGCGTACAGCCGGCTGGAGCAACAAAGAAGGGAAAGGGGTAGGTGTGAGGTGGGGGTGGATGCTGGATGAATGAGAGTGGCTTTATGGGAGATGTGTGCTCTTTAAGAGAGCATGAGACTTAGATGGAATCCTTCAGACCTTTGGCCCATGGCACCAGGAGGCCCTACGGCAGGGCTTCAAACCCCTTGAACTCCCATTGCTTCGCAGGGATGCATCCCCACTGCCATGGCCTTCTGCCGGATCACTGCAACTTGTCTCATAACTGGTCTTCCTGCCATCTCCAATCTCTTGCTTTACTGTTCCATTGTCTACACCAAGATGGCTGTTCTGAAATGCAAACCTAGGCATGGCAGGCTTCTTTTTAAAATCCTCTCTTTTTTTCCACTAGAAGCCTACATGCTGCTGCTGGGGCTACCGCCATGTCTCTAGTGATCCCTGAGAAGTTCCAGCACATTTTGCGAGTACACAACACCAATATCAATGGGCGGTGGAAAAATAGCCTTTGCTATCACTGCAATTAAGGGTGTGGGGCAAAGATATGCTCGTGTGGTGTTGAGGAAAGCAGACATCAACTTCACCAAGAGGGCAGGAGAGCTCACTGAGGATGAGGTGGAATGTGTAATCACCATTATGCAAAATCCATGCCAGTACAAGATCCTATACTATTCTTAAACAGACAGAAGGACGTGAAGGATGGGAAATACAACCAGGTCCTGGCCAATGGTCTGGAGAACAAGCTCCAAGAAGAGTTGGAGCGACTGAAGAAAATTTGGGTCCACACAGGGTTTTGCCATTTCTGGGGACTTCGTGTTCGAGGCCAACACACCAAGACCACTGGCCGCCGAGGCCGTACTGTGGGTGTGCCCAAGAAGAAATAAATCTGTAGGCTTTGTCTGATAACAAATAGTTTATACACTAAAAAATAAATAATAAAAAAAAATAAAATCCTCTGCAAGCACTCCTTCTAAGATGAAATCACATTCCTTCAAGTGATGTTCTTGACCTTTCCCAACCTATTTGGCCCAATTTACCTGTTTGGCATCATCTTCTCCTATTCCTGCCCACATAGAACCCATGCCTCAGAACGACTGTCCTTTTCACTGTTCCCTGAATACATTATGCTCTTTTATGTCTCTAATGCTTTTGTACTTGCTTTTGAACACATTCAAGTTCAAAGGCAATTACCATTTGATCCTAAAAACACCCCCACTATCTCCTGGGGGATTTAAAACATTGAGAACCTCATAATTGCATGCATAAGTGAAAAAAAGATATGATGACAAAAATAGATATACAAATGGAAGAAGACTAGAAGGAAATAGACAAATTTGAAATGAGTCTCGTTGATTAACAGTTATGAACAGTGTCTTTTTCTTCTACAAGAAGAAATATCTTAGTGTCGCTATAACATTTTTCTAATAATTACAAAGACAGTAAGCAATAATGTACCAAATAGTAGCAAGGTAAAGAATCTGCTTTTGGGACAATTATTCAAGTGAAAGAGCAGAGCAGGCTGGATTTACCACAGACACCATTATGGAAAAGAGCCTTGATTAAACAGTAGGAGAGAATGGCCTGAACCATGTCACGATAGCTACAAAGAACAGGAGGCTTGTGCTCTAGAAAGACAACCAAGACTGCTGCCTATAAAAATGGAGACAGGGACCAGAATGCGCTGGCTCTGGGAATACAGGTGATGGGTGGAAGTCAGACAGCCCCCAGGCAACAGACATGCTGACTCTACTTAGTGCCTGGAGCTGCCGCTTACGTGTCTGGTGCTTGAGAACAGGTTGGGTCTGCTGCATAGTTACCAGGGCCATATCCTTGTGGGTGAGGGAGCAGTGAGTTCCCTAGGAGCCTGCTATTATTTTGGGGATAGCAGGAGTTTCTGAGGGTGAGGGGAGGCAGGAAGGAAAATAACACACGTCAAGTGCCCACACATGATAAGAACCATGGTCAGAAGTTTACATATAGTAGGTCATGAAACAAACCTTCACGGCTGTTGCATAAGACACATATCTCTTATGCTTTTTCAAAATGGAAAACATTCAGAGTGGTTCTAGAACTTTCCTAGCACTCAGCTTGTAAGTAGCAGAGCTAAGAAGTGCCTGTGTACACTCATGAGCAACCTGAAAGGGAACATAAACAAATGGAAGGTGATCACATTGGACAGTGAGATCATGGGTGCTTTCGTGACGACTTCTGCTAGTCTTTTAATGTTGCTGTAATAGTGTTAAAACAATTTCTTTTGACCATATCCACTAATGTGATCTGAAAGCCAGTTTGAATGAGGATTAAAAGTCTCAAAAGGTAATTATTATAATTTTTAAAAGGAATTTTTAAAAATAAAATAAATAAATAAAAATAAAATAATAAAAGTAAGATATTTGAAATATAATACAGGAAGATCTGGAAATACCAAATGCCAATTATTAAACTCTGTAAGTAATTTTTTACCAATGAGGCAATAAAAGGCAATAAATATATACAGACAGTTCTCTGAGGGCCGGCCAGAGGCCAGGAATCTTGGCTCAGATGGCCAAGCCCCTGCAGGGTTGATGCCCTTACCAACAGAGCAGGAGACATTCTGATGCTGGTGTTCCCAGAAGAAAGACAGTCTTCAAAGTGGAGCTTCTAGAAGAGCTTGCTTTTCAGAGGCCGCACTGTTGAGTTCCAGGCATTTCTACAGGTGCTGACAGGGCAGACGAACAAGCAGGCCAGGGTTAGGCAAGCCCAGGACCCCATAGGCAAACAGAGCAGCTCTCAGTCCCTGCGCCCCCAAAAGCCAATGAGAAAAACTGAGGAAACTAGTAACCAAGAGGGAAGATGAAGGCTGGTGCTAGGAGGTTGATATCACTGACATGTTTATACCACGTGGCCTAATTGTCACATCACATTCTAAATGCAATCAACAACACAATTTTATAAAATGTAGACGATAAAGACTAAAGAGGTTTATGCTCTCACTAACCCATAAATTGCAATAAACCCCATTTATTCTCATACCAGTGAAAGAAAAAGCTAAACCTTTTAAGCTGTTTCTCTCTCAAATTCTGTCTCAGGTGTATAAATTATGTTTAATAAATGAACCTGTAATCAATTCATCTATGACAAAAGAGGAAAGAATATACAGTGGGGAGACAGTCTCTTCAATAAATGTGTTGTGAAATCCAGATATTCATATACAAAAGAATGAAATTGGACCTCTCATACACCATATACAAAAACAAACTCAAAATGGATTAAAGGCTTAAATGTAAGACCCAAAACCATAAAGCTCTCAGAAGAAAACATAGGCAGTAAACTCTTTGACATCACTCTTAGAAATATCTTTTGGATATGTCTCCTCAGGCAAGAGCAACAAAAGAAAAAATAAACAAATGGGACTACAACAAACTAAAAAGTTTTTGCACAACAAAGGAAACCATCAACAAAAGGAAAAGACAACCTACCAAATGGGAGAAGATATCCACCAATGAGACATCTGATGGGGTTAATATCCAAAATATATAAGGAACTCATACAACACCACCAAAACAAACAAACAAAAAATCCGACTAAAAAATGGACAGAGGACCTGAATAGACATTTCTCCAAAGAGGACACACAGATGGCCAAAAGCACAAAGATACTCAATTTCACCAATTATCAGAGAAATGCAAATTAAAACCACAATGAGATATCACCTCACACCTGTCAAATGGCTATCATTAATAAATCAACAAACAAGTGTTGGGGAGGATGTGGAGAAAAGGGAACCCTTGTGCACTTTTGGTGGGATTGCAAATTGGTGTAGCCACTATGGAAAACAGTCTGGAGGTTTGACCCAGCAATTCCACTTATGGGCATTTAACTGAAGAAATCCAAAACAGTAATTCAAAAAGATATATGCACTCCTATGTTCATTGCAGCATTATTTACAATAGCCAAGATATGGAAGCAACCTAAGTGTCTATCGATAAATGAATCGATAAAGAAGTAGTACATATACACAATGGAATATTATTCAGCCACAAAAAGGAATGAAATCTTGCCATCTGCAACAACATGGCTGGACCTAAAGGGTATTATGCTAAGTGAAATAAGTCAGACAAAGAAAGACAAACACCATATGATTTCATTTATATGTGAAATCTTAACAAAACAAACAAATAAAACAAAACAGAAACAAACTCATAGATACAGAAAACAAATTGATGGTTGCCAGAGGGGAGGAGAGTGAACAGATGGGCAGAAAAGGTGAGGGAGATTAAGAAGTACAAACTTCCAGTTATAAAACAAGTCACAGAGACATAATGTGCACATAGGGATTACAGCTAATAATACTATAATAAATATGTATGGTGACAGATGGTTACTATTGTGGTGATCACTTCATAATGTATATAAATGTTGAATCACTATTGAATCACCTGAAATTCACATAATATTGTATGTCAACTGTAGTTTTTTAAAGTTAGAAAAGCACTAAATTATAACTGGTAAGTGATTCTTGAAAAAATATTATGTTTTCTGTATATGTTTTCCCAAATAATTTTTTTCAAAGGAAATCCTATGACTGTGAAACCAAAATTCAGCCTCATTAGGAAAATCAAAAATACATTTTAAAAGACCAGAACATAGTCAAAAGGTCTAGAAGAAGTTTTAAAAGAACAAAAAGAGTTATCATCAAAGAAAAAAAATTATACCTTAACTAAGAAATAACAAATTTTAACAGATTTAATTATCTGATAATAATTGAGCTACTAAACTACAAAAGAAATGCTTAAGAAGATACATTCAGGCAATAAACATGTAAGATTCCCTCAAGGCACAAAAATCATTGACTTATCAAAAAATTCTTTGTTCTATAGTAGATTCCAGCCCAAGTACATCACCTGTTTAGTTGTCCTTTTCCTAAAATTAATAGAAAAAGAAATAAAACGCAAATAAATGAAATAAAAATAAACACAGTATCTCAATAAGAAAACAATTTCTTTGGGAAAGCAGAAGTTTGCTAGGACACTAAGAGCAAAAATATAACCAAGGAATAAATGAATATTTCTAATAGAGATTTTCAAATTAAAAGACTTTTTCTACTGCCAACTGTAGTCAAATATAATTGTTGACTAAATTATAGACATTAAATGACAGACTTATTCTAAAGAAAAACCAACACATGATTAAATCTGCAAGACATACAAATAAATGCAGGAAATTTAAACACTGAATTTCTCAAACAATATTGACATGAAGTTTTCTATTGCTTTTATAAAGAAATATTTTTTTAAAAATCAAACCTACCATATTCATGTAGTCCATGTTCTAATTTCATTTTTATGTAGCCACGATGAAGATTAGTTTATTCAGTACCCATCATATTACTCCCTTATAAAAATAAAAGATGGTATACGTTTAAGAACATGAGCTTAAATTATGGAAACCAATAGTCTTATTTACATTTCAAAGTCTCTGAAAGCCTTGTGCCAATTCATATAGCCGACACAAGAAATGGAGGGAAAAAAATCCTTCTTATGTGTAAAACCACAGATTCTTGGAAGGTTTCCTGAGGCCCACTACTGGGTTCTCACTTAAGTAATAAAAGGACTGTAATACTGCCAGTTTTCCAAGTTTAAAAAAATGGGGACACCTTGAGTCTTTCTCCCTTCCCTATAGGCTCACCCTGAAATACTGCCTGTGACAGAGCAATCTTCATCCTAAACTTTTCCCTCCTTCCTAATGCCTATACAATAAGGTCCAGTGAAGCTGATCACTAAGAATATAGACACCAACCTTAAGGACATTATGCTGAGTGGAAGAAGCCAGACACAAAAGGACAAATACCATAGATTCCACTTATTAAAGTTTTAGAGATAGTCAAATGGTGGTTACTAGGGGCTGGAGGAAGGGAGAATGGGGAGTTAGTGTTTAATGGGGACAGAGTTTCAGTTTGGGTAGATGAAAAAGTTTTGGATATGGATGTGGTGATGACTATACCGCGGTGTGAATGAACTAAATGCCACTGAACTGTACACTTAAAAATGGTTAAGATGGTAAATTTTATATTATGTATTTTACCACAATACGTTTTTAAAAAAGAGTATAGGTACCATCTGGGTTTATTCTTATACATAAATCTTGACCTCTACCCTGATGTGCATATTCTAGCCTGTCTTCTCTAGTCCTTAAAAAGCTGTGTTCATTTCTGTCCTTAAGCTTTTATATTACTCGCCTGTAGCCTGGAAACCCCCAACTTATTTCTATGTCTCAAAAAAAGGCTTAAAATTTTCCTCGATTTCTTCACCATAATACTTCCTGTTTACTTTCTAATGTGGGCAGTTAATCATGCAGTTTCTTGTTATTTCAGCATTTCACACTGAGGTCTTGTCCTGCTCTCTCTCCCTCAGCACATCTTAAGGTCCTTGATGCTGAGAACTGGGTCTCACACTTGGCATAATAGAGAACTCCGAGGCACAGAGCAGGTGTCAAAGGTGTGATGAATGATCAAATGGTGGGTGGAAAGGAGAAAATTACAGAAGGGTGTCCTGTGGGTTCCATCTTCTTTCAAGCTGGAGAATCTGTGAGGAGTTTGAGGCTCAGCAGAGCCAGTCTGGGGCAGGGAAGAGGATGCATTCCCACTCTGATGTGAGGGAACTTTTCAGAGAGGAAAAAGAATCACAACTCACCTTTGAACTGACCGGCAGGAACCTATCAACCTTGCCCTGTTCTTCTGTGTCATTGGGAAAGAGCAGAGTCCTGGGAAGGTAGTGCTCGAGGAGGACAAAGAAACCGTGAGAGACTCTGGCCCTGCCTGAAGCAAGCCCACTCCTAAGCTAAAAATGTCCACAGTGATCGGTTACTCCTCACCTGTGAAATGGCACTATCACCTGTCCTACCTGCCTCACAGGCAGTGGAGTTCAAAATGAGATAAGAGGCAGTGCTTTGCTAAGTGAAAGCCAGGGCGAAAGAAATTATTGAAAGTCTGGGTGGCAGAAACCTCATCAAGATTGGGTTTACACCAGGTAGTAGGTGACATCTGAGCTACTGTTCTATACCCAGCCCCAAGGAGGGCACAGCCAGGAGAACACCTTGGGGCTGCACTGTCCAGTAGGACAGCCATGTAGTCATATGTGGCTATGGGCACTTGAAATGCCATTGAGTCTGGTTTGAGACGTGGTGTTCAGGTCAAATACACACCGGATTTTGAAAAGTTAGTGGGAAAAAAAAGAATTAAAATATCTCATTGATAACTTCTTATATTGACCATACGTTGAAATGACAATACTTTTAGATATGTTGGGTTAAATAAAACATATCGTTTAAGTTAATTTCCTCAGTTTCTTTTGAACTCTAAATATGGTTAGTAGAAGACTTGAAAAGCATACGTGTAGCTTGCATTATGTTCCTATTGGACAGGGCTGTCCAGGGAAATGCTGCCTGATACGCCACCGCGTGGCGGCTTATCATCTCCAAGGCAACGCAAGCCTTCTTTGCCCCAACCATCCATGCTGGCAGTCCTTGGCGCCAAGCATCGGTTTCCTCCTCCCTCAGATGAAGGAAGGGCTGACCCACCGCAGCCTCTAGGTCTCGCCTCTCTGCCCCACTATATGGTCTCTCTTTCTTCCCATCTGAGGAGTGGGCTCCACACCAAACCTTCCCTCCATTGGAGCTCCAACAGCGAGACTTTTAGGTTCTGAGCATTGGGGAGGAGCGTCGCCCCCTTGGGGGCATGAGGGTGCCGGCCATGCCTGCGGAGAGTGCAGACTGCCCGTGTGCCAGCTTACCTCCAGCGCCCAGCCTCACCTGCCTCCTCCAGCAAGCCCTCCTTCAGCGGTCGCACGCACCAAAGTACAACCATCACCATAGCAACTTGACCCGATGGGCCACCACAGTCACTCGACGGCAAAGCGCAGGGCCGTCACCAGACCGCGGCTCAAGAAGGACGCCAAGCCCGCGACGGGCCCGCATAGTGTATGCGCCATGGCCGCCCCCACCACCACTGCAGCCCCTAAGTTCTTCCCTGGCCCTCGGCCGCCGCCGCATTTCTTTGAGTTCTCAGACTCATGGTTGCGCACTCCTCCAAAGAGGCTGTTAGCCACCATTGCCCCCTAAAGACACAGGGAGGCGCTCTAGCCCTCCGGAATTATACGGGGGATTGTAGTCCACAGTCCGAGTGCAAGCAGGGTCTAGGCAAGCACTGCTCCTCCATGTTGGCAGGCAAGGAAGCAGAACCCTCGGCATCCGCGGCAAGAAACTCGAGGACGAGGACCTTGGCGATGAGCTGTGCGCAGCGATCTGGCTGGGGGCTCCTGTGGCCAAGGAGCCTGCTGACACACCTACATCCATGTGTGTCGTGGTGGGGAAGGGGACAGTGTGGGTACTGGACAGGCACTCAGTGCTCCTGAAGGCTGCAGGGGGCAGAATGAGGTTCGCAAAGGTCAACTCCTGCCACAGCTCAGGGTTGAGCGCGTTCCCTGGGTCGGGCACTGGGCTAGGCACGGAAGAGCTGGCAATCCAGACAGCACAGGCCTTGCTCTTGGGGAGTTCAGCAATGGTGCAACATTGGGTTGAGTTGCAAGGATGCAGGAAGGCACTGAGAACTTAGCCAACTACTAGTCCACAGCAATGGGGTGGGGGTGGGGGGTCCCCAGCAGGGTCCCTCCAACCAGGGCAATGCCTGAGATGCCAGGCCTCACTTCCACGGAGCCTGATTTGGATATGGGTCTATAGACCATCTGAATGGACCAAAGCACTGCTATAAGGAATAATATCATTTAGCCAGGCAAAGGTGAATGGCTAATACTAACTAGTTACACTAACCATCCCTCTTAACACCCTCAAACCCTTTCCAATCTAAATCAAAATTATATTGAGTCTACCTTAATCTATCTTTGAAATTTGTTAATTTTGTTCCACTTCCAATACAAACATCACAGTCCAAGCCAGGAGTCTACAATGGAGTTTGTGTGCTTCTGGGGATGTACACACTTCCCAAAGGTTAGATGGGCAAGGCTACATTTAGTTTCCAAGTTTTTCACTTTCAGGTGCTCAAGAAATGACAGCTCGTGTAATTGGGGAGAGGCCTGATCACAAGAGGCGAGGATGGGGTTGACGGAGCAAGCAGGAGCATGCAGACCACTGGGGAAGGACAGTTCCTCTCTCCCTCCTTCTGACGCCATCTGAGACCCAACTGATACAGCACAACCCACAGCCCATCGCCCACAAAGAAAGGCAAGCCCAAGGGGTTAGGTTCCAAGTGGAGAAGCAGTTTCTTGAGACACTGGACGTGCAATACACAAAATGCAAAAGGCCCCAGCCCAGCCAGACATTAGATCATTTTCTTTGTGGCTGGTCTCTGGCACCAGGGCAGCAAAGCTCTTTGGCCCATCCTGCACCCTCGGTGGCCTAGGCCTGTGGCCTACAACCCCCAAGTGAGGGGTGGGCAAGCTGGGGTGTGGTTTGTGTGACTGCACATACCTGCAGGTAGCATCTACTTCATGGGATCGTAGCTGGTGCACTTCTAGCCCAGGTGCTCCTCGCCTAGCCTTGGGACAAGACCAGTCCCAGGTGAGGAGAGGAAGTGGGAGGGGAAGAGCAGCAGAGAAGCCCCAGAGGCTTCCCAGCCCTGCCACGAACACAGCGCTGGCCAGTGCACGTCAGGCCTGTCCAGCGGCTCTCTGGGGCGCACCCTGGGGTGTGGATCCCTCGCTACGCTGGCGCCCTGAGGGGACATTCCGGCAGGGGCGGGGGACAGTGCTGAGTCCCCGATGGGCACAAGGACTCTAGGACCCCAGAAGTCCACACCTGTGCTTGCATCCCCTCGGGGGCGGGGAAAGGAGTAGGTGACGTCACCTGAGGTCCCTGGGCGCCTTACAGCGGTAGTGACAGCCCCACCGCGTGACCCGCGCGCGCCAATAGCCCAGCGGTCTCCGGGGCAACGCGGAGGGTCTATATTACACCGCCACTGCGCGCCAGCCCAGAGTCCGCACTGCAGAGCGCGGTGGCCGCGAGTAGGCGCCTGCGCGCTGGCCCACGTGCAGCTCTGACAGAGGGACCGCGAGAGGAAGAGGGAGAGGCAGCGACAGCGAGCGCGTGCCAGGGAGAGAGGGACGCCCGCTCCCACGGCCGCTGCGCGTAGCCCCGCGCCCCTCCTGCTGGGACCTGCATCGGGAAGGACCCGCCACAGGGGAACGGACCCGACTCCGGAAGGGTGAGCTTGTCTGCTGGAGACGCGGACGCCCTCCGTCCTCCCCAGCAGGACCGCGAGCCCGGGCGCGGATCAGCGCGGGGAGGGGGCGTCGGCCACTGTGGGCCTGCGGAGGGCAGTGATCGGGCCTGGGTCGCAGGGGTGCCGCCAGGGGAGCTGGGCGGCTGGGGTTGGGAGGGGGGTCGGCATTAACCTCGCTCTCGCCCCGTTCGTATTCACAGGCAGTCTGCCGTCGCCCTAGGAGTTGGCTCAGATTTCTGTGCCTCTCGCACTGACCAGTTCCCCATAAATTAGACGCCGTAGAGTTTGGAGCCATGCCGCTGACCCTGTTGCAGGACTGGTGCAGGGGAGAACATCTGAACACCCAGAGGTCCATGCTCATCCTGGGGATTCCTGAGGACTGTAGCGAAGATGAGTTTGAGGAAACTCTTGAGGAGGCTATCAGGCACCTGGGCAAGTACAGGGTCATTGGCAGGATGTTTAGGAGGGAGGAGAATGCCCAAGCATTTCTCCTGGAGCTTGCCCAAGATATCGACTATGCTTTGATCCCCAGGGAAATACCCGGAAAGAGGGGGCCCTGGGAAGTGGTGATAAAACCTCCTAACTCAGATGATGAATTTCTTAATAGACTGAACCGCTTCTTAGACGAAGAGAGGCGGTCAGTGTCAGACATGAACAGAGTTCTCGGATGGTACGCCAGTTATCTCGCTCCCAGAATGGCCATATCACCTGACTTCTGGACCTGGGCCCAGACTCTGGGGGCAGCAGTGCAGCCTCTGCTAGAACAAATGTTATACCGTGAACTCAGAGTATTTTCTGGGAACACTGTGTCTTTCCCAGGGGTGTTGGCCTTTGAAGCCTGGCTTGAGCACACCACTGAGGTGCTACAGATGTGGCAGGTGCCTGAGGGGGAGAAGAGGCGGCGGCTGATAGAATCCTTGCGGGGCCCTGCTCTGCAGGTAGTCAGTGGGCTCCGAGCCCACAATGCCGCCATAACTGTGGAGGAGTGTCTGGACGCCCTGCAGCAGGTGTTTGGACCTGTGGAGAGCCGTAAAATCGCCCATGCGAAGTTTTGTAAGGCCTATCAGGAGGTAGGAGAGAAAGTCTCCAGCTTTGTGTTACGGTTAGAACCCCTGCTCCAAAGGGCCGTAGAAAAAAATGCGGTGTCACGGAAGAATGTGAACATGGCCCGCCTGAAACAAGTCTTAAGCGGGGCCACCCTTACTGACAGACTTCGAGACAGGCTTAAGCTGATGAAACAGCGAAGGAAGCCTCCTGGTTTCTTGGCGCTGGTGAAGCTCCTACGTGAGGAGGAAGAATGGGAGGCCACTTTAGGTCCTGAGAGGGAGAGGCTGGACCTGCTAGAAGCAGGCATAAGTTCACCTGCCAGTGCCGGTGGTTTCAGACCGATGCCTTTCCTTGCCCCCGGCAATACTTTATATTCCGGGCCTTCCCAAAGTTCCCGGCGCAGGAGGGGCAGAGGCTACTACCACCGAGGGGGTACATCAAGGGCCAACTCTCTAAGTTCAAGAAAACGGAAAAACCACTCATTCTGCTATAGCTGTGGAGAAGATGGCCACATCAGGGCACAGTGTAGCAACCCTCCAAATCTTCCCTTGGTAAAGCAGAAGAGACAGGCTGCAGAGGAGTCGGGAAACGGGAGCTGGGCTTGGGACAAGAGCCATCCCAAGCCCAACGCCAACTAGGCTCAGGAGGACAGGGCAGATTTTCTTACTACAGGATGAGACAAAACTGGTGTTGGATGAAAAGTCAGGGGCAGTCCACAGAGAGAGCAGAGGACATGAGTGAGGCAGAGGGGCAGGACAGCCAGGCCTGGGCCAGGCTCACTCTCCCTCCAG
>CM053505.1:95585494-95608641 GCA_028627145.1 Eidolon dupreanum | reverse complement strand
CCCGCGCACGTGGGCGCTCGCACACACCCCTCACCTGGGGGCCGCAGGCTGCAGCTTTAGGCCGCGGAGGGTGCAGGATGGGCCAAAGGGTCTCGCTGCCCTGTTGCCGGCGTCCAGCCACAAAGAGGGTGACCTAGTGTCCAGCTGGGCCGTGGCCTTTCCCATTTTGCACACTGCATGTCCGTGTTTTTTGAGAAGCTGCTTCTCTACTTGCAACCTAACCCCTTTGAGTTGTCTTTTTCCTCTTTTCTGGGCCGTGGGTTGTTCTGTATCCATCGCGTCCCAGGACATAAAAGTAAATAAGACACTTTTACTGGCTTCAAGGGTCTTTTATTTTAGCAGAGGAGACAATATTAATATTTTTCACCATCCTTTGTGCACTGACTGGAATAGCCCTAAACCAGGGCAAATGTTAACTCCAATTACAAAAGGATTCGAAACTTTCAAACTGAATATTTTAAAACTACCACCTTGAAACTGTTGTCCCCAAATCCTTCCTTCCTGATATCCAAGACATCCACAGATTTGCTTCAGTGCTCCTGGCTGGCACCTCTACATGGTTCTTCCTAGAGAAATTCCAGATGCCTCCTTTGCCTTGGTGATTCTGACCATCTCTCCTTGAGGTCTCATAATTTTGCCATTCACTTACTGTGTGACTTTGGGCTGGTCATGTCCCTTCTCTTAGCCTCAATTTTTGCCTCTGTATGTTGGATAGATGGTTGAACCTGCAGAGTGGCAAAACTCAGACCAGGATGTGGTCCTTCAGATCACCATGGTATTTCATTGCCTTTTTAGGATCATAGAAAGCTGATTTAGAAACTGGCAATCAAATGTTTTATGAGAGATGGATTCTTAGTACCCTCTGAGATGTATAAGGAAAAAGTCATACATTGTAGACTATCAAATCACTCCTGACAAGGTCTCATTCCATATGCCATGGAAAGCAAATCATCACTTTGGGGGAAGACAATTTTAGACAGTTTTGCAATTTTCCTACCTGATCAAGCAGAAGGAAACTCCCTAATCTGAAGTTGAGCTAATTTCCTCTCTCGTAAAAATGACAGGGATTGTGAACGGAGAGAAACAATGGCAGGGAATTCTGCGTGGATAAAGCCACCAAGGGAGAAATGGTTCCAAGTCTACTCAAAGGGGTATGGGGAACAATCTAGGATCTGATTTCAGCTGTACATGAAATAAGGTGCATGACCTTGAACATGTGCCTTAACCTCTCTGAGCCTCATGACTTATAAGGGTAATGTTATTACCAACCTCCCTGGGTGCTGGTGAGGGATAATAAATAACTCCTATGAAGATTTGTAGGAAGAATGACCAGGGAAAATCCCCTAAGTGTCATTGCTCCCTGGACCCTCCCCGAAAACTGGCAGGCAGATGAGCAGAACATGCCATCCGAATGTGGGGTGGAGAGGTGTGTGGACACATCTACACCACACATAGTAAAAGACGGATAAGCAGACCTGGCTGAGTAGACAAGCTCCACCTGGATAACAATCGCAAACCAACCTTGTGCAGCTAGGGAGAGGCCTGCTCACAGGAGGATGTTAGGATGAGGTGGAGGGAACAGGCAGGAGCACACACGCCAAAGTCACTTCCTCCCTCCTTCTCAAGGTGATGTCTCCATCACTTTGCATGCTAGCTAGCATGAAGACAGCAAAATTGGGGAACTGATGAATAAATGTCACTTATAAAGTGAAAAGTGTAAGAGAGAATGAAGGAGGCCACCTCCACCGGGGTGGCCTTCCCCTGGCTTAGATCAGTAGTGTCAGGGTTACCCAGGAGGCAGATTCCTAGGCCCCACTCCCAGAGAGCCTGATCTGCTAGGTCTGATAGAAACCTGAGGATTTTTTTTACAAAAGTTTCCGGTAATTACATACTTTAAAAAGTACATTTTGCAATACTTAACACACAGAGGGACATAAAGAAAAGTGCAACTGATACTTCCATAGTAGAATCTAAGACACAAAACACTGTCAATGAAGTTAACCCCTTTGCACACTCCTTCCAAATGCCTCCCACTCTCTGCTCCATAGAAGGATGCTCCATTCTGTATTTACATTTCTTTGTACTTCCACTGCACATAAATATCCCCTTAAACACTTGGTAATATTGTATTCTCATATTTTAAACTCTATATCAATTGTATCATATTCTCCACATTCATCTGCTGAATAAGTAATCATTATGTTTAATCATTATGAATCACCATTTTGATACACGGAAGTCTGATTCATCAGTTTTCACTTTTGTGTAGTTAATCATCATGGGAATATGTGTACTGAAATATATATTTATCAGTCTTCCCTTTGACAGATATTTAAGTTGTTTCCCATTTTTAGCTATCACAAACAATGCTGCTGTAAATATTCTTGGAGAGTTTCACTAAGATATGTATCCAGCGGTGGCATCGCTAGCTCAGAGATTATCTTCAGTTTTAAGAGATATTGCCAGATTGTTTTTCAGGTTGCTGTACCAATGTATACCTCCATCAACCTCCACATCCTCACCTAACATTTCATATTATGTGACTTAAATGTCACCAATTCAGAAGGATGCCAATTGTTGTTTCATTGTGCTTTTAATTTCTCTGATTATAAATGAGGTTTAATACTGTAGTTAGAGAGCCATTTCTGATTCCTTTTTTGGGAAATTCTTAATAAAGTTTTTTTCCTCATTTTGTAGTTGGGAAGTTTCTCCTTTTTTATGCTTCATAGATGTTCTTTATGTAATCTAGATGCTTCTCCCTCTTACGTTACTACTTGAGTATAACCAATTACCCCAAACATATTGGCTTCTAACAACCATTTTATTCTGTTCACGATTTTGTAAGTCAGAAAATAGGGAGTTCTTTTTTTGGGTTTTCTCCTGTGATTGCAGATGTAAGCTGGGAATTTAATGAACTGAAGGCTCAGATGGCTGACACTGAGGCACCCTTTTGGTACTCACGGCCATGAGCATCCTAATTTTTACAGACACCCAGAATCAATAGCGTCTCTGATTTTCCATTCTTGGGTCAATGAAGTTTTGGGTATGGGCTATAAGAAATTTCTGTGGGAGAAAACAGAAATAAACAGAAATTACTCCCTTTAATTGTTTAAGATTGTCATGGGTTGAATTGTGTCCTCCCAAAATTCATATGGTGAAGTCCCAAACCCCAGTGAACCTGTACCAACATATCATTATCACTCAAAGTCCATAGATTGCATTGGATCTATAATAGATCAAGTTGGGAAGAACTGGCATCTTGACAATATTGAGTTTCCTAAATTTTTTGTGTTATTTGCATGTTTTGGATAATTTTCCTGCTTAATGGGGAGGAGCACATAACCTGTAATATTATAGTGCTGGGAACGGGGCCTGGATTGATGCTTTGAATGGAGATCCTGTTGAAAAATATATATATAAATATAATGATGTCACAAGGAGAAATAGTAGAAAATAAGAATAAGCAAAGGACTGCTTGTTTCTAGGTAGGAGGAAGATGGGTAATAGTATCATGGACAAAGAGCGCACAGGTTCATTCAGACACTTGGGCCCTCGTGAAAAACACAAATTGGAGATTTTATATAATTCCCATGTACCATTATATTTCCTACAATTTTTAGGGTTACCTTTGTTATATGGTGAGCTTTGGACTTTGGGGACCCTTGGTGTTTGTCCTGGGAGAAAGTAGGTTTTTTCCTTATTTCAGGCTGGCATGTGCTGTGACATGTACTTGATTTGGCCAGTTAAGGTCACTATAATTGCCACTCTAGAGTACATGGTAGTTGAGCTCGACACTTCTAAAGATGACGCAGGAGGTACAGGGATGTTTTAGGCTAAAGAGTGTTGTCTAGCCTGCTTTTGTGATGGTGAAGAAGGATTGATCTGTGGAGGCAAAATATCGATGTTACTCACTTGAAATCAATAGTATTTAAGCCTGAATTTGCATCAGCTGTAGAGTCCTTATCTTGGCCAATAGTTCATGTAGTTAATCACTATACTAGAAACCTCAATCAGCTCATTAAGAGATGAGATTTTTTTCCATGCCTACCTGGTGAAATAGAAAGAACAAATATGAATAATAAAGTGGCAGTAACAATGTACCTATTAGTAGTCACTTTAAATGTAAACAGCTTAAATGCTCCAAACATAAGACATAGGGTAACCAAATGGATAAGAAAACAAGACCGATGCATATACTGTCTACAAAACACGCAGTTCAAATCAAATGACACTCACAGACTGAAAGTAAAGGGATGAAAAAGATATTTCACGCAAACGGAAATGAAACCAAAAAAAAAAGCCAGGGTAGCAATACTTATATCAGATAAAATAGACTCTAAAACAAAGACTATAATAAGAGATAAAAAGGACATTACATAATAATAAAGGGACTGATAAATCAAGAGGACATAACCCTAGTAAACATATAGCACCCAAAAAGGAGCACCTACATATATAAAACAATTATTGACTGACAGAAAAGGAGAGATCAATAGTAATACACTCATAATAGGAGACTTTAATACTCCATTGACACCAATGGACAGATCTTCCAGGCAAAGAATCAACAAGGAAACAATGGGTCAAAAAAATACACTAGAACAGATGGATTTAATAGATATTTTAAGAGCATTTTATCCCAAAGCAGCAAAATATACATTCTTCTCCAGTGCACATGGAACATTTTCTAGGATACACCACATGTTAGGACACAAATCAAGTCTCAGTAAATTTAAGAAGATTCAAATCATATCAACCATCTTCTCTGATCACAATGGTATGAAACTAGATATCAACTACAAGAAAAAAAAACTGGAAAATACACAAACACATGGAGGCTAAGTAACATGCTACTAAACAATGAATGGGTTATTAATGCAATCAAGGAAGAAATCAAAAGATAACTAGAGACAAATGAAAATGAAAACACAATGACTCAAAATTTATGAATCACAGTGAAAGCAGTCCTAAGAGAGAAATTCATAGCAATACAGGCCTACCTCAAGAAACAAAAAAAAAGCTCAAATAAACAACCTAATCTTACAATTAAAGGAACTAGAAAAAGAACAGCAAATGAAGCTCAAAGTTAGTAGAAGGAAGGAAATAATAAAGATCAGAGTGGAAATAAATGAAATATAGTCTAGAAAAACAATACAAAAGATTAATAAAACCAAGAGCTAGTTCTTTGAAAGGATAAACAAAATTGACAGACTCTTAGCCAGACTCAACCAGGAAAAAAAAGTGAGGACTCAAATAAATAAAAACAGAAATGATAGAGGAGAAATAACCATGGACTCCACAGAAATACAAAGGATCATAAGAAAATACTACGAGCGATTATACATCAACAAATTGGACAATCTGGAAGAAATGGACACATTCCTAGAAATATACACTCTTCCAAGACTAAGTCAAGAAGAATCAGAACATCTGAACTGACCGATTACCACCAATGAAATAGAATCAGTAATCAAAAACCTCCCAAAAAACAAAAATCCTAGACCAGATGGCTTCATAGGCAAATTTTACCAAACATGCAAAGAATGATCATCTATTCTTCTCAAACTATTCCAAAAAATTCAAGAAGAGGAAAGGCTCACTAACTCCTTTCATGAAGGCATGATTACCTTGATTCCAAAACCAGGCAAAGACATTACAAAAAAAAAAAAGAAAGAAAACTATGGGCCAATATCTCTTATGAACATTGATGCGAAAATCCTCAATAAAATTTTAGCAAACTAAATTCAGCAATACATTAAAAATATCATACACCATGATCAAGTTGGACTTATTCGTGGAACACAAGGTTGATTCAATATCTGCAAATCAATTAAGGTGATATACCACATTAACAAATCGAAAGATAAAAACCTTATGATCATACCAATAGATGCAGAAAAAGCATTCAACAAAATCTAGCATCCATTTATGATAAAAACTCTCAGCAAAGTGGGAGTAGAGGGAACATACCTCAACACAGTAAAAGCCATATATGACAAACTTACAGCTAACATCATACTCAATGGGGAAAGGCTAAAAGCATTTTCCTTAAGATCAGGAACACGACAAGGATGTCCGCTTTCACCACTCCTCTTCAACATTGTATTCGAAGTCTTAGCCACAGTAATAAGACATAAAACAGAAATAAAAGGCATCCGATTTGGAAAAGAAGAAGTAAAACTCTCGTTATTTGCCGATGACATGATGCTATATATAGAGAACCCTAAAGATTCCACCAAAAAACTGTTAGGACTGAACAATGGATTCAGTAAAGTAGCAGGTTACAAAATAAATATTCAGAAGTCAGTGAGTAACATTTTTATACACCAATGATGAACTTTCAAAGAGAAATTAAGAAAACAATCCCATTTACAATTGTGACGAAAACTATAAAATACCTGGGAATCAAATTAACTAGGAAGGTAGAAGGCCTGTTTTCAGAAAATTATAAGTCATTGAAAAAAGAAATTTAAAAAGATACAGATAAATAGAAGCATATACCATGTTCATGGGTAGGAAGAATTGACATTGTTAAAATGGCCATACTACCCAAAGCAATCTATAGATTCAATGCAATCTCTATCAAAATACCAATGGCATTTTTCAGAGAGGTAGAACAAATAATCCTAAAATTTATATGGAACCATAAAAGACCATGAATAGCCATGGCAATATTGAGAAAGAAAAACAAAGTTGGAGGTATCATACTCCCTGATATCAAACTATACTACAAGGCTACAGTAATTGAAACAATATGTACTGGCATAAAAACAGATACATTGATCAATGGAAGAGGATAGAGAACCCAGAAATAAGTCCACGCCTATACGCTCACTTAATATATGACAAAGGAGGTAAGAATATACAATGGGGTAGACAGTCTCTTCAATAAATGGTGTTAGGAAAACTGGACAGATACATGCAAAAAAAAGAAGCTGGACCATCTTCCTGCACCATATACAAGAATAGACTCAAAATAGATTAAAGACTTAAATGTAAGACCTGAAACCATAAAACTTCTAGAAGAAAATGTAGGCAGTAAACTCTCTGATATTACTAACAGGAATTTCTTTTCAGATATATCTCCTTGGGCAAGGGAAACAAAAGAAAAAATAAACAAATGGGACCACATCAAATGAAAAAGTTTTTATACAGCAAAGGAAACCATCAACAAAACAAAAAGATAATGACTGATTGGGAGAAGATATTCACTAATGATACATCTGATAAGGGGTTAATATCCAAAATATATAAAGAACTCATACAACTCAACAACAAAAAAACAAACAATCCAATTTAAAAATGGGAGAAGACCTGAACAGATATTTCTCCAGAGGACATACAAATGGCTAACAGACATATGAAAAGCTGCTCAAGGTCACTACCCATCAGAGAAATGCAAATTAAAACCATAATGAGATATCACCTCACACCTGTCAGAATGGCTATCATCAATAAATCAAAAACAGCAAGTGTTGGCAAGGATGCGGAGAAAAGGGAACACTCATACATTGTTGGTGGGATTGCAAATTGGTACAGCCGCTATGGAAAACACTTTGGTGGTTTCTCAAAAAATTAAAAATGGATTTACCTTTTGACCCAGCAATTGCACTTCTGGGTATTTATCCAAAGAGAATCAAAATAATAATTCATAAAGATCTATGCACTCCAATATTCATGGCAGCACAATGTACAATAGCCAAGGTATGGAAGCAACCTAAATGCCCATCAACAGATGATTGAATAAAGAAGTTATGGTTCATATATACAATGGAATATTACTCAGCCAATAAAAAAATGAAATCGTACCATTTGCAATGACATAGATGGACCTAGAGGTTATTATGCTGAGTGAAATAAGTCAGACAGAGAAAGATAAATACTATATGATTTCACTTATATGCGGTATCTAAGGAACAAAAAGAACAAACTAATAAAAAACAGAGTCACAAATATAGTGGGCAATTTGGTGACGGGCAGAGGGGAGGCGTTGGGGGGCTGGGAGAATGGGGTGAAGGTTTAAAGAAGTACAAATTAATAGTTGATACTTGGTCATGGGAATGGGGAGCACAGCAGAGGGAATGGAGTTAACATTAATATGTTGGCTAGGTGGAGGGCCAGGGGAGGGAGGGACATATTGGGACGATCATTTTATGAACTATATAGATGTCTAACCAATGTACTGTATACTTGGAACTAATTTAAATTTTAAAAAATGTTTCTACTAACAAAAAAAACTTCACTTTGGACATATGTCTGTTAATTTTGCAAATTATGTGTTGAGCTTCTGTGGCCACACAGCCTAGACAGCTTCCAGGTCCTGCACTGACTAGTCAAAGAGCTAAAATCTTAAATGCACCAGCACTATTAGCCGTCAATCCTCTGCAGTGGTAGCTTCAGAGCCCTATCTCTGCATGGGATACAATGTCATATCAGGAAGTCTCCCCTAGGTTGAAAGCAAGGCCAGTGCTCACATCAGAAACTTTTTAGTAACAGTGTCTTTGTTACCACTAAGAACTAACTAGACACATATCTAGTTAACCTGGAGAATACTAGGGACTAATATGCAAAAGAAGTGATGGGAATCCTTGAAATTTTAAAATTATGTTACCCAAAATAAGAAAAAACAAATCTAATAGAAGGGCTGATGACACTGTTGATGACTAAATTAGAAAGCTTAAAGTTAACATTGAGTAACTCTCTCAGGAAGACATAAAGGTGGAAACGGTGAGGGAAAGAGCACTAAAAGCAGTTCCCAAAAGTGAAACAGAAGAAAAAGGAAAACAACTTCTTCCCTTTGGATACTGAGAGCTTTCTGTCCTGAGGCTACTCACCCCTCCCCCACACCTCCCCAACCACATAGTCCCATCAGATCTCATCTTCTTCCTTGTGTGTTCTCCAGTGGAAAAAGGTTGTTTCAGAGCATTATAACCTGGCCGAATTCATGGCCACCCAGAATTGTCTAGAAAGCTTGGGATATCTGGTAGAGTTGTGATCCACCATATTTGGACAGTATGTGTACTACACACACTTACTCCTTGCATGAATTGGGAAGGAGCCCCTTCTGTTTCCCAGTGTCCTATGGGGACAGAACATCCAGAGCCAGCTCATGCTGGTCCACAAAAAGCACAGTGGCACCCCCAACACTACTCAGATCCCTTCCCCATCGCTGAGTCCAGAGGTCACGATTTTTGAACCACAGCCCTTTGCTGGTGGGAGGTCCCAGCATGGGTACAACCCTGGAGTGTAGCCTGGGTTCAATGTGAGCCTAACAGTTAAAACCTACATACGCTGCCTACAAGAGATGCACTTCAGATTAAAAGATACACAGACTAAAAGGAAGGGGATGAAAAAAGATATTGCCTTGATGGATCTAGAGGGTATTGCGCTGAATGAAATAAGTCACATAGAGACAAAAATCGCATGATTTCATGTACACGTGGAATCTAAAGAACAAAATCAACAACAAGAACAACAACAAAAGTGAAAATAAACTCATAGATACAGAGAATATTTTGAAGGCTACTAGATGGAAGGAGAGTTGGGGGAACAGCAAAAAAAAGGCAAAGGCATTAAGAAGTACAAATGGATAATTGCAGAATAGACATGGAGATGTAGAGTGTAGCATGAGGAAGATGGTTAATAGTGTTGTAGTAAAAATGCAAGGGGGAAGAGGGGTACTAGATTTAGTAGGGTGATCACTTTGTGAGTTATGTGGATCTCTGATCACTGTGCTATACAACTGAAACTGGTATATTACCATATGCTAACTATAACTGAAAAAAAAACTCATTGAATTGTACAATGTAAATATGAGCAACTAATTGTCTATTATATTTCAATAAAGCTGGAAAAAAATAAGAACCTTGTCCCTGCTCCTGCTTGCTTTTAAAGGTGTTTCAAACACTAAAGACAGTCTGATATACTAGGCAGGTAATTTTCAATAAATGTTTAGAAGTATTTGATTAGTTTTGTAGCCAATGTTTAAAGATTTGGGGGAAGTTACTTTGTTAAATCCATAAGTAGCAAGAGAGCTTTCAGAGAAATATTGGCCATTTGCCTTTTTTAAATTGCTATTATTAATTGGTGGTTTTCAACTTCATAGGGTAGATAAAAAGGCATTAAATGAAGTAGAAATATCAGTCAGTATTTTTCTCTACACCGTCCCTACTTTCCCTGAGTGTTACACACAGTCATGGGTGGTTTCCAAGGTGGTCAAGGGAATCTTGACCTCTAAGCAGTCTCTGTCTCCATTTATCTAGCATCCTTCCATGCACAGCCATTCTACATCCCCTGGATTTCTTGTGTACCACTGTGATGGCAGATGTATTCCAGCACCAACGTTCAGCTAGAGCACCATTAATTAAGAGTTCACTAATATGGTCGTTGGCATCATTGGCCAAGCCTTGCCCCTGCAGTGTTTCTTAAAAATCCAAGGGCCCTGTAACTCTGTTCACTGTTTTCCTCCTTCTCCTAGCTCACAAACCACTCATAGGGGAGCAAACATTGATCTAAGCCCTTAGCTTCCCCTTCAAGTTATCTTTCCACTTCTCAGTTACAGGGAGATCCCCAAGGTCCAAATCTTTGTTCCTAGTTCCCCAGGCCCCTCCTCATGGAGCCTGTGGATGCAGGTATGTTGGCGTTGCCTCTCCGAGGCTCATCACTCTTCTGCGACCAACTGATCTTTAGCTTTGGTACCCTAGGCGTGTATGGAACTTGCGGCTACACTTAAACAGTTACATTTGGTCCTGTATGAGTTTTCTATGGCTGCTATAACAAATTACCACAAACTTGGTGGAATAAAATAACAGAAATTTATTCCATCACAGTTCCGGAGGCCAGAAAACCAAAGTTAGTATCACTGGTATGAATCAAGTTTGGCAGGGTTGAGCTTCCTCTGGAGGCTCTAGAGGTGACTCCTTCCTGACTTCTTCCAGCTTCTGTTGGCTACCAACATTCTTTGGCTGCATCCTTATCACTCTAGTCCTCAAGGTCAGAACTTTCCAATCTCTCTCTGTTCTTTCTTAACATTGCTTTCTCCTCCTCTGCATGTGTGTACGTGCCTGTGTGATCTCCTTTGCCGCTCTCATAAAGATAGTTTTAGTTAAAGGCCCACCCAGACAGCCTAGGATGATCTCTCTATTTCAAAATCCTTAACTTAATCTTATCTGTAAATTCCTTTTTTCCCAAACAAGATCCTATTTTCAGTTTCTATGCATTAGAACCTGTTATCTTTGCGGGCCTTTATCTAGCTGAATAACAGAACCCAGTTTGTGCCCCTGCTCTAGTCCAATCCACTGGGCCGTCCCCTCTTTTCCACTTACATCTTCTATTGGAAACTTCCTGCAGATAGTTGTCTAATAAATCTACATGATAAAACAAAGTCTTGACTTTCTGATTGAAAAATTACTCTTGACCTTTATATACTTCCCAGCCTGGGAGCTAATAGTTCCTGGCTCCAGCTTGGGAGGGAAAGGGTGATTCTTACATCTGTCAGTTGCTGACAGTCCCTCATAGGAACAGGCTTAGGTTTTTCACATGCCTCACAGTGGCACATTTGCAAGACAAACAAGCTACTCTCTTATATTAATATAGTTCATGTCACATGATGTAATCTCAGTATCATAACGTGCCATTTTTGTTATAATTTATGCAGGAGTGAGGATGGAAAGGAAGACAGAACATTAAGGGAACACAGAGTCACACCCTGTCATCTTTACCTCTGTATGTAATATTCTAAAGTTTGTATAGGTACATACCAAATGATAATAGTATTTACCTTTGAGGAAGAGAGCGAGGTTCAGGAAGGGATCAAAGAGGGACTTTTTTCCTCAATATTATCATTTAATGTTGTAAGCATTAAATAAGTGTTTGTCTAAGTAAAAATAAATAAATGTATATAATATACCATTCAAGAGGGAAAATAAGACACCAAACAATACTTACAAAATGATCCCAGTTAAATAAAACCAAATTGTCTGTGTATATGTTTATATGTATAAGTGTTAAAGGAATAGGCAAAGTTCTGGAAAGATGCTCACTGAGAGGCTGACAGTGTTCACCTCTGTGGCAGGAAGGGGACAGAGATGGGGGTGTGATGGTCAATATTTCTTCTATGTACCGCCTGTTGTTTGAATTCTTTACCATGAAAATATAGTCAGGTAGTATGGTGGTTAATTCTATGTGTCAACTCGGCTAGGTTATACTGCCAGTTGCTTGGTCAAACATCTAACTAGATGTTGTTGTGAAAGTAGTTTTAGATGTGATTACCATTTAAACCAGTGGACTTTGAGTAAAGCAGATTAGTCTCCATAGTCTAATGGAGACTAATAGTCAACCATTCGGAGTGGGCCACATCCAAACAGTTGAAGGCCTTAAAAGACCGAGGTCCCACAAAGAGAAAGGAATTCTGCCTTCAGACTGTGTTTGAACTTAAGCTGCAACATTAACTCTTCCCTGCACCTCCAGCCTGCCTGCCAGCCCTGCAGAATTAACACTTCTTAGTCTCTGCTCCACAATCATGTATACATGTCTCCTATTGGTTCTGTTTATCTGGAGAACCCTGACTAATACAGGGAGCAACAGAGATGAGAATATAGAAAGGAAGTTACTTCCCCATTCAGGACTCTTCTGCCTCAAATACATGCTCTGGAGCTGAAAAGACCTGGCTTGGAATTCCAGTTTCACCACTTTTGTGTCCTTAACCAATTAAACTTTATAGATTTCTGCTTACTTGTTGGTATACACAAGAGAAATAATGGAAATAATCATTTGCATTACTGTGAAAAATCAAATGATACAGAGCCTGGTATATTGAGTATTATCACAACTCAGCAAATGCCATTTATTGTTGTTAATAATGTTTTTCATTTTATGCTAAGAAAGCACTGGGAAGCAATTTGAAGGGTTTTGAGCAGGAAGCAACATAATCTGATCTGCTGGAAAAAAAGAATTCTGGCAGCTATGTGGGGAATGCATAAGAGGGCAGTAAAGTAGATAAAAATTCAATTTAGGAAGCTACTGTACCAACATAGGGGAGATTAGATAATTTGGAGTGGGATGGTGGGGGAAGAGATGAAGAGATGAAGATAAGTGGTAAGAATTGAGAAAGACTTAAGGGTTCAAAATTTTATTGCTTTGACTTCTGCTTATGGTATGACAGGGTAGCTTTCGACAGGCCAATGCTCCTATAGAGAACGACAAGAAAATCTCATTAAAATATGACATACGTTCCCCCCACAAAAAAGGAGGTGACAATTATGCGACATGATGGAGGTGTTAGCTACTGCTGAGGTGGTAATTATATTGCAATATATAAATCTATCGATTCAACACGTTGTACATCTTAAACTTACACAATTTTATATGTCAGTTATATCTCAATTTAAATGAATTTTTAAAAATAATGTAAGATAGGGACATGAGGGTGGACTACCACTGAATGTAAATGAAGATGGTACAGGGGGCTCTGTACCTGAAGCTTACCTGCATGGTGGATGCATGGTTGTTCAGTTTTCTATTGTTCCTTAAACTGTTAATATACATGATACATTATATTTCTCTTGTATATGCTATATTTAACAGTAAAAACATTATTAAATAGTAAAAACAAAAAAAAATGACCAAAAAAATCAGTTTAAAGCTGTTGGAATGCTACTGGAGTAATCAAGACTTAAGGGGCAGGAGAAAGGAAAGTCATGGAAAGGTGAAGTGACATTTTGCAGCTTTTTTACCCTGGGGGAATTTTCCAATTCCGGGCACAGGTCAGGAGGCTGAGAATCCAGGCTCAATCCAGGTAGAAAGCCACGGCTGGGGACCAAAAGACCAGCAGAACTTTTAGTGGTCACACAGTGCTGGAGGGACAAAATTGGAAGTTTAAAGGAGCCAAGATTGCATTGAAGGGGGGGGTGGCACGGAAGACTGAGTCTGTCACAACGCTGGCTCCCCCTGCCCCAAGACCAATATGAATTCTGAATTAGTGTGCAGTAAGAAACAAAAGAGATAAGCAGAAAGCTTTTCTAAGACAGAAGTCTCATGGCAAGAAAAAGGAATAAAAGGAATTCATTATTAGAAAAAAGTAAAACTATGTTTATCTGCAGATAGCACTTTTTATGTAGAAAAATCTCATAGAGTCTACAAAAAAAAGCTGTTAGAAGTAATATGTGAGTTTAGCAAAGTTGTGGGATACCAGGAAGGAAGGACTGCAAAAGAATATGAGGAAGTTTTGCGGGAATGGAGATGTTTATCATCTCGGTTGTAATGATGGCTTCGCGGGTGTATGCAAATATCGACATTATCCAACTGTACACTGTAAATATGTACATGTCAATTACACCTGAATAAAGTCACTTAAATAAAAAGCAAAAAGGAGAAAAGGAGAGGGCTGACAGTTTGAGAGAAACAGAGGAGTCAGCGTCTGAAGGTCCCAAAGAGGCTGGGAAAAGATCACAGTAGGGAATCTGTAGTCAGAGTGACATGCTTGAATTACTGATTTTCGAGGTGGGGCAGTTACAGGAGATGATACAGCCTGGGGCTGAAGTAGGGGTCCCTTTTGTACCCATTACGTATCCTGTTCTTTGTGCCCGAGCATGACCTCCCTCTCTCTGCCTGGCCAACTCCTACGCATCCTTCAGATCTCAGCATTCACGTCCCTTTGCTGATGGCGCCTCATGTGGTGCCCCCACCCACGTCTAACTGAGGTCCCTCTCTAACACACTGTTGTAGCACTCTATTTACTCCGCCTTCCTAAACTCAACACAGTGATTACACATGTATTTGTGCAATTTCTTCAGAAATCCGAAGCTCCGTGATGGCAGCGACCACAAGTGGTTTTGCTAACCATTACCTCCCTAGCCCCTGGGGCAAGGCATGGCGGAGCACAGCCATTTGGCATTTATTGAATATGTAACAAGCTATTAAGTGGAGTGTGGCCTATTTCCACAGGATTTTAGTCCAAATTTGAGGACAGTGGGTGGTAAGTCTCTGCACAGTGTCCAGTCTGAGTAGAAACACAACACAATGCTTCTTATAGAAATCAGCCCAAGATGGCCTCTGTCTGTTGGCCCCTAGGAGGAAAGAGTATTTTGGCCCTTCTACCTTCCCCGTGAAAAGGGAGGAGAGGTTCTCTCTATCTCCCAATCAAATGTGTCCCTTTGGGTCTTCCATGGAGCCAAATGGAGTTAGAAGCGCAAAAGATTTATTGAGAAAGATGAAGGGGAGAGGGCAGCACAGTGAAGGTGGGATGCCTGCGGAAGAAGAGGGAGATGGAAGGAAGACTGGAAAGAAGAGTCTCAGACTGTGGCGCAGCTTTGAGATCATCTTAGCCAGCCCAGCGGGGAGCTCTGGTGCGAAGATGGCCCATAGAGGAGACTCATATTGAGCAGAGATGACTCTAGTAGCCTGCTGCGTGAAGCCAGTGACAGGAAGCTGCTTGGGAAAAGCATGGCCTCTGCTCAAATGCTGCAGTGGGTCCTGAAGGCATTGCACCCGGACACTGTTAGCTGACTGAAAGATACATGTGTAATCACTGTGTTTAGGAAGGTGGAGTATATAGAGTGCTACAACAGTGTGTTAGACAGGGACCTCAGTTAGACGTGGGTGGGGGCACCACATGAGGCGCCATCAGCAAAGGGACGTGAATGCTGAGATCTGAAGGATGCGTAGGAGTTGGCCAGGCAGAGAGAGGGAGGTCATGCTCGGGCACAAAGAACAGGATACGTAATGGGTACAAAAGGGACTTCTGTCTTAAAGTGACATCTAAATGGTGAACTTCCATAGCTGCCACAGTCTACCCCTTGTGCTGCACAGATCCACTATTCCATATACGTCCAGGGAGCAGTTTCTCTGTTATTCCCATGGGCCTCGCTTCTTGAGGGCCAACTTAGAAGAGAGAAGTTGGCGAAACAACTCCATTGATAATGTTGCTCTTGCAGCTACAACAGGTACTCATTATCCCCCTCCTCCACTACCCATTCTAGGTTTCCCTCGCCCTCAGCTATCACCTCTGAAGTCTTGGTGACTCTCCCTCATCCTTGAGGAGTCTGAGCTCTGGTATCTATGCCTTTCTCAGGCTGTAATTGCTGCACTTGGCCATTCACAGTCACAATTGGGCAAGGGAATGCCAAGAGTCACCTGAGCATATCTTCTGGATTCCCTGCGTATTCCTCCCTGCCCCAATTTTAACAGCAGTTCTATCTCTTCCTTGATAAGTGTCCAACACCCTGCCAAAATGGTGACTCTTCCTGCCTGCTGGTCTCTAGACACAGGGAATCAAAACTTTCCAGGTATCAGTCACATCTGTAAGCACAACAAGCCTCTGGCTGTATCTCTTGTTGGGAGCGCACTCTGTTTGGTAACTAGAACCTCTACCCCTTCAGAGTCCTGAGGGGAGTCATGGGAAGCATATTGTTCACCTGAGCAGTTCAGTGGGAAAGATGGAAAGTGGGGCCAGTCTGGCTTCCACCCCTTGGCTCTCAGGCCCATGCATTCTTCCTACCGGGGGCACAGTGCCACATGGAGGTCTTAGATTCAGTGAATATACTGCATCCTGGAGGATGGTACCCCATACTTGCAGAGTATTGCTTCTAAACTTATACTTCAGCTGCACCTGCAACAGGACTTTCTGGCATGGTCACAATATAGCAGCTTCTGGGTAATACAGTGTAATACCAGGGAATCAAAAGCTCATGGGCCCACTCACGCACATCGTTCACCCTGAAGTCTACCTCCTGGCAGTATACTATCTTATGTGGGATTCCAGACCTGCAGATAATATGCTCTGGAAGCCTCATGATAGTGATGCTGGCTGAAGCGCTGCCAGCAGGAAAGGCAAACCCATTCTCAGAACAGATGTCTATTCTTGAAAGAAATGATGTCCCTTCCAGTACAGAAGAGACGCAAATGTTATAGGCCAAGATAAGTAGGATTCCATGCTGTCGGGCCTATGAGTAGTCTTTATCTCTCCTACTGTGGCCACACCCATTCATGCGCCCTTTGTGTCAGTCTTGGAATGGCTGATGGTGAAGGGTGCTTAACATCGACTTGCCAAGTCAATTTTTCTACTTGGCTGTTAAGTTACTCTTCAACTGTTGATGCTGTCCGGTGGGCTCTGGTATGTGACATAAGTCTTCTGCCTTCACACTCACTCCATATGTCTATCATAGACCTCTACTCTGATCTCCTTGTCTTCTAGGCTCTCAGCTAGGACATTGGCCACTGCTCTGGACATATATATATTTTCACCTTAGGCCACTTTTTCTTCTACAAAAAATGGTAATGAAGTACACCTTTTGTAGTTCTCCCTGTGTTGTATTTCAGGGACATCGCTGGCTGTGGCTGGGATGCAGCTGCCATCCATTTTCAACTTGTACTCAAATATCAAGCCAATCTATACAAAAGCCAAGCTTAAACCTTTTCTTCCTCCTTCACCTGGCCATACGGGATCATGTGGCCATAGGCGTGAGCTGAGGAAGAGGCTAGAGTGTAACTGTAAAGGGTGACATCAGGGTCTGAGGTACTGCTCACAGAGCTCACTCACACATCTGTCCCTACACAGACTGTATCCTAGACGTATCATTTCCATCGTACAGTGAATTGCTGATGGGCTATCTCAATTTGACTTGATAAGTATAGCAGGACTCAGCTCATAATGGGAAATTCCAGATACAGTCACTTGGTGTCCCATAGTCAATCAGTGTGTCTCTACTAGGGCCCAGAAGCACATCAGAAGCTGTTTTTAGAAAGGTATAGAATTATCTGATGGGGGTGGCACACCCCTGTTCCAGAATCCCAGGGGCAATTCTTCTACAGGGGCTGGCCTTGAAATCTACATTGCACCCTTGCCCATGACTAATATCTCTAACACTATATGGTCTGTTAAATGAGATGCCCCAAGGAGATGCCTGTACTTTAGCCTGAAGCTGCTGTAGATTCCTCTCCTGCACCTCATCTCTCTCTAAGCTCTCAGCCTTCTGTGTCGCTGATATATGGACAGAAGTAATAATCCTGGAGGTGGGATGTTTTGTCCCCAGCACCCAATGAGGCCTATCAGGTGCACTACTTCCTTCTTTGTGTTGGAAGACTCAAGATGCACTGATATGTTGGTTATTGTGGAGGGGGAATCCTGCCATATACCTATCAGGCTCCTAAAAACTTTGTTGAAATGGCAGTTTCCTGAATCTTCATAGTATTTATCTCCCACCATCTGGTGCACAAGTGTCTTACAGACACCTCTTACCCTTCCTGCCCAGTCAGTATGATGGCGTCAGTGTAATGAATCTGAGTGATGTTCTCTGCGGCTGTCTAGATGATCCACATCTCTCTGTACTATATTATGAGATGGAACAGGTATAATATAGGGCAAAAGAGTTAACAGGGTTGTCGAAGAAATTGTAAATAAATATTTTTATCTGTCCACAGTATTGTGAATTATTTCTTATCTTCTTTTTTTCTTTAAGGTTGGACTAAAAAGGAACGTATTTATCAAATCAGTGGCCACATACCATCTGCTTGTGCGATGACACCACATCCAGCACAAAGCATCCATATCTGAAACGGTGAAGCCTCGGGCAGTATACAGTCATTTTGCAAAATTCAACCAATTCCTGCAGCAAACGGACTGGCAAAGTAAGTGGAGATATGATGGGGACCACCAACCCTACATCGTTTAGATTTTTAAGAGTGGCTATAATCATTGCCATGTCTGCTGTGATGTTGTTTGTGATTTACTCTCGGCTGGGGAGAGGAGCGCAGTTTCATAGACTTCTACGTGACTTTCACAGATGTTATGGTTGCCTGAGAGACACACCCTGCGGACAAAAAAGGGGCCACATACTAAACCTGATAAGCTCAGGGGAGGCCTGCGTAGCAGGGACCGAAACTAATCATATACAATGTTTTGAACATAAAAATTCCTAACTAAAAACAGGTTATGGTAGATAGTCACGTCCTAGGCCTGTAGCTTCCTTCACAAAGGTCAATCTTTACCTTTGAAATTGTCTACTGTCTTTCTTCATCTAAGATAACATACCTTTCAAATATTAGAGTAATTTTTTTTTCTGGACCCCTCAAGGCACAACCTCCACACCAGACCATGAGGCTCCATTCTTATCTTGTCCACATACCATCTCTGTGCGCTGTTAACATTAACTATTCTGTACCCACCGATGTAAAAGAGGTCTTTGTTTTACTTTTTATCCAACCCAGAGATTTCTTCACGTTGCTCTCTCCCACCACCTGAATCTACTGTCAATGGATGTCATGTAACCCTCCTTATGTCTCCTCCTTTGATTCTAAGGTATAAAATAAGCTGCAAAACTGCCATTCTCTGGAGCAGTTTCTCAGTCTGTTGAGATTTTGCCTTCTGGCAATTGTCATCAGATTGGCTCAAATAAACTCGTTTTTTTCTTTTCTAAAAAAAATTTTTTTTTAATTATCAAATAAACTCTTATAAAACCCTTTCTTAAGCTGGATGTTCTTTTGTTGACAACGCCCACCTAAAATTTGGTTTGGATGTTGAGATCGATAACACAAAGAGGGCAAGAGAAGTTTTATTACTTAACACAAGTGAGGATTCTGGGAAGAGTAGGACAGGCTTCTCAAGCAGTTTTGAAATGGCTCATGAAAGCAAGGGAAAGAGAGTGGCCTGGGATTTCACTGTGGTTAGAAAGTGGGACCAAGGTGAGGGGTCTCCACGTGTGGAGGGGCACGCATGGTTCCAATCTCCCTCCAGTGCAAAGCAGGAAGTGCACAGGCTTTATTACCATTTTGTCCTGATATGGGCACAACGGGAAGAGGGAAGGCTAGCACAAAATGAAAGGTCAGTTTCTGGGTTACATATGGGCTGGGGGCAATGTTCCTTCCTGACTGCTGATGCTCTGGGAAATGGAGGCTTTTAAGACTTGAAAGACAAACTTCAAATGACCTACGCTGTACCTGGCCTCATGCCAGTGAGGGTTTTTGCTAAAAGGAATAAAAATTAAATGAGGCTGAACGGAAGAACCTGCCTCTGGAAAGGGAGATGACATCGGGCCCTCTCGGCTATGTGGACAAAAAACAGGGGTTCTATGGAAAATAGCCTCACAGGATGATCTTATCATTAATTCTGAACTGGGCAGGTCATGGTGGGTAGGCATGCCCCAGGCATATAATTTCTTTAGTAAAAGAATTATCTTTGCCTTAAACAAGGCCTGTGCACTGTTTCTGTGCTTTTAGGCTAATGCTTCTTTGAAATGCCTCTTTTCAGTCTCCTCAGAAGCAACACCACCCTCAAGAGAGCACAGAATCTCTTTAATTATTTTATAATGCGATCCCCACCTTGCTCTCCATCACCCTCATGTAATCTTCCTTAGTTCCCTCCTTAATCTCAAATGCGTAAAAGAAACTAAAAAACTATTATTCTCTAGCGCATTTGCAATCTTGCTCCCCTTGCATATGTTGTCAATAAAAGCTCTCTGCAGGTTTGGATGTTTCTTACATAGACGACTGCTTGATATCAATGTCAACAAAGAAACTACTTGCTTTAGTGTCAAAGGACCAGGAAGATAACACTGAAATGGAGACAACTGGAAGGTCACAACCATGATGTTACCCAAAGTATAACAGTTGACCTTTAGTTAAATGATACAGAGAATCTGTCTGGGCATGAATAGTAATGTGAGATTTCTAAATAGAATGGAAGGGTTGGAGCACCATCACAAGCTGCGGGGAAGCAAGAGGAGACATAATAGGACAGTTTGGCAGACACTTGGAGAATTGTCCAATCTCAGCCCACCCCCACCCCTTATGTTTGCACAGATCGAAAGAGCAAAATGCCCACCAGGCTCACCAAGGCCTTGGGGGCAGGAATCACCCACGCACTAGAAGCAGTATATAGTGTACTGAGAGGACCATCCCAGACTTTAAAAACTCTGTGACCAGACCAATCTCCTCATTTCTCTTGAACTCAGTTTCTACTATTGAACAAGGAAATGCTCCATGATCTCTGCAGCTGGGAAAAGTAAGTCTCCACTGCCAAGGAGGCTCTCCCTGTCCACCCCCCACCACTCTTTCTCACCCAAACTCTTGGGAACTAAGCCTCTCCCCACGGAGTCCCAGAGCCCAGAGCAGGCAGGACTGCCCCAGGGTCCCGCGCGAGTGGATGATCCAGCTGCCCTCCCCGAGTGTCCACAGCCGCTGCCCCAGGACAGCTCTGAAGACCACTGTCCAGTGTCCAGGGACGACCCACACCAGGGCACCTTGCCAAACAGGATCGGGCTACAGGAGCCTCTTTCTTTCGGCTCCTCGCGGGACCTCGCTCCCTTCCTCCCGCTTCTGTCTGGACTGTGGCGATGGTCCGTACATGGTCAGAGGGGCCTGCTTCAACCCCAAGGCCAGCGGGACACTGGGTACACGAGGCCAGCGGGGGAAGGGCAGCAGGAACCCAGGGGGGCCCCAGAAATGAGACCGGATCCGTCTGTGATCCTCGCGCGCCATCTGGCGGCCGTCGCAGGCACTGCTTCAAGAGAAGCACCGCCGAGGCCAATCTTGACCAGGGCAGCCATTTCGCTTTGTCCGCGGGGTCACGTTTCCCGAAAGGCGCTGTGACCCGAGCTTGCGGCTGCAGGAAATGGCGGCCCGCGCAGGCGCAGACACGCGCCAGGTGCAGGCGCACACAGCCGTTTCTTCTTGCTTCCCAGACCCCTGGAAGACTAGGGTTCTCTCTGCATCCTCCCTTTTTTCTTCCTAATCCAGAATCTCGTGGCTTCACACAGAGATCGTGAAAGCTCTGGCACAGTCGTTCCAGACACTGAATAGATTTAAGAATAAATTGGGGAGCTATTGAAGACACCTGGGCTGGAGCGTCAACCCAGCACTCCATCCTGCCTGCTGTCGCTTGTCCTTTCAAGGTCTTACCCAATTATTTTGGGAGCTTTCGGTGTATGCCCTGGAAAAGGAACAAGCCACTCAGTCCAGCCACTAGATCCCTATAATCTGGCACCATCCAGTATACTCAACTCAGTTCCTTAACCTGGATCCATAAGCCATTGCTCCTTGGGTGGTGACCACCTTTTGTAATTTAAGCACCCCACAACCCCTCTTGGACCTTTCCCTCAACACAGTCCAATGCTTACTGGGAGTCCCAGGCCACTGTTACCCCCCACCCCCACCCTCAGCAGACCTTTCCGTCAATTACCCACAGCACAGGTGAGACTCAGCTGAAACATTCCGTGACATTTATTTATTTCAGTAACAAAGAGTTACTGAAACCGTTGAAGAAAGGGAATGACAACGCAAAGAGGAACTTCTAACAGCCATGAGAGCCCATAAGTCTTGGTCCTGCTCACCTCCTGGGGGCCCTCAGCAGCACCCCAGCCCCGTGGCCCTCCCACCATAGTCCCACTTCCAGAGGGCACCACAATCGGCATTTGCAGGACGGTGGGCGCTGGTGATGTCAACTCACCGAAGGCGCTACTCCCTCACTGGCCCACATGCTGGGGCCTGGCCTTGCCCTATGACCCCCACAGAACAGTCACAGTGAGGCAGGAGAGTTAGCCTAAGGAAATTGCCCCTCCCCTCCAGGATGCGGTGAGTTTTTCCTTAATCCCTTACTCAGCCCTTTCCCCGCAGCGCTGGAATTTCTTCCTTGTCCCTCACTCAGCCCTCTCCCTGTTTTAAATCCCAGCAAGGTCCAAGGACATAGAACAAAATAGGTGGCCTTGAGCTGCCCTGTCCCCTGTAGGATAAGGCTCCAGAGCCTATCCTTTGTCCTTTGTTCAACTTTGGCTAATCATATCATTATAATATCACCATTGCAAGTACCACGTCTCCAGGCACCCGCCCCCATTCCCAAGAACTCAAAAGAGCCCATGATTCACACAGCTTGAGAAAATACTTTGCTAGCACATTTCTATTAAGTGTGTGCTTTTGCTTCCATAAAACTTGTGCTTTCCTGTTTGGTGTTGGTTGTGTCCTTGAATTTTTTTTCATGGCATTTTTAAAAAAAAAGGCTTGTCCTCGGAGCCCCAGGTAAGGGGGTCCCTCTTTGGATTCCCCTACCGGGGAGCTCTCTGGCATCAACAGGACGCTGGAAAACACAGCAGGGGACACTCCACCGAGCCAAGGAAACTGAGTCACGAGAACAACAGGGTGGCACATCAGAGCACAGTCCC
>CM053505.1:95564891-95584994 GCA_028627145.1 Eidolon dupreanum | reverse complement strand
CTTCCTTCCTGGGGCTCCCCGAGAGCAGTGTAGACGATTCTGAAGACGGGCTGGATCCTGCGGTCCCCCCTCCGGAGGGGGGTCACTACCTCTCCGCCTTGCAGCTCTTCAGGGCCGATGCCAGCTTCTCTTGGTGAAAGATTTCCTGGGAAAGGCTCTTCCATGCCCCACGGGGCCCCGGGGCCGGTCTGCATTCTTAGCTCAGAGCCCAGAGCGTGGGCGTTTGGGGGCGGGCAGACGAAGGGGCTAAGGCCAGAGCCCCCCGCTGTACCTCCTTCCGCTTCTGCCGTCGGGGGGTGACTGCTCATGGCCTGGGCGCGCCCTGCGCCAGGTGCGGTGGCCCCGTGTTTGCATCGCTGATCCGTCTTTGGGGTCTTGTGCTTGATTCTTCCTGACCCAACTTTGCGTTTGTGGGCAGAGACCCTTTCAGCTGCTGGAGGGAGAGTGGGCCTGGCCCGGGCCTGGCTGCCCTGCCCCTCTGCCTCACTCACGTCCTCTGCTCTTCGTGTGAACTTCCCCTTCCTTCCGCGAAAACCTTTTTGCGGCCTTCCAGGGGATGGGGTACCTGGATCTGTTGAGCCTCTGCTTCCTAGGGCTTGGGGTGGCTCACAGCCCCAGCCCCCGTCTCGTTTCCCGACGCCTGTGCTGCAATCTGCGCGGTCTCCATCACAGGAGGTTGGTTTTCCATCTTTGGGTACGTGATCTGATTGTGGCCATCCTCCTCAGCACTGCAGCAGGGCTGTCGCCTGCGCTTCACACTCGGGGCCGCCCCTTCCTGGACGGTCTGGGTGCTGCTCTCACAAGATGGCCCTGCCTGCACTTGGACCTGGGGCGCAGAGATAATGGCTTCTGCTACTCCTCCCTGTCTACCAGATGCCCTGGGGCTCCTTCCTCCATTCCTCTCTTTCTCCTTCATCACTGCCAAAGTGGTCTCCCACTCTTCTTCATCGCGAATGAGCTTTATTAACTCCAGAAAAGTGGGAGGACAGCCGCGCTGATCCAGGATCTCCAGCTTGCCCCGGAGGGTGCTGGTCAGGTTGGCCCGAGCTAGCACGTGCTTCAGGCGGATCAGGTCTGTGCTTCGCACCGACATTGGGCTGTGCTGCACAGCCTTCTGCAGTAGGGGCTCTAAGCGCAGCAAGAACACAGAGGTTTTTTCTCTAGACATCTGAAAGGCCTGAAGAAACTTAAACTGCGCGGTTCTATGGTCCTCTTTGCTCCCAAAGATCTGCTTCAGGGCATCCAGGCACTGCTCCACAGTCATAGTGTCATTTTGGGCCCGGAGCACCCGTATAATGGACAAGGCAGGGCCACGCAGGCTCTCCAGCAAACGGCGCCTCTTCTCTATCTCAGACACCTGCCACATCTGCATAATCTCAGTGGCCTGCTCCAACCACACTTCAAAACTCTCTTCGCCTGGGCCTGGGAAAGTGCTTCCTGAAAACACTTTGAGTTTTCGGTACCACATGCTTTCTTTCAGAGGCTGCAAAACTATTGGTTTGACTTGGGGGAAAACCCCTGGCTCCATGCCCTCAATGACAGCGCCATACCCCAGGGTTTGGGCCACATCAACCATCCTCCGGCCCTCACCCTTCAAGAAGTAGCTCAGTCTAGTGAGGAATTCATCATCGGGGTTACGGGGTTGCACCACCACTTCCCAGGCACCTCCCCTTCCTGGTATCTGACTGGGAATCACATTGAAATCGACAACGTCAGCCAATTCGATGAAGACTGCCTTAGCATTGTCTTCCCTTCTGAACATTCTGCCCAGCACCCTGTAGTTGCACAGGAGCTGCAAGCCTGCCTTCACCGTCTCTTTAATTTCAGCCTCCTCACACTCCACAGGGATCCCCACGATCAGCAGGGCCTTCCTGGGGTCCAGGTCCATCCCCTTGCACCAATCCTCTAAGAGCATCACGGCACTCATTGTCGCCACTCTCTACGGACTGATCTAAGACTAGGGGTCGTGATCTGCTCAGAGTTTGACTGGGACTTTCAGTTCTGAGCCACTGCCAAGTACAAAGGCAGAAGGGTCCTAGGTTTCCACAGCCTGTAAAGCAAATGGGGTGAAAGCACCATTACTGCCCACCCCCACCCCCACCCCATGCCCTCCCTGTTCCCACCCCCATTCACAGGGATTCAGTCCCTGCTTCCCGGGCTCCCATAGTCATTTGGTGGAGTATAGAAAGGCCGCCCCAGTTCACGTCCCCCCACTTCATCCCCTCCCTGCTGACCTCCTCTTGCTGTGGCTTCCTCCTCAAAGTCCGAGGACTCTGCTACGTGTGCTGCAGGTGCCTGTGGTGAAAAGGCCAACTGATGCCTGGGGACACTCACAAAGCTCTCCAAGCAGGAGAGGACACAATGTCCCACTCCCCCGCTTAGGGCTGTGCAAGCCTCAGGGCACCTGGCACCCTCTTTGCCAGGGCAGAGGCAGGAGGAGGGAGATAGAGTTCTCTTTCAGAAAATGTCCGACAGATAAGAAAGATGGCTGAAGTTCTGTGCAATGCAATGAAACGAGCGGGTGTGGAGAACGTGTGACAAGCTGCAGTGTTGCCATGGATACTGAGAACAGCATGGACCAGGGCTTTCTATCGCAGATAGGTGTCATATGGTAAGATTAAGGTCCTCGAGGAGCAACAGGTGATGTCACTGGCCTCCAACAAATGAAGTGTCCTAGCAACAAGGGGCTGGGGGGCGGGGGGGAGATGGGGGTGGGCAGCAAGGATCCAGCGCTGAAAAATCAAGAACGTATGATTTTAAATTGTGTAGGAGCTAGAATCAGGGTCAGAAAAGGGACCCAGAAAACTCTCTTAGTTGTGACCAGACCCGACAGTCTGTACACGTTGGCAGGCAGCCCCTCCCCACATAAGCCCACCTCGCAGTTACTCACCTCACGGAGTAGCGCCCTCTGGTGGTGCAAATGCGGGGATTCCACCTGCACTCAACACTCAGCCGGCTCTCTAGCTCTGTCCAGTCGGGCAGCTGCTGGCCCCCGGGTGGGGGGTACTGCTCCACTGGACCTGTCCAAGGCGAGGCAAAGGTACTTTGTTACGATTCTGCCCCAAGTGCTACTTCTCTGCCTGTGCCAATTCTAAGTCTGCAGAGTTGCCTACAAGTCCCCAGTACAGAGACACAAGGAACTGCTCCCCGGAGTCCACTGCTGCAGAAGAAATCCTACTTTTAAGACTGCCCCACCCTCAAGTCCACACGCCCCTCACACCCACCCACTGCCAAGTCCCACCCTCACAGAAGCGCAACCTCTAACCTAAGCCCCCTCACCAAGCCACGCCCCACCCAAGTCCAAACCCTGCCACTCATGTTCTACCCCTCCCAAGCCCTGCCTCCAAGCCCCACCCTATCCCACCCACGATGCCATGCTCCACCCCCACAGCTCAATCCATGCCTACCAGTCCCGCCGCTGCCACTCACGCACCACCCCTCCGAAGCCCTGCCCTGCCCCCGCCTACGCCAAGCCACGTCCACAGCTCAATCCCTGCCCCCCACGCAAGCCCTTCCCCCATGCAAGCCCATCCCCCACGCAATCCCTTCCCCCACGCAATCCCATCCCCCATGCAATCCCTTCCCCCACACAATCCCATCCCCCACGCAATCCCTTCCCCCACGCAATCCCTTCCCCCATCTGAGCCCAACGACTATCCCCAAGCCTCTAATTCTCATTGTCCTACGCTCCCCACCCTAAACCTACCTCCCCAAGACCCCCAGCCCTACTGCAAACAACCCCCATTCTGGAGCAGGGACATATCTGGTCAATGTTGGCAGAGGCCAGGAGAAGAAGGCCGAAAGCCACTTTCTCTCCGGGGAGAAAAAGTCCCAGTGCCACCTGTTCTAGATGTGCAGACTGAAAAGGCTCTGGGCAAGGTTAGGCATGGAACAGGTTCCTCTGCAGTTCCTAGGCTGATTGCTATGCCTGGAAATATGCCTGGGGAGCCCACGGGGTGCCAGGCCTGATCTGGTGGGATCCCCCTTCCACCGGACACCTACGGCCGCGGGCCCCTAGGATGCCAAGAAAGATGGCAAGGGTCACGGGGGAGGAAATCCTACGGTTTGGGTTGTTCTCTGTGCCCAGGGCCCCACTCCTTACCTGCTGGAGAGGCCTGAAGACCCGAATGCCAGAGCGCACCAGGAACACAGCTGCCACGCTACCGTGCCGCTGGCGCAGTGCAGACTGGGCAGAGCACGCGTGGCGGGAAGCCGTTGTCGGTGGGAAACTCCGCCCCCTCCCCGGAACTGCGCACGGCCCGCTCACGCCTGCGCCCTCCCAGCGTGGCGCCCACCCAGCTCCCTTGGAAGGGGGGGCCTATTGTCTCAGCACCCGACCTCGTCCTTGATGCACCTGCCCACGGAAGGGGGACATTCGACTAGAGCTAGGGGCAGTGTACATTGCAGAGCTCGACTGCGTCCGGCCTTAGGCTAGCTCCAAGGAGACCGCCAGCCCACCATGCGGGACACCAAGTCCGCCATGCGGGATGCCAGGCCCAGGAGCCATTGCGGCTCCCGTTGGGCTGTCTCTTCCTCATTGGACCCGAGCCGTGGTGCAACAGTTACCAGTGGGCGCCCCACCCCACATTTGAAAATTGCAAGTCAACACAGGGCCGAGTGCAAAAGTAAAGCCCCAGGTGGTCCTTCTTACATAAAAGTCCTGATCCACGTTTATTTTTTCTTAGGCTTTGTTCTAGGGGAGCACGACAAAAATGCAGCTGCCCCCTGCATTTCACAGAGACATGGACATTTTTAGAGTTCACCAAGAGGCAGAAAACTATCAAGGATGCCATTCTCCCATTATTCTCTTGACTTCATGATCAAGCATGACCCACCGAGTACCCAAGCTGCTTCCTGCCATTTTCGGTAGGTTTCCTGCACTTAGGGAAGATTTGGGATGTTCGCCCTAGGACCCAGCCCGCAGGACCCGAAAGCTGTTCAGAAATGGTTGCAGGTGGGGCACAGGTAGCACAATGGAAGGTGTGCACAAGTCCCCAGCAGGTCTTGATAAAAATGCAGGTCCGAGCCAGGAGGACCGGATGAGACCGCGAGCCTGTTTCTCGAGAGCTGGGCGACTCCAATGCTGCAGAGCCCTTACCAGGTCTTCAGTACCAAAGCTCTGAGGCCTGTAATTACTTTTCAGATCCAGATTTTGTAGGCCTTTGGTAGCGATATAGTTTTCTTTTGCTTTATTGGAGATAGGAAAGAACAGGCTTTTCTTTAATAAAGGTATTTAAAGGAAACAAGATTTTTCACGAAAGGTTACAGAGCAAGATATGGGCAGGCATCACCTCATTCGCCTTTAACTGCTGATATTTGCTATGTCTGAGAAGTGGAACGCAGACCTTAATCAGAACACACTTTTAAGAGTCTGTTAAATCAAGCTCTTTCCCATGCCAAGAAAAGGTGGTTACCTGGTGCTGTCAGAGCGTCAAAGACCCCAGGTGGGACATTTTACCTGAGGGCCCTCATAACACCAAAACTGTGGTCCCATGAAGCCATGACTCACCCACCTGGTATTATAGGTATACAAGGCATCACAAAGGGGGACATTATGGAAAGAGCTGTTCTGGCCCTGTGATCCTAGAAAACAGTGGTTAAGAAACTGTAGTCACCATGCTGTACATCACATCCCCAGGACTCATTTACTTAATATGCATGTTTTTGTGTGTATGTGTATATATGTAATATTTTAAAGTGAACTTATTCTGACCGAACTTTACTTGACCATAATTAAGTTTCATATGTAGTATGTCACCACTAAGGTTTCAAGATCTTTGGGTAACTTAACACCTTACTTACTAAATCAAGTATATAAGATATGCAGGATGTTTTTGTTAAGGAAAAAGAGTAATTTTTTCTAATAGTAAAATGACTGGTCGTTCCAAAATGACAAAGATGAAAGTGTAGGACTATGGACAAAATAAGGACTTCTATGGAAAGTAACCTCACAGGGTGATCTGATCATAAATCCTACCTGGGCAAGTCACACCCCAGGCTTATAACTAAAACTTTAGTTTTTTTGTTTTTTTAAGCCAGTCCTGTCCATTGTTCTTGTGTATCTAGGTTAACACACCTTTGAAATGCCTCTTTTCAGACCCCTCAGAAGCAAAGCCACCCTCAAGAGAGCACATAATCTCGTTAACTATCCTGTAATCTGATCCCTGCCTCGCTCTCTCTCACCTTCACTAATCCACTTATGTTCCCTTCTTTAATTCCAAATGCATAAAAGAAGCTTTCAAAACTGCTATTCTCTGCAGCATTTGAGATCTTGCTCCCTGGCATATGCTGTCAGTTTGGCTGAAATAAACTCTTATGAAAATCCTCTACAGGTTTGGACTTTTTTTTTTTATGCTGACAGGACAAGACCTGAATGCATATTGAAAGTTGTAGAAGGTTCACAGAAATTTTATTTCTTGTGGTCAGAGCTGGCTGACTTTCAATTGGTTTATTTACAAGATATTTTAAAATAAGCTGGAATACCAAATAATGCACTGATGCAAAACTAGAATTTGATTTTATTAAAAATGGAAATTTTTTTAGATTATTGGTCTGCTCTTAATAAGAGGTGCTAAAAGGTTTTCCGTTGATTTTTGAGTAATCCAAAAAGCAAAGATTGTGTGTCTTAGAATAATTTGCTTTGCTTTGTGTCGATTTTATCTTGTCCTTATTACTTCAAAACCAAGCCTTCTCACTTTTGAAAGAACTAAGGTTCTTTACAATTGTGTGACTTCCTATGTTTACTTTTAAAATATTTTTTCACTTCGGTTACATAGAAAGCCAAGTAGTTTCTCATTGATGCATGATCTTAGTTAATCAGGGGTTCAAACCTGACAGTTTTGATATTTTGCCTTCCTAAACTCAAATCCTAAATTATATATTCCTGATCTCAACCTTCTCTGAGGGGCCCTGGAAAGTCCCTTTTACCTTGTAAAACCAAATGTGTTAAAATAATTAGGTTTAGTTTATATATTGAGTTCCATGGAGGGCTTTATCAATCAGAAGACATGCCTAACCTTCACCGTTAAATTTGGGTGGGCAAAATGTTATTAATATAAATATTTTAGAAATTGTGTGACATCCCTAGAGATTTGCCAATGCCCTCACTGTCCAGGATATGCCCTGGATCTGCTTTGCCCTGATATTAAATAACCAACAGTAGAGTATTACCAGTCATTTTTAAAATGTTCCATGCCACGGAAACCACCAAATTTGTCAATTGCATGATTTTTGTGATGAACTCTCATCAGAAATTTAACCATGGGCATTTAAGTCATGCACAGTGTTTTGTTTGTTCACACTGAATCTTCCCTGAAAGTGCTTGCAAACAGCTACAGGCCAGAATGCTTCATTTTCAATAAAAAGGACCATCTAAGACTCCTATGGAAAGGGCTATGCTGGGTGCTCTGGCGGCACGGGCTTCTGATAGCATTGTTGAAATAACTTTGAGATCCTACCATTGGACTGAGCCAGAATTCCCAGAACTCCAATGAAGAAGCTGATGGCTTCATGAGACTGCTAGCCCAGGCCTTAGTGGAACAAGAATTATATAGAACTGAATCAAGTCATGAAGGATGGTTCTGGGTTTTGTTTGGAGTATTGCTGATGCTAAATGTTCTGTTTTTCTGAAAAGAAGGAACTCCTTTCTCATGTCTCTCAAGCTATACATAGCTCGTAACAATTTAGTAGACTCTGCTTTTATAAACAGAAATGAAACGTTTATCTTTTTCTCCCTGCCAGATTCCTCCAGAATTTGGATATTCTTTTTGATCGTTAATTTTCATGGCAATACAATTATTTGCCTAGGTTCAATGAGAACGTGCTCTCCTTGTTAACAGGATGTAATTACAAATATTGGTTATATAACCAAGGCTTTGACTGAAATGTCATATTGGAAAATGATGCTCATAAAAGCAGATATGACCTGACGATTTTTAAAGTAACTAGCACTACCCTGTTATTTTTTAGGGTTTTTAGGTTTTTCTTCGGTTTTAGGTTTGTTTTTTAGGGATTTTTTTTTGGGGGGGAGGTTGGGCATATTGTCACCAATAGGAGTCCTGGAAACTCCTAGTTAGGAGTGATGGCTGTTTTTTTTATAGTAAAATCTCATCTTCCTTTCCAAAATGTAGTCATGTAGCCAAGATGGTGGCTGAGGCTGGGGTGAAAAAGTAGACACTAGTTCGATAGCTATTGAACACTGGGTCCCAAGGTCCCTGCTCAGTAGTGGAGGGATTTCTCTGTCACGGCTTCTGTCCTTGGACTGACTTCTTGATCACCATTTTTTTGCCCCTGGGCTGAGTCAAGACATAGATGGTATGCAAATTGTATTTTTGGATATAAAACTCGGAAGCATGGATCACTTGATAGACACAATGATGATTCAACAGGATTCTGACAGCCTGGGGCACTGGCCTGAATGGGCAAGATGAAACGGCCTTGCCTATTAGTACACATCTGGAGGAATGGGAAAGACGAGTTGATGGGACCAGGGCTATTTAAATGGGAGAAGAGCTGACAAAGGGAGAACCTGATAAGCATCTCATCTATTTTAGGGGATGGCATGTAAGAGGTTTATAGATCACCAGTGGGGGAATAAAGGGAAACAGAACTCAGGTGAGCCTGTCCACAGACAAAATGGGCTTGTAAGGGACTGCGTTCCTGGTCATTCCAAGTGTGCAACAAGGACTAGGCTGCCACTTGTCTGAAATGGTATCGAAGGGGAGGAAGGACCTAAAAGAATAAAATATTCTTAAGATCTGACAAGTCCAGAATTCCTACTTCCTGTGCATGCACAGTTTCTAGATCTTGCTATTTTTTTCCTCTTTAGATTCGACACTTATTTACTTGCTTGTGTAGAGAGAACGGCTTCAGGTAACAGGAGAGAATAAATCACACAACCAAATACACCAAGTTATTAACTTAAAAAAAGGACACCTTGATATTAACAATGTAATATCTTAATATTTATTATAATTGTGTACATTAATGTGGGTTAAGCAAGTATGATTAAAAACATCAGGCAATTAAAAAGAAGCAAAAGTGTAATGCAACCACCCCTCTTCCTAGAGTCTGCAGAATTCCATGCCTTTTTCGAATTGAAAGAGGTTGTTTGGGATTGAAACCAATCTTGATCTTGCAAGCTTTCTGTCAATATCTTGCATGTTGGTTCTAAAACTCCCTTGAAGCTGGGGAGCCAGCCGATCTTGGACCTCTTTATCCTGCACTCCATCAGCTGGGCCTGTACCAGGCCTCAGGGGTGGCGCTTCCCACCCCAAGGAGCAACCCTTCTTTCCCTTTCACCCATTCCTTCAGCACCTATGTGTAGCCAGTACGGACCATGTGGCAAGTCCCATGCTGTGGGCTAGACTTTAGGAAGACCAGTTTATAGCTAGCGTCAGTACATGGCATGCTGTGCCACTTTTCCCCTCCTAAGCAAATCTGATGCACATCTATGCAAACAGGTGGATCACCTGGTGAGAACTAGTCCACCAGCCAGTGTGCGCAGGGCTCAGAAACCGGAGGGGTAGACATTTTCTAATTAAATCAGGAGAAGACGCCCTCATTTTCCATAATAAACACTCTCAGGTTGTTCCTCCTCTCGAGGAGCTTACACAGTGGTGCTGGCCCAAAAGGCAGACGAGCCCAGTCGGACCCAAGCAGAGCATCAGCTGACCGCATGGATGGGCCTGTGTGTGTCTGGTTGCCCAATGGACTTCCACGTTCCACTAGCGTGGACCAGAGTCTGGACTGGAAAATAGGAGGTCACTGAAGGCTCTGTGGTCATGGCTAGCCCACTGCAGCTTTCCCTGGGTTGACAAACTCATCTTTGGGAAGGTCTCTGAATCAAATCTCTTCCCAGTGGAAAGCATCTCAGTTCAGAAGTGCTTTCATGCAAAGGGGAGGAGAGGGAAGGGGGGCAGTTTGGCCCTTGCGGTGCCTGAGGGGGCGGCGTTATCTGCTGGGATTAGGTAACGTCTGCACAGTGCTTGGCACATACTCAGCACTAAATCAAAGCTGGCTATTGTGGTTGCCATTTCAGTGATGGTTCCGCATCCTGCAGTGAGCACCTCTCCAAGCCTCAATATCCTCACCTATAAACCAGGGACAGGAGGCCCTGTACCGAGAACTAGTATGAGCATTAACGCCATCACTCTGTGATCACGTCTGGTATGCAGAATGTTAACTGCTTTTCTCCCTTCTTAACCCTGGAGTGTACACACGCTAAAGCCTACTTTAGGAAATTTCTGTGTAAAACTTAGGGATCGGGGATTGAAGGCAAAGGTATTAATCAGCTATCAAGATTCAGATGCAGATGTCCCTTTGGTCAGTAGCCTCCTATGAATCACATGCTATAGAATTTAAACCAAATTGTATAAACTTTCTAATACATGCCTGCAGGAAAAAAAAACCTCAACTGAACTGAAAAGTGGGTAGAAGGAGGTAATAAAAATCTGCTATATGACTCAATCAAAAGCAACTAACTACTTTTAAAAGTACGTGGAAAGTTTAAAAATGTATATATGGCAAATAGACAAGCTAAACATTGGGCTATGCCAATTCCTAGCATTCAATGTCTGCGATTTACCCGCTGGGGATCGTCAACAGTCTGTAGCCCCTTGACCCCTCAGAAGTTTCAGGGGTCTCCCTCCACTGTCAAGTGCCAAAGGTACCCTCAGACTTGTGAGCCAAAATGTGTTTGTTCTCTGTCCCAAGTCAGGACACACTGAATCCAATGTTCCTATCACACCAGGCCACCTAAAGTCATCAGGAAGCCGAGATGCCTTAGGGGAGCAAAGATGGGATTCTTGTTCAATCCTCTTTGCTTGAGCCTGAAATAAGATCATGGATGTTAAGTGCTCTCTGAGCTGTTAAAAGCTACACACAAGTAATTATCGTAGCATCATTAAGATACACTACTTGATGTCAGCAAATTCAACTTGAGAAAGGCAAAAAGCACAAAGTGATCAAACGGGGAGGAAGTGGAAGGAAAGGAGCCAGCAACTTGGGACAACTGGGGATGGCCAATCTTGTCCAGGAGTCATCAGCTTCTTCTCAGTCTGAGGGACCTAAAAGAAAATAGAAGCAGCCATGAGACTCAAATACACGTGAAACCCAGCAGCAAGTCACAGGCTCTTGGCATGCGTGACTGCTGCAGCCACCAGCAGTAACGGTCTAGTATCAGCAGTGTGCTTTCTGGGGAGAAGGCAGAACAGGCTTGTAGCTGGTGGAGCGCTTGGTTGCGACCCACTCCCATTGCCTTTGAGGGACATATTCTGCCCTGTGCTTTTGGCCGAGGTGCTGCTGAAGAGTGGGGGCCGCCAGGATCTGGGAAGGCGGTGCCCTATGCGCACTGGGTCTCATGCAGCTCAGACGCTCAGGTCAATTCTGCTGGCTTGTCACATGCAAATCTGTCTTTGGGCAGTGTCAGCAATGTAGTCCCAAGCAACGCTTCCTAGTTGGGCCAGCTCCAGGATGGCACTACCCGCTCCCACACATGCGTACGTATCCTGGCCCTTGCCGGCTGTGGGACCCCCCGGTTGTATCTTGTTTCTCTAAACGCTTTGGCTGTTGGCTTCTGATCTGATGCTGTCCAAGGCTCCGTAGTGGAGGGCCCTGGACCTGAATCTGAAGTGCGGGGTTCAGGTACCGATGTCATCCAGCTAGGTGTGTCCCCAGGCCCTGCTCCTTTGTAGGTCTTTATTTCCTTGTCCCCCAGTGAGGCTAAGAACACAGGCCCGGCTGGCCTGCCAGGGCAGCTAGTGGGCTCAACTGGGGGTACTGCATGGAAGGTGCTTCTTGAGAACAGTCTGCGACCCCTGCAACTTGCGAGAGGCCCCGGGGAGGGTCTTATGTAAGACTTCAAAGTATCATAGGACATGGGGGCATGAGGGCACAGGGCCCCATGAACATAAAGGCTAAGAGAGGCAGCAGCGTCCTGGGTCGACGCAGAGGGAGACCAGGGCACATTCGCTCCCTTTAACAATCCCGGCTGCTTGGCCTCTGGGGCGCTGGCGCTCACCTAGAAGAGCTTCTCGTAGCACTTCCCACAGTGGATGGTGTCGCGGTGAATGAAGATCTGACCCAGGAGCTCACCCATCGGTTTACTGCAAATGCCACACTGAAAGAGAAAGCAAGTGAGGGGTCAACATACAAGCGAAGCGACATAAGCAAGTGGAAGTGGGGACGGGGTGCCTGACCAAGGCAGGCAGGCAGGCAGCCACTGAACAGAAGGCACACCCTGGGCTTGGAAGCAGACAACTTAAAAAATGGCAGAAAACAGGCAGAATCCAAATTGGAAACGAAGCAATGAAACAAAACTACACAAAAACTAGTAGGCGTGATGATCGCATAGTGGTTGGGAGCCCAGGTTTCAGAATTGGGCCTGGGTTTGAGCCCTAAATCCATGGCAGCAGGTCCTCAAATAATGTCATTTCATTCGACATTTTGTTATAACATTGATGAGATGCTGTAGGCACTTAAGTCTCATTTATATTGATCAGCCTGTGGTAAAATCGGTTTTGTTACAGACTCAGATTGGTTTAACCATATGACATTATGTGCTTAAAGTCGCTGAACCTATCAACGGCATTAAGTGAGGACGTACTGTGGTATGTTTCTGTCATTTTAGGACTTGAACCTTACTCAACTTAGCCAACTGATGGTGCTGATCATTTGGGGGGGTCACCTCAAGGAACATAGAAAAACAAACCAACAATCCGGCCTTGCAACGTGCCTCACACTGTGGAGAACTGGGACTCTGAGGGGTTGGTATGACGCTGCGGCCATGGCTGTTCTTTTTCCCTAAATGTAACAATACAAACTAGTATTTTAAAATGCCACGTCAACCTCATGAAGGTAAGAAAACCCTATGGTTAAAGACACCGACAGACTAGTTTACACAGATGAGCCTGAGCAACAAGATAACTTGCCTCTGATGTTGGAACCAGGACTACACCTCATTTTTTTTTTAAGCCTACAGCACCTGGTCTTCCTAAGTGGTCTCCCATCCAACTACTAACCGGGCCCGACCCTGCTTAGCTTCTGAGATCAGACGGGATCAGGCACGATCAGGGTGGCGTGGCTGTAGATGGATTGTGCCCCATTTCTGAGCAGCTCTGGGACACACATAAAAATAACAGCTTTTCCACCTTTGTGCTCACAGTGCATGGGGCAGCTCTCAGGCATCCGGCCCACCTTCCAAGAACCCCCCAATACTATCGGACCTTGCTGTTCTGCCACAGCTCCAACTTCTCCAGCTCTTCTATGAGCCCCAATCAGGCAGGTTTAAGATGGCTGCCGCTCCCGCCTCCGTCCCCACCGCTCCTCCTCCCGCACCTGCCGGCCTCCTGCTTTCCTACTCCTATTCCCTGAGCTGCACAGGCCACAGGGCAGCTGCCTTTGCTCATGTTCCCTGCCTGGAAAATAGCCCTGTGCGCCCATGCCCCTCAGACTCCAGACCCACGTCCTCACAAAGCCTTCCAGGGGACCCCTGCCCACTGCGACTGTACCCTTTTGTGACACTTAGCGCTGCGAGAGCAAATGTGTCAAGAGCTGCTTGTGTCTCAGACTTCCAGAATTTTGCTATGTAACAGGAGCATTCTGGGATTGAGTATATGACCGAAAGTCAACAAAATCTTGCAGGACTTTTCATTTAAGTCCAGGAATCAGAAAACAAAATGTTCTGTGTCAAAGCACGTGTCACGATCTTTACATTGAAAAACATCATCCTACTTGGAGTCCACAGAACACATCTGGCCCTCAAGTTACTCCACACCCCACTCAGGTCCCCCCCTTACTGCCAAGCTCCACTGCTCTCCAGGCCACACCCCTCTGTCTGTGCTTTCTGCATCTGGATTATTCTCTCCCTGCGCCACCCCTCCTGTCCTGTCCTCAGTAACATCCAGTCGCACGTGGGAGGAGCTCCCCACTGCCCTGGCCTTTTGTTCCTTTCTGCCTATGTTCTGAGCACCATCTCTACTTCGGCCACTCCGAGACAGTATTTCACACTGTCCCCTTTCCCCTCAAACATCCATCACTCCTTCACACCCCTCACTCACAGACAACCATGTTTTCCCCTGAGGAAACAGAATTGACTGCTGAAAACATTCCTCATTCTTCCAGCACCCAACTTGGGGGTCTCCCTGTATGCGACCCACATGCTCGGATTTTCCTTCCCTGCCATGTGTGAGCCGGTGTCCCTGTCTCTCTCTTGCTGGAATACCCTGTGGTCACACCACCGACCTTTCTTTCTCCTGCATCATCAGTGCTTGGTCTCCACTGCATCGCCCCTCTCAACACCTACACCCCGTCTTCTGCTTGCACTGCTCCCCCACAAAGCCAACCGCACAGGACAGTCTCCCAGACTCATTTTTTTCTCCTGTTCCCTCACGAGCCCACTCTAGTCAGGCCTCAGTGCCCAACGCTCATCCACTCCCTTGAGCTGGGAAGCTCATTCAGCTCCCGGTTCTCCAAAGCCTCTGAGACGGGCGCAGTCATTCAGAGACCGAGCCTTTTCCACATGCTCCAAGCCCATGAGACTCCCCGACTCTGGGCGACACTGTCCGCCCCTTACCTTAAAGCAATAGTCATGGCAGCAGATGCCGAGGTGTTCGAGGGTAATCTTCGGACAGTCTCGGATCTCTCGGTTGCAATAAGTACAGATCCCCCCAGTCGTTCTGTAAGATGAAAAACAAGAACCCAGTGGTCAGGCTTGTGCGCACAGCACCAATCAGATGCAGCCAGAGCCTCCGATTTGACATGGCCAGGCCTCGACTTGCTGCTGGGACTCCCAACCCACCATCTTTCTCTGTAGTGAGTAGTTGGCCATACAGGCTCGGGCCACACGGGGCCTCTGTAGACTCTCACATTCTTTCCAGAAAGTGGTCGTGCATGTTCACCTTGCTATCATTTGTGCACACGCCCCAATGTGATTCTTCTCTCAGGCAGCTTGCCGCTCCCTGCCCCCCCGCCTACCAGATCTGGTCCCCTCTAGAGCAGGGAGACCCATGTCTTCTACAGGAGACATGACCCTGTATGTCCTACCTGGCCACATGTTTTGATGGCACTTGTGTTCATGCCCAGGGCCACTGAGCCCTGCCCCTCACATCCTATGTTCTTGGACTCCTGTGACACTCACTGTGTGACTTAGTGCACATTGTTTATTCTTTGCAAACCTGTTTCCTTCACCGTGACCTCAGTGAACTGCACCTCTAAGACCCCTTGCTCCTCTATTCCCAGAATTAAGGAAGGACTTCTTTGTCACGAAGACCATCCTGTGACGGCTGAATGAGGCGCTCTCTGTACTTTCATTCGTTTCAAACGAATGGTTCTCTCTGGCCGTTTTCTGGCTTCAGCAACCCACTCACCTTCATTCTCCACCCACCACTCTCTCGCGTCGTTTTCTTCCTTCCAGTCGGCTTTGCAAGTCCATGACACCACTGTCGCCCACCTCGGCAGCCCTCTGTACTTGCCCTCCAGGCTTAGCTGGGCTCAAGGCTTCAGTTGCCAACAGTGTGACATCCCAATAAGGGAAGCACTACCCTATGTGGCAGTGTGACAGATCTGAAAGTGGCTCGGGAGCAGCCAGATGGCAGACCCATGAGCTCCCTGGCGAGACAGCCAGCTTACCTGTCGGAGAGTGGCGTGCTGTCAGCTGGGGGTTTCTTCTCCATGTCAAATGCATCCTCGGTACTGCCGATGCTGCCGGGGGTGTGACGGGGGAAGAGGAAGGCAGATGAGACCCTGGTCATGCGTGGGGACACTTTTCTCATTAACCCTCTGGCCATAAGCCGAGGCATGGCTCTGCACAGCCAGCCGCCACGTGGTATGCTAAATGGCAGGGGCAGCTTTAACACTTGGCTCCAAGGAGGCATAATTCTCTCAGAGAAGAACCTTTGCATGGGGGGCAAAGATCAGCCATGGTGACGCCTGGCTGGGATTGCTGGCACTGTGCAGACCATGAAGGCTCTCCACTCTACAGACCAGTGGGAAAAGAGCAGGCCTTCCCCCCGCCACTTATGTGTCTGGGCTGAAATGTGACAGTCACCAGGAGCCTGCTCACAGCAGAAATCGGACACAAGACATGGGAACAAAAAAAAGAAGGAAACAGTCTGACATAATTAATGCCTGTGCTTGAGTTATGCCGTGGGATTACGAGTTAGGTTTTTTTTTCTTTCTGCATCTTTGTTTTTCAAGAAAACGACTTTTTATAATAAAACTAATGGTTAAAAAATAAAACTAATGCCAAGGAAGGGCTGCTAACCACAATGGATACAAGGTCTCCTTTTGGGGTGCTGAGAATATTCTGGAACTGGATGGTGGCAATGGTTGCATGACACTGTGAACACTAAAACCCACCAGACTGTACACTTTAAAGAGTGAATTTTGTGATATGTACATTATATTTCACTGAAGCTGGTGAAATAAACCACCCTAAGGAGTCACAGATAAAGAAACTGAGCCTCAAAAAGCTTGAGCATATTGTCCAAAATAATCCCGCCAATGGGGGCCGAGCTGGGGCTTGAACATGACCCCCATGCCTAGGCTCGTCATTTCACAGCAGCAGTGAAAAGCGGTCCAGAAGCCCAACCGTGAAATAAGGCCAGGATGCTTCTCTCTGTTACTAAAATCGGCACCCTGGCAGTGGGATGATATGTCACAAAAAAACATTCCCGGGGGATGCTCGGTGTGGGCTGTTTTTAATAGATATGGCACGGAGTTAACCTTCCGTAAGGCTTCAGAAAGCAAGAAATGATAAGTGGAAAGTAACACATGTATCAGGACTTGCGGTCAAATGTGAGTTCAAATGAGGCAAGTTGACACGCTGGACACAGCGTGGGAGCTGAAGAGAGGAGCCCTGTGTTCTGGAACAGGTTGAAATTAGCCAGATAGTCTCGTCTAATGGCCTTGGCACTTCTGTAAAGAGCAATGCTCTAAGCATTTCATAAAAGAAAGCTTGTGGTGTACCAAGAAACAAAGACGGGCAGAAAGGATTGGCACTGGAAGTGGGCGTAGGATGAATGAATGAATGAGAAAGGGGGTGCACGAAGGCACCAAGTTAGGGAGAGCAGCTGCAAATGCATATATCATGTCTGTGGGCAATGACGTCACTCATCCATGCAATGAACGATTACCTGGGAGCTATGCCCTGGGCTGAGTCCTGGATGAGGTGCTGGGGATGTGGAAATGAGGGGCATGCAGGGCCTGGCAGCAGAAGGCCATAACATGGAGGGACCTGGGACTCGTTCTTACCTGCTATAGCGTGAAGACACCAGCTTCCCAGAAGACACCTCACTGGCATTCATGTACTCCTTCACAAAGAGGATCCCTTTGCTGTAGAGGGAGCACAGCAGAATGGGAAGAGGTATACTGAAAGATTCCAGGGGACTGGGTCTGGCCCGAAGGATGGGCCCAGGGCAGGGAGGACCGCCAGTTGCTCTGAAGGAACTGGAAGAGCTACTGGGAAGGCCTGGGGGGCAGAGGCGCTGCTGTGCTCCAGCTGATGCTGGGGGAGGACAGTGGCAAACAGGAGCTGCCGGACACTGAGCCCGCTGGCGACTCAGGCTGAAATCTGAGCCCACGGGTTCAGCTGGCCACGTGCGGAGGTGAGAGCCGCGGGACGAGGCTCCCTGCAGCCGATGCTGACGCTGACATGCTGTCCTTCTTCACAGGGATCCCAACAGTCCAGGAGGCGCCCCGCTCCCCCGCCCCTCTGCCTCCAGCCCAGTGGACTTTCCATCCCTCGTTCGCATTTTCCTTCCCTTCTACTGGGACCACGGGAGTCCCCGGGCCTCAACCCTAGATCGCTGGTTCTCCATGCTCTCTGTGAATCCCCATCAGCAACCTAATGTCTCCCTTCTCGCTCCTGGAGCTACAGAAGCCTGGAAGTCACCTCGCCCTGGACGGGCCCCTCGTGACACTGGAAACAAAGGCTGCCTCGTGCTGGGCTCAGCATGGTCCCAAATTGGGCCCCATTTCCATGCTCGATATTCAGCAGAGGTGTTTCTGATCCTCCCCCGAGACATGCATGCCACTCGGCCTCTGTGCAGTGGTTCCTGTCCTGCATGCTAAGAGTGTAGGTTAGGCCAGGATGCAGGGGGGGCACTGGGAGTGTGCCTCTCCTTATGATGGGTGATGTGGGGGAGACAGATATAGGCCCTGGCCCCAGTGGGCATTCTTTGGACTTTCCAGGCACATTCTCCAAGAGTTATTGGCAAGGTCCTATGGATGGCAAAGCCCTAGCAAGTGCCACCTCAGCTTCTCGATGGGATAAGGACCCGGGTTGCACTCTGTGGGCCCTTAACTGATGGGCTGCTGGGAGCTGGGGGAGGCACTAGAGCTAATGTCAGGAAAGTGACATGGGACATAAAGCCTAGTCCTTTAGCTCCAGGGAGGAAATGGCTCAGAGAGCAGGTCCCAAGTTGTCCCTTCTCACCTGGTTGAGCAGGCATCCAATTCACCTGGGGAGGCCGGGGCGTGCGCGCGGGGCTGCTCAGGGGCAGCACTAACTGTAACCGTGACCGTGCGGCCGGAGGGGTTTCTCGCCCTGAGGGAGTGGAGAAAGGGATGAGAGTGTCCACACCAAGAGCTGACACCGATGGGGTTGGGCAGGGTTTGTGGGGCCTAATCCCCACACTGCTGCTCCAAGGACTTTTAAAAACTGCTGATGTTTTTCAAATGATCCTTGCGAATCACTGAGGTTTTGTTCTTTGGGACTCCTGATGTCGATGGGTGGTACCACTGACTGCAGATGAGAAAACCCAGGCTAGGTGACCCAGGTCACACTGTGAGTCAGGGCAAGACCCCAACCTTCCAGGATCCACCCAGAAGTCCCCACGGCAGCCAAAGGCCCTGGCCTCTGACTTATTTGGTTAGAGCACAGCCATGGGGCTGCTGTGGCCCTGACAGACACAGCCCAGCTCAGCCCCTCACTGGATGGGGCGGCCCGTTCCGAGGACCAGTTTCCCCTCCACCATCCTCCAGTGAACTCTCCAGAGAACACAAGGCTGAAGGAGAGAGGGACAAGTGAATTTAAACATCACCAAGCAGGACACCTGGATGCGGCTCACTGTGGAACGCACTGCCCACGAGCAGAGGCAGGAAACTGACGGGTGCGGTGGTTGCCCCAAATGTCCACCCCTCACTTGCGACACACAGCCCTTGGCCGGGAATCTGACCTTCTAGCCAGCTCACAAGACCTTTCTCTGGCCAGGCCCTTACTTGCTCTCACTCTTCCTACCGCCGGGTCACTGGTCCCTTACCAAAAGGTGTCAGAGCTGCCGACTGCAAGTCGGGGCATCCTGTTGGGCACCACCACTCACAGCCCTGCCCCATTTGTGCCATCCATATAATATCTGCACACAGTCTGGAAGCCTCAGGCCAGCTCCGTGGGCACACCCTGCCCTGGGCTGATTTTGCTTTGTCCCCAACACGCTGCCACTCTGGATGGGATCTGCCTCCAGCCGGCCCAGGCTCTGGGGTACCGCTTCCTTGCCACTCAGTGCGCAAGACCGCAACCAGCTCAATAGCTCCCCAGCCTCATCTTCTCAAACGATGTCACATATTTGAAGCTCTAGCCATGCTAAGCTCTCTTGTACCCTTGCACGCAACACCACCTCCTTCAGGAAGCCCTTCCAGAATACCTGCCCTTTCACCCCAGGCCCTAAGGTGGCCATTCACCCTGTGCATGTGCCTATGTCACCCTGTGCATGTTCCACTGTCACCCCATGATGTAGGAATGCACCACAGACTGAAGGAGGGGGACCGGCTGAGAGGAGAAGCCCCACGGGAGCCTGGAAAGACAGATGGGGGACAGAATCCAGAGCTGGAGAGTGAAAAGAGAATGGACTACAAGAGGAAGAAAACGACATCCTCTTCTGAATGAGCAAGAAGTGCCTGGCATTCTCTGAGCCACGCCCAGCGCAACAGTCAGACGGCAGAGCTGAGGGGGCAAGGTGAAAATCCCACGGGGATCCCTCCACGGGGATGTGAGCGATGAGAGACCTCCAATGGCAGGGCTCCCTGTCCGTCATGGGGTAACATCCCACCTCCCTCACGTATGCTCCCGCCCCTAGCTACAAGGTCCAGCCCTGCCCCCACCCCACC
>CM053505.1:95547693-95564391 GCA_028627145.1 Eidolon dupreanum | reverse complement strand
GGCAGGGCAACTGCTGCAGTGATGTCACGGGGCTCCGCAGACCCTGTGTCCCCACCCGGCACAGCTGCTGTCTTATCCTCAGGGCTCGGCAGGGCGGAGCCTCACAGCTGGCTCGTGTCTGCGTCTGCCTCTCCCACCAGGCAGACAGTCAGCAACTCTGGCCAGGGGGGCGGTCGCCACTGGGTCCACGGGCCGGGCCCCGCACAGACCAAGCGCTCCCTCCCCAAGAGCTGTGGAGTGAAAGGAGATGGGGGCAGAGACCCCGGGTTGACTGTCTCCCAGCAACCAGCGCCCAGGCCTCATCATTTGCCTGCTGGCCCTGCTGACCCCGTCTCTAGAATGTTGTGGAAGGAGCAGGGGCCCCCGTACCTCATTCCTTCCAGGTCTGGGGCCATCAGGCGGAGTCCCACCCCGGGCGTCATGATCTGCAGGCGGACAATTTCCTCACCTCTTGCGCTGTGGCCAAAAGAGAGAGCCAGAGAGTGGCTGGTAAGGAAAGCCTCCCCATGATCTCTGGGCGTCCGAGGGTGTTCTCCCTTGGGAGCCTCCTAGCTAGTGCAGGAGGACACGGACCCGCTCCTTTTCCCTTCTTGTCTCCTCTTTGGCCTTGAGCCTTCTTGGTGCTGCAGCTGACCTTGGGCCACTGGCCTCCAGGCTCCAGAGGAAGGGGAGCGAAGGACCCCTTCACCAGTCTCCCACCCTCAAGGGCACAGCAAGGGGCCCTCTGGGTGGAAATGGAAGCACCTGGCCCCAACACCCTGTCTGTAGCTGCTGCCACGAGCCCTGCCTGTCACCTCACTGGAGCATCCAAAGTGGCTATGTGTGGGGCCAGCAGGACTTCTGGGTTCTTGGGCTCATGGGAAGTGATGGCGAACAAGATGCCCAGGAAACGTAAAGGCCAAATTTGGAGTGAGAGCCAGTGGGAGAGGGATGGCGGAGTCTGGGGGATGAAGACGAGTGAGCAAGTGCCTACGAGTCCACAGAGGACTGGACATTCTCAGCACTCATAGGGCCCCTTTGAGGGTTCCTGTACTCAAAGCCTGGCTCACAGGTGACCACACACATCGCTCTCCAGGTCCACAGAGTGAGGCTTCAGCCATCCTTCAAATCCCAGCCCAAGTCACTTTACAGCCACTAACTTCTTCCTTTGGTTGCCCCCAGGCACTGGATTGGGCACTGGGGTATAGGTGGGGGTGAGCCCCAGGCCTGCCCTGGTGAAGCCCCCAGCCCAGCCGGAGGAAGATGGGTAAGGGGGAGCTGTAGACTGGTAGGTGTCTTAAATGCTGAGGCCAGATACGGTATAGCAAAGGGAAGCTACAGGATGGGCTTAAAGGGGGGAGGGGGAGGGGCTTGACATGATCAGACTGGCACTTTAGAAAGGCCACTCCAGAGACCCAGGAGGAGAAGGAATTGGGGGAGCCAGGGTGAAGGCAGGTGAGTCTGGGAGTTGATCCTGGCAACTGGCTCCAATGTAGACTAGGAGCCCATGGAGGGCCAGGTGAGTGGGATGTTCATCTCTGCCACTCCTGGGGACACTGGAGATGACCAGAGTGAAACGGCAGGGCTGCCAGGAGCAGGGCCTCCCTTCACATGAAAGCCAGGACAGGGCACGGTCCATGCAAACAACTCTGATCTCCGCCAGTTTCTTCCCATGACAGTTATGATGACAGCAAAAAAGCCCTGGGCTGCCAGCCCTCCCTGCCCCATCTAAAGCACGTGGTGCCAGGGATCAGGAACATGCTCCACCTGGGGATTCCACAGGCAAGTAACACATACTTTCTCTCTGGAGTTTCTTGTTATGTCAGAGAAGAAATAGGAACGAAGCGTCGCCTCGGCCTGCCTAAGCTGGCATCTCTCCCACAACACCCTCGTCCTCCTTCCTCATCATCCCCCTGAGCAGTTTGGTTCTCAAAGACCCAGGAGAAATGGAAGCTCTTCCAGAGGGGCCGTTATGGGTTGCATTGTGCCCTCCCCAAATGATACACTGAAGTACTAACGCTTGGTGTCTGTGAATGTGACCTGATTTGCTCATTGCAGATGTAGTTAATTAAGATAAGGCCATGCTGGAGTAGGGTGGGTCCCAAGCCAAGATGACTGATGTCGTTATAAAAAGTGGGTATATGGACACAGCAACGAGAGGGAGGACAGCCGTGCAAAGGCAAAGGCAGAGAGTAGAGTGATGCATCTAAAAGCTGGAAGCAGCAAGGATTGCCAGCAATACCAGAAGCTAAGAGATTTCGAAGGCCAGGAAAACTCATCCAGTGCAGCCCCAGCTACCCGTGGGAACATGACTGACAGTGGCCTGTGCTAAAGAGTGTGCAACTCATCCAGCTAAAAGATGGAGACAGGCAGGAGAGGCAGAGGGAGTGTAAGTTTCACCTGGTATCCAAATGTAGAGCGTTCCTATGAAATCTTTCATAAGCCAAAACGGCGTAAAGCGAAGAAGCAAGGAGCTATTTTCGCTTTTTGCCTTTTTTCATAAAAACGAAAATCCTCTTACGATTTCTTTCGATTAGTGAAAGCAGATACTAATGTAGGTCTTTCTGCTCTCGTAAATGCAAAGTGGCAGCAAGTGAACTTTCAAAAAGCGGGGGATACCCGTACTTCTTTCTCCAGAGCCCACAGATGCATCTTCCTCAGAGGCCAGCAGGTGGCGACATTGGTATCTTTAGCCAGTTGAAGAAAGGGCCTGTAAATCAGCACGCCTCTAGTGGAGAGCACTGGGCAATACCAGCACCCAGGCACTACGCAAAGGACTTCACAAGCGTTATCCAATTTAGTATTTGGGACGGCACTGAGTAGTAGTTATCACTGCTTTCTATTTTACACATGAAGACACTGAGGCACAGAGAGGTAGAGTGACTTGCTCAAGGTCACACAGCCAGTATAGGGCAATGCCAGGGTTTTACCTCGTGCTGGAAGCTGTGCTCTTACTCACTGCTCCACAGCTACTCTGCCAGGCAGCATGCTGGGGCACAGACTACAGGCCCTGCCCTGGCCGGGTGAGGCAGAGAGCCAAGGAAGCTTGGCCAGTGGTGTGACGGGGCAGCAGCCAGTTTCTGTGGGAGGGGGTATCCAAGTGAGCTCAGTTCAGAAGGTGGGCAGGGGTTACCCCACAACAAGAGGGGAAAAAGTAGATGAACCCAAGAAACCAGGCCCCGGATGCATGGAGGGAGGGCCCCTCCCATGGCTGAGCAGTTGGCAGGGGCGGGTGATGGTGGAGACAAGTAGATCAGACGTGGACACTTGGAGCTGAGGGCCCTCTGGGATGCCCGGCCAGGTCTGGAATTTGGAGCAAGGCTGGAGTTCCGACGGAGGGAAAGAGAAGCTGGTGAGTTCCAAGGACACAGCCTATGGGCGTTCTCGTGTGGCAATTCCTATCCCAAACTTTCAGCCCTCGTCGAAGACTGCAAAGCGTCTGGCACCTGAGACAGGGGAGCTCCTCCCGGTTGGCCTGCTGCATAAGATGAGGAACCGACCTTCTGACTTGAGCCAAGGGGGAACAGGGCAGAGTCATGACTGGGGACAAGGCTGTCATATTGTCCTGTCCCACTCTGCTGTAAACCAGCTCCTTCTGAGGTGCTGTGGGACTCAGGCTTTTGTTGAGTCACGAGGACCCTTCAGGAGCACAGCCAGGCCTGGCCTTCTCAGACAGCCAGGCAGACAGGAGCTGGGCGTACGGGACTGATGATGGCTGCCTGGCCCACTGCAGGGCCCGATGGGGTCAGGTCCGAGAGGAGGGCTGCCCAGGACCGGCCAGCAGCTCACCTGGAAGCTGCCCAGTAGGTTCCAGATATTTCACGATTGCAGACTTGGAGGGAAGCAGCACGCCTGCCTGACCAGCCCTCCTTCCCAGAGGAGTCCGCCTCATTGTAAGATATCTCTGGTGTCTGGAACATTCCATAATCTGGTCCCAGTTCTGTTTCTGTTCCAGTTCCAGGTCTGTGAGGCCAAGGCCTCACAGGCAAGTTTGATCTGAGACATCCAGCCTCCAGAACTGGGAGACAATACATTTGTGTTGTGTGAGACACCAGTTAGGGTACTTTGTTACGGCAGCCCCAGAACACTGAGGCAGCCACTTTGCTATGACCGCCAGGTGGTGGGTATCAAGCATTCAAAGAAATTTTCTGGAATAAATGTGAAAATGCCTCTCAAATCCATAACACAGTACAACCTAATTCTCCTCCTATATTGTTTTAAAAAGCATCTGAAACCATTCATTGCTTTTGTTAATAAGAGAAATGAGAAATAATCAGAGATGTGCAGTATTTTGGGCTGAATCGTGGCCCCTCGAAAACTCATATGTTCAAGTCCTCAGCCCCAGGACCTCAGAATGTGCCTGTATTTGGAGACGGGGTCTTTAAGAGGTGATTAAGGTAAAATGACATCATTGGGGTGGGCTCTCATCCAATCTGACTGGTGTCCTTACAGAAAGAGGAGATGAGGACGCAGATACGCACAGAGGGACGACCACGTGAGGATACAGAGAGAAGATGGCCGTCTCCAAGCCAAGGAGAGAGGCCTCAGAAGGAGCCAACAGTGCCAACATCTAGATCTCAAAATTTCAGCCTGCAGAACTGGGAGACAACACATTTCGGTTGTTTGAGTCACCCTGCTTGTGGGATTTTGTTACAGGAGCCGTAGCAAAGTAAGCCAGCCCCCAGACCCCGTCAGTCACCAAGTCCTATCAGTGCTACTTTGTGAACAGTTCTCAAATCTTTCCACTTGTTCCAATGTTCTTATGGACAAAAGTCCAGACGAATAGGAAGAATCCAAAGAAGGGCTGAATGAAGAGGAGGAGCCTTCTGGCAGAGAGACCCCTGCCACCACCCCAGCCCCTCCCAGCCCAGCACTCTGCAGCCTCACTCTCCGCCACCAGTCTGTGCTGCGACAGGTGGTCTGTCTCCTTCCTGACACAGAGGGAGGTGGCCCTGAGGACTGTTGTGACATACAAATGGTTGTGGTGTTTGAGCTGGAGAGGGGAATGGGGGCTCACAGTGACATTATGAGAGTTGGAACAGCTGCCAGGGCCCCTGAAAGTGACCTGTAGGGACAGGGACTCTGCCCGTCTGGCCTCAGAGTCTTCAACGAGTGCCACAGAGGCACAACTTGTAGCAGACCTGGATTCAGGCAAAGCTCCCAATCCAGGCAGGTGCTTTAAAAAGCAGTGACAACAGGGAGGTGGCACTCTCAGCAGGACTTAGCAGGATTCAGCGCAGAGTACAAGGAGGTATTGATCGCTCTTCATCCGCAGACAAGAGAGCGCCATTATCTGCCCGGACATTTGAGCTCAGAAATCAGGACAAATCAGGGCCCCGCCTGCAGTGAGATCGCCAGCGCTTGGCCTGCCCCTGCCCTGTCACCCCACTGCCAGACCCTCCCGTGTGACCGGCTCACAGGCCAGAGTCAGCTCGAGGCACCCACCTGGGCTCCCGGCTCCCGGCAGGGCTCGGCAGAGTCGGCATGCACTCAATCCAAATCGCCCGAGACACTTTGGCTCGGCCTCCGTCCACACTGGCAAAGAAGGCATCTGTGAGCGGCGCTGGGGACTGCAGAGCGTCCATCCCCAGCAGGAGGGGGAGGACGGCATTGGCAGGTTGAACTTGGCCAACTCGTAGGAGAACCTTGAACAAGCCTGATAGTGGCAGGGCTGGCGCCCTGGCGGCGGACCCTCTCCAACCCCGTGACACCGATAAGCACTGAACAGACAGGAGTACAGTGGTCTCTCCTTGAAGGCCGGGCTGTTCGCTCCTTCCAGCCCTAGGACATCCAGCCAGATAGGCCGTTACTGATTTCTGTGCCCCATCCTGTCACTGGGCACATGGGGACACTGACTCTGAGGCTCTGCCAGGAGATGACCTGGCAGAGATACCACAGTGACTGAGTGGCAGGCAAGCCTGGAAGCCGCCAGCCCCAGGCAGAGATGATTGATTGATTGATTGATTGATTACCTGCTGGATCCAGGAGGGGATCTCGCCAAAACAGGTGGCTCTTGGCTTTTCTCAGAAGGCCCGTCCTCATCCACCACCTCCACCCTTTGGGCAAGAAGAGAAACAGATGCAGCACCTGTCCCCAGGGCCCCGCGGCCTGCTCAGTTGCCCCTGAAGCACATAATTCTTTCAGTGGAGTCTGTCGCCAGGAGATGGCCGGGGTTAGGGGCGTGGCAACTCTGTTTTGGGATAAGGACAGCATACTGGGTTGAATACTGTCCTCCCTAAGTCCATGCCACCTTGGGACGTGTGGATGTGACTTTATTTGGAAATGGGGTCTTTGCAGACGCAGGTCGTAGGGCAGGAGAGCGGCCCTAAACCCAAGGCTGCCGTCCTTACGGGACGAGGGAAAGTTGCACATGGACACACAGACAAGGCGGCCACATGAAGTGGGCAGAAGCCGCAGTGGCGCATGAGCACGGCGAAGCTCGCTGAGGACCGCAGCGCCGCCGCCAGCCGAAGAGCGGCCTGGGAGCCATTCTGCCTCACGGCCTCCGGAAGGAACCGACCCGGCTAACCCCTTGATCTTGGACTTCCAGCCTCTGGAACTAGGACACGATACATTTACGGTGTTTGTGCCACACGGTTTGTGGTACTTCATCATGGAACCTAATACATCTGGTAAAAGCACGCTCATCCGTCACTGTCTTTGCGCTGCCATCACCCTCCACCGGCTGCATTTTAGTCAGCCTTTCTGCTCTTCCAACACAGCATGCTATCCCCACCTCCCAGCCTTTGCGCCAGTGGGACCCTGCACCTAGAACACTTGGCACATCGGCTTCCTCGTTTTTAAGCTTTTAGCTCGTCATGAAGGCCTTTCCTATCTACCTGACGCAACATCCCTGAAGTTCAGCTTTCCAGAAGGCTCTTCCCTGTCTTCCCAAAATAGTCTCCTCTCCCAAAAGATGTCCTTTTAAACCACATGGCAACAGCCCTCCCTTGCTCAGCTGGAGTGTCCTGATGTCCTGATCATTCCCCGTTGACTTCTGTTCACCCCTTAGGGCCCATCTCCAATGTCATGGTCACTTCTAAGGGCCTGGCCACGCAAGGGCTCCCAATGACAAGCCTCTGGATCCCAGCCCAGGGCAGCTCCTGCAAGGCCATTACCCAGCCTATCCCAGGTAGTGGAGGGCAAGGGGACGACTCGGGTATGCCCCCATAGCTGCTTTTGCTTCAAAACCCCAGAGGCCCTTGGAAATACTACAGCTCCATCTTGGGTCAGGGGCCCAGCCCCGTTAGCTACTGGCAAATGGGAGCTTCAAGCCACAAGCTTTGTTCCGTCGGCCAGGCTCCCATCTCCACAGAACGAACATGGTGCCGTATGTGCCACCATGGGTACTCACCTGGCCTCCAGACAGAAGCCTCCTGCCCCACCCCATCACACCACCCTTTCCCTAGTGCAGCTGACAGGAAAGACTTCTCCATGGCCAGGGACAGGCTTCTAGCGCTTCCCTCGCTGACACTTACCTCTTCGCAACGAATGGTGCCTGTGTCTCCTGGACAGGGCTGCTGGAGAGGAGGCAGAAGCGTGATGTGTTGTGCAGGACGCATGCATTAGACAGGTGGCATCCCGATCACCCCGCCACAGAGGACCCTGGTTCTCTCTCCCATTCCTAGCACCCTGCGTGCCCCGATGGCAGCAGCCAGACCCCTCGGTTTTCCAGAAACTACACTGGAGAATCCCAAAAGGCCCAGCTAGGAGGGCTCGCTCACCCCACCACTCACCAGGCGCTCTTCTTGGCTGCTGACAGGACGTAGGAGCGCTCCCGGGGGGCTGTCTTCCTCACCACACTGCTTGCAGCTTCTGATCTATGGTGGCACAGGGAGGGGACGTCTGATAGGCAGGTACTCGGGATGGCTCGGGACACCCCACGGAAGCAAGAGAATGAACCCGGTCTAGCGCCTGCTCTGAAGGCTGTTCACAGAGTAGTGGAGACCAAGGGAAGGGCGGCGCACGTTTATCGAGACTGGATATTGCCAATCCACGCTGTCTCCTTGAATCCTGACGCCCCAGGAAGGTAGGTGCTAGTCACTCGTGATTTACAGATGAGAAAACTGAGGCATGTGGAGCTGTAAGGACTTGCACGAGATCGCACGGCCAGCTGGTGGCACACTGGTCAATCGATGCCAGGTGGCCTGGCTCTTCCCCAGCACCTTCCAGGCCCGGAGACCCCTGCCACTGTGCATTCTGCCCTTAGGATTGCCCATCTGCAGGGGACTTTGCTCTGCTTCCGGAGCCACAGAGGGGCTGGCAGATGTTGGGATTGGGGAAAGACAGGCTGAGCCTGGGCGCATTTATTCCCTTGGGGCCTAGCTGCTGTCCAAGTGCCCTGCTTTACTTTGGGGTGGGGGATATTGGAACCTCTGGAGCCTGGCCCTGTCCCCCAGGCCTGCGGGCCCAGCCCTGACTCTGCACACACAGCACACACAGAGGGCTCTTCTGGGCATCCCCTACGCTGCCTATTTTGGTCCGATTTGCTCAGGATCCTTTTTAACAGACTGATGCGCAGTCCTGAAGCACGGCCCTCCCCATCCTCTGTCCGCCCACAGATGAGGCTTTCCCCCAACCTCTGTACCTAGGTTTTGCCCCACAGATGATTCATAAGTAGGTCCTCTGAGCTGGCCTAGCTATGTAGGTGGCTCTGGGTCTCAAGGGATGACAGTTGTTACTAGCAACCACTTCTCCAGCGCACGGGTCAGCGCTGATGTCCTACATGTTGTACATTTTATCACCCCACCTGGCATAATGCCGGTTTCACCGGTCTGCGCAGACTTGGTCCCCGGCCCCACCCCTGGGATACCCGGTGGGCACCGTCACCTTCGTTTCTGTTCGTCAGAAGAGAACGGCACATCCTCCTCTTCCGCAGTCCCTGAGGCTGAGCTTCGCCTGATGTTGTAAGGTGCCCTGAGGGAGGGGACGATGGAGGGGTTGAGGGTGCTGGCGCTTATGGCTCCTCCTCCCCCCGCCTCCACCCCTGCTCCCTCTCACAGGCCGCCACCGTCAGCAGCGTGGCTTCCTGACTTCTAACAACAGCAACACATGTTGCCGTCGCTGCCCCTGGGCCTTTGCTCATGCCATTTCTTCCTCCTCAAGAGCCGGCCCTCCTTTCTCTCCCTAACTGTCCTTTAAGAGCCAGTTCAAACCCCGCCCCTTCTCTAGAAACATTCCCTAGCTGCTCCATGTCATTGGACAATGGTGACAAGAAACAAACAATATAAAGACAGAACCCACACCTCTGCGCACACAGGAGGGGGCCTTTGGTATAGGCCATGAGGGGAATCCCAGAGGGAACCCCGAAGACTGACATCCAAGGAGCAGCTTAGATTTAGGGACAAAACACCCATAAGTGATGGCTTCCAGGGGCAGCAGCATGCTTAGGATTATCAGGCCCCAGCCCAGAGGGGTGCAGAGGCCTGTCCAGGAAACAGAGCCAGCCAGAAGCAGCCAGAGGGTCATGACCCTTGACCCTTTCTCAAGACCCACTGGACATCCAACTTTCTGGGGCTTGTCACCAGCTGGTGGGCTCCTGGCCAGAGCATCAAGTGGCTGGGACGTCAGCCCGGCAGGGCTAGTACTCCTGGAGTGCGGTCAGGGGAAGTGGCCCGCTGCCCTCAGCGGGCTAGTGTTTGGGCTCATTCCTTGGAGGAGGGAACAGAGCTGTGTGTGTGACAGCATACTCACAGCTTCTTGTAATCCTCGGTGGTCATCTTGTAGCCAGAGGAGGAGGGGCGGAGAGGCCCAGCGGGAGCTGCTCTCACCAAACTGGGGGTGCTGGAGAGGCAAAGAGTTTTCATGTGCCCGCCCGCAGGCTCCTTCTCGCCTCCAGATTTACCCGCAGAGCCCAGTGGGCACGTGGTAGGTGGATGAGAGAATGCTGGTGGCCTTTCCTGTCTGCTCTCAGCTCTGCCAGACACCCAGAACACCTGCAGCACCCTGAGCAGGACAGACTTCCTGCCAAGGGCGGACCCAGCCCCCTCGGCCCTCACTTTCTGATAAAACTCCTGTTCAGCCTAACACGAAGTTACTCTGACAGTATGCCACCTGAGCCTGCCGGGAAGAAGGTGGCTCAAAGCAGGAGTCCCCAACGTCTGGGCCGCAGATCAGTACTGGTGTGTGGCTTGTTATGAGCTAGGCAGCAGGAGGTGAGCGGCGGGCCAGCGAGGAAAGCTACATCTGCATTTGCAGCCGCTCCCCAGCACCAGCATCACCGCCTCAGCTCCACTTCAGATCATCAGGCGTTAGAATCTTATAGGAGCACCAGTCCCTGGTGCCACAAAGGTTGGGGACCACTGGCCTAAAGCATACAGCTCACTACAATCGATCTGTAAGTCAAAGCTTCCTGAAAGTCAGGACCGGCTCAAGAGCAAGGTCACCGGTAATGGCTCAGAGACCAAAGTGACTGAACCAGGCCACGCATCCACCTGGGGACTTGCAGTCCCTGCCATGCAGCTGCATCCTGCCCCAAGCCATTGCCTCTGGTCGCCTCTGTGTTGCTCTCCAGGGCTGTACCCTTTACAGAAACAGAGCTGCCACCCACCTCCCGCTCAGTGATGAGGAGAGTACTCTTCGCCATGAGCCTGGCCCAGGCCCTCCCAGCCCCCACTGGCCGGCTGGCCAGCACCCCGTGGACACACCTTTTCGGAGCTCCGTTGGCATTAGGGAAGTGCTGCTGGGGCGGGGCCGAGCTGTCTATGGGCTTGGTGAACACACCCCTAAAAGAGAGCCCAGAGGAAGCAGCCCAGTGAGCTCCTCGGGAGAAGCCAGGGGGCAGCGTGGGTGGGCGTGGGGAGGCGGGCCGGGTCTTGCCATCACCTACCGGATGATATAGCCACTGGGAGCCCTTGTGCTCGTAGGCCTGCAGAGGAAAAAGAAGGCACGAAGTGAAGCGACACCTTGCCAGGGGGCCGTACTTTCTCCTGCCCCCAACCACGGCAAAGCACCTCTGCCGTGGTGAACAAGCGCAGTCAGAACGAGGGGAGGTGTGGCCAGGGGCTGCCCAAGAGACATAGCCACCCTGTACCCGTAGCCTGGTGCCTGCTCTGCTCTGCCCGTCTCTCTCATCCTCCCCAGGAAAAGCTCCCCTGGCTGATGGCCCGGGCTCACAGCAGGTGTCCAGGACGTGTGGTCTACGGTTGGGCATTTGCTGCAGAGACAAGCCCTCCAAAGTTTGGCTTCTCCCTGGCCTGCCAGGGCCCACGGTCCCCCGCGCGACAGGTCTTCTGGGATTGCCAATAGCCCTCCCATCCTCTGCTTTTGGAGCTGATTCAGGTCAGGCTGGAGGCTCCATGTCAGAGGCCCAGGACTCAGGCCATGTCAGGGGGCTCCCGACGGGACCCCTCCGCCACACAGCCTTCTTCAGGAAGGCTTGCCAGGGCTCGAGGGGCAGAACCCAGGCATGAGCTACCCAAGGCCAGCTGACCCTCCCTTCCCACGCTTCTCGGGCTTCTCCTCCTCCAGCGCCTGGGACGTGCACATCACAAGTCTTCATAGACTTTTGGGACCCGAGGGCGTGGCCAAGGCTTGGTCAGCGGCTAGAAAGCATTAGGCTCCCGGGCTCGGCACTCCCAGCTTGGGGACAACTGAGGGGGCTCAGAGGACTCAGGGCAATGGGGTGGGAGCCAAGGGCTGGCAGCGTGGGCAGCCAGGACTCAGGGGCAGGAGACAAGAACTCTGCCTAGAAAGAGGAGCATGAGGCTGGAGCAGCGGGGTCTAAGGGGACCCCACACGTGTAGACAGGAAGGGCAGCACAGAGCCCGAGCTCCCCATCTCGTCAGACCCTGTCCTTAACTGGAGACAGTCTCCTGGAGGTGACCAGGTTTCAGGAACACTATTTCTTGGTGTGGGACCCAAGAGAGAAAGGTCACTTTTGCCCCTTCTAGCCACAGTAAACATTTCTGGCTGAAATATTTCTGCACTGGACAGGCTAGGCCCTGGCCCCTGGTCAGCCCTGGACCGCACCCCCACCCCTGGGGGGAGAATGAGAGCCGAGGTTTATGTAGACGTCTGGGTACCCCTGCTCTGGGCCCTGAGTCACAGGACATGCTTCCCAAACGTACCCTGAAACAGAAGCTCAAGGTGAGAACTGTACCGTCCAAAGTAAACAAGTCCTCCCACGCATCTACTATCTTTGATCCATCCTCAGGTCCCTGGCAACCTCACTAACCACAGTTCTCTCTTACATGTTCATCTCTCTGCTTGGGTCATATCCGTGGTCCCCGCTAGGATGTCAGTTCCCTAAGGAGAGGGCTGTGTCCTCTGTGCCCAGCACAAGACCTGGCAGGTGGCAGGAGCTGAGTCATTGAAGGATGACAGGCAAGGCCACAGTTACTGGAGGCTGCCCCTGGGGCTTGCAGTGAATTTGGACCCCTCCCGTCCAGCTGCTGCCACTGCCTCTGCCACCATCTGAGAAAGACCTGGCGGTGTACCTGCTGCCAACTGTCAGCTGTTTGGAGTTAGGACTGAGCCTAAATTTTTGGGTCCCTCACCCCCTCGCTTCTCGGGTGCAATTCCTGCAGAGCCTCCCCGGACATGTCTATGCAAAAGTCCTCAAAACAGAGAGGGGACGGCCAGTTCCCCTTGGCCAGCTGTCAGAATGTGTCATCCTGTACTGCAGAGGCAGCTGGCACAAATGTGTGTGTCTCCCCTGACATGCCTATTACAAGGAACACTCAGCAAACAGGGTTACCTATGGAGGGACTCATGTGTGACTCTCAAAGCACCTCAGAGGTGGTCTCTCTCCCGACAGGGGGTTCTCAAGGACATCTTTGATCCCAGTTGACAGGTCGAACCATGGAGGCCCAGAGGGGAGGCAGCCGGCTCCAAGGCCACATAGCAAGGCCAGGGAACTGGACCCAGTGACTCTTAAGTTCCCTTTCCCAAGAGAGGGCAGAGTGGAAAAAAATATATCCTTCTTGTGGATTCCAAATGACTCACTGCAGACCCTGACATCCCTTCTCAGCACAGGCTCCCTCCCTGTCCCTTAAGGACTGCAGTGTGGGGCCCATCCACCAGCCACCTGGGTACCACCTCTTACCTGGCCTTCTGGATCTCCCCAGCTGAAGAAAAGGATGTGGCACGACTCCGGCTGGAGGGCAGCTCTCTGGAGAAAAAGGAGTCCCAAAAGAGCGGCCCCCAGACCCCTGCCATCAGCTACCTCATGGCCTCCATCCGAGAGGCTGCCTGCTGGGCCCCGAGGCAGCTGAGGGAGGTGCGGTACATGCACCCCAAGAACTTGACCCAGCATTCCCATCTCAACTTCTTCCCCGGCCTGCCTCCGTATGTCACAGGCGAATGTCAACATGCACACCCCGATGCCCGGGGCTTTCCCACCCCGTGACTTTGGTCAAGTCTTGTCCTTAGCTGCATTGCTTTCCCCTCTGGCCTGTGGCCAAGTCGCCTGGCTGAGCTCTGAATGATGGAAGTCCTTCAGCATCTCCAGGTGTGGACGGGACATGCGGAGCACAATCCCAGCCCCACCCCGCTGCTGCCAGCCCTCCCGACCTCCTGGACTTACAGGGTGTGGCCCTCCGATTCGTCCTGCTTGGTGATCCAGCTCTTGTCCCCCTTCAGAGTGGTTCGCACCTTCATCTGCTTGAGGACATTACTGCGCTCCTCCTCGCCCGCTGGGACAGGTTTGCCTGGCAGGGGCAAGGCCACACAGCCTCAGGAGGGGAGCCCCACCCCGGGACCCTGGGCTTCCTTTCCAGCCCTCCCAATATGCCACTCTCATTTTGCTGCCCAGGCAGCACTCGTGGCCCTGGCAAGGCCAGCCTAGAGGAAGAGAGCCACATGCCAAACCCAAGACTGGGACAAGAGGGAGCCCCGGTGTTACCTTTGGTGCTGCCTCCGAGAGCTGAGATGCTCATGATGTCTGCTCTGCGGGTTCCTTCTCAGTTGAATCGACAGGGCTCCTGGGGCAAAGGCAAGCACATGTCTGTCACTTTATGTATTTATAAAGGCTTGCGGGTCACTATGTGATCCCTGGCACACTAAGACCATCCAGACTGTCCTTTGGGCATTGGGAAGCAAGAGCTGGCAGAGTCCGGGGTGACAGGTAGGGGCCAGAGAGTGAACGCTCACTGGATCTGCCACCATATCTGCCCAGGGGAAGATGGTTCTCTGGGGAACGGGGCGAGCGCTGTCAGGGGCTGTCTGTTCATGAGATGGCTGACGAGGGCCGACTGCAAGCCCTCCTACACACTTCTAGTGGCCAGACTACAGGTCGCAGCTAGCGTAGGGGGAGTGGCAGCGAGGGAGCCTTCACAGTGCCACACAGACTAACAGGCTCCCGAGGGCCAGCACTGGTGGACTCAGAGGAGGGACAGGGGGAAGCAGGGGTGGCGGGGGCTGGGGGACCAGCCACTTTGGGGTTGGACCATCTCTCTCACTTCTTAGTAGCTGTCTGACAGACCTCAGGCTGGTCAGCTGACCTTGCCAGGCTGCGTCAGTGCTCTTATTTGTAAAATGGGAGTAAAAAAAAGGTCTACCCTTCAGGATTTCTGTGACGAAAGAATGAAAAATGTAAGTGCCTGGCACCACCTGCCTGGCACAGCAAAGATCGCAGGACGGTTAGACAGGAGCCACTCAGCAGTGACTCTCAACCTGTCCCCACTTGGAAAGGGGACTATGGCTGGTCCTCAATCAGCAGAATCACAGCTTGGGGATACACAGCCCTGAGTGGTTCAGGGGTTGGCCCCATCTCCAGTGAGGAAAGCCCGGGACCGAACTGCAAACTCCTAGTGGTCCTCAGGGACCAGGCAAGGGTGGGCATCTGGTGAAGGCTTGCTGCTGTGTCCGGGAAGTTGGGGACATCCTGTGCTCTGCTTTTTCTTCCTCTGCCTTCTAGCCCTGCTCTATCTCCTTGCCCACTCTCGGCCCTTCAGCCCAGTGCTGCCCTCCTGTGGCCAGTAAGGGGTGGGACGCGGTGGTCTCTGTGGCTTCAATAGCACCATGAAGTCCGTTCTCCCCCGGAGGGGCTGGGGTGAGGAAGCTGGTTCTGGAGGCTGGGACTGGCCTGGTGCTGCACAGACACGGAAGGCCCGCGTTATGGGTCTAGTCGCACTCCTGACTTGTCACAGCTGGCCTCTTGGACCTCGAGAGAAGATTTGGAGGCTCAGGTGAGCGGGCATGATGGCAAGCAGGAGCCCCGACTCTGCCAGCATGATCCTGAGGCACAGCAGCCTCCCCTGTAGGGACCTGCCACCCTCTGGGCCAGTCAAGGGCCAGACCCAAGCAACCAGGCCCTGCTGCCAGCTGGCAAGACCCGGACATGTTTCCGTGGAGGTCGGGGCACACTGAAACGGGCAGGGCAGGGGGCCAAGAGCAAACCAAATTTGCCATGTCAGCAAGAGCTGGCTTTCCCATAAACTGCACCAAATGAGCAGCCCAGGAGGCCCAAGCTTGCTGTGCGCCAGGAATGGCACCTCATCACCAGGGCAGCCACATCAGACTTCTACTGAGCAGAGTGCATTCCATAGGTGATCCTCACAGGCGTAACTGTCCCATCCCAGCAACCCATGGAGTGGCCCCACTGGGCAGGGCACACAGATAAGAGTTGCCGCCTGAGACCATTGGTTTGCTGGTGCTGCTGACCGACTGTGAGACCTTGGGCGAGTCCCTTACTTCCTCTTGGCCTCAGCTTGGGAACTGCTAATACTCAGGTTCCTTCAGGAATTCATCAATCTCCTCTTGACAAACCTGTTAGCCATGTTGCCTGGAAGTTTCCTGCCTCATCAGAACCAAATAAGCTACTTCCACACACATGCAGACGGGTCATTGGGGACTTCTGGGACAAAGGGACAGGGACACGCATAAGAGCCCATAGTGAGGGAGGCGGAGTGGGGGTGGCACCCATGCTGTCCCAGGCCCCTTCTTTATGCCTAAGACCCCAGTCAGAAGACTCAGGCAAAGACCAGGGCTGGCAGTTCATCTCAGGAGTTAAATATCTTTTGTCGATGGAACAATAGATTTGAAAGATCCAAAAAGTGGTCTTTTTACAGGACTAAAGAGGAAGGCAGCTCTTTTAAAGTGATGAGCGCCAGACAGACAGATGGACACGTAAGGTTTGAATCTAGGTTCCAGGTAGAGAGCTCGCTTCTCCCTCCACTTCACGCCCCCTCCCTCTACCAGCCCTGGTTCTGGCCATGGTCACTTCTGATCTCCTCCCTAGGCCACCTGCTTTTACCTGTACCTCCTTCCAGAAGCATTCAAGGCCCCTAATCCCACTTGGACTCAATTCTTACTCAGCTTCTGTGGGTTCCCCACTGTCTAAAACTGGGGGCAAGCTCCCCAATCTCGTCCCTCGACCCAGCCTTTTTGATCCACCCTCCACTCTCCCTGGTCAATGCTGACACTGCTGCAGACAGACCGCGTGCCTCGGCATCTCTGGAAGGTGGCCCTCCGGCTCTCCCTCCTGCCTCCTGTCCTGCCTGCCCTTGCTCCTAGGGGCCTCTTCCCTCCAGCTCTTCCTGCCCTTTCCAGAGAAGACCTGCCCCCTCTCCCAACTCAACGAAGACAGAGTCCAGGGACCACTCACACCCCCAGCACACACACTGCACCGACCACCCCCGCTGCTGGGCTGGAGAGTGGCAGGGGCCATGCTTCTGACTTACCAAATATCACCGCCCCTTCTTGACCCCAGGTCTTCTGTCAGCCCTACCATTCCCTCCCCTCTCAGAGAGCGGAGTAGAAAGGCCACCTAATGAAGGG
>CM053505.1:95503615-95547193 GCA_028627145.1 Eidolon dupreanum | reverse complement strand
CTGCAGATGTCTCTTGGGGCAGGCAAGGGGCAATATGGACAGGCCCTCCCTGATGCAGATGGCCCCTGATGCAGATGAGCACGCTACCCTTGCACCTTCCTTCCTGCTCCACAGCCTCTCAAGACTGCCCAGCAACCCTGCAGGGAAACGGCCTCTGGCCCTGATTGGAGAGACAGAAGTGAAGAGCCAATGTGGGGGGAGCAAAGAGCCGCGACAAGCCTGGTGCTGTCAGTGGAGTCATGGAGTTGGATCTTACCGTGCAGCTGAGGCTGGCAGATGAGCGGGAGGGCGGGAGGGGGCAGGCAGGAGTTGCAGACAGTGACACAAATGCTTCTCTGATGCATGAGGGCAGAGAGATGGAGAAAGAAGCAGGAGGAGGAGACACTCCGTACCTCACAAGCACATGCTCTGTGTCCTATATGAGAACAACTTGGAGAAATTTTTCTAGAAGAGCCACCCTGCTTGACTCCTCGAGTTGTGCACACCTTTTCCAAGCAGGCCTCTGTGTCTTTGCCCTCGCAGGCACCTCCTTGCCAGATGGCCTTGGACTTCAGCCCAGGTGGCAGCTCCCAGAGGAGCTTTCAAGTCCTACGTTCTCCTGGCTCAGGGACACAGCATGGTCCCATCCTTGATCACCCAACACTAAAAACGTCTGCATCTCCCACTAGCCTGGAAGGAAAAGGGGCCCACAGAAGAGGAGGAAGGTGTAGGGGTGCACAGCCCACCTCGGGCAGAGACCACAATAGCCATGGGCATGGGTGTAGGCGTGAAGCGCCATCTCCCTGGTGGCCCTTGCCAGCCCCTTTCTGTCACCCCATCCTGGCGCCCTCACTCTGGTGTAGCTGCAGCCCCCATGCCAGTCTACCCCAGAATGGAAATGCCCTTCCCCACTTCCCCTGCACAGCTGGAAAGAGCTGGTTTCTTCCAGACAATGGGATGCACACTGAGGAGTGGGCAAGGCAGCCGGGCCTGCCAACACAGGCAGCCCGGCCCACCCCGGCACCCAGGCCCCTGGCCTGGGATCTCTGTGGCAAGGACTAGTGTGAAAGGAAACAGTAGGCTGAGTGACTGCCCTTCTCCCAACCTGGGTGGCAGGGGAATGGGGGTTGCTGGATGCCATGCAGGGACCTCCTAGAGAAACTGGGAGGGAAGAGGAACAAAATGCGTTTAGCCTGGCCTTCTAGGAGCATGGAACATTACTGCACACATGGGAGCCACAGCCAGAGGGCACGGGTGTTGGGGCTTGTCTGAATGTGTGTGTGCTGGGCGCTGGCCATCGTGAGCGAGCACGAATGTGTGCGCCCTGCGCAGAAGAGTAAGGGGCAGGGCTTCCCCAGAGGTGAGCTGTGACAGTCTGTACCTAGGGAGCTGAGAGGAAGCCGGGCTGTGTTTCCCCACATGTACCTGTCTTCCGAGGGGCCCCACCCCTGACCGGAAGCGATCGCACATATTTCTGTCTCTTGGAACCAAAAGCCACTGCTCAGCCCTGGGTGGACCTCTCAGGCATGGGTGAGAAGTTGGCATGAGGAAGCAGCATGACAGGGAAATTATACAGCCCAGAGCACAGCCCATGCAGCCAAGCCCAGTGACCAAATACGGATGTGGCAGGTGACATCTGGATGAAGTCATCAAGGCCTTGGGCCGCCCAGTGCAGGGGGCCATTCCTGGCTCAACCTCAGGCCACATTTCAGTGAAGCTCTGTCTTCGAGCCCTTTCCTGGGGCCCTGGGGCTTCAGCAGACACATAAATGCTCCCATCCAGGTAATGAGGGGAGAAGTAACGTGATGAAAAGTGTCATGTCTCAGCACCTTCTCCCTTAAGATGGGCAGACCCAGCCAGTTCCGATCCTTCAGTTGGGTGCTACTAGGGTGGCCTGGCAGGAAGCAGACTCCTTTTTCCCAAGGGGCCTTGGCGCCACACGATTGGATGAAGGTGTCAATGACTAAATCATGACTAAATCATGGAAAAATGAAGCCTGCAAGGAGACCCCAGCTTTTACGTCCTCTTATGACAGCCTGAGTTGGTGTCTACAACCCTGAGGCTCCAGGCTGTCAGAGCTCCCCGCCCAAGCTGTGTCCCTCTTCACCTGTGACAGCCGAGCTTACTGCGAGACCTGCCTCGGGATGGGGAATTCTGGGCATGGGGGAGGCTACTGCACATCCGCACTGTAAATGCTCCTTTTGGACAAAGAGCCTCCAGTGGCCCCGGCATCAGGGAAAAGACTTCCAGAAAAGTTCTTGCACCTCAGAAGCCGCCTTCCAGAATAGATACCCAGGTCCCCTTTCGGTGTGTTTCAAGCAAATGCCTTTGAGCTTCAAGGTTAGAGTCCTTTCTTGTGTGTAAGTGCTGGTGAGAGGCTCCTCTCAAGCTCTTTCAGGGTAATAAACTGCCCCAGGATCCAGGACAGTTTATTACCCTGTGTCATTAAGAAAAGGGTGACACTGAGTTAGTCAAAGCCCACCTGCTGGGGACGCCTGTCTGACTCCAGGTGTCTTCTCCCAGACTGTCCTTCCTTGGAGAGCATCCCTCTGGGAGCCCCTGAGCCTGAAGGGGACAGCAGTAACAGATGTTGAGAAGGCCTCAGAAACAAGCCAGCCGGATCCATGTACTGTCACTGCACAGGAGGGGCACACTTGCCATCAGAGACATGGAAGACTTGGTCAAGACCTCGAAGCCATACATCCATACCGTCCCTTCCAACTCGAGTGCAAAAGAAAGCGCACTAACAAGGAATCCAAGTCCTTCTTCTGTGAGGACAATGCCACTCAGCCTCTGGCTGAAGACGGAGCCATTTTCTCAAAGCATTCTCTGACCCCTGCATCTGGACAAGGGGAGAAGACGTGGGCTCCAGCGCAGCCCTTCTTGTCGTCAGCAGGGGCACAGGATGCCACATTTTCAGAGCCTCGCTCCGTGTCCTGTCTTCCCTCTGGAACATGCCCTGCAGGGCAAAGGCCCAGCATCGCAGGGAGAGCCCAGGTTGTGGGCCAGGCTCCCCAAGAATGTTGTAGCGTGAATCACGAGGACGAGTCGGCACGCACATCACAGGCCAGGCTGAGAAAGGCTTAAACGCAAAGATAAATGGCGCTGAGGCCCCAAGCACGACGTGACATGGAGTGTGAGGGGACTGGGGACGCTAAAAGTCAGGGAGCGCGACCTCCACCCCCTGCTCGGGTGCCCTTTTCCGGTCCTTTCCCAAGGCGCCCACTTGGCAGACTGCATAAGTTTAAACCCAGGCAGACCTATGCCAGGACGCGGGCAGCTGACCCGATTCGCCTGGCCAAAAGGGCTGGGATGATCAAAAGTCCCATTTTATGAAGCAGCCTCCTGTGGCCCAGTTTGGTGAATGACACCCTGATTCCCGGTCTCGGCAGCTGGCAAGAAGACAGTCTGCAGCAGGTTGCTTTCCTCCAGACAGGAGTGCAGCGGGTGCTGCTGCTGCTGCTGATGATGATGGCGATGATGACGAAGCTGCCGCTCCAGGGTTCCTGGGGCACAGAGGGTCTCCGCAGCAGTCTGGGGGAGTGGGCCCTTCACAGCCTGCCACAGTGATGGCTGAGCAGCTGGGTCTCCAAGCCCCACAGCCTGCTGCTGAGCACGCAGCTCCCGGGGGCCAGTGTGAGTGGCTGAGCAGAGCACCTGACGCCCCCCGACGCTCCAGTCTTGCGGGTCCCGCCTGGAGGCCAACTGGGGCGGCAGGAAGGAGGTGCGCCACGTGCGAAAAAGAGCTGGAGACTTGGGTTGCAGAGGGAAAAATGTAATATGGAAAAAAAAAACGCATGGGGGGAGTATTTGTAAATGTGCTTTACAGGTAAATGACTTCTGCATGAAAGTTTAGAATTTTACCTCCGCCCCATCCCGCTCCCAATACTCCGGGATCTAGACTTCTCGGCGTCAGCACCAGAAGGGCCCTGGAAGGCAAACGTCTGAGATGGATCGGCGCCCCTTCCTCCCACGGTGTGCGGAGCTTGAGCCCCGAGGACGCAAAGAGAGCCATGGCCACCCGGTCACTGTCGCGCCCAAAGGGCTGGAATCCCCCAGCTCCCCTGTGCGCATTGTCTAGTTCTCGGCGGGATGAATATAGGCAACTGTTTGGGGTGACTGGGCCATTTTGGAGGTAGCCTGGACTCTTGAGGCCTTCTGCTCAGAGCCCTCTGAGGTGTCTCTGTGGAGGCCTGGACCTAGAGAAGGCCAACGCGCTGGACACAGTGGGGTCCAGGAGCCCTCACCACAAACAACCTCTTGCCAGAGCCGCCTACATGAGCTAGTCCACTGTTTCCTGGGCCTCCACACCCCCTGCTGTACCATGGGAAGGGGCCCACAGGAACCCTGGGAGCCCTCCTGAGTGGCCTTGGTTGGCTCTGTCCCCCATCCCCCCACCCAGCTGTCTCTGCAGCCTGGGAACCAAGGTGGTCTTAAGCCCACCCCAGCGGGGCACAGATGTGACCCGCATCTGCACACAAACAGCCAAGGGAGTTGAAAGGGACTTGGGGGTCATGGAGCCCACCCCTACCCAACCCACTCCCCTCCTCCACGAATACCCCTGCCACCAATGCGGCCTTTGACAGAGCAGGCCCAGCGACACGGAAGTGCCCCCACATTTGCCCCTAACATTGGCCAAAGCTAATTCCTTTTCCTGGTTACAGGCGATCACCAGAGGCTCTAGAGGAAAAGCAACGCCCAGCCCCCTCTCCTCCCCCACGACAGCTCCCACCCCAGCTGACCTTGGGCAGGCCTCTTCCTCCTCCTCCCAGCTCTGTCTCCCTGCCCAGTGTCCTCCCAGGCCCCTCCCTTCTTACCTTTCTGTCCACCTCAGGCCCAAAGTCCCCTGAGCTTCACCTTTACCTTTTATCACTGTCCTCATTCGGGAATAAGAATGTGAAGACCGAGAATGTGCCCAAGGCCACATTTCCATGGATTAAACAGGCATTCATGGAAAGTAGATGCCAGGCTGGGTGCTGGTCAGACAGACAGACGGCCTAGAGCGGCCTTGGGAGGGCACGGCCAGAGCGTGACAGGAGGTGCCCTGCGCTTGCGTGCTCCGAAAGAATGAGTAGGAGCTGGCCTGGCAGAAGTGGGGAGGTACATGCAGGTTTTGGCTTTGGGATTTTGTTTTTGTTTTTGTTTTCAGTGTAAAGCAGGCACCGCCTGAGGGATGCCTGTTCTCGTGATTGAAATCCTTGTGCCCGCTCTCTCCATAGCAACCCTTGGCCACATCAAGCCATCTGGGAAACCGAGCTAGTCATCAAAAAAAGTGGCGTGCTGAGCCGAAGGTCGCAGGGACCAGACCAAGGAGGCTGAACCGAGTGCTGAGCTGTTCCCACAGATGGGGCCAAAGCCAGGGACCACCAGTGACAAGCAGCAGCAGTATGGGGACTGCAAACCAGAGCCCAGAGGCCAGGTCTCCTCTCTGACCCAGGATGTGGCCACGGAGCTCCGTAGCCATCTCAGCGGCCACCACCAGCGGCCCCAGTTCTCCGCTCCCTCTTGAAATGGGAAAAGAGTAGACAGTGTCCCTGCCTCCTCACATTACAGTATGAGAATGACGCGCATGGGGCCTCTTGTCCTTTCATTTCCTAGTCCCTTCTCCGCCCAGACCTGCCCCTCCCTCCCCTTTCCATCTCCCCTCCCTTCTCAGTTCTCAGCCTTCCCTGTGCCCCAGTGCCCAAAACGGCTAAGAGATCGGAAAACACTCACCCAATACACACGTGTGTATCTGTGAGACATTCACCTGGCTCCATTCTTAATCCTCAAATGAGTCTCGATCGAGTACGCCTCCGTGCCTCAGTTTCCCTTTAGATAAATAAACTGACACCAGCCCTGTCCACCTCGTGACCCCTCCGTGGCCACTCCTCAGTGGAAGTTTACTGTGACACAAGTGCCTCCATGTCAACTTTCCTGTGAGTTTTAAACTAATCCAACATAAATAGTTGAAAATAAAAACAGTGAAAATTCAAAAAGAAAGTGAATCGCATTTTAATAGGGATCCAGAAACGACCTAAGAATTAAGTGTTCTGTGGCAAGTCATTTAACTGTGAGGAGACATCACATGCATCACCGGCGCAGATTAGTAGTGATCTTTAAACTGTTTTTCCTCAAGTGGGGAACCTACACCCTTCTCGACCTCGCCCCAACCTCACCTCAACCTCACACCTGGCCACTATGGAAGAGGACACCGTGGAGCTGGTTCAACCGACGTCCCTGACAGAGCTCTGTCTCTGTGCCAGGTGCCATCTGCTGGTCACTATGTAGCAGGTGTTCCTGGCTTCAGCATCCCTTCTGTACAGGTGACACAACCCAAGCCTCCAGAGGTTGTGTGATGTGCTTAGCTTTGCACAACTAGACGGTGGCTGAACTCGGGTTTGAACCCAGCCTGACCTCTCAGCCGCTCTCTTTCCCCTAGGCTGTAAAGGCGCCTCCCTGTCCCACCACTCAGCTCCCCGCTCTGCTTCATGAGTCTCCCGCCAGCTCCCCGACCCTCAGAAGCAATGATGTCAACCATTCCCGAGCATCGCGCTCAGGCACACTGGTCCCCCGAGTGCACTGCCCTTGTCCTGGCATCAGCCAGCCCTCTGCAGGCACAGCGGGAACGCAGAGGCCCTGCTGGGTCTCAACCATAAGGGCCCAGAGGCCCGGGGTGCCACGTGGCCGGCAGCTCTCCTCTTCCCGGGCCATGGTCCTATCCCATGCCATGCAGGCCTGGCAGCGAGGGCAGCCGCAGGGCTCGGCAAGCAGAAAGCAAGCTGGTGTTACATGTGAGCTGGCATGGGCTGTGGCTTGAAGCGAGATCCAAACCAAAGGGATCAGTCACCCGTGCAGGCTGAGTGGAGAACGGAGGAGGGCTTCCAGCTTCCAGAGTGCATTGAGCCAAACTGGGGACTTTTCTTGGCATGCGACTGAGGACATTTCGGGGACCAGGTGACAATGCCTGAGGTGGCCAGGTCTTGGGCCCACTGCTGAGGGCTCAGAATCTCTGCCTTGTGACAGGGGCACTAGGTAGAGACACAAGGAGCACGGCAGGCTGAGGGTGGCTGAGGCAAAGTGTCAGCTGCCCCTGGGGTCACTGGCCTCAGGTGGGGGGGTCTGCCTGCAATCCAGACTTGACTTGAGGAGGACCTGAAGTGCACCATTTTGATGCAGGTGGTGGCTCCTTACTGAGTGGCCTCTGTCCCCAACTACATTGTCTCCAAGCCCCCACTGTCCAGCTCTGGGTAGAACATCCAGTGGCTGAGGAAGAACTGACTTTGGTCTTTCGGGGACAAAGGGAGGCTGGACTCAAGCAGCTCCGAAAGATGTGCGGGCCTTGACCCGGCAGCTGGTGAACTGCTCCTCCCGCGCCCAAGCCCTCTTCCCCCAGGAAGCCTTCCCTGATCCTCACAGCCAGGGCTGCTCCCTTGCCCCAGGCACCCAGCAGCCCCTTGTGCTTTCCCACTCAGAGCCACAGCACCCAATGTGGTCATGGGCCACCTGTGTCGCTGACTCGTGAGTGGCAAGAGGGTGGAGATGAACAGATCTGGAGCACCTGCTGTGTGCCTAGCCCTGTGCTGGGCGCCTTCCATCAGAAAGAGATATCACCTGCTCCTTCCCATCCTCGGGTGGCCCGGAGGTGACGAAGCAAACAGCACAAGCACCAAGCTGGCCCCTGGTCTGTGCATCTATGTCTTGGCCACTTGCTTCTGAGTGGCGAGCAGGGCCTCTGAGCTGCCCCTGGTTTTTCAGTAGAGGCCCTGAGAAGGTAGGACACCGCCCCCCTCAGACACACGCAGCCTTCCCTCACAGCTCTGTGTGAGCCGGTGAGGAGGGAGCAGGAACCCAGAGCCCCTCCCGAGTGTCCAGGCCTTTTGGTGCATAGAACCCTGCTCCCCGTCCCCAGCCGGGTGCCATGAAACCAAGGCCAGACTGGGTCCGGGTGCCAGAGGCCTCGAACACTGCCAAGGGGCATGAGGGGCTCTCTCTCAGCGTTCACAGACTCTGGTCCTGAGATGCAGCTGCACAGTCTTCCATGATGTCAAGGCTAAGTGCAAATGACTGAGTGTGACCACAATTCCCACTGCACCTAGGATGTCCCAAAGCCCACCATGAACCTCTTCTGAGCCCCAGCAGCCTCGGTGGCAGGCAGCCTGGCGAGTTACCCCCTCGGACTGACGGAGCTGCCCAGGTGCCCCCGGCTCAGAAGGAGCAAAGTGGACAGGCGCAGGGAGGAGCTGAGCTTTCAGCCTCTTTCCCAGGCGAGGTATCACTCTGCTTTTCCAGAGTTCAGACTCTTGGCTCCCCCTGCCCCCATCAAAACAATCCGGCCACAGAGCCCGCTAGCTGCAGATCCCCTCGATAACAGCCAGCGACACTTGATTCGGCGCCTTCTGTCTGAGCAGCTACCTTCCCAGTGGCTCATGGCGAGCAGCCCTTGAGCCCCTTGATCTGGGTCTTAGTTTTCTCATCTATAAAATGGACACGGGGTGAACTAGCTGATCTGAGATCCCCTGCTTCTTAGGCCTGCAACGAAGTCCGAGAGCACCCTGGCCCCAGGCCACTTACTAACAATCGAAGCCTCTCTGCCAAAAAGAGTGAGGACCAATAGACACGGCCGGCTTTCTCTGCCTGGCTCGGTTAGTCTCTTTGCTCACAGTGAAAACCAAAAACCAAGGTGCACTGCTTCGCAGGCGAAAGCCCAGGAGGGATGCTTGAAGTGGGTGAAGATTATGGATGGGGAAACTGAGGCCCAAAGTTGTTCCCTGTCACCGGGCTGGGCACGGGCCCACCAGTGAGTACTCCTTGCTGCCTCTCTGCTGCCTACAGCGACTCGACAGCCCTACCTGGCACAGGTGCCCGGCTCGCGGGGCTGGGCGGAGGGTCGGGCGGGCGCGGGGCGCGGGCTCCCTCAGCCGGGCCGGACCGGGCGGCGGGCGCGGGGCGCGGGGCGCGGCGGGGAGCGTGCAGGGCGGCGAGGAGGCGCCGACTGGGCTCCGCCCGCAGGAGAACAAACAGGTTTTCTCCGGCGCCCGGGGCCTCGCCCCTCGCCCCTCCCCTCGGCCGGCCCCCTTCCTCTGCCCTCTCCTGGGGTAGGTAGATGCGCCTGGCACATTCCGCACATTCTCCCGCCAGTGTCTTGGCCCGCCCGCCCCTTCCCGGCCCCGCCCTGCGGGGCTGCTGGAGAAATCAAGGCCGGGGCTCCGTGCACCGATCCCGGAGCGAGCTCCAGAAGGCTCTGCCGCGGTGGAAAACTTCCAGGCAAATTCCTCCAGGCTCGCGGCCCTGGGCTGGGAGGCCTCCGCCACGTGAAGGGCCCCGGCTGCCTAGTTGCGCCCCTGCCCGCGCCCGATGCGATCTGGCCCCCGCTCGGGGCCAATGACTTCCACAGATGCTGCGGGTTAATTCTGTCGAGAACTACTGGTCCTAGATCCATTTTACAGATGGAGATCCCAGACAGGGGTGGGAGGGGGCGGAGTGGGGGGCTGGCGGCTGAGATCATGCAGGAAGTCCCGGAGGCTGGGAAGAAGAAGAAAAGTGAGGCCGCACCGGGGGAGTTCTCACCCTGGAAGGCCATCCTGGGGGGATTTGGGGTTCCCCAGGCATGGCAGAGAGCGCCCTGTCAGCAAGCAGGGCCACCTCACAGGCTGGGCATGGACACACATCCGAACACCGAGGGCCAGTGCATTTGATCACTGTCGTCTTTTCGTGCTTTTTGAGCATGTGTGTCATTCAATCAAGCTTACTGACTACTTGCTATGTGCCAGGCGCTGGGTGGGGAGCTGGGATGGAAGGAACATCAAAAGAAGTCCCTAACCCTACCTGTGGGGCCGGTCCAAGAGCCAGCAGAGAAGGTCAAGAGTTGGCCTATTAGAATGACAAGATCAAAAGGGTGGACCAACAGGTCCTCCCTCACCCAGCCCTATGAAGTCTATGTCCCGAAGTCTATGTCTCGAATGGCCCTCCTATCCATCCACTTCCCTCCACGCACGCTGCCACCACCCCCGCTGGTCTCCCTGCCTCTGGTCCCACCTTCCTTGTTATATAGTCTCCACACAGAAGTCACTGTAATACTTAGTTACATGTTGCTCTCCTGCTTGCAGCTCTGATGGCTTCCCATCGCTCTCAGCATGAGACGAACTCTTTAAGGGGCCCAAGGATTTGGCCGCGCTGACCTCTCTGCAGATCCAGACGCTGGTCCTCTGGATTTACTACACGCTAGCCACGCTCACCTCCTTCCGCCGTCGAAATACATCACAAGTCCTGTCTCCTTGGAACATTTGTTCCTGGCACTCAGGCTCCCTAGAATGTCTTTTGTCCCCTTGTCTGACTAGTGAACTCTTAGTCATTCTTCAAAACTTCCCTCAAGTGTCTGTAAATCCTTCTGTGACGGCGCGGGCCACCCAGTCGAGTTGATCACTTCCTTCTGTGTGTTCCCCCAGCTCCCCCCTTCATTGTTCTAGGTGGTGAGCTCAGGGAAGGCAGGGCCCTGTCTGAGTCATCACCCAGTCACGGAGACCAGCACAGGGGTCAGATGGGATTTGCAGAAGGAGAGGTTTGAGGGGTGATTGAGTCTAGAAGCTGTCCTCAAGCTTTTCTTCCTGGGCTTTTCAGGTAGGTAAGGGGTGACCCTGAGTCTGTGTGAATATGTGTGTGTCGAGGGGTAAAGATCAGGGGGTTGTACATAGTCACCTCACTTCATCTTTGTCTTATGCCAACAAGTGTTTTTCTGCTTCCAAGTCTGGTGACCAGCACCTAACACCTTCCCGTCCTCCACCTTAGGCTGCTGGTGGCTGTGGATGTATTTGGCTTGGCATCCTAGCTCCTAAACACTATATGACCAAGGATGTGTCACATTCCCTCTCTGGACCCCCTGACTCTTCAAGAGCCCCTAGCTTAAAGAGGTAAAATGTAGAGGTCACAGTGATGGATTTGATGTAGGGGTAAGGAAGAGGGTGGCCCTTCTCTCCCAAGGCCACCACTGGGAACGGGCTAGCTCTCTCCAGAGCCCTAAGTCTAGAAGGCACAAGTGAGACTCGTGTCCAAAACCACCAGTGGCCAGCCAGGGAGTGGGGACTATCAGCTGCACTGCCCCAGGGCCTAGAGCTCTTCCCATGTCCCAGGTGATTCACCCCTACCCAGGCCAGATCTGCCATGACAGAGCCAGCCGATGGGACCAGCCTTTCCTCAACTCCTCCCTCCCTGCCAGGCTGCCAGGCCCTGCAGCTGATCTCGCCTGCAAACGGGTTTGACTTGAACCGTAACTACCCTGCCCTGCCCTGCCCTGCCCTGCCCACCTGTTCGCTGCTCCGGCAGAACTCCCACCCCCCGTCAGGGCCACCCCCAGCCACCTCAGCCAAGCTTCAGGGCCCCTGCTGACATCATCAGCCTCTTCTTTGACTCCTTGCCCATAGGCACCTCGAGCCAGACACACCGACTGCTCTCATACTGCCAGGCCCCTGCACAAGATATTCCCTTGGTGGTGACCTCCCACCCACTGTCAGCCACAACATCAGCTCCTTCATAAACTTCCCCTTGGCCTGGAACTTGAGGGCCAAGACCCTGGTGGCTACTGGCTACCCCCAGCCTGGGCTCTACCCTTGCCCAGCCTGACCTTGGCCCAGTCCCTCTCTGCTCTCAGTTCCTCTTGTGCCTTGGCCCCTATCTCCAGCTCCAAGGCTGGCCAGGCTCTGGCAGAACCTTCCTGAAGTCAGCCAGCTCAGGCAGTCTCCCCACCGACGAGCAGGCCCTCTGCTCTGAGGGTACAGGTGCTGCCTGTAAGTAGGGTGGGCTTGAGGGTGGGGCCGGGCTGCCTGCATAGCCAAGAGGTCTTGAAAATAGAGGCAGGACTGGAGAGCTCTCCTATGCTGAGGGAGGGGGCCACAGCCCAGGAGCCAGCAATGGAGACAGACTCATTGGGAGGCCAGCTCGAAGCAAGCAGACGAGTAGGGAGACAAGTGAGCGTTTTGAAGAAACTGGCCAGAGGTGCCCCTAAGCTCCAGGGAGGCCCCGCTCTGATCTCCAGGGCTGGGAACAAAACTCAGGCACGACAGTCTAGCTGAAGAGTTCCCAGGCTAGGGAGGGGGACTGGGCGGGGCCCTGAAAGCTGTCAGGCCCCAAAGCCAACCCAGGCAGTGTCCCCACAGCAGAAGGGAATGGAGATGAACAACTGACCCAAACTCTGCCTTCGTGCGGTTGGGGGAACAGAGGCCCAGAGAAGGATGGCATCAAGCTGGGGCCACACAGCCAGTCTGAGGCACAGCTAGGACTAAAACCAGGCCTCCCAATGCTCTGAATGGAGCCCCCACCCAGACAGGGTGCTCAGGTTCATGTGTGGGGAGGGCTGGGCTCCTGTTTGCACCCTAATCCCCTCCTCCCCTCCCTTCCAGGGCCCGCCCTGCCGCCTCATCCTCCTAAGCTCTTCAACCAGTTTCCACTTGCTGGGTGACTCCACCGGCTCCAAGCAGGGTGGGTTCCCTGGGGGCAAGGGTCCCCAGGCATGCTTGCACACACAAAGACCCCTACAGAGACCTGAGCATGGAGGGCCAGCAGGCGAGGTGAGACCCCTACCTATCTGGTCTTACACTCAGGCCCCCTGCGCCTCCCTCAGCCTGCACTTCCGGCTAAGAAGCTGACCGCCCTCCCTGGCACACATGCGTACTCTCAGTCAATACATGCCCCCTTCGGGCCTCCTGTCCCCCACTGCACTGCCACCCCCCAGTCCCGGCTTGGAGCAGCTCCCAGTCTGGCAGGGAAGGCAGAACAGTTCGGGTCCAAGGATCAGAATCCGTGCTCTGTGGACAGTGGCCCCACTGGGAGCAGGAAGGTCACACGGGCAAGCCTCCCTGGCCACGGGAGCATCTCCCACTCCCGCAGCCTGGACTCCCTGCCGCCTTTTGAATCTACTGCTTTGAATCAGCCCAGGAAACGCTCCCGGATCAGTCTTGGCCTGTGTGACCTGATGCCCCAGAATGCAGACTGCCTTTTGTCTCTGGCTCTGAAGCCGCCCCAGGCCAGGCCTCCGGAGCACGAGTGCACAAGCTGAGCCAAGGCCCCGCTGGCAGATAATCCCACATGCCCCAAAGAATGGCTTTTTGCTGCTTTAAGAATCATCCACAGATCGGAAAAAGAATGTTCTAATTGGAAAACCTCCCCGCCATGGTTTTCCGGAGTTTTAGTACAGTTGGCCGGCAAGGAGGCTCCTGGGATGAGGAGGAAGGAAAGTCATGAGGAGGAGACAGTGGGCTCCCTGCCCAGCGCCCCCTCATCCCTGGAGCTCGGCCACTCCCGCCCAGGGGCCACTCCGAGGGTCCAGCCTGTCAGCAGCCTGGGGAATCCGGAGGCCTCCTGGCCCAGCCGGGAGCCACGCCCCTGAGCCAGGCCCAAGCCCCGCCCCGCAGAGGCCCCGCTGCTGTCTCGGACGCAGTCCAGGCTCCCGAGACCCTCTGGTGGGACTGATGCCCATTGTGAGCCCAAGTCCAGAAGAGGGAAGGTGTGGAAGCCACCACCTGCCGAAGACAGTGTCGGGGTCTGTGTGGCGCCCCCAGACCTGACTGGGGCCCCGGGCTGGGAGACTTGGCAGGGGAATGCTGGCTGCATGGGAACATGGACTTCTGAACAGCTAGGTCTGTCCGGTGAGGGAGGCAGCTCTCAGTCGGGGCCCTGCTAAGCCTGGCGCGGCTGCACTGCTGGCTGCGGGAGCCGAGGCCGCGGCAAGCTGAGGGGCTGTCCAGCTCTGAGCTGCCGATTTATTCCGTATGGTTACGCATCACTCTTGCACTTGGGACATGCCCACCTGGGGAAGGGAACTGCAGTGCGTTCCTGGAACTCCTTCCCGCAAGAGAGCCAGGTTACTGTGATCCACCTCCTGGAGGATGCGTGCCTCTCTAGCAGTCTTTTCTAGAAACCTCCCTCCCGAGAGACTGGGGAGGGGGGAGAACAGGTCGGAGGCTGCCTCCTTGTCCATCTGAGCAGCAATGAGGCGCCGCTGGCCAACACCCCCTTGGTGGAAACTCAAATCTTCTCTGCACAGAGGGAAGGGCTGGCTCTCAACCCCTGGCCCCTGTCCATTCCACTTGGCCCCTGTCACCTGTACTCGGGGACTATGAACTCAACAAAATGGCTCTAGGCTCCCTGGCTTTGTGTCCTCCGTCCCTCCCCTTCTTCCCCCACTTGCCCTGTTGTGACCTTGAGGACTGCAGCTCCCTACTCACCAGCACGTGTCTGTAGAGCTGTGTCGTTGTCCATCACGGTTGCCACTGGCCACATGTGTCTATTTACATTTCAATGAATTACAACTAAATAAAATGGAAAATTCAGTGCCTCAGTCACAACAGCCACATTTTAAGTGCTCAATAGCCCCCATGCAGCACAGCACAGATAGAGAACATTTCCATCGTCACAGGAAGTTCCAGCTGCTCCACTTCCGCTTAGAGGGAACTTCTTCCTTAGCTGAAGCTGGACTCTCCGCTAAGCAAGGGCCCCCTGCAGCCCCACCAAGGGGAGGCTTTTTCTTTTCCCACAGCCCACCTACGTCTGGATAGACTGGCCTGTCCTTCGGTGAAAACCTGTCCTTCTTCGAGGCTCAGGCCAACTGGCTAACGCAGCATCCGACATTCAGGCAAATCTTTGCACTTGGCTCGTTCTTCCTTTCCACCCACACCTCACTGGATGTGAGACCGTGACCGGGAGGATGGGGCAGAATGGCAGTGAGGAGGAGGAATGAGTGCGTGACTTCGGCATCCATGTGTGGTCCATCCGTCCCAACCCTCAGGCCTCCGGGTTCTTTGACAGTGACATCTCTGAAGACCCTGTCGACTCCACTGCAGCCACCTCTTCCCACAGGTGCAGCCTGTGTTCCTGTCGTCACATCCAGAATGTCTGCTGCAGGCCTTCACCTTTTTCTCCTCTACGTCCTCTCGTTCTAGAGGACTTGTTCAACTACTTCCCAATGAAAGACGGTGACAACTGTCTTTCCAGCTCATGGGGGCCTCCCATCTGCAATATCCTCTACTTCTTTGCCATCCATTAGCCTTTTCCTCTCTTCATTTCCCTCCCTATCCAGCTTGGAGTCCATAACTTCAACAGCTCTCTTGTCAACATCCTAATCTCCCTTGCTCCACTATCCCCTATCCCCTCCACCTGACACAATATCGAACCTGGACAAATCTAAATGTTTGCTTTCTTCACACCTGCCCCGAGGCAATGACGGTGCTGGCAAATGCCACACAACTGTGCAGAATTGTGCCAACAGAAATTCCTGGGTTTCACACCTTCTCACCTTCACGAGGATTTCCGTCTTTGTAATTATCCCTTTCTCTTCTGCATCGTAAGAAATCCATTTCGTTTGGAGCATTCCCATCGACATTAAAAAAGAACAATCTCACTCGATCCCTCTCCCAGCTGCAGTTAGTGTCCCGTTTCTCCGTCCCGTACTCAGTAAACCTCCATGAAAGAGTCCTCTCGGCTCGCCGTCTCTATTTCCCCTCCCATTCTCTCATAAATCCATTCCCATCAGGATCTCAAGCCTAACACTTCCTTAAAATTGCTCTTGTTATGGTTACCAGTGATCTCCATGTTGCCAAACCCAGAGCTTGCATTTCTGCCCTCTCAACCACAGTTGATCACTCCTTCTTGGAAAACCATGCTTCTCTTGGCTTCCCTGACACCCTAGTTATCTGGGTGTGTTGAAGATTAGAAACACACGATCTGAAACTAGACTGTCTGGGTTCAAATCCTGGCTGTGCCAATCAATAGCTGTTTGACCTTGGGCATGATACTCACCCTCTCTGGGTGCCTATTTCTCACCTATACAAGAGGGGTGAGACTACCAGCATCTACTTCCTGGGGTTGTTGTCAAGGATACATGAGATCACACATAGAAAATACTTAGACTAGAGCTTGTGACGTAGAGAGAAGCCCAATGAAATCACGGATGTTGATGGGGTTCAGGACACGCTACCTCAAAACATGGCATCTTGGCATATTGAATATTTTAAGATAAAGGAGTTTGAGAAAAATGGCAGAAGCAGGAAGGTCTGTCTGACCTCCCACCAACCTCGCCCTTCTCCCCTCAAGCAGGTCATAGACCCTCATGTGAGAAGTATCCTCCCCATACCTGGGGAGAAGGGAGAAGCCAAGAAAAATCCAAACAAATAAGACTTGCTAGGCTTCTCCATATCTTTCCATGACTTTCCACTTCTTCATCAAATCTATTATAAAAACACTCAGGTTTAACCATTTTTTTGGGAGGAGGGTCTTTATTTTCTTACAAGGCTCCCATGTCATGTAAAACTTATATGTGCCTGCTTTTCTCTTGCTACTCTATCTTTGTCAGTCTAATTTTCAGATCCAACCAAGGTCCCTAAGAGGGTCAAGGAAACCTTTGTCCTCCTCTGCAATGTCTGAGGGTCAATTCAAACTAAGCATGTCCCAACAAAGCTCCTGTCCCCTAGCCAACACTTTCCAAATCTTTCTTTTTTAAATCTTCCTTTTCTCTATCACTGGGAGCTCCCAGGTGGGCTGGCCAAAGGCCTAGGTGGCTGACTTCATCTTCTTTCCTTCTCTCATGTCTCAAATCCAATTAATCAGCAAGTCCAGACTGCAGCTCTACCTCCAAAATAGACCCAGAGGCTGACCACCACTATCCTAGTACAAGCCACATCCTCATTCACCTCCTCCCTGATCTCTCGGCTCCCACTCGTCCCCACTACGGTTCCTCTCCTACTCTCCACGAGTCAGCCAGAGCCATCTTCCCCTGTGCTCTCTATCTGAGCGAGATGGTGACTTCATCCACACAGCTGTCCCAGCTGGAAACTGGGGTGTGGTCTGAGACTTCTCTTTCCCTCTCCTCATCCAGGTCTGGTGCCTGCTGTGGCTCTCACCCCTAACCACCGAGACCCTCCCTGGCTGCGCTTCTGCCACAGAACTCATTACCTTGAAGAGTAACCATCTCCTGTCTCTCTTCCCTTCCCCCTGCATGTAGGAAACACATCTCAGCTCATCCAAGTACCTGGTAGGGTACCCGAGTGGACACACAAGGAATATTTGACAAATGAATGAAGGAAGGAAGGAAAGTTAATTTCAAATGCAGTGTATGATCGAGGTAGCATTTGGAATCAGTGGATTAAAAGTGTGTCATTCAATAGATGATGTTGGAATGACTGGCTGTGTGGGGGAAAAAAAGCTTGATTTCCTACCTCGCACTCCACACAAATAAACTCCAGATGGCTCAGAAATTTAATGTAAAAAAAAAAAAAATAAAACCATAAAAGTACTAGAAGGAATCCTGGGGTGGGGACAGTCTTTCTAAGTATGTCATGAAAACCCAAAACCATAAAAGACAGAGAAATTAAAAACTTCTGTGTGGCAAACCCCACCATAACTGTCGTTAGACAAATGACAAATGAGGAAGAGTTATTTGGACCACATAAGACAGCGAAAGGCTTAATCGTCTTAAAATAATAATAGTAAAAGAGCTCCTTTCAAAGCAGGCAGTAGGAAAATGGGCCGGCAAAGAAGAGAACTGATGATTCAGAAAACACTTGCTGGAGTCCATTAACACAGAAAGGGAATGTGATTCTTCTCACTCCTCCATCAGATTCGCAAGAGTTAAAATGGATCGGCAAAGCCTGGCTTACCTGCGTATGGGAAAAAGATCAGTCAGTCTCATGCCCTCGGGCCCTGGCGGTGGGAGTGTTAATTGCTGTGACCTTTCTGGGATGATGGTCTAGAAATATGTAGCAAAACGAATGATGAGGGCTCCCTTTGACCCACAGATACTGATGTTTAAAAAATATTTTAAATGTCTGATATTTTATTATCTGATAAAAACGGTATGTATGTAGAGGATATAAGATGCGGTGCATATAAACGCATACCCACGAGTCAGTGCCATTATCTACATCTTTCACCCTCAGTCCTCGTCCTCTGGATGACTTGAGTTCCCGCCTGGGATGAAAGACCAACTTCTCTGTTTGTGCCCTTGATCCTTCTCCTGCCATCTACTCGGGGAATTCACGCTAATATTTCTCCCTTTCTTCCGGGTTATCAATTCTTCTTTCTTGGCTGAATTATTCTGTAATTCCTCCTACCATAAAAAAAGGTTTCTTATCTTTTCCCCCATCTTCCTCTCTAGCTACTCTCCATTTAGTTTCCCTCTTCCCCTTCTCAGTAACAACCCTGGAGAGAATTATCGATACTCCGACTCTGTTCCTTTTCTTTTTCCTATGTCTCCCAGCACTCCTCAGAAATGGTTCCTGCCGAGGCCCCTGGGGATCTCCGTGTTGTTAAATCCAATGATCGATTTCATTCTTCACTTTACTGATTGTGTCAGCAGCATTTGACACAACAAATACTTTTGGAAACACTTTTCCCTTGGCTTCCAGGCCACTTCACTCTTCTGCTGTCCCTCCTACCTCACTGGCTCCTTTTAAGTCTCCTGCAACCACTTCTCATTGTCCCCACCTCGTGCAGCCTATCAACTTCGGAGAGATCCAGGACCCAGTCCTTGGAACTCTCCTCTACATACTCATTTCCATGGCGATTTCTACCCATTTCTTAACTTTAAATACCATCGGAAGGCTGTTGACTCCCAAACTTACATCTCCAACTCAGGCCTTTCCCCCTGGATTCCGGATTTTTGCATCCCAAGCCCTTTAAGCATCTCCACTTGCATACCTATTAGGCAGGAATGCAAAGCCTGGGCCATAGGACATGTGCACATTCAAGCTGATAAAGGAATATTGATTTTCCTTCCTAGCGGCAGTGTGTGAGAATGCCCAGTGCTCCACGCCCTTGCCAACACTTGATGTTGTCAGACGTGCTACTTTTGCCGATGTATTGGATATAAAGTGTTGGCTCATCGTTCTTTTGAGTTGTATTACTGGCATTTACGCTCAGGTGGCAACTATGTGGGGTGGGTGAGAAACCTAAGTACTAGTATGCTCATTGCAACTTTGTCTATGATTTTAAAAAACTGGTGACAGTCTAGGTTTCCATCAATAAGTACATTCCAAATGTACAACAGGATAATATACAGCCGATCAAGGGGTATATACATATAGATAAGGAAAATATATAGATATGGTAATACATAGATCTGGAAATATATAGATATGGAAAATATTTTCCATATAGATATGGAAAATATCTATAACATATCATTGAACAACAGGGGAAAGGCAGTTTGCCTGAGATACTTGACAGCATATACAGCATAGTTTCATTCTGTGAAATTGTCCGAAGGCATTGAGAAATACTTCCATGAGTAGTAAAACTTGTTATCTGTAGATGGATTTTGAGTTACCTTTGATTTCTTTGTTTTTTTTTTCATATTTTCTGTAATGTTTGATTTTTTTTAAAAAGTGCATATCTTTTTTTTCCTTAAAAAAGTGATTTTCCAAAGATACACCCGTATATTTCTGTTTGTACATGCTAGAGAGTATCTGGAAGGTTTCACGTGACACTGATCTGAGCAGCTGTTTCTAGGCAGTGGGTTTGTGGGAGCCGAGTGGGGAGGTTCTTTGAGCTTTCTCTTTATTCCACTTTGTACTCTTTGAATTTTTATGACAGTATTACTTTCGTAATAAAAACACACACACACACACTAATGAAAATAAAAAAGAAAAGAGAGCTATACTTAACACCCAAGCCAACCCTGCTAGCCCTTGCCACTGCCGGCCCAGCCCAGCTCACCAGGCCATGCTGGGGCTCCTGCTGACTTCACAAGAAGCCCACTCAAGTCGTGCCAGGCCTCTGTGGGGCCAAGAGCAATGTGTCACCCCCATAAAGCCTGCGGCTGTGGGCTTCCCCCACCCTCTGTGCTAGAAGGAGAGGCCAGCCTAATCCAGAGGACCCAGGGGGAAACCATTAACACAGCCAAGTTGCTGACTGTCCGAAGCAGGCAAGCTTCAGGAATGAACCTATGTCTCTAGCAAAGCACTTTTAAGTCTGTAAAGGTCAGAACTAGAAAGAAGTCTACAAAATCAGAAACTATCGAAATGGTCAACTTGAACGTGAACTCATCCGCAACACACCCATATGGCAGAATCAGGGATTGCCCCGAATTGAGAAAGAATTCATTTGATCTAAAACAAAGACTTCACACAGCAGGGCCTGGATGCACAATGGGAGTTCTACAGTTGCACTTTTCTCAAAGGCCACCTTTCTCAAAGGTGAGCTTTCTCCGTAGCATGGGCTCTCTGAGCTCTTGGCGGCTGCCACGTCAGCAAACGTGCTCCCTTCACGGAGCACAGCATACGGTTGTCATGTGGTTTTCCTCTGTGTCCCCCACAGCCCGTGAGCTCCAGAAGGCAGAAATCGGTGCCCGTCCTCCCCTGGCATGCACTGAGGGCTCAGTAAAGGCTGGGACAATGGAATGGAGTCATCTCCAACATACAAAGAAAAGGGAGACGACATTTTGCAAATGTCCAGGTTTGAAAACTCAAGGTAGAGAGTGACATCACTGCCCAATCTGCAGTGGCCTGGTATTCCTGTCAAGCGGGTGGCACGTGGGCCTCACCTCACACTGCTGGGTTCCAGGCCAAGGCCGTCTCCTTGGACAAGTGGGTCCCTCCCCAAGGACTGACTTGAAAGACGGGACAATCTCTTGAATATATTCTTCGTCTTTAATAAAACAGCCACACAAAACAAAAACTGAAACCCAGAGGTGGGACTTCACAGCACCCCCCACCCCCATCACACAGCCTTCAGCTCTCCTTGCCCGATTACTACATTTGGCCACTCACCCAAGTGTGTGAGAATAATAGTTGTCACAAATAGGAGCCCAGTAAATATTTGGTGTATTAAAAAAAATCAGGTTAAATTGTGCTTTTGTAAGTTACATTTTAAAAGTCATACATACTTGCTCTAAAATATCAAAATTGTATAAGATTGTAGGAAGTCACCCCAGAAGGTGTTCCCTGAGCCCTAGCCCCGTCCCTCTCCCTGTGATACAGGACAGAGGGAAAATACACCTGCAGGCAGGCTTCAGGTGGCCCATGTATATGTCCCAAGTGCCTGCCTTGAGCCAGGCCTAGGTCTCAGGTGGGTCCATCTGACAGAGGAGACAAAAATGCCCAAGATGCTTAACAAGTCACTGAATCCTGAGATAAGAACTACTGTCAAAGGGAGGAGGAGCGACTGGGATGGAGTGGGAGCCAGTGGGGAGAGGGCCGAGGGACGTTGGGGGAAAAGCGAAAGAGATCGTCCCAGGAAGAGTAGACTGGAGGGGAGCCTGGACGTGGCAGAGACTATACCCATTTCGAGTGGATTTCTGTGCTGCCTGAGCCTCGTGTCTCCAGAAAGTAGGAAGCAGAGGTGGAAGGTGAAATCACGTTGCCCAGGGGTGGTTGAGAGTTCCTTCAGGTCACAGGTCTCGGCCCCTGGCTAAGGTCACAGGAGACATGGACTACTCTGTCAATGATTGCAGAAAGGAGGGAGAGAGGGAAGGAAGGAGAAAATCGGTGATCGATGAACCACTACCATCAGATGAGGGCTTTTTGCAGTTTATTCCTGATGCAGGAAAGGGTGAATCCCTCCGAGTGGGGACTCAAGTCCCGCGTCAAGAGACAGGGTCCCCGGCTGCGTGCAGGAAAGAATCAGGTGTGAGCCTGAGTTTGGGACAAAGGGGAGGTTATTAGAGAAGGAGTAACGCTCCGCAGACGGAGGCGCAGTCTCAGAGACAGAAAACGAGGGAGGGAGAGAGCCCCCAAGTGTTCGGGGAATTCAGTTGCCATGCGAGTCTCAGTTTCTGGGAATGACAGCTTGAAGTTCCCCTTTCCCGGGTCTGCAGCGTTAAAGACCTGTCAGCCATCTCGGCCTCCCCATGGTCTGCGGCTTGGTTTTGAGTAGGGTGCAGCTTAAAGATCTTGTTTTCCTTTCCTGGTCTGTATGTGGCATTAAAGGTGTGGGTAAATAGTTCATTAGGAACCTCAGCAGGAACCTCCCTTTGTTCTGTAGGTTCCCTGGTCTGTTGCAGGCTCTGAATACAGTTTGGTTTAATAGTCAGTCAATTTGTGGTAGTTCTCATGCCTCTTCCTTATATCATTCCGATATGTAAAATTTAGACTCACAACATTTTTTTCAAGATGAATTCAAGCCTTTATTCCTTTCTTATATTTCCCTACGGAAAAAGGCAGGGGAGGGAGAGAAGGTCAGTATGTGCTTTAAAATAATAGAAGGAAGAGTAAGACTCTCAAATGCCATAAACCAGCCTTAAATGGGGAGGGGGGCCTTCGGCTCCATGAGCTTGGGAAGAAGGGAAAGGGATCAGGAAAGTGGCATGGGCGGGGCCTCCTCCCTATGAAGTCAAGACTCCACATCAAGCTAAGTGAACGTGGAGTCACATTCATCCATCTCCTATTAGCTCATCTTGTGGCCACTTTGATGTAGGTTTCTTGCAGCAGCAGAAATGTTCTTGTGTGGCTGGGATATACTTTCATCCTTCTTTTCCCTGGTCCCCACACTCTCAGCTTCGACAAGGGAGGCCCCCCACCAGCCCTCTCCTCCCTGGGATTTGAGTGAGGGGTGGAACTGTTTGGCTCATCGACAGAGAGAAAGACAGGTGTTTGGGGTGTCAGAGTTTCAACATTTGTGCAAAATGCCAAATTTGAAAAAGAAGCATGTAATTAGCTTTAGAACAAGACATGAGAATGAGGGAGAGGGTGTCTGCTTGCTCCAGTTACATGCACAAAAGTTTTAGTCAGGAATTAGCGGAGCCATGGGAATGACTGAGGAAAGGAATGGGGTAGGAACCCAGTCTGAGGGGCAGGTAATAAAATTGGTTTGGGAGGAAGGGAGGCTGAGGGGCCCGTGTGAGAGCCGAGTGGGGAAGATGAGCCGATACCAGGATATTACGGGGCCAGGGCTCAGCGGGATTGCCCAGGGTGGAGGCCAAGTGTGTCAGGGCAAAGGCAGCTTTCGATGGCTCCTGGAGGCCACAGAGAGCATGGCCTCACCTCCGCCATACAGAAAGGATTGTGTGTGTGGAATGGTCATGAAGACTAGGGAGGATCCCCGCCCAGCTCCATGAGGAAGGAGCCTGTGAAGAAGGGGTCAGAGATCAGGCATCGGGGTTCACATTTGTCAAGACTCATCCAGTTGCAAGGAGCAGGAACTTACTTAAGCTAACCTGAGCGGGGAGTGGAATGAGATGCCCCCAGGGTGTGAAGTGCTTGCTCCCAAAATAGCAGCAGGATCCATTTGCAAACAATTCCTTTCCACTAAAAGCCAAGTACGTTTCTAGCCCCTGGCGGACGACTGGAGATACAGAGGGGACCAGATACCTTCCACCAGGGCCTAGAAAGGGTGGAGGTACAGGCCACACAGCAGCCCTATGGGGTAAATACTATGATCATTCCCTATTCCATAGAGGAGGAGGCTGAGGCCCGCGGTCAAACAGCAAGCCTGGCTGTCTTGGTCCAGAACCTGGGCTGCTAACATCACGTCTATCACCCCACTGGGGCCAGACTGCTCAGTTAGTTTCATGCAGAATCAGGAACCAAGAGGCATTTGGAGGAGCCGTGCTAGTCACACCCATAGTGAGGCTAATATTTATTGAAGGATTACTGTGTGCCAGGTACGATGCTAAGTGCCTCTGTTAGCAGATGTCCTGGGAAAGCCCTCCTGGGGACCTTGGCCCCCTTTCTTTCTGCCACTTTGTAAGGCGGCTTCCTTCCTTTGGTCTAAATTACATTCTTGGAATCCCAAAGGCTTTAAATATAAAAGAGGCTGATGCAACTTGCTGTTTATGCCAGAGTTTAAACATCTGTGCAAAACACCAAATTTGAAAAACAGTGTGCGATTGGCTTTTAACAGGATATTTCTAGAAAGATCAGGGCTTGACTTACATTTGGGCCTACAAGGAGAGCAAGGGCTACCACACTTCACCAGCCCCTCCAGGAAGTGCCCCATAGCATTCTGTCTTTGGTGAGGGGGTGGGGGAAGTGGTGGTTCAGTTACTCCCCTGAGTCCCCTGGCAGAAGTGTTGCTCCTTCTGGGACTGAGCAAGGCAGAGCTGGTCCCCCAGACCCCAGAGTGCCCAAGGAAATCCGCCCTCAGTCCCCACAGGCCATCAACACATCCGGGGCCCTGTCTGGAAGGCAGAGAAACAGTGACCCTTTCCTCCCCTATAGGCTGAGATGCTACAGTGGTCAAGATGAGGACACGGAAGCTCAGAGCCATGAGGTCATTTACGCAGGGCCACACAGCCAAGCAGTAGCTGAGCTGGGACAGCAGTCCAAGGCAGCCAGAGCCCTTCAGGAAAGTCACTAACTGGCCCCAGGAGACACAGCTGCTCAGCTCTGGAAGCCCAGAAGGCAGGAGAGGCTGAGACCACCTCTGAAACACACGCAGGCCCAGGCTCCACCCGCAGAGCTCCCGACTCTCAGCTTAGAAATGAGGTCTAACAATTCACATCTTTAACAAATGTCCCCGGAGACCCAGGTATGCTGCAAGATCGACCACTGTGACCCTTGAGTGAGGTGGGGAGTTTCAGAGTAATAATTCAGGGGTGCAACTGAAGTAGCTGTGAGGTCAAGAACCTTCCTGAACTCAGTTTCTCCGCCTTGGGTCCTGGAGCATAAAGGTGTCAAAGACAACAAAGATGTGAATATAACTGAAGGAAGCACATATTGAGTTAAAATGCATTTCATTAGGAAGTCTGATCGCTGGTGTGCTACTGTTCTCAAATTAAATTTCATCCTTTACATAAACACCAAGCGGCCCTGCAAGACTTGGTTTGCAATTGCACGTCTGGCACTGACAACCTCTGACTATGGCCATCTGGCTACTATTTTGGTTAATTTTGTTTTGTTTTGTTTTGTTTTTTTTTTATTGCATTTCTTCTCGTGAGTGAGATTGCTGTTATTTTCCTTTTCCATTCTGTTCCTGTTTGGGAGCCTTCCTTTTCCTTGTCTCTACGGAGTATTGTTTTTATAAGACTGGGATCTTCTCCTCGAATGGTTGGTGGAATTCACCACTAAAACCATCTGTGTCTGGAAGTTTTCTTGGGTGGGGAGGTGTATCAGTCAGGGTTCAACCAGAGAAACAGATCCAGTAGGAAATATATAACGTGATTTATTGCCAGGAAATGGCTTACATGATGCTGGGGGCTACCTAGGAAGCAGGCTGTGGGGAAGGACAGGCTGGAACCCTCCAGCAGGAGGAACATCTTCACCAAGAAAGCCTTACCTCTGCTTTTAAGGCTTTTTAGGGCATTGGATCAGGAGCACCTCGATTATCCAGGATAAACTCCCTTAAAGTCAAGTGATTATGGGCTTTAATCATGTCTATAAAATACCATCACAGTCACACCTGGGAGAGTGTTTGATTGAATAACTGGAGACTGCAGCCTAGTTAAGTTGGCACGTAAAAGTGACCATCGTGAGGTCAATGACGAGGGAGTTTTAATTGCTAATTCAATTTTTAAAGGGTTCTTTTCAAAGAATAAATTTTGGTTTTGTCAACCCTGTCTATTGGTTTTTTTTTTTCTTTTTCATTAATTTCTGTCCTTACCTTCATCAATTCATTCTTTCTTTGGCTTTATAGGTCCTCCTTTTCTAATTTCTTGAGAGAGGCACTTAGCTCATTAATTTTAACCTTTTCTCTTTTTTTGTGTGTGGCTAAAATTTCCCTCTAAGCAGGACCTTGACTGTATCCCACACGTTTTGGTATGTAGTATTTTCCTTAGTAAAATATTCAAGATGTTGTCACCTTTCTGTTACTATTTTTTGGACTTATAGCTATTTAGAAGCATGTTCTCAATTTCCAGACATGCCAAGATTTTCCAGCTATCCTTGTTATCAGTTTGTAACTGAATTTCACTGTTGTCATATGATTTCAGTCCTATTCCCTGTAGATATTTTTCGAGTGTTTCGTTTATTTCCTTAAACGTCGTAAATGTAGCTCTTTGGTAATATGTGTCTGATAAGACATAGCGTTCACCCTGCTACAGGTGAACCTAGGGAAGTGAGTGAGAGCTAAACTGTGGACGATATTGAATGTCTCACTACAGAGCCAGGACACGTTGTCGGAGCTCCGTATTGCCCACACTTTAGTCACTTGCGTGCTACCCTCGCCATTTTATTGCCATATCCAAGGACCACATGTACAATTATTTAATTAAAATGTGTTATTTAAATTGACTCACTCTTTACAACTCACATATATTTACATAAAAGGCAAACTTTATATTACTATTATAAATGGAAAACTAGTATCATTTGTCACAAATAGAAGGTAGCCATAAAAAGAAACATTATAATAAAAAGAAAATATGACATATTACCTAAAATATTGCTCTCTGATGAATGGTTTAAGGCTGAGGCCCGCTCTCATACTGTTAAAATAGAAGATTTTACAAGCAATTATTTGAGGATCTAATGAAACGCTAGCACCACAGTGCAGCAGGAGAAGGATGGACTTTTCAATAAATATTATCTGTAATGAAACAGTAAAAACACTGTTCTTATTGTTTTGTGATCATCAATGCAAAAATCATCAATGGATGCTAAATCTAGGGGAGGGGGCTAGCCTGAAGCAAATTATTTGTATGGCTTTGAACTATCTCCTACAGATTGCTTATTGCTGATACGGGGTGGGGGATGTAACTGTACAGGGAAGAAACTGGCTATCAGTTTGACTGGGTGATTGAAATTAACATCATCTAAATGACACCCTTATAAGATCACATCACTTAATTGGGTATCCATGTGAAAATAATGTCTATGGATTCCTCTTGCACATCGCATCGTATAAAAAAGATTGATTCCAGACAGACTGGCCATAAAGATCTAAACGGAAAAGGGAAAACAACAAAGCTTTTTGAAAAAAACAGAGCAAGATGTATTTTGGTCAACTTGGAGTAGTCAAAGATTTCTTAAAAACAAAGTGTAAAATAAAAAATTGATAAATTGAGCTATATGAAAAAGAAGAGCTTGTGTTCATCAAAACAGAATGTTAAGAAAGTGAAAGGCCTCCCATAAAAAGTTTACTTTTTATGTAAATGTGGGAGGAAATCTTCACAGTATGGAATTCCAATAAAACACTCATCCAGAATATATGAAAGAAAGAAAGAGAGAGAGAGAGAGAGAGAGAGAGAGAGAGAGAGAGAGAGAGAAAGAAAGAAAGAAAGAAAGAAAGAAAGAAAGAAAGAAAGAAAGAAAGAAAGAAAGAAAGAAAGAAGAAAGAGAGAGAGGAAGGAAGGAAGGAAGGAAGGAAGGAAGGAAGGAAGGAAGGAAGGAAGGAAGAAAGAAAGAAAGAAAGAAAGAAAGAAAGAAAGAAAGAAAGAAAGAAAGAAAGAAAGAAAGAAAGAAAAAGAAACGGCTACCATAAATCAACAAGAAAGGTCATTAGACAAATAGGAAGGTGGGTAAAAGATCTGAACAGATACTTGAGCAAAGAGCATAGCCAAATGGTTCAACATATGAAAAGATGATCCGTCTCATTAGTTCTCAGTAAAATGCAAATTAAAACTATGAAATCCAAAATTAAAAAGACAGACAATACCAACCTTTGGTAAGGATGTGGAGCTAATTAGAACTCTCACACATTGCTGGAGAGATAGTAAATGGGTACAACCACTTTGGAAAACTGCGGGACCTTCTCTATTAAGGCAGAATATGCATATTCTGTCACCCAGCAATCTCACTTTTGATTATTGTTGAGTTGAATTGTGTCCCCTCTGAAATTCATATATTGAAGTCTTTACCTCAGAACGTGACTGTATCTGGAGCGAGGGTCCTTACAGAGGTAATTAAGGCAAAGCCAGGTCACTGGGGTGGGCCCAACTCCAGTACAACATTTATAAGAAGAGATGAGGACACAGGAAAGCACAGAGGGAAGAACATGCGAGAACATGGGGAGGAAACAGCCACCTACAAGCCGAGAGAGGCCACAGAGGGAACTAAACCTGCCATCAGCTTGATCTCGGACTTCCAGCCTCCAGAACTGTGAGACAATACTTTTCTGTTGTTTAAGCACCCCCAAACTGTGGAACTTGGCCGTGACAGCCCCAGAAACTCTTACAAGTGTACACTCAACACGGTTGCCAACGTATATTCGACAGAAGCCCACACAGCAATAGCCAGAGAGGCATTGTTTATACAGCCCAAAGTAGCCCCAATGCCTGTCAGAGTAGAAAGAACGAATAAGCTGTGGTGTCTCCACATACTCTTATGTTCTACAGCAGCGAGAGTGAACAACTACAAATAGGTGGATGAGGCTTCAACTCAAAAGTTGGTGGAGAGAAGCCGGACGTGGAGGAGCACGTGCCGTGTGGGTGCATGGGTGTAAAATATAAAGACAGGCAAACCTCATCTCTGCTGCTAAGATATCGGGAGAGAGGTTACTCTTGGGGATGTAGTGACTAGGAGAGGACCTGGGCAGGGGGCTTCAGAGTGCTTTTACAGAGATATGTTCTCTTTGTCATCAAAGTTAAAGCACACAAGAGCACCCAATCCAGAGTTTTTGTTTTTCATAATCTGAAAGATTGGAAGAGAATGAAACAGGGACGGCCTTCCTTTCTTTGTCATTAGACAACGATGGCTTTCGTACCCCTGATATTCCAGCCCACCTGCTGCGACACACAGGTGAGGGCGAGACCAGACCTGCCTGGTGTGCGGAGCCCCTGGCTGTTGAGTAGGGGACGAAAGGGAGCTGGAATGAAGTCAGGGAGACCCGGGATGGGGCTATTGCTGTCATCAAGGTTCATTCGTGGCAGAGCCGAAGGCAGGACTCCAACCCTGCTCCTCTGACTGCCTGTACCACAGCAGGGGTACTGCCTATCCACTGGGGACCCCGGTGTGGTTGGGACAGCCCCAGCCCTGTCCCGCCCCACCATGGCCTACGGGCCCTGGTCTCATCTGAATGTCTCTCCTCTCCAGGCCTTGAAAGCAGCTACTTGCCCAAGTCCTGCCCTCGTGCCGGGATTCGAAACATAAAGAGCAGAGGAATTCTTCTTTTGGGGACTGCAAGGCTAGGGGGTGCGCCGGCCCTGAAGGTCACAGAGCCCCAGAGGATTATTCTGCAGAATATTTGAAGGTACATCTGAGTTTTTGTAGGGTTTCATTTAGAGTTCCCAGTGAGACAATTTCGGTGATGTGGGACGACGCAGAGGTGTGTGGTACACACACACACACACACAAAGTTAACCACAGAAACCATTTTGGTCGTGTGTGTTTGACTGGCCAAGAGTGCCCACCGTTGGCCATGCCGAAGCCCGTGGAGCTGAGGCGGGTGTGGGCCCCCTGACCGGTGTTCCTTGGGACGGTTATGAAAGAGACAACATGTTACTACAAGACCAGGCTCGGAGCCCAGCAGTCACCAGACTTCACTTGTGGCTAGATCTGCGCACATAATGGAGATGATGTCACTAGAGCTTCACGTTATTTCATCCAATTAACTGAGAGTTAATTAGTATGTCCAAAGTGCTTTGAAGCCGAGGAGCGCTGTTTATTCATGACTGCGTGGAAGCCGCCAGCCGGGAGGGGCAGTTTGGGGCCATTGACACGGGAATGGGAAGGTGGCCAGGCCTCACTCCATCTCTGATTTGCTGCGAGCCTACTAGAAGCTCGTGAAAGTGTCTGTAGGAGTGTCCTGGGGCTGCCACAATAAAGTGCCATTTGGGGGACTTAAAACAATAGACATTTATTCTTTCCTGGCTCTGGAGGACAGATGTCTGAAGTGAAAGTGTTGGCCAGGCCATTCCTTCAGAAGCCTCTAGGGAAGGGTCCTTCCTGCCTCTTTCAGCTTCTGGTGGCCCTGGGCGTCCTTTGGCTCGTGGCCACATCACTCCAGTGTCTGCCTCATGTCCACATGGCTTCTCCCTGTGTCTGTGTCTCTGTTTCCTTTTCTCATAAAGACGCTGTCATCGTAACTTGATTACAGCTACAAAGACCCCACTTCCAAAACAGGCCACATTCACAAGTACTGGGGGTTAGAAGTGCAAGATATCTTTTGGGGGGACACAATGCAAGCCACAGCAGTCCCAATCTGATCTCCAGTGGCCAGTGAGTGTTTCATTCCTGTGATTTTCCCTCCCTCGTACCTTTGTTCCTCAGCACAGGAACCCGGGAGTGACCGAGAGTGCCAGAGGCTTCTAGAAGTTTCTGGACAGAAGACTCTAGGAGGGGATCATCACTGGAATAGCTCTTCTTTCATGAATAATAGGCTTTTCTTCTTGGACAAATCTCGGTCCCGCCTGAGTCTCAGCTCCCTTATCTGAACAATGAGTGGACAGGCCTGTGTGCCTTCACCTGCTTCAAACACTGGAATAGGAAGGTTAGGCGGAAGGAAGTACTAGAGTTTGGCCCCAGAAGGGTTCTGGGTGGGGCCTGACTATTCCCAAGCCAACTTGGACCCATGGAACTTGTGCTCTGGAAGATTCCTTCAGGTCTGGGTCATTACTGTTCTCTCATTATTGCTGGATTCTCCTGCCAGGGGCCTACCACAGCAGAAGGCTCCTCTGGTTATCCATCAAGGTACCTCTGCCTCCCTTTCAGTTTCCTTCAGCTCAGCTCTGTGGAACGCACCTTGGTCTGGAGGGAGGCAGATACAAGAGCCAGGAATCTTGGGCTACTATCATTGGCGGAGGGAGCCGTGGGCAGGCATAGCGGGACCCTGGGGGAGGGCACAGAGGGAGCTTTACCTGGCTTGGCTGCCAGCCCAGTAGAGACTTGTAGGAGTCAGCCTGGCAAAAAGGACAGGGGGCATTCCAGGGAGAACACCTATATCATGCCATTAGCTTCCCAGTCCAGCGGGGGGTCCCTCGAAAAGTCCTGGGCAGACTGCCTGTGGAGCCCCCGGCCCAGAGGAGCTGTAGATGTCAAAAGTCATCTTGGGCCCCTCCTCACTGATAGCAGGGTCTCAGCACCCAGTGGTCTGAGTCGCTGGGTGGCTTTAGAGACCTCGGGAGCCCTTGGTTCTGCAGTGGCATGGGGCACTGTCTGCTGAACCATCGGCAGTGACTTGGGACCTTCAGTCTTGTCCCTGCCTCTCTTACAGGACCCGGTCTCTTCAGGCTTGGTCTCTCTGCCACCTGGACCCATGTTAGCAGCTCTTGTCATTGACTATGGCTAGATGGCCTTTGGCTGGGCAGCCTTTACTCAGCCTTTGAGCTTCGTTCCCCAAAATGCTCATCCTAGCCCCAAACAAGGCACAAAGAGGCGTGTCCAAATCCCAGTGCCTTCCCTCCCGGGACGGAGGCCCAGTCCCAGGATCAGAGGCCTTGGTCCTGGGCCTCGAGGCAGTGCTGGGGCAGACACCGGTTCCCCTGGGCCACTGGCTTCTCAGGCCTTTCTGACCCCGCCCTGCAGAAGCCACCCACGTTTCTCAGCACCTTCTAAGCCAGCATCATCATATTAGTGACCTCTGTACGCATTTTGCAATCACCAGTTGGTGCCAAACTAGCCCAGCGAATGATCGGAATAGTTTTTGGCAGACAGCTATAGGGACTCAGCCTGGTTTGCTCGAAGCCCTTGGCCTATTAGGGCCGAGCTGAAGCGCTGGATAGGCAGCTTTTGGCGCTTGACCCAGGGGCCTGCCTGCCTCCCCCAGCCAGCTCAGCGGGGGCTACCACGCCCTGAATTCATGGCTGTGCAGCCTGTTGGGACTTGCCTGCCTTTTCCCCCCCTTTCCAGCTGGAGGCCTGCCTCGTACCCAGGCCCCAGGACCTTCCATGCTCATGCCTACTCAGCACCCTCTTCTGGCGCATCTGCCCATAGTGACGAGGCTTCAGACATGACTCTACCTGGCCACCTCCTAAGCCTGTTGCCTCACTGCTTTGCACTCAGGTTTGGAATGAGCCTCATGCTTGACTGACTGGTTTGCCACAGACTATCAGCCCAGAGGGGTCCCTTTCTAGAATTCATGTACCTTATTAGCGACTGCGGTAGGTTGAATAATGGCCCCTAGATATGTCCACATCTTGAGGAGAAGGAGATGTGGCAATGGAAGCAGAGATTAGAGTGATGTGCTTTGAAGATGGAAGGGGCCATAAGCCAAGGCTTACAGCCAGCCACTCAAAGCTGAAAAAGGCATCTCAGAAGCTAAGCAGGTTGGGCCTGGTTAGTACTTGGATGGGAGACCATCTCGGAAGATAGGTACTATAGGTGTAAAAAAATAAAAAGCTGAAAAAGGCAAGAAAATGGGTTTTCTCCTCAGACCTTCCAGGAGCAACCAGCCCTGCTAACATTTTGACTTTATCTCAGTGAAACTGATTTTGAACTCTGACCTCCAGAACTATAAGAGAATGAGTATGCATTGTTTTAAGCTATGAAGTTTGTGGTGATTTGTTACAGTCACCACGGGAAACCCATACATCCAGGACTGCCATCCAGTGCAGAGCTAAGGGACTCAGGTCACCTAGGATTATCCTGGGAGAGTGGAAGGCCAATGGGAAAAAGACTATTGGGCCAGAGGTCCACCAGCCTGAGGTTGAAGCCATGCTCTGCCCCAACAGGCTCTGTGTCTTGAGAGAGCCTCATCTCCAAAGGGTTTGCACTTTCCTGTACAAAGTCAAGATCATCATAAACAAGTTCGTTGTGAGGATCGAAAGAGAGAACGCTGGTCCAGGTGTCTGTCCATCTGTATATTTGGGAATGCACTGGCCGAGGAGGTGCTGAACAAAAGCCAGCTGTCTGCCAGCCTTCCCACAACCCTGCCCTTGTCATCGTGCTAAGCATTTATCTTTGGCCTTTTCTCTAATCCCCTCCTATTCAAACCATTCAACAAACCTGGAGTGTCCACAGCATGACTAGCATCATGCAGGACGAGTGCTGGAAAGGTCCCCAAAGTCTAAGGAAATCGGCCCTTGAGAGAGCAATCATCAAAAAAGAATATGCGTAGGGTGGGGAGATAAAGGAAGGATACGAGTTTCATGAACAGCCATGGAAACCTGCCCTGAGCACAACTGTACCACCAACAAGGATGGCTCTCGCTGCCTCATGCTGACCACAGAGCCCAGTTGTAATGAACTGTGATTCTTCCATTAATGACTACCTTTCCCCCCTTGCTGGCCCATGAGCCCCAAGAGGGCTCATGTCTAGACTGTTCACCGCAGGGCCCCTGCCCTTGGCACAAGGCCAGTTACACAGGAGGTGGTCGGTACATTTTTATGGCCTTGGGGACACTTCCTTGTTCATGGTCTGGGCATCTATTTTTGGCCTTCAGCCTCCTCAACTTCCCTGCACCAGTTGACATTGCTGACCACTCTCTCACTTCTTTACCCTCTTCTCCTTAGCTTTCATTCATGTCTTAGTTTTGAGGGTACCTCTTAATCTTCAAGGTCCCACCTTTCATTATCCTATGTTTCTACGACTTCAAGTAGCAGCGACAGGACAAGACCCCTCAAATATCAGTCTCTTGTCTTCTGGAATCTCAAGGTTATTCAGACTCACCATGACCAGAACGCAAGCTTCCTAGTTATTTTAACCCTTCTCTGTCACTTAGCCCCAAATTCAGCCAATCACTGAGCATTGTCCATCCTAGCCCAGGACCAACTCCAGTCTTCTCTGTATCCCCATAACCAGTTCCGTGAGACAGATATGCTCTCGCCCTATCTCCCCAGGACTGCACAAGTACTTCCCCATTGGTGCCTGCCTCTAGTCCCTCAGCCCACACTCTCCCCACACCATTCAAACACAAATGTCATCATGTCATTCTCCGGGAGGCAATCACGTCCCAGTTCCTTGGCCCTTGCAGCCTCATCTCCTATCATTTCTGGCCACGGCCCATGGTGGTTCCTCAGCCTGGAAGCTGGAATGCCATTCTTCCTCTCCTCAGGCTGGCCAAATTGGTCTCGTCCTGTTTCGTTTTGTTTTGTGATAGTTGACACCCTAATTGGTGTGAGGTGGCGTCTCACTGTGGTTTTGATGTGCATTTCTCTAATGACTAGCGATGCTGAGCATCTTTTCATTTGCTGATTGGCATATTGGTCACTCTTAAGCAGAGACCCTTCTGCAAAGGGGAAGACGGTAAGTATTTTAGGCTTTGTGGGTCACGCCATAATGGTCGACTCTGCCATTGCAGCACAAATGCAGCCATAGACAATATGCAATTGAATGGACATGATGTGTGCCAATAAAACTTTATTGACCAAAGTAGCCAGCAAGTGAGATTTGATCCTGAGTTCATTACTTACGGACCTCTGCTCCTAAGGCAAGGAATACTTGGGTTACTACTTCTTCTGTGGGATTGTGAGGGTAAGGGCCTTATCTCAGTCACTTCTGTATCCTTTTGGACTTAGCAGGTGTTCAGTTAATATTTTCTGAATTGTTAGTCCCCACACCTCCCCTACCCCATGGAGAACAAAGCCAGTGGTGTGCGTGTCTCCCAGAACCTGCTAAAGAAGGCATCTTGCAAGAGTTGCTGGGAGACAGGCTGCAGTACAGAACAAAGGCAGAGAGACCTTCACCCTCTTTACTCCTTTTCTCCCCTACCCGGCTCACTCTAGAAATTTCTCTGGGATGAAGGAGCTAATGTGAACAAACCTCCTGGGGCTGAGTGGGTGAGAGGCAGATCTGACAAATGGAAGGCTCCGATGTGGGCTCCTCATCATCTGTAGTATTCCATGACCAACAATTAGGCAGAGCCGGCGAGGGAAGGCTGTAGCATCTCCCAACATGCCTCTTTTCCTTCTCTTCATTCTTGTTCTCTATATGTGCTCTTTAAGCCCTTCATTTTGGAGAGCCTCAAATCAGAGCCCGTGCCCCTTCCTCCTCATGTGGGCACTGGTGCTACATTAGGCTGCCTGAATCGAATGGGTAATGGGTCTGCGCTGGCTTGGGGGATCGGGAGTCCATGGTGTACTAGTCCTGGCTCTGCTAACTGGCCGAGTGCCCTTGGCAGTGGCTTCTTTTCTCTGGGGCTCCCCCAGCTGGTCAAAGTGGGTATTGCTGGCTTTCTCCTCTCCCAGTCTGGTTACACTTACTGGGTACCTTCCCAGGAGTGGGCATTGCACATGACTTCAGGGACAGAAAAGTGAATCGGAAGCACCTGGCACTTCAGGAGTGCAGTGGCTCCTGGGAGATCTGTGGAGTTAAGGTGATGACTACCATGTGACCGAAGGAGTGCTTCGTAGGAAGCCAGAAGAGAGTGACTTTCCGACAGAAAGTTGGGAGGAGGACATGATGTTGGGGATAAGTTTTGAATGAAGAGGAGGCTGTGGGCCCAGCAGGACCACAGGAGCTTAGCAGCTAGCTTTCTGGGGTTGGATGGAGAGAGAGAAGGCAAGGGAAATCATATCAAGAGGTATTTTAGTTCAGCAGAAGGGATAACTTTCCACCAGCAAGGGCTATCTCATGCACCAAAGAGAGAAGATGCCTACACCTCCTGTCAGAGAATATAAATGCACATCAGTTCAAAAGGAAAAAGTGCACCAGAGCTTGGAGGGCTGTGGCCAGTGGCCTCGGTCATTCCTGTCCTGTCTGCTGAGCCAGCCTCCACCTTTGTTCCAGCCCTTCCCCGTTTTGGAGTCACGAACTCCACAGACAGAATAGCTGGCCACGGGCAACCCCTGAGCCAGGAACACATGCAGATGCGGATGCTGATAAGGCCTGAGGGCCCTGCTCTGGCCTCTGACCCTCAGCTTGTCTCTCCTGGACCCTCTCTTCAAAGCGGGCCTCCCCACAGCTGCTGGGCTCCACTCCACTGCCTGAAATTTTGCATTGGGCTGCAGTCATGTTTGAAAAGCAGATGCCAGCTACGTGCCCCATCCTGCCAAAAAACACACACTCCCAGACGCCCAAAGGTTGCATCTAATTCATGGGGTTCGCAGACCTCCTGACCCCACACGTGAATGCGAGGACCAGAACCTTGGCTCCAACCAGTCCCGCTGGCTGCTGCGTCCCCAGGCCTTGGGTAGTTTCCTTCCGCCATGACTGTTATTCTAGGGGTCCACTCCAGGCAGTGGCTGCCGTGCTTCCTGAGTGTCCACTCTGTGTGGTGGGGGCGGGGCGGGAGAAAGCGCACGAAGGGGATAGATACTAAATGAGGCAAAGATCGAGAACCCAGGCTGTGAGCTCAGACAACAGGCAGTTTCCAATTGGGGGGATTAGGGTAAGCTTTTTTGGGGGAAAGGGAGCTGGCTATTCTGGAACTAAGGACATGTGGGGAGACGACGCTGCAGGAAGCTAGGACGACGGAAGCAAGGGGATATATGATAGGGCGTGAGCAGTTTGGCTGGCGCACAGGTGTGAAGCCCAATGGAAGAAGCTAGAAAGGTGGCCTGGGCACAGGCCGTGACAGACTGGCCGTGGAGTATGGTCAGGAGAAAATCGGGACCCAATGAAGTGCTTTGGGTGGAGGAGAGGCAGGATCAGGTCTGTGTTAGGAAAGACGCTCTGGCTGTGCGCGGATCGGCTCTGCTGTCCCAGTACACCTGACCCAGGTGCGGACGGGGCCAGGTGCTGAACTAGGTCAGCGTCGATGGGGGTGAAAGAGGGCCTGAAATGAGAGATCTCCCCAATGAACATGCAGAACTGGGTCCTGGACTTTTAGCTGTCCCCTTCCCTCTGCCCTGATTCTACAGATGGATGTGCCACGGGACAGGCACAGGGCCTGGGCACTTCTCCAGGAAGTCATTTTAGGGAGGTGTGTTGTAAGGCTATCAGCCATCAGGAAAGGAACCGATGAGGGTGGCCCAGGGACTTGGGCCTGTGCGGGGGCAAGTTCAGTCTTGCAGTGGCTGAGGCGAGGTTCTAGCTCCACTCGGTGACCTGGTAGGAGGCCACTTCAGTGGTTGAGCCGCACTGGTGAGGTTCAGTAAGTGTGGGGTGGGGCCCCAGTTCCTAACGAGCTCCCGGGGGTGTGGAGGCGATGGTTTCCTGGCAGTCAGACTTTGAACAGGTGTGAGAGGAGAAGGGGGTGACACAGGTCTAGGTCAGGACTACAAAGAATGGCAGTGAAAGCCCCCGCCGGGCAGGGAGGGCAGCGCTTTGTCCCCTTGGGGCTCAGCGTCTGTCTGGAGGGCCATCCAGCCACCATGTGAACTCAGTCTCACCTTTCTGATCTGCATGGACACTGCTTCCTCGGGAAGACTTCGGTGGCCGTTCTGCCCCATTTCCAGCGGGCCACGGCCATTTGCAGCCTGCTCTTGCTCACGCAGCAGCCCGCACTGCTCCTTTTTGGCCAAAGCCAAGGACACTTTGGCCCTTGCTGCACCTCAGTGAGGTCTGCCCGCCTCAGTCTACCCACTGGAGGCCCTCCTGGCAGCTCTGAAAGCGGAGTCCTCCCTCCATGTCACCCCCATAGGAAATCAGGCATCAGTGCTCACTTTTGTCACACACAATCCTATCCAGTCTCCCAGGCTCCATGGAGTCTTGGAATTTCCTTAATTTTTTCCCTCCAGTGCTTAAGCTGTCAATGGTTTCCCCTGACTACAGAATGAAGTTCAGGGCCCTTGGCTTGGCATCCGAGACCTTGCCTACCTCTCTTCAGCCCAACTGGCCTTCCACTGTTCCAGGTCCCCAACCCCAAGCCAGGCTGGTCACTTCTGTACTTCACTGAATCTGAGCGACAACACACTGTTACTGAAACTGTGGCAAGCCATTGACTGGGAACCTTTTAGCCTGGATTGCCACCTACAGGCCTGTACCTACTAACTCTTCATCCATCCTTCAAGGCCCAAGTCAATGCTGTCGCCTCCTCCAAGGAGGCCTTTTTGACCGTCTTGGCTGGAAGCCACATCTCCCTCTAAATTTACAACACCTCATCTCAAGTGTGTGTATCATTCCTGGTGTGGTATTACAGGGGCTCATGAACGTATATTAACTTCTCTATTCTAAGTGTCTTAGGGCCAAAGACTGTGTCTTATTTGTTTCTATCCCCTCCCCCACCCCATCAGCTTAACAGTTTAACATACAAACCAAATGGTATGGCGCATCCAATGGCTTTACTCTATTCCAGTCTCCCCAGGTGCCTCCCCGTCCTTGGACAAAGGCAGAAAAGAAAACAGAAGTCTTTAAGACTACGTGTCAATCAGTCTAAGGAGAAGGCAGGTTCTGTAAGCAGAGCGTCACAAGAAAATGGAGAACGCTGAATCATGATATGTGCTAGGCATTCTGGAAACTGCCTGGAAGGGTTTTCTGAGCATGAAGGGTTCCCTGAGGGAAGTTGCCGTTTCTGCACCAGCTCATGGAGTTTCTGCCTAAACTCCAGGCAGCTAAAGGACACTCCTGTCTAACTTTTCCGATGGCTCACTGTGAAGCAGCCAGATGTCTTATGTCAAGAGAGGAGGCTAAAGAGCTGAACTAGCAGGCCACCACCATGTCGCTAAGGACAATGGGAGTCTTGTTTCGGAGAAACATGTCTATGATAGAATGTCTTAGGGAAAAACCCTGCAGGCACACACTGTAGCTGGGCCTGAGAGGGATCCTGGAAGCACGTAAGGAGAGGAACAGCCAGGGATGCCCAGGGGGGTTGCTGTTAAGCTTCTTCAGTGTTTGCTCTAAATTCTGTGTCTATTTGAAATGTATGCTTGAAGTCTCACTACGTGTTTATAACTTCAGCTTTTCTTCTAGGACATTTTTAATATGTAGCTCCTTGAACAGTCTGTGGCTTCTACTCTAGTATTGGTTTGCATGAAAATAAATCTGATTCCCCACCGTCGATCAGCAAAAGGGTCATTTCTTCCCTATGGCTTCCTTGATCGTGTGTACAAGGACATCGGTATGATATGGAACCCAGGAGTGGGGGGGGGGGCGAGTGGAGGAGGGGGGCACAAAACAGTAGACTACAAAGCTGCCTGCTGCAAGAAGTCCGAATCCGACCCTGCAAAGAGACATGTCTGCTGTTTCCCCTCCCTTTGTGGTCACGGAAGGGCTAGGTGTCCTCCCATCTGATCCAAGCTCAGAAGAAACTCACTTGAAGGAGGTTAGTTTATTGGTCCCCCACAGAGAGCTGCGCATGGGGGAGCACGGCGAGGGGGCCCCATCTCGGGGACCTCACTCGACTCTGCGCAGGTGGTGGAAGCTCTGCACAGTTCTTTCCATGGCGTCGTCCATGGTGACCAGTGGCTGGTAGCCCATGGATTTTTTGGCTTTCTCGCAACTGTAATAGTGTGACGTGCCAGCGAGTGCGACACGCATTGGTGTAAAAGTGGGCCTCAGCTGTACAACAGGGCTGAGCACTGTCACCAGGAGGGACAGCAGGAGGGCCAGGTAGTAGGCCACCCAGTAGGGTATATAGTACTTAGGGGCCTCGTAATTGAGGCCTGTCAGGATGCGCGACAGGAATGTCCAGAAGGGGATGGGCTCGTCATTGGTGATGTGGAACGCCTGGAGAGAGAATACGAAGTTAGAGACGGCTTCCCAGCTGCGGGGACGAGTGGGCCGAGCTTGGAGCTCAGCCGCAGCTGCTGGCTCAGCCCAAGACCGATATTTTGGGAAATCGGTGGTCGTTCCCTGCCCGCCCTCCCTGGCCCCTGGGCAGGGCAGCTCAAAAGCGAGGGGGATATTAAGCCCATGCAGATCACAGCATTTCCATGGTCCTCGAATCCGGAAGTGCCAGCCACCGGCAGAGACGGCCTTTTGACTGGCAGCTATGGGCAGCTACAGGTGTACAGAGGAAAGGCATAAAAGTTTTATCTGTGCCGGGGTTTTAAGTGAAGCTTAGATTGTACTAGGGAAAACTCACTTGATAATTTAATTTAGGAATTGTGCTAATCATGGTAAAACTCATGTTCTTATCTTCAGATGCAATGAACGGGTCATATTACGTTTCTTAAATGTGCCGTTTGGTCTAACCTGAAAGGCACACCCACCCTAAGAGTCATGTGAGTAGGAAAACAGCAGAGGTCCAGGAGAAAAAAAAATGAGGCCCAGATAGGGGGCGATTCCTAAAACAGGAAGACAGGGGCCCTCAGAGCGAGAGGAAAGGGTGAGGGGCCCCATGTGCTCTCCCATCTCTGCGTCAGTGCTCAGCTCCCCACAAGGCCCCCCTGCCCACTGGGTACCAAACACTAGGGGATTCACATGCATCTGCCCCTCTGGAGGAGTGAGAGGTGTGAGCACTGTGGGGTGATGGGAGGAAATGGACACTTCTTGGATGAGTAGGAGAAAGGGGTGAGTAGGCAGCACCCCACCCAAAGTATGAGGGACCCTGTATGGAATAGCCATGTCCACGGTGGGCGGCCAGGTCACGTTCATGGAAAACCAGGTCCTGAATCTCTGTTCAATCCCAGCTCACCCCTCCAGATTTTGGCTGCCCCGTGCGATGTGGCGCTGCCATGACACCACACTCCCAACCAGAGGGACTTAACCCCGGCCCGACAGGATCCTAAAGCAGGTCCGCCGGGATTCGAGATCACAAAGGCAATGTGCCACTGGATCCGATCACAGGGAAAAGAAATGTGAAGATGGGCAGGCGTGCAGCAGCAGGATGTGGCGGGCCAGCCCCCACAGAGCCGGGAGAAGCAGGTGCCTTACCTTGCCAGCCAAGGCCGTGTCTTGTGAAAGGTGCTCTGCGGCCAGAATGTGTCCATGGACCACGTTATCCACGAAGGTAAAGTCCACCAAGTTCTCTCCGTTTCTGCGGGCACAGAGGGATGGTTCTACCAGGCTGGAAGCGCTCAGCCACATGTTTAGCGGGGCCCTTGCCCATGGACCCAGGACTGCTCCTGAGTCTCAGCGTTTGAAAGATTGCTACTCGCCTTGGCAATGCCAGCCCCTGGCACACCTGGACATCAGTAACCTAAAGATGTGCAGGAGGCCAGGGGTGCTGGGCCCTCGGGGCGATGGGATGTTTAAGGGCCAAGCAATGAGTCAGAAAGCGCGGTGCCCTGGCTGCCCACCCTGGCGTGGCCAGCACTGCTGTTGTCTGCTCTGAGCTCCAATGTGAGCAACGGCCATTAACTCCTTCCGGGACACAGTGGGCTAACACCATGCTCTGGCCTCACGTGTTTCTACCATGTGTGTGTAATCCCTCAAAGCAATAAGACAGGGCAGCAGGGAGGCCCAGTGAGAGGCAGGGAGGCAAGGCACAGGGAGAACATGGAAGGAAGGAAGGAAGGAAGGGAGGAAGAGCAAATGGACACTGTCACCACCTGCAGAGGCCCGTCCGCCTGCACATCCCTCAAGGAGGAACGTTAACACCTCTGTCTCTCTTCGCAGATGCCAGGAGGGCTGAGGGCCTGGCCCTTGACCCTGGCCCAGTCTTTCCTCTCTGGGCCTGATTCTTCAATTTGCAAACAGGGACACAACATTTTTCCAGCCTGCCTGAGATGCGTACTAGATTGAACAGTGTCCTCCCTAAGTCCATGCTGTCCTGGGACGTGTGAATGTGACCTTATGTGGAAACAGGGTCTTTGCAGACGCAGTCAGGGTTAGGGGAGGTCGTAGGGCAGGAGAGTGGCCCTAAACCCAAGGCTGCCGTCCTTACGGGACGAGGGAAAGTTGCACGTGGACACACAGACAAAGCGGCCACATGAAGTGGGCAGAAGCCGCAGTGGCGCATGCGCACGGCGAGGCTCGCCGAGGACCGCAGCGCCGCCGCCAGCTGCAAGAGCGGCCTGGGAGCCATTCTGCCTCACGGCCTCCGGAAGGAACCGACCCTGGACTTTGCACTTCTGGCCTCCAGAACTGGGAGAGAATTCATTTTGATTGTTTTGAACCCCCCATGTGTGGCCATGGGCTGTGGCAGCCCCAGGAAATGAACACGGAGGACAGCAGAGAAGGCCATGTGACAGGAGAGTGAACGTGACGGATCTTTGCAATGGTGGGGTCAGGGGCCATGGTGAATAGCGACCGTGGGCCAACTTACCCAATGATAAACTTCATCATGCCTTTCTTGGCTGCCTCAATGAGGGTGGGGACCAGCTGGGGGTCCCTTGGGCCGAAAATGCCATGGGGGCGGATAGCTGTGGTGAAAAAATTCTTCTCGGGATTGTTGGCGACCAGGACTTCCTGTAGGAGAGCAGAAGGAACGTGTCCATGGATGACATGCCACACCAGGTAAGCAGCACCTCCCACAGGGAACACAGATGCCACCCACTGCACAGGGCCGAAGACCTGCATCAGCGACTGATATAACCCTGGCTACTTCTCTACCCCACCCACGTCTCCCCGCTACCCAGACTGGAAAATGGAGGAGTCAGCTGGGTCAAAACCAGTACGACGAAACAGAAAGGCCTGGGTTTGGGTTCCAGATCAAAATGCACAAGTGCAGCCAGGGGAACACGAGCCTTGGCGGCGGTTTATGGAAAAGAGCCGAGGGTTCTGGTGAGCGACTGAGGCGTGAGCCTCCAAGGAGGCTGCCACCGCCAAAGGAGCCCTTGCCTTCAGCTCCGTGGGACGACTGCACGTTTCCAGCCATCTTGGGCTATCCTGGTCAGCTCTGAGTACCAGCTCCCAAGAAAGGACTCTGATGAACCCACGTGGGCCAGGAAAAAGGGACTGAGGAGCTAAAGGGTCTGGGGGAAACAGGGCAGCCAAAACAGGCAAAGCCCACAGAGCGGTGCCAGTAAGAGCTCAAGAAGCGGTAGCTGCAATTCTGTCATCCACCATCAGGAAGAGAAAAGTTGTGCTCTCTGTGGCTTAAATGACAAACGAGAACTTAAGGGCTTGAAGTACAGAGTAACAAATTTTGCCTCAAAAGTACCAAAATTTCCTGAATGATCTGTTATTATTGGTAAAAATGGGGACCACGACAATGCCTACCCTGAGGTGGCTGGCTGTGTGCTGATTAAATGATTACCAAGCCAACTGTCTGGTAAATATAGCTGTTATGTCACCTCACCTAGAATTTCTACTCTGTGGTGGCAAAATTTCTGTATGTGTTTGGGTCCCAGTGAGTTTAAGTTCCTTATTGTCTGGGTTTGTAACCATCAGAGCTACCCTACAATGCAGGAGTGGTCTTGCAACAGATTCCCAGAGCTGGCCCTTATCCTCCTGCCGGGCACCTGGTCCCCCATGGCAATAGGAGAAATGACTAAAAAAGCCTTCGAACGCCCTCTGCCAAGGCTAATCTCTGTTACTAAAAAGAAGAGAGACGAAAGGGTCCAAGATAAATGCCACATTCCTTATCTTCTATCAAGAGGTTTGAAAGCCAAAAGAGCATTGTGTGCCAACAGCAGCCGACAAGATGCTCCAGTAGGGGTTACTGCTGGAGGCGTCTACAGGCTTGGCTTATTTCCAGTACCCAAAGTCAATGCAAACAGGACACAGACAGTCTGAGCCATGCCTGCCACTCGCAGCTGCTGAGCACAGACGGTGGGAGTCCCAGGTGCCATGGATGAGAATGCACAGGTCCCAGTGGAAGCTCCCATTCTGTGGGTCAAGTCTGGGCAGGTGGGAGCTCTGTGAGGCTCTCTGTGCTCCAAGCAGCAGGGCGGCAGACAGGACTTAAGCTTGCAAAAGGCCAGGCCTCTACCCCTGGGACTGAGGACCTCATGTCTCCCTGCAGATGAGTTCTCCTGGGACTTTCTGAGCTGAAGTCATAGCAAACAGGCAGCTGGCTCTCAGGCAGTCCCCGGGGCTGGGGCAGGGGACACATGCCATTAGGCGCTGAGCTCTGGTTTGATAGGTACTGGCTGTAAAAGGCCCCTCAGTGGGTGTGATGTGCGACAAGCACCTGGGAAAGGTAAAGTCACAGCTACCCGGCTAAGGTGAGCTATCTGTGGCC
>CM053505.1:95464799-95503115 GCA_028627145.1 Eidolon dupreanum | reverse complement strand
TTCCAAATCTGCTTCCTCACTGGTTAAGTGACATTAGTAGCCCCTGGTTACCTAACGAGGAGCAAGTCGGTTGACATTTGCAGGGCAAAGTTTCTTAGCATTCGACAAGTGTAAAGGGGTCACTGTTACTTATAACTGATCCTGCGTGGGGTCTGGGCTCAGAAGAGCTGCTGTCTTGCCGGGTCAGCTGAGGGTGCCGGGCTGACAGCAGGAGCACTGTTGGGAGAGAACCCCTAGGTCGCTTCAGTCCTTCCTGTCGTTTACGCAGCATCTATGGCACATGTCACTATGAGGGTGGGGCGCTCAGCTAACGGGGAGCTGTTTTGTCCAGTAGCTGATGCCCCGTAAAGGTGGTCCTGAGAGCCAAGATTTAGAGCTATGCAACGAGCTACGACACGGTGGAAATTCGTGTCCCCTTGGGTCTGCATTACGACTGCGTTAGGACAGGTTTCTATCGGGTAAAAGTAAGTAGTTTTTCTTCGAAAAATATAAGCAAGATCTGGAAAATATATGAGTTGCTTAAAAGGTTAAACAGAGAATTACTGTATGATCCAGGAATTCCACCTCTGGGTATTTACCCCAAAGAAGTGATAACAGAGAAAGGAATAGATATTTGCACACCCCTGTTCACAGCAGCGTGATGTGCAACTCTCGAAAGGTGAAAACGACCCGAGTGTCCACTGACGGATGAACGGAGAAACAAAACGTGGTCTATCCATACGAGGCAATGTTATTCAGCCTTAAAAAAGGAGGAGATTCTGACACATGCTATAAAATAGATGAACCCTGAAGACAGGCTAAGTGAAGTAAGCCAGTCACAAAAGGACAAATAGTGTGTGATTCCACTTATACGAGGTCCCTAGAGTGATCAAATTCAGAGACAGAGAGCAGAAGAGTGGGTGCCAGGGGTACAGGGAGGAGGGATGCGGAGCTGTTTGATGGAGACAGATTTCAATTTGGAAAGGCGAAGAGTTCTGGAGACGGATGGTGGGGACGGGTGCACGGCACTGTGGGTGTACTTAATGCTGCTTAAAAACGGTTAAAATGCTAACTTTTATGTTTATATGTATATTATCACAATAAAAATATAAGCAATATCTATATTTTGTAGCCCTTTAACCAAAGACTAATAAGCCTTAGTGTCTATTCTGACGCAGTTACAGCTCAGATTGGCCCAGCTGCTCGGGGACTGAATTTCTAGGATGTTCCCGATACAAGCCTGGCTAGGTCATGAAGAGAGCAAGAACCCTGGCCCCCACGTATTTAGAAATGTGTGACAGCACTCACTCCGGCCCTCCCCTTACCTGAACCCCAGCCTGTTTGCAAGTCTCAATGACATTCTTGGTGCCAACATAATTTACTCTGTAAAAGAGTTCCTTGTTGTTACTTGATGGAGAGGGCGACGCACAGTGGAAAACTGTACTGACACCTTTCACAGCTGGGTACAAGTCCTGGAAGAGCAAACAAAGGCAAAACAAATCAGTCCTTCCGCGCACGAGTCAATAGCCTCCTCACATGCCCACACGCCCATCTGTGGCGCACAGGTGTCTTGCCCTTTTATAATTCCACAATTAACATGGAAATACATTGTCATTGTAAAGAAATGTATCATTCGAAGTATACGGGAAAGAAATCATGTCGTCACTTTAATGGTCTCCTCCCGATGAACTGGTCCCCAAGAAAAACTCGTTTGGGGCCTGAGAACTGTGTGGGATCCAGGCACAGGCAATATGGCAACATCTGATAAAATTCAGAATATGCAAACCCTCAGGACATGGGTAAAGCTTGAAAACATTATGTCCATGAAAGAGGCTAGTGATAAAAGGACAGACGCTGTATGATCACACTTCTATGAAATGGCCAGAACAGGCACATCCACAGGGACAGGAGATGAGTGGGTGCCAGGGGCTGGGAAGGTAGGAGAGAAAATGGGGAGCCACTGCTAAAGGGCCTGGGGTTTTCTTTTGGGGGAATGTTCTGGAATTAGATACGGTGATGACTGCATAACTTTGTGATTATACTAATAACCACTGCATTGTGCACTTTTAAATTCTGAATTCCTAGTATGCGAATTCTATCGGAAAAAAAATGAAAATAAACCCAGCAATTGCACTTTGGGGCATGTACTCTGGAGTAGCAGCTGGTGCGCTACAGCCTACAGACAACTTTGTTTGTGAATAAAGTTTTATTGGCACATGGCCACACCCATTTGTTTACATACTTACCAGGGTGCCTTTGCACTACCTCGGCAGAGTGAAGTAGTAGTGACAGAAGTGACAGCTATTCATTCTGACTGGTAAGATTCTGGGTGTGTGTTAAATTCTTTCTAATAATTTTATTTTATTTTTTCAAAAGAACAAATCATTCTTTTGCAAACAACAGTCTGGCTGGCCTCTGAGCAGGGGAAGTCTGCTGGCTTCCCCTTGGGGACCTGGGGAAATCAGTAAGGCTGGCTGGTCTGTTACCTGCTGGTTGCAGAGGTCGCCCATAAAGAACTTCACCTGGGGATTGTCAAACCCCTGCCGCATATCGAATACATTGACAGCATAGCCTCTTGCCAGCAACTGTTCCACCATGTGCTGTCCCAGGAACCCAGAGCCTCCGATCACCGTGCACCTCTTGTCCTGCAGAGAGAGGGATGGCAGGGGACACCGGTATGCTAACTGGAACCTATAAAGAGACTGGACTCACGTGTCAGGAGCCACTGCAATGGTAGGTCCATCTCTCTCTTTTTTTATTTGTTTGTAACTCTTCTTGAGCCAAGTCGGAAGCTTTATATAATTCTGGGGTTCTATCACCGGTGGCAATCTCCTCTCCTGGGATCGGTCAGGAGGGAGGAGAGAGAGCAGATGAGAACGAGGAAGACTTTGGCTACACTGGATGACCCGATACCTGCTGTGTGTTCGGTGAAAAGAAGAGGAGGCATCTCGAAAAGAAATTAAACCACCTATGATCAAAATCGGACAATCTAAAAGAAAGACAAAAACAAAAGTGGTATCTTCTTGCTTCCGATGGCTGATCCCTGGGCACTTATAAGGCAAACCAAACAAAAAACAAAAACGAGATCACACCACCCATGCAACTGACAGCGTGCACTTAAAACATCAGGAAAAAAGCAGTTTCTATCCTTGCAGAAGAAAGTCAGGCCCTTTACCTCCCTGACCCTGCGGGGCTGGGCCGGGTGGTTTCGGGCTCGCCGCCTAACCCTTTCTCGCCTTCGTATAGCCAAGACTGTTGTGGTCGATGGGCTCTGCTGAGGGTGGGTGAGCTGCAGCCAGGCAGGCCCAGGGCTTTGCTGCCCTTCTCCGAGCTGAGTCGCTGGACGAATCGGGGAGAACTCAGCTTCCGCACCGTGTGCACTTTCTCGACCACAGCAGCCTCCAGGAGGCCCGTCTGATCCTTGAGATGCTAAACTTTAGGAGGCCTGGCTACTGCCCTTGTCGCCCCTGGGGAAGGCTTCTGCCATCCCACCCGGAAGCCCAGTCTAGTGTGCTGGGACCGAGTGGAGGCAAACTGAGGCACTCAGGTGACGGCCAGCAGTTACTGCTGGGTGTGTGAGGCCACCTGGAACACATGCCTCAGGGGGTCCCCATGACTGTGGCTGTGGGAATGAGAGCAGGGGTGACCCAGGCACGGACCACCTCAGTGGGGCTCAGCCCAAACCACAGAATCATGAACAAAGGAATGGGTGTTGTTGTAAACCACCATGTTCTGAGATTGTTGCACAGCCATAAGTAGCTGATACCTTGAATAAAGATAAAAAATAATACTCAACATTAATTGGTTTAATAAGTGGACCAAATATAATTTTTAACCCACAGCTAACTATCAGTGGCTTGCTGGTGTGTATGTGCTTGCCCTTCCCCTTACCTGGTCCTGGCTGACTTTTTTTGTGTCAATACTCACTTCTGGAATGTCTTCTGTCGAATGGGTACTTGTGACCAGGTCTGTCGTTGGTTTGTTTCCTTGTTCCATTTCAGCTTCAACTAGGGTCTTGTTTATGAAGTCCTTTTTCCCTGAAGACATATCTAGAGACAAACATTTATGTTATATAAACCAAAACATGTCTTAGCTGTCAGCGTGCGTGTGGGTGCCAACCCCGTTAAGTTTTCACAAAGAGGTGAATTTCGGCTGTGGCTGTTACGTGGAGCCCTCAGCCACGTGTTCTGTGATGTAGGCTGCCATAACTGAGCCCTAGCTCTCCGCATACTTGGATCAGAGGCAGAATAGGAGGCTACTTAAATAACCTCATTCATCAGTTACAACAAAAACCCATCTCTGGCATGGTGGCTTTTCCCATGGCACTCGCGTGCTTCAGTTGCTCTCTTTTTCTGTCGTATTGATCATTAGACTGCGGCAGAGCAATGGGAAAATGCACAGACCTAGGGAGCCCTGGGCCCCAGTCCTGGTCCGATCACAAATCTGCCCAAGTCACGTCTCTTTGCTGCAGCTCAGTTTCCCCATCAATAAAATGGACTTGGTGCTCATCAGTGAGATGTCGCGGCCCAGGATGCTGGGAGGGGCAGGAGTGTGATAGGAGATGGCGCTCTCCTTCTGAGCGAAATTAAAGCCCCCCCAACTATGCACAGAAGAACCCCATGTCTGGGGCCATTGGAAACCTTGGGAAACAGCAGTGGAGTCGACCAGCTGGCAGTCTCTCCGTGACAGCAAACAGAAGAAGAGTTTATCATGGACATCTGGAGACAGTGAGCTTGATGACAAGGAAAACTGCTCACAAAAGGCTAGTTTGAGAGAAGACTGGTTTATATTCCCCCCGCACACAACTGTCTTGGCCCGCTAGGCTGTGAGCCCCTGGAGTTCCAGCAAAGAGCCTGGAACGGAGTGCGAGTTGAATGGCACGGCTGTGGCTGGTCTAAGAGGCCTCGTCTGCAGGGCAGCAATCTTTCCTGCTGACCTTGGAGCTGCTGTGCGGCCCAGACAAGCCTCGGGGGGAAAGGGGAGCTGTGGCTTGTAACAGAGCACATGGTGTCAGCTCACTCATGCCTGCAAGCCCTCATTCACAAGGCCATTGCCAAGCAGAACCTGCATAAGACGGGGAGCCCACCGTCTAGCATGGGATGTGGACCCCGCAGATCACTGCACAAGTGCCTCTGAGCTCTGCTGACGGTAAACGCAGAGCAGAGAGCCTGGCCAGAGGGAGACCCCTGAGCTGAGCACTCAACGCCCTGGGGGAGGGAGTCCTGAAAAACACTGCATTGTCTGGGGTGAGAAGGACAAGGTGACAGCACAGAGCCAGCATGTTCTGATGACTATGACAAGCTGTGTCAGGGCGGGTGTGAAGCAACACCGGAAGCAAGGTTGAGAACACGCAAGGCCTGTTTGTCAGGCTAAGGAGTTACCCGAGGAGGAGATGCGGGAGCCCCTGGAAGCTGCAAGCAGGCGCGAGTGCTGAGGTCAGAAAGATGACTCCGGCTGCAGCATGGAGAAGGGATCTGCGCTGAGTCGCAGGCTCCAAGCATGCCGGGTAGGTGCAATGGCAAGAGCAAATCAGAGAACTAATATTGCCTGAAAACCTGCTAAATGTCAGGCCCTTGTACATATTTTATACCATTAAGACCCAAAAACATCCAGTTGGAAAGACAGTACTGGTCTTATTCAACAGATGAAAAACTGATGCTCAGAGAGGTCAAGCAACTTCCCCAAAGTCACACAGCCGGCACGCAGCTAACGCAGAACTTGTGGTGGTTCCGTCTCCTCTGCCAAGTTGCAACCTGCAGACTGACTGAGACGTTGGGTATGGATGAACACAAAGTTAGAAGGACTAGCAGGGGCAAACCTGGGCGGGAGGCTCAGATGCCAGGCTGTCTGGACTTTTTAGTCATGGGAAACTACTGAAGGTTTAAAAGCATGGGGGTGACCTGGCCAGAGCTGTTCAATGGGAAAGTTAATGCGGCAGAGCAGGGTGAACTAGAGAGATGAGAGGCTGGAAACAGGGGGACTACTCCCAGTCTTTCGGCCAAAGTTTACTGAGCACCTAATATGCACCCCTCACTGTTTGCATGTGATGGAGTGCTAGCAGTGAACCAAACAAAGATGCCTGCCCTCGTAGAGCTTACTTTCTAATGGATGGGCAATAAAGAACAAAATAAGTAAAATATACCATAGGTTAGAAGACGATACTATGGGAAAAAAGTAGAGCTAGGTGTGGGGTTTGGGTGTGCTGGGAGATGCAGTGCTAGACAGGGTGCTTAGGGTGGCTCAGTGAGAAGGTGACAGTGGAGCAAAGACCTGGACGGGAGAAAGAAGTGGACCAAGCAGGCAGAAGGAACAGCTGGAGCCAAAGTTCTAAGGTAGGAGTGCGCCTGCGCATTTGATGTCCGGCCAGGAAGTCCGTGTCCCAGGGCACAGGAGGGGGCATGTCACACCAGGCCTTGCAGACCAACGTGAGAACTTGGGCTTGGATTAGTTGGGAGTGGAGAGGCAGAGGTGGAAAAGAAGAAAAGCAATGGCATTTAAGGGGGAGAGCTGATAGAACTTGGAGAGGCTGATTAACAGGGAGGAGACAGGAAATCAATCAAATATGACCAAAAGGTTTTGGACCTGGTTCATGCTCAAAGGGGCAGAGGGCAAAGGGCAGAAGGTCGGTGAACACTTTCATTGAAGGAATGCTAATAAACCGCAGGCTTTTGTCAGCCTGAGAAACTTATGCCCTGTCCCCTGCCTCCCTAAATACTGCCCAAGTGCCCAGAGGGGAAGCAAGTGAAGGCTGAGAGCCACAGAGTGCTGTTACACGGGGTCTGCCGAGGAGGGCGGATCCTGGACCTCCAGCGCCGCCGCCGTCACCGCTGCATTGTTTCGGCACAAACCCCCGTACACGTCCCCTTGTGACTCTCCAAGCGTGCCTCGCATTCCCCGAACTCCTCCGCGACTCTGGCCGCGAAGATGTCTCGGCGTGGAACGCTCCTCCCTATCCACCTTTGAGTGTTCGGATGTCAAAAAGAGGGTATAGTGATGACCTCTCCCCCTCATGCTCACTCATGTCTCCTTCACTCCCTTCAAAGTCCGTTCCCCGGCCCCTCAACTCACCTTCCTGGGCTGCTTCTAGCCAGGAGAGAACTCGAATGATCCTCTCTTGGAACCTGGTCTGGAGGAAGGCTCTGAAAGGTACACCCTCAAAGAAAGAGCCTCAGCCGATTCGGCTTCTAAGTCCCAGCCCTTCGAACCTGTGCGACAGTGCTCGGCATGTCCCCTTCCCTTCTCTGGGTTTCAGTTACCCCGTGGGTGGTCTCCACTCCAACACGTAAAGTTACAATATTCTGACCCTTCCGAGGCACTCCGATCCTAATTCTGTCTTAGCCCACAGCAGAAAGCCCTGACTCCGACCGCCCCACCCACTCCTTGCCCTCCCGCCCTGTTGCCGATACCATCCGGCTTCCATGGGCGAGGCCGTGAGTCTTACTTGTCTGTAGATGTCCCCCTGGCCGGCCTCAGCGAACCCGCAGCCAGCACCCACCGCTCCGGCCGCCGACAGCAACCGTTTTCTTTCCGCCCGCGTGAGTCGAGGATCAGCCGAGGCTCCTCCACCACCTCGACTGGCTCGGCTCCGCGCCGGCTCAGCCAATCTGAGCTCACGGAGTGACGCAAACAATGAGGCCAGGGCTCAGCCGCCTGCGCACTACTCCCGGCCTTGCGCCGGGTCTTTGTCGGGTTGGCCCCACCCACTCCAGCTCTGAGCCAATGGCGAGCGACGGCGCCAAGCGGATAACCAATGGGGAGCGGGGCGACGCGCGCGGGTTGGTGGGAAGTGCGCCGAGTCAGTGTATACGTCGGTTACCTTAACAACGGGCCGAGGAGTCTGTCGGCGATGGTGAGTTCCGGCTACCCTGTAGCACCCCTTACCCAAACACTGAGCCCCTCCCAGGCCTCGGCCAACCCCGCCATCTCTCTTGCACCATTCATGGCTTCGGCGCGCCCCTCCTTCCTCTGATAGCTTTTCCGGAAGGGCACGGAAAGAGATGCCAGCCACCCTGCTGGGCCTGTGATTCGCCGCCGCCTCCCCTTCACCCACAGCCCCGCCCCCACCGGCCCCTCGGATTCCCCTGATCTTCCCCAGCCCCCTCGGTGACCTGTTCCTGGGAGTAGACGCGGGTTCCCTGCAAATCCCGAGCCCTCTCAGACGCTGGCCGCCTGGCCGCCTTGCTCTACCAAAGTTTCTGCACAGTGCTGGGGGGAGCTTTATGACGTTTGATTGTTGACGTGCATTTTAAAGTTTAAATATAAGGCCATTTGGGAGACACTCTGAGGTTCTTGGGGAAAGCACAGATGTGCCAAGTGGATTGAGTTTTATTATTCCACATTGATAGAATGTACACCTCAACAACTTAGTAATATTTGGCCAAATCTAGAAGTAATTAGAAAGTCAAAGCACTTAGAGGGAAATAGAGTACCACGAGTGGGCGTTGTAAAGACATTTCTAGAACTAAGATCCTCAAATTCGGGGAGAGCTTATTATCTGTACAGTTATCTATACTCCACTGCTTGGCTAGCTAGAGCTCTTTCGGATTGTTTTCAAAAATAGGGGTCCAAAAGAACAAGGGATCTTCTTGCTTCTAGAAACAATAATAAAGAAGGAGGAGGGAGGGACAGAGGTGCATGGAAAGATTCATTGTTCTTCCCAGGAATCCCTGTTACCTCTCCAGTTAATCAAAATTTTGGGATCGATTGGTATAAACTATTTTAAAAACAGATGTGCTTGTCTCTATTTTATGTAAAGTATTTTATGTAGTATATAATATTGTGCTTATGTGTTCGTTAAATGTCTAAAGGCCTCTAACTTTAAGAAGGCAAACATGGCATCAACTTCCCAGCGAAAAAGGATGAGTCCTAAGCCGGAGCTCACTGAAGCTCAGACACAGGAGATCCGGGAAGCTTTTGATCTCTTCGATGCTGATGGAACTGGGACTATAGATGTTAAGGAACTTAAGGCAAGCCTTGTACACTCCTGCTCTGCTGCCTTGCCTTTCCTCTGCTTCTTTGTCTTCTTTCCCTGTCACCGCTCTACCTCTTTTGCCCTCTTCTCCCTGAAAAAAATAACAAGGGAAGAACGTACTGTGCTGTTTTCCTGTCTTTGCTTACCACAAGTATTATTAAATACAATGAGTGCAAATATCTATTTGCTTAATGGTAATAGTGTTTCCCAATCATTTTAACATGACTGTGTCAGATGCTGGCATAATGCTCTCAACACTGTCATTTTTGCTCCTGCTAGGTTTAGATGTACATATTGAGATGATCCTGTTTTCATTGTAGGTGGCAATGAGAGCACTGGGCTTTGAACCCAAGAAAGAAGAGATCAAGAAAATGATAAGTGAAATTGATAAGGAGGGGACAGGAAAGATGAACTTTAGTGACTTTTTGACCGTGATGACTCAGAAAATGGTAAGTTAGCTAAGATAATCAGCATATGTTCTACCCATAATGGACAAATTTCAATCTCGATATTGAAATGTCTTCATTGAAGAAAAGTTCATACAAACTTAGGATGCTAAGGTTCTACTTCACTTTCTCTAAGGCCACAAAGTCACAGAAAAGTCACTTACCCCCTGTCAAGTGGTGAACATATTACTGCTGTCACCTTTTTTGCTATTATCTTTCTCTAGCTGGTATGTCGGTGTGATAACCACAAGCAATAAAACCTATAAACACCAACAATATTAGTGTCTTCAGGGGCTGTGCTTTTTGCTGCACTGGGGACTCGGTCTTTCAGCACTTCCAAGCTTGAATTCACCCATTCTCTATTCTCTCAGGTGTCCCTCTTTTAAAGAGTCCAAAGGGTCAGGAGAGACTATAAGATGTCACTCCACCAGTCCACTTCACTCCCCTGATGTCATCCCACCCAGGAAGTATGTTCCCATCAGGCCACAGGCCATTGCTCTTTCTTGGCCTCCCGGCTCCTCCTCCGTGTGGCTCACCTATGCTCTACCTGCAACTCCATCAGCGTCTCAGATGTGTTTCCCAGGGCACAAATCCGTTCCTGCTCTAGTAATTCTGTTGCTTTGAAATGATCTAATTGCACCTGTACTGTTCTTCATAAGAGATCAGGGCGCTTAACATTCTGTAACCACCTAATAAAACTGTCCCGTAGTCAAGGTTTTTTCCAAATTGCTCTTGTCAGGCCTTCTCTCTACCTTCTGCTACCTTTCAGGAATTTGGGGGACTTTGAGCTTTTGGAGATTTTCTTCTCTTCCTCCATTACGATCCCAGTAACTCCCTGTGACCTCATAACAAATGAGCCCTCTCTGTCCTCCTTGCCCCCTCCACTAAGAAGATCCCTCTTCCACCAGCTTAAGGAATATATTTCACCCAATCTTAACTCAACCCTCTATTTAAAAACAAATCCAGTTTCTCAACGGTTTGTACAAACAGAACATTATCAGTGCAGTACTTTATACTTCCTTTTGAGCCTCTGGGTTTGTAAGAATGTTGTTGAGTTTGTTCTCTTTTTCACCCTGGATGTTGTTTGATTTCCTGTGACCTAGGGCCTGTGTCGTGAAGGCCATCACCACGATCATGCGGTGATGTAGGGGCAGAGCGGAGGGGTTAGGTGATGGGGCTATAGGGCATGAGGAACTGCGGTGTTTGCATCCTCATGTGTTTTATGTTCTACTTGTTTAGTCTGAGAAAGATACCAAAGAAGAAATCCTGAAAGCTTTCAAGCTCTTCGATGACGATGAAACTGGAACGATTTCATTCAAAAATCTAAAACGCGTAGCCAAGGAGCTGGGCGAGAACCTCAGCGATGAGGAGTTGCAGGTTGGTCATGTGTCAGATTGGAATGCAGAATTCCTGCTGGATGCCCTGGGTGACTTTTCTGAGTTACATTTTCTCTGCCACGAGCACCACTTTGAAGGAAAACGAGTGTTTTCTTGTCCCTCTGCTGACCACTTAATTTCTCTTTGGATAGCATGAAAAACCTTTGGACCCTGCTCCCAGAAAAATGCACACACAATTTTAGGTGTTAGGAATCCTCCCTAGTCAAGACAATCTCTGAGCTCCCTTTTGGGAGATATAAGTGACAAAGTATGACTTCGATTTCAGGTATCTTTGCAGAAACCAAGCTATTATAATCAATAGCACATTTGCATTGGGTGGACTACAGCTATCTCTTCATGTCGCTTAGTCACATTTTAGTTTCCTTACGGATTAATCTAACCTGATTCTTTACTGTCATGCAGGAAATGATCGATGAAGCTGATCGAGACGGAGACGGAGAAGTCAACGAGCAAGAGTTCCTGCGCATCATGAAAAAGACCAGCCTTTATTAAGAACATTCTCGCCTTTCCTGCCGCAGGCACACGTCACTAGAGTTAGTGCCTGCCATCGTGTGAAACCTGGTTTTTGAGAACACAAACTGTTTCCTCCCCCCCACCACTTACCTCCCCGTATAACTTTAGTAATAACCTCAAATCTATGTTAGATTTTTGAAAGCGATTTTTGATAGTAAAGCTCTTTGCAAGGTGACCTGCTGGTTACTTTAATTCCCCAAAACAGAGAGAGCACATCAGAGTGCAGAAAAAGGGTGTCAAAGCTTTCGCCCACCTGCCGCTCTGCCTGGTATCTCTTTACTCTTGTCGTGCACTCCCACATTTATGCCACCACAGAAGGACTTCTTAGACAAGCACATGTTGTACCTGGGTCACCACAAGCAGCAGGCATCTCTTTGATGCTTCCAGTTTTAATTGACACCTGAGTGCAGCTTCCTCTTTTAAAAAAATCCAGTGAACTCTCTCACTTGCACTTGGATATGTGTTTGTGCTGTTTGTTTTGTCTTGTTTTGTCTTAAAAATAAAGCCTTTCTTATTTTGAACTTTTGTTCTCTAAGGATGAGTTCTTTAGCCTTGCCTATGAGTTAATCTTCTAAAGCATTATGTTGAAGGCAGCCTGGTAGATCCCAAAGTCCTGACCAGACTGTGGGCAGAAGACAAAATTATCCTTTGCTACTGGCATAAATTGGTTCTTGCCTTGGGAACTGGTCAGTGTGTAAACTTAGAATTTCCATTTCACATAAGCCTAAATGATGCCCTAAAAATAGTTTTGGCAAAGAGTAAGGCCAAAAAAGAGTTACTGGTGATTTGTGCTTGGACAGATTACGAAAAGCCAGGTTGAATTCAGCTAACCTCTGGTCAGTTTATTTGCTGGACCCTGTCTCTGAATCTTGGTGTCGGACTGGGCTGAGCAACCTTGTTCAGTTCCCTCCTAGCTCTATACAAGGTGACCTATAAGAGAAACCCTGGCAGGTAGCATTAAGTTTTCTGCCCCAGGCTGAGGGTGGGGAGCCATAAGGGGCAAGGGGTATGGAAAATGATGAATAAGGACTGAATGCTCATTAACCCACACACAGCCTAAAGCGAAGGGCTTTCAAACTCCTGGAGGTGTTCTAGTTCCGGGACAGGGTTGTCTGATGTAGCTAACAAAAGAACATCTAGGTCAATTCGAATCTCAGATCGTGTTTTTTTTTTAGGACGAGTATATCCCATTTAGAATTTGCTATATTTTATGCATTGTTGATCTGAAATTCTACTTTACCTGGGTGTGACTGTATTTCAACTGACAATACTAGGTGGGGAGCATGTTAAATAGAGGTGACCCTGGGCCTCTTCCCTGGACACCAGCATCCCGGAGGACTTGGGGGTCCCCCAGATGAGTCTCCTGAAGAGGGACAGCTTTTTGAGAAACACTGGGGCATGTTCGGGGGACCCTAGAGCGGCCTCAGACCTGGGTTCTCACGTGGGCTCCACCACTTCCTGGCTGGGTAATTTGGGGGCAAGCAACCTCTCTGGGTACCTCGGATTCCTTGTGTGTGTGACAGGGACAACAGTTGTGCTTAACTCAGAATCACTAGTGGTCCAATGGAAACGTACATAAAGGACCTGGCTTCATGGTGTCCAAGAAGGAGGCATTTCAGAAGTATTTGTTCACACGGTCATTCCTTTGGTATGGTTGTCACATAAGCTTCGTTGTTAAAGAAAGGTCCACGAAGCTTTTACGCTCACTGTCCCCAGAGTTGAGTTGATAGCATATCCTGGCAGGATTTGACCTTCGTCGTATAGCTGTTTCTAATAAGAGGCACATGATCTGATAAAAGACATACAATATTGAAAAGGAGTGAATAGACCAGGCCCTACTTCCAATATTACTGTTGACTGTCACCTTGGAAACATTCTTATCTCCTGGTTAATGTTTTCATAAATGAAAAAGTCAGAAATCTCTTACTGGGAGGGAGAGTGGCAAGCAACATATTATCCCTGATAATCAACATAAGCATAAGATGTTGATCATATCCGTGCCCCGCGGCCATTCTGAGATGGGTTGGCAGTTGCTCAGTGGAGGGGATGGGGACAGAGGTTAGTTCCTGAGGCTGGGGTAGAGAAGTACAGGGGTGTGGGGGGCTGGAGAGTGAGAGGGGCGCTCTATGTTGGGCTGGGTGTTCGGAAGGAGAAGGAGCTGAAGTCAGTTGATGTAAAACGGACCAGAGAATCACAGGGAGGTGGCAGGGTTGTGGACAGAGAGGCAACAGAAGAGCCTTCATACAAAGCTGGAGCAGAGAGGTGTAGAGGATGGATGGATGGGGATGGAGAGAGAGCTGGCATCAGTCCCTATGAGGATATGGAGAGATTCAGAGAGATGGAGGGAATGGAAGCTATAGGAGCGGGAAGGTGGGAGGGATGGAAGGAAGAAGAAGTCAGTTCCCGTTGGGCCTTGTGGTCCTCCTTAGTAACACAGGGACATAGCAAGCTTCCCTGAAAGAACTCTCTGGTGGATTAGTCTTTTTCTTGGCTCCCAAGTGTTTCAACTGTTAGGAACAGCTGGATTCATTGGTAGCCATGCTCAGGCTTGAAGTGAGTAGTCTATCTAAGGAAGTAGTTTAAAGAAGGAAGGCAGGCAAGTTCTTGTCCTTTTAGACACAGGATTGCTGCTGGGCTCGGACCTCTGACTAGACACAGAAGGGCAGAAATGCACGTAGACTGCCCAAAGGGGTCCCCTTGAGGTCCTTTCACCCTCTATCAGATTTTAAATTCTTGTTTGCGTCACACTTTCAAATATTAGAATTTTTGGCAGCACACTCCAAACACCACTTTACTGATGAGTACAACTCAGTCACATCTCCATAGAAAACAGCCAGTAGTCAGCCCACTACACACTTAGTCACTTTTTGCTTTGACTAGAACTGCTTGTTCCCCCACAGTCTAGGAACTCCCCTTTTTTTGAGCCCTCCGGGGCTGAGTGATAAGTATCTTACAGCGAGTGGCTCCCTCTGCCACTTCACGTCTCATGACCTGCTCAGCTCAACATCCTATATTCTAGAAGATGCTGAAATATTGTGCATCTTCAATTGTAGCAAAAGTAATCAGTCTGCATCGACCACAGCTGTGAAGCAGTGAGGGCATCCTAGAGATGGCATCAGGAGCGCCTAAAACTCACAGGGGCTCTGAGCCCATTTCAAAAAACATCACTATGAGAACTTGATGTATCTGGAAGCCAAATCACCTCTCCTGGCCTTTCTCTGCTGACCCCCAGGCTTTTCTTCCGAGCCTCCCCTAAACTACCATCTTTTCTCTTTTTTTTTTCTGTCTGGTTGCTACAATTGAGAGGCTTGCCATTTTTATTTCCTCTCTCCTCTTTGCCTTGAACCTCTAGTATGTCCCCAAAATTTCCCTTCCTTTTTCATTTCTGAAGCCACTGCCTCAAACCAAATTTGGATTGCCGTAGCTGTTTTCTCTGTCCTGTCTTTTCCCAAGATGCTCTGCGGTACTGTCTTCCTCATGCCATTATCTTGCTCAGTCATACCTGGTTCAAATCCCAACTCTTCTATGCAGCAGCTATAGCCTTAAGAGACATGACTTAACTGTCTTGAACCTCAGTTTCCTCATCTAGAAAACAGGTGTACTGTGAGGTCAAGGGAGCTACAAATAATGGGTGCTTAGAGTGTCGCCAGCCACCTGGTGGGCATGCAATGGCTGTGTTCCTGCCACAGCCTACGTAGAGCCGGTCCGCCTCTTTCAGCCACCTATGATCACTGTCCATTAGCCTGTTTTTCTTTTTCCTTAACTTGGGCTGTTCTGTCCTTAATAAGTGTCTATGTGTGTCATCCTTGGTATAGAGTGCATTTCTATACAAGTATTTATTTCTCTGCCATTGTCCCTAATGAAATATTGCCCCCGTCTTTTTCCTAAATCTGTATCTTATGAAACTCCCCCTGAGAGTTCCCTCCTTCCAGAAAAACTTTGGTTTGGAAGTAGAGAGGACTCATGGGATTCTGAGACAGTAGCCTTGCAGATGTGTCCCTTGCCACTAGGTGGCGTGCCAGGACAGAAAGCCTTCCAGGTACTGACTCATCTGGAGGCCAAAAGTGGTTCATACTGGAGCTTCTTGGTGCCTGGAGAGGGCTGTGGTCCCAAACGGCCTTGGAGTGTAACGCGGAGGATGCCATAGTGGAGAAATCTCTGGAGGAGGCTGTGGACCCCTCAGAAAACCCACCGAGGGCGAACACTGATGGAATGATAGCTTGTCTGGTTGGATGCTTGATTAGGTCTAATTAAAAGAGACTGAAATGACATGTTTGCATTTCTGAGTGTGTGCAGAGGAAACTGTTTACCTGTTACATGACCTTACTGAGACTCCGCGACTACACTGAACGATTCTCGAGGGAAGAAGAGCGCAGATGTGCCTTTGATTTCTTCATAGCTGCGCTTTGTGTCTGGTATAATGCTGTGTTCACAAGCCGGCTTGCTCATTTACTAACCTTGTTGATCCTCTAGCAAGGATTTATTGGCTCATTAAAAAATGCTAGCATTCTGTGGGGCTTTTTTCCCCTGACCCTTATCTCTTGTTATGGTTTGAATTGCGTTCCCTTAAAAGAATCCTAAGCCCCCAGTACCTCAGAATACGACTGTTTTGGGGGAGGGTCTTTACCAAGTTATAATGAGGTCCTTAGGGTGGGCCTTGACCCAATATGATTGGTGTTTTTATTAAAAGGGGCGATTTAGACAGTGAGGCTTGCAGAGAGGAAAGACCCTGTGAGCATACAGGGAGATGACAGCCGTCTGCAAGCCAAGGGGACAGGCCTGGAACAGAGTCGCCCTCATAGCCCGCAGAAGGAACCTATCCTGCTGACGACACCTTGATCTGGGACTTCCGGCCTCCAGAACGAGGAGGCAACACATTTCTGTTGTCTAAGTCGCCAGTTGGGGTACCTTGTCTCGGTAGCCCCAGCAAACCTGCACATCCTACTGAAAAACTTCCTTTGTTGCCCCAAATGTCCTGACCAGAGGTACCCATGGTGATGTCAAGGAAACAAAGCCCGGCCTTGGAGTCTCTGCTGCAGAACTCTGACACCGTGGACGCTGAACGTGGCCTGTCCTGACATCCATAAGCACATCGGGGTGCGCGTCAGTGCTGCCTGAAAGCTTGAACATGAATGCAAGGCCACCTCCTTGAGAGACCGTGTCTGTGGGAAAGTATTTGTGCAATTACTCATATAAACAGGTCCAATGGGTATGCTGGTGAATACAAATGAGTCGGAAAAGAAAGGTTAGTAGAGGCAAGCGACAGAGCCTTGGATGGTGGCAGGGCGCTTGCTGTTTGTGACTGCTCTACACAGTTAAAAAGAAATTCTTTCCGCAGACTGGCACCGGTCTGTGGCCTGTTAGGAACCGGGCTGCACAGCAGGAGGTGAGTGGCAGGGGAGTGAGAGAAGCTTCATCTGCATTTGCAGCTGCTCCCCAGCACCAGCATCTCCGCCTCAGCTCCACCTGGGATCATCAGGCATCGAATTCCCATAGGAGTGCCGGTCCCGGTGCCAAAAAGGCTGGGGACCGCTACTTTACATGACCTCTGGCAAGTTACATCACTTCTTTCATCTGTCAAAGGGGGCTTATTAATAGAACTCATCTGAGGATTAAATAAACATATATCTGAGCGGCTCAGAACAGAGCCTGACACATGGTGTCAGGCATTCGATAAACATTTGTCGAATGAATAAATTCAGAATTTGGTGTAACCCTCAACTCTAAGGTTCAGGAGTCCCATCATTTATCCTGGTGGTGCGATTTACGGGTGTTCTGGTACAATGGAGACTCCTCACCCGGGACACTTACACTTCAGGAGTTCATGAATTACTCTGAGGAGATTCTTAAATCTCCTGAAACAACATGCACAGTTTGTGGCTACAGGGAGGTGGGCAATCCTCATCAGATTTGTTCAGATAGTCCATGAACCAAAAAAAGATTTAAACTCACTGCCCTGAAATGGGACATAGCCTCTTAGGACATGGCGAGAACTATATAAACCCATAGCATTGTGTCATTGAGAGTGTGAAGAGGCCACCTGGTGTTGACATTTTCTGTCCTCACAGGCACTGTCTGAGGTCTGGCCATTTCCTAGCCCTGCCTGCCATGCCTGAGGGCCTGAAACTGCCACTTCCTTGCCGCTCTGGGGCCTGGGGAGCTCTATGAAGCTGTCACTGTCGCTGTCCCTGTCTAGACCTCCGGGTAATCATTAGCTACTCAGAGCCTCCGGGATCCAGCAACTTCACCATTTGCCTGGATTTCCGGCCCTCTCCCCTCCCTCCCCTCCAGCCTTTTTTAGCTCGAAAATCAATCTTCTTCAAGGAAAATGCCAACAAAAGAGGATTTATTTTCTTCCAAGTTGCTTTTTCCCCTGCTTACACTGACGAAAAGGCCTTTTTCTTCTCTGTCTTCAGCATTTTTTTTTTTTGAAACTCTCAATCCATTTTTACTTTTAGCCTCGCTGAAATTATTCTTTGGGATCAACAGTGTTGCTTTTTCTTAAATCTATTCATTAGATCTGTTTTCTCCTTCTATATTTTGTACTTATTTATTTATTCGCTCATTCAGAAAAGACTTAATGAGCACCTATTTTGACTCAGGCCTTGAAGTGAAGAAATACAGTCCCTGGCCTCATGGGATTTACATTCTAGTGAAGGAGACAGAAAGAAAAAAATCTCAAGAAAATAAAGCAGGTTAAGGAAATAACAAAATTCAGAGAGGGTACTATTTTAGATAGGGCGGTCTGGGAAAACTTCTCCGTGGAGATGACATTCAAGCAAAGACCCTGAGCTGTGTGGGGGTCTGGGGAAAGAGTACCCAGGCAGAGGGAACAGCATGTACAAAGGCCCTGAGGCAGCAGAGGGTTTGGTATGAGTTAGGAACAATGAGAAGGCCCATGTGGCTGGGGCAAAGTAAACAAAGTGAAAAGTGGCAGGTTGCAGAAGGAGACAGGGGTAAGGTCAGGGGTAAGGTAAACCACAGAAGTGAGGGTTATGGTTTGTGGGTGACGGGGGCATCGTCACTGAGATCTAAGCAGGACAGTGACATGCCTTGCACTGGAATTCTCACGCTGACAGCTGTGTTGACAAGGTGGAGAATCGCCTATGGATGCAAGGGCGGAAGCATATATCTTTTCACATATGAGCTCAGTTAGAGATCTCTCTGCATAACCACATGGCTAATTTTTTTAAAAAATCATGTTTGGTTTATTTGAGATTGGGAAATTTCTGGGGAAACTTTTGATCTGGAATTTGAAGTTATAGAGGAGGATTTCCCCGTTTCAGAATCTCCATTTTTCAACAGCCACCTTCCCTTTGCATAGTCTCTAGCAGTGGACTTCAGATTGTTTTATGTACTATTTTGCTTTCTGTCTTTCTCCCCCCAGAGTCTTCCTTCTAAGGAAATCTAGTCTAAGCTCATGTCTGATGTCTACCTGAGCTTATCTATTACCATGAACCCCAAAATGTCATTATTATTTTTTCCCAAGTTCAGGTCATTTCCTCAGCCACAGTCAGTTCTTTTCTCTTGCTGGCCAGGTTTAGTAGATCATTGCAGGGACAGTGGCCTATAGCTCCTAGACCCAAAATGTCCCAAACTCTTTATGGTTTAGAAAGGACCTGATCCTTGCATTATCGGTGAGGGTCAGGGGTTATTATCACCTCACTTTACAGATAAAGCAGCTGAGCGTCGGGGAGGTTAAGCACGGAAGGAAGCTAAGGCTCAAGTTCAGAGTTTCTGACTCTAAAGTTCATGTTCTTTCTACTCTATCACTCTGCTCTCTGAGTAAGACACTGTACTCCTTGTTTCAATTAGCTTAAATACTTTAAGTAAAAACTAGGTGGTTTATCCTATTATCTTCCTCTGTGGTTTGGCTTACATGATTTCTATTATTAATTTCTTACTTAGAATTCTGATTGTCTACAACAGCCAGGTGATGCAATTACTCAATGCATCACAGCTTTCTGCTATGTGTTTATGTCCCCGAACGGGCTCACATGACACTGAGATGGTTAATTCGATGTGTTGACTGGGCCTTGGGGTGCCAAACATTATTCTGGGTGTTTCTGTGAGAGGATATTTTTGGATGGGATCAACATTTGAATCTATAAACTGAGAAAAGCAAATTGGCCTCCTTCAGACTGGGACCTGGCTTTTTCCTGCCTTCGGACTCAAACTGAAACGTGGGCTCTTTCTCAGTGAATTACAGCATCCACTCTCCTGGGTCTCCAGCTTGCTGACTCACCCTGCAGATCTTGAAAGTTGTCAGCCTCCAAAATCCTGTGAGCCAACTCCTTGTAACAAATCAATCTCCTGCTCCTCTCATCTCCTATGGGTTCTGTTCCTCTAGGGAGCCCCGACTAATAACAGCCAGCAGAGGGCGATCTCCCATCAAACAATGCCTGTTTCCCCGTTTGCAACTGCTTGACAGTTAGTTGTGTTCTTCAAAAGCTAGAGAATCTTTCTAATTCTTTTTTTTTTACATGCAATACCAAGCAAAGCCTTTATTTTTATTTTTTTCAAGTTCAAGAGTTTTCCTTTCTTTTTTAAAAAAATTATTTATTTATTTATTTTGTTATCTTTCTAATTCTTTTCTTTTCTTTTTTTTTTCCAAACAAAAGAAGGTATATTCGGAGAGAAAAAGGAGAATAGCTATTACTATAAGTGATAGGAGAAGGTCATCCCAGAACAGGTTTGGGACATCCTAGGAAATGTATCCTGCATGAGGTGGACACTAGAGCTCTAAGGCTCATGACAAAATTACCCAATGCAGCTTACTCTTCCTGGAAATCAAAGATGGTGTTGTAAACAGTGGGATAAGCTATAGGGCAAGGTATCAGAAATGGAACTTCTCTAACAGAAATAATAGTGGAATAGAAGAAAGAAGGACGGAAACTGACATTACTGACATGATTTATGCGTATATGTTATGTATGATCTTACATTCATACCTATGTAAAAATATAAATGCAGAGAGCAAGGTCTGGAAGGGTGCATGCCACACTTTTAACAGTAATTTTCTCTCGAGAGAGGAAGGCTCTTGGAGGGAGCTACAGTGAAATGGACTTCCCCTTTTTATTTTGTCCTGGTTTTGAATTTCTTAAAAGAAGGTTGTATGCATGCATGAGTACACAGTTTAACAAAATTATCAAATAACACTTCACACATGGTAGGATGGCTATAATAATAATAATAATAATAACAATAAACCAGAACAGAATAGTGTTTAAAAGGATGTGGACACTTTGGAACCCTGATACATTGCTGGTGGGGATGTAAAATAGTGCAGCCACTTTGGGAAACAGTTTCACGGTTTCTCAGAAGGTTCAGTATTGAACTACCATATGACCCAACAATTCTGCTCTTAGGTATTTTACCAAAGAATTGAAAGTAGGGACCTGAAAAGATATTTGCATACCCATGTTCATAGCAACATTATTCATAACAGCCAAAAGGTGGAAAATCAAGTATCTGTCAAAGGATGAATGAACGAAATGTGGTGTATATACACAGTGGAATATTATTTGGCTATAAAAAGGAATTAAAGTTTGATATATTCTAGTATGAATGAACCCCAAAAACATGCTTAGAGAAACAAGCGAGACACAGAAGGCCAAATATTGTATGATTCCACTTATGTGACATACTGAGTATAGGCAAATACATAGAGACAGAAAACAGAATAGAGGTTCTCAGGGGCTGGGGGAGGGGGGAGGGGAGCTGTTATTTAACGTGTACAGAACTTTTGCTGGGGATGATGAAAAAGTTTTGCTTCTAGATAGCGGTGATGGTTATACAACATTGTGAATATATTTAATGTCGCTGAATTGTACACTTATGAATGGTTAAAATGATAAATATTATGCTATGTATATATTTTACCATGATAAAAAAAAAAACAACCCTGAGAATTTCTTTTTTTTTTTAGGCGAGGCAACCTTTGGATGACCTCATAGATTGCAAGAACCTTGTCGGCTTACAATCTCCTATTTTTTTATTTTTCACGCCTACAGCACCTGGTCTTCCTAGGTGGTCTCCCATCCAAGGACTAACCAGGCCCGACCCTGCTTAGCTTCCGAGATCAGACAGGATCGGGCTTGTTCAGGGTGGCATGACTATGGACTGAAAATTTCTTAAGAGAAAGGGTGCTGTGCTGTTAGATCCAGTTGTACCCTTTCACAAAGGGGAAATGAGTGGCTTCCAGGGACCATGGGGAGGCGGCTTCAGTTTCACGGATGGTGTATTGTGGAAAGCAGCCAGTGCTGGGGAAGTCTCTGACAGCTCCAATATAATAAGGAGATGTGAGGATCTGCTGCATCCAGTTCATGCTAAACGATCTGAGAGCGAGAACTGGATCTGTCTTTGCTCATCATTGCAACCTTAGAGCCTGGCCGCTGTCTAGTGCACAGTAGGCACTCTTGAATGAATTAATGAATTTCTGTGCCTTGCTAACAATCTATTTAAGAAAAAGCATTCACTAGCCTACCATTTTGGTCACCGTTGTCAATTATTTCTCATGCACGATATGGACAGGCCTGGAATTCATATATTTGGTTGTCATTAGCATAGAGAGTGTGCTAGTTGGGGGCAGACTAACTGGGTATCAAACAATCTCTGTTTCTCAGTGAGCTGACTCAGTAAAGGACTATTTTTCATTCGTGTTACAGTTCAGAGTTAGTAGGGGTGGGGTGGAGTTGGGCTCTGCTCCACACAGACTGTTAAAGACCAAGCTTCCTTCTGCTCAGTCACTCCAGAGGCCCCTAGACACTCTGAAGTCTCCACTGGCTTCTTTGGCCCTGGCTGGCAGAGGAGTGAAGAGAGAGATCTTGGAAGACCACGTGTAAGGTTTGAGAGGCCAAGACTTGCAAGTGTCATTGTCTCTTTCTTTCACATCCCTTTGGTCAAAACTCAGTCACATGACTGCACCATGAGGGATTCTGGGAAATGTGATCTAGGTGCGAGTAAAGGAGGAAAGGAAGATGGTGTTTGGTGAACATATAGCATCGCCGATGTCACACATGTGGGGAGTACTTCTAGGGTAACTGTGTGGTAGGTTTGCTAAGAGAAGGTTACCCAGGACTGAAGTCCCAGGAATGGGAAGAGGAGGAGGAGCAAAGCAAAGAGAGTGAAAGTAAGTAAAGCAACTGCAGGAAACCCAAGGGAATGGAATGTCACAGAAGCGAGGGCAGAGTGTGTCAAGAGATACCTTAGTAAGAACAATTTGTGTAGGAATCAGGCTGTGCTGGGTTAGGGGCGAATGTAAGTGAGGAAGTAGAGTGATATATGCAGAACATTTTTGAGAAATTTGACTGTAATAACGTAAGAAAAAGATAGTAGTTAGTGGTCATGAGGAGGAATTTTTTTTAATGGGGGAGACTTGAGAATGTTTAAATGGTTAAAGGGAAGGAAGAACAGAAAAAAAAAAACTGCATGGTGTAGAGCCAGGAACAAATAAACGACTATTGTAAGAGAAAAAATGGCCTTGATTTACATCAGGGATGGCGTGAAATGATGGATTGTTTCTGATGCATGTATGCACATAGTCATCTATGTGCATATTTTTCTTTGTTTTCCAGAAAGGATTTAGGACAGCTTAAAAGACACATTCTAGTGACAAAATAAAACACCTGTTTAAAGAGGGAGAAAATGACATGTTGAGATAATGAAGTGAAGCATGCATTTAAGTTTTATAACAAAACACCTCTGATACTGACTGCTTTAAACATCAGTGCTAATTTGATCGTAGATATCTGGATCAATCTGAGCTGAGATCCATTAGACAGATAATTCCGTCAATGTAACTTGCTCTGTAATGTCACTCTTCAGGCAGAGATTCACATTTGCTAGGAGAATCTTGCTGTCTCTGTGCTTTGTCCCATGTATTGTGCAGCAGCCTTTGACCACAAGCAATAAAGCCTGACATGACTAACAGACAGGCACTGAGCGTTCTGACCTCAGAAACAGCTTCTAAGTCAGACGAGGAACTCGGTTTCATTTCTCTATAATCATTTCTTGCTCCTGACCCCAAATGATACCTGCGAGCCATCCTACGCCGTATTTACTGTGAACCTTTTCTCCTAAGCTGTTTGATGCTCCTAAGCCTCTAAACATCTTTATGTCCACAGTGTCCCCTTACTTCCCCTCTCCCCCTAGCAGACTCATTCTTATCCTACTAGATCCAGCTTACCTGTCACGTGCTCTTGGGGAGTCTTTTGAGACTTGTACCGTTAGGATCTGTACACTTTTCTGAGCATCCCTAGCCCTTGTCCTCTCCATCGTAGCTCTGGGTTAGCAAGATCATCTACTCCACCGACCCTGTGCCTTAACTCTGCACCCTCAGGCTCAATACCTGGCATGGCAAGAATTGGCACACGGTGCGTGGGAACCTTCTAACTGAGAAGTCGGGGTTGGGGGGGTTCTATTTAAAACCACAGCTACCATTTTGACCCAGATGATTACATGGGAGTGTAAATATGTTCAATTTCTCATCAAGCTTTACACTTAAGACCTGTGCAATGTATTGCATGTGCATTATACATGGAAAAAGCCCTGTTAATTTTTTTTTTGATGTAAAAAGAAGCAAACTCCCCTTAACTACCCTCGGTTGCGTTTGTTTTCTAGGGCAGTGCCATGATTTTCTCTGGGAAGGTGGCTCTTTGCTTAGGGAGACGCTTTCTTGCCTCAGGGATGAAAGGAGAGAGTCAGAAAAAGAGGGAGCCGAACTGCTCACTCCCACATGAAGGCCGTGGAATCTGGGGTTTCCTAGTGCAGCCACTTTAACCCTAAAGGAAGATGTCCCCCCTAGTGCTGAGGACTTAGAAACCTTATGCAGCTGCCATTTTGCTTTGTGACACTTTTCAAAGTCCTTTCATATCTACTCTTCTCTTTGGTCTTTAGGACAGTAAATATCAACATGGCCTAGTCCTTCTGTGAAAAGCTCCATCCAGGACAGTGACCTCAGCCTGGGGGACAGGTGTCCACCACCTTTGAGAATCGAGAATCCTGGACAGAAATGTACTGGTCACAGGCCCGGGGGCGGGTGAGCTGTGCCAGAAGTCCCTAAGCCCACAGGACAGCAGAGGTACAAGCCTTCCCAGGAAAGGTTTCTGGTTGTTCTGAGTCAAGTGTCACCCACCCAGGCTGGCTGAGCTGTAAACATAGGCTTAGGGGTCAAACCCAGCTGGGTCAGCATCCTGGTATGGCTGTGTGGTAGCTCATGTGACCCTAAGCAAGACGCTTAGCCCTATCTCACAGGTCCCTCCTCTGTGAGATAGTCGTAGTATCCCATAACACTGGGAATTGCAAAAGATATTATATAAGTCTGCTGCAGCTGCCGTAACAAAAGACCAGTTCTAGAAGCTGGGAAATCTGAGATCAAGGTGTCAGCAAGGTGGGCTTCTCCCGAGGCCTCTTTCCTTAGCTTGCAAATGGCTGTCTTCTCCCTGTGTCCTCACGTGGACGCCAGCCATATTGGATCAGGCCTCACCCTAAGGGCCTCATTTAACTTTAATTGCCTCTTCAAAGACCCTGTCTCCAAACAGAGTCACATTCTGAGGGACTGGTGTTTGGACTTTAACGTATGATTTGGGGTTGGGACACAATTTAGTTCAGAATAGATATTATCTCAGGTTACCACACAGGAAGTCTCACTAAATATGTGCAAGGCGCTTCTCCTATTGCCATACAATTAGTGCCTAGGGGGCAAAGGGAGGAGAAACATTTACATTCTAAAGGATCCAGGGCAGCAGGAAGCAGACATCCTCCGGAGGCTTTCTAAGACGTGAGCAGAACAAACGTTGCTACCACCTGCTATACACTCACCGCTGCCTCAGCCCTTATTCCAATAGTATCTCATGAATGCTGGAGCCTCCTCGACTACATTGGGAGTTCCCCGAAACCTTGTGTTCTCCAGTTCTCTGTTCAACCCCTAGAACAAATAAGGGGAACATGACTCCGGCCATCCCTATTTTCTTACATAGGGACCCCAATAGTGCCTTCTAATGCCAAAAACCTGTTTGGGTCAAGGCCCTCCAGCTGCCGGCGTCTGAAGGCAGCTAAGGACAAGTTCAGTGGCCCCTAAGCTGTGCTCTCCAACATGTGAAATTAGGCTAATTATATCTGTTCGCTATGGTCAGTTTTCTCCTTAGCAAAATGGGGCTTACAACTAGGACTGGCTACATAATTTGCAGGGCCCAGTGCACAATAAAAATGCGAGGCTTCCTGTTCAAAAATTGCATTTTGAGATGGTGTCAACAGAGCATTATATCAAGCATGCAGAGCCCTTTTAAGCACGTGGCCCTGTGGGACCACTTAGGTTGCACAGCCATGAGGCTGGCCTTAGTTCTAACCTTGGACTTTCTCTTAAAGCCAAGCAGGTGTGTGCTACATGATAATCCTGTATGAACGGCCAAGTGCTGGACTTGAAGAATGAAGAACTTCCCGTAGACCAGTGTCTTCCACTTCCTGGCGTTTGTTGGGCTCATCTGGACTTTTCTAATTAGTTTCCTTACTCCACTGCACTTCCTCCTCATCCCCTTTTCAAGACTTCTCACCCAGTGTGAGTCCTTCTTTCACTTGTCTGTGGGCCAGGGCACCCTGAAAGGATCAGAGTCCCAAGGGGAACATCCATTCCTTGGGGCTCAGACCCACAACTGTGCTCATGCCTCTGCCCAAGGGCTATCGCAGTCCTGCTTATGCGACAACCTAGGAAATCCCAGCGTTCCCTAGCAACAAAGCTGAACTAGAGCTGTTGCTAGGGAAACCCTGGGATTTCCATAGTTACCAGAGCCCAGTGAGCATCTCTGCTCCTACAGCTGAATATATCTGGTATTAGCAGAAGAGAGGAAAGGGGAGCCGAGGTTCTGCTGCCAAGGGGGCAGGGCTGCTTCCTCTGAATCTCATTACAGGCACAAAAGGAGGCAGACAGGTCACCGGGGCAGGACCACTCCTCAGTGGCCGGCCAGCTTGGAGTTGCATAGACTGTTGGTGCCTTTAACACAGAAATCACCACACTATGTTGTCTCTACACGTCTATATGCCCTCCCACTCCCAGCAGCTGGGATCTTACTGAGGCCATGTCCCCAGCAACCAACATAGGGCAGGGTTCCTTAACCTTTTCCTTGATTGTCTAGGAAAGCCTGTGGGGCCCCTTCTCAGAATAATGTTTTTTTAATGCGTGAAACCAAATAGGTAGGATTACAAAGGAAAGCTTTTTTAAATTCAAATGTGGTTTTCAACATCTTTTAAAAATCACAATTATGATATAATAAAATATATGTGTATCTTCACTGATGCATTAAATAATAAGATAGAGTAGCAGGTCTAATAATCATTGTGATTTGTAAGTAGTGACAAGTGTAAAGGATATTTGGAGAAAACTGCTGCCACAGTAACAAGAAAATATCGGGGATTTCTCTTGGTGAAAAAGTCACAGGTGCTATTAATCTTCCTGTGGTTAGTCACCTGCATTCATTATCCACAATGCTAATTTCAGGTACAGGTTAGTGAATATAAACAATATTCTTCCCCGTTTACTCCACAGGCCTTCTAAATTCTATGGAGGTTGTGAGCTCTGAGTTTGGACGTTGCATACTGAATGAATGAATGAATGAATGGAAAGTGAATAAATGAAAAAATGATGAAAGAGGAAGAGCTGAGTAGCTTACCCAGGTTCCCTGAGCAAGTGAGGGGCTCAGCGAAAGGAAGGCCTTGTTTACAGTCATCCGGTCACCTTCAGGCACCCTGTTCCTTGTCACTTCTTCCTTTAAGAGCTGAGAACTTTCAACAAATCGTCTTGGAACAACTGAGTATCTATAAGCAAAAGAATTGGACCCTCATTGTATACCATATACAAAAAATAACTCAAAACAGACAAAGACGTAAACATAAGTGCTAAAACTATAAAACTCTTAGAAGAAAACATAGGAGAGAAACTTCATGACTTTGCCTATGGCAATGATTTCTTGGATACGACACTAAAAGCACAGGCAAAAAAACGACAAACAAATTGGACTACGTGAAAATTTAAAACTCCTGTGTGTCAAAACAAACAAACAGACAACAGAATGAAAAGGCAACCTATGGAAAGGGGAAAAATATTTGCAAGTCATATATCTGAAAAGGGGTTAATATACAAAATATGTAAATAATTTTTACAAATAAAAAACAGGAGGATGGGGAGTTAGTGTTCAATGGGGACAGAGTTTCAGTTTTGCAAGATGAAAAAGTTCTGGAGATGGACGGTGGCAATGGTTGCACAACAGTGTCAATGCCACTGGACCGTACACTTAAGAACGGTTCTGATAGCAGAGTTCGTGTTATGTGTATTTTACCACAATTCAAAAGATCTGAGGGGAAGGAGGAGGAAGATTCTTGGCTTGAAAATGCCTTGAAAGGAAAAAGCTGCCCATGAATCCTGGCGAGGGGATCGACAACCTCCCAAGCATTGTCCTGCCACCTAAGATTGAGTGAGCTAGTATTTGGGACAAATGACCTGCATAATACAACTGCCTCATGGGATATCAGAGAAGGCCGCCAATGACAAGGAATCCTGCTTCAAGGGACTCTTTGGAGGGCCCTGAGGGATCTGCCAATGGCTCTGGGCTCTCAGGCCTTCCAATCTTCTCACTGTCCAGCTTCTCACGTCCTGCAGGCTAGGCTGAGACCCATGTAGCATTAGTGGCTTCTTAGCCAAGCACCTGGGGGAACGAAGCCAGAGGAGGTGTTACCCCACAATCCCATGTCTGGGTCATCAGAGGAGTGAGCTTCATAGGCCACAGAAGCTCCCGGGCACAAAGGCAATGAGCATAGGGGGCGCCAGCATGGCAGGTAAGAGCCTTTCTTGAGGGGTGGGGAAGCCTTGGGCCTCAGATTGCAGCCCAACTGGAGAGTGGCAGGAGGCGAGGCTGGGTAGGGGGCCAACGTACTTGTTCTGCAGGCCCCTGTGGGCCATGGACAGGGGTTCAGACCTTACTCTGAGCAAAGTAGGGAGCCGCTGGAAGGTGTAAGCAGGGGAGAAATGTGATCTAAGTGATCTTTTTGCTAAGATCTGATGAATCTGTAAATAGCCAAAATACGCAAGCTGCAGGTGTGGGGCTCTCGCATAGTCCTCCCCACAAGTGGCCTTTCCTGGCACCTGCTGAGGCACGGTGGTCAGACGCTGGGGCCTGCTGTTCCCTCCCGTGTCAGCTTGGGCTTCTGGATTTGTAAGTTGGGGCTCTGGGTCCAGACATCAGTTGCAAACGAGTCAAGTTAGTGAGGGCGGGGGGCCGCCATTGGGCTTGGGGACGCAGGGGCAGCCGCAAGAGTCAGTGGGGAATGCAATCAGCAGGGGCTCCTTCCAATGCCATCCGAGGCCGGACCGCCCCTGGGCAGGGTGCTGGCGGGCAGGGTGCTGACGGGCAGGGGCAGATACCAATGTTGCCACTTCTCTCTGCTAAACTGGTCTCACCCTCAGGGAGAGGCCATCTCTCCCCAGGACCTTTGCTTCACATGTCCACTCAGATGTCACTATTAGAAACCCTGCTTCCTACTTGCAGCTCTGCAGGCTCAAATCACTGTGCAGGTGATGCATTTCTAGGGACACCATCTGCCATCATCATTGTCACATTCTGCAGTTATCCGGTGAGGAAAGGAGTGCAAACTATCTACTGTATTTAGCAACGGAGACAGTGGAGATGAGGTTACATTCATTCGTTTAACTGAAATAAATGTATCGAACATCTGCTGTGTGACAGGCACAGCGTTAAGGAAAATCAAGAACAGTAACAAGTGGGAACGAGCCAGGGTCCAAAGAAAGGAAGAAGTCTAGGGCCAAACCTGTGTCCTTTCTGTCCCCTCAGTTCTTACAAGAGGCTCTGGCAGCCCTACCAATGGATACATGTGACACAATCCACCCTCCTTCTCACAGGTAGGCTTGGCCAGGTGGCAGGACCCTGGGAGACCATGGTCCCCAGCAGGCTCAGCCAGGAGCTGGGGAGAGGGATGCCCTCCTACTGCCTTCTGCTAGTGGGAGTGGCCGGGCTCTGCCCACGGAGGACCCCCGCTCTCTGCCTTCTTTCCGTTTCCGTTTATTGTAAGTATTGGTATATTTGGATTGATTTCTACGATTTTATTTCGTGCGTTGTTTCTATGCTTCTTTTTTTCTCCTTTCCTGCTATCTATCAGACCAGTCAAGTTTTTTTTTTTTTTTCCTTCTTTTCCCCTCTACTGGTTTGGAAGTTACACATTCAATTTTTTTTTTTGAGTGGTTTACCCCTGAGTATTCAACATGCACAATTGACTAAACAAAATGTAAAGTTAATCATCATCTTTACACTCCTCTCAAATTGCACAGAGATCTTATAACATTTTAATTCTGGCTGCCTCTTCCCATCTTCTATGTCATTGTTGTTCAGTTATTTTGTCTTGCTTCTGCTTTCCTCAAATTAAGCATTTTCTTCATCATGATCTCGATTGTCATCATCAGCATTGTTCATATCATTTTATATATATGAATGTAAAATAAATTCTATTATAAATATATTTCATTTGCTTAATAATAGCATAGTATGATTTATATAAATTTATAAATAGAATGTATTATGAGGGTAATTTATATAAATAAAGATTTATTAATATATAAATATATAGGCACCTTCGGTGAACCCATCATCACTGTTGGGTGGGTAATTGAAGGCTGGGGTGGGAGTGAGGAGCTGCCCTCACCTGGCTTCCTTGGACACAAAAGCACACGGTGGGGGCAGGAATGGCAAAGGAAGAGTATACCTAGTGTTCCAGGCTGAGTATACGTGAGAGACTTGCTTGCAAGTCCCTGTGCACCACGCTCTGGAACTCCCAGACCTGCTTGGATGATGCTCTGATGTTACTGACAGGTTCGTACTACCAGCTGGAGACCAATTAAGGGATCAGATTATTTCTATTTGATTTGTTTTTAACAAATTAATTGTTTATTGATTTTTTATAGTGACATTGGTTAACGAAATCCAATAAGTTTCAGCTGCACACTTTAACTGGAAGGCATATATATATTTACACTGTGTGTTCACCTCCCATATTTACATTACTCTCTGTCACCACGTATTTGACCCCCTTTACCCCATCTACCTTCCCTCCCCCTCCCTCCTCCCCTCTGGTAGGGATCAGATTCTTCATGTCCCGAAATATTTACCAAACTCTGTATGTCAAAACCAAGAAATTGTAGAGCACAAATCCATCACATCACAAAACCAAAAATGACCGAGAAATGGGCAGTGGCCTGATCAGAGTTACATGGGAAAATCAGGACTCTAACCCAGTTTTGCTGCCTTCCACCTCCATGCTCATTTTGCTACAACACGCCGTTCTCCTCCGGTCACTTTGAGACTTCAATCCTGCTCTGTCCCCCATGTTCTATATCTCTGTTATCGACGTCACCGACCACTGAACGGCTCAAACCATTCGTGGGAGTCATCCATGACACATCCCTCTCCTTCGGTCTCCATACTCCATCTATCTCCAGGTCTTAGAAAAGTTCTCAAATCAATTCGCATCTCTCCACCTCCACTACCTGCACCCCAGTCAGTTCAGAAATAGTTATTGAGGGCTGACTACTCTGAGGCACCATTCTGGATATTAGGACACAACAGGTGAATAAGTCAAGGTTCCTGCCCTCAAGGATCTTACATTCTGGTGTGTATGAAGGGGGGGTGGAGAGTGAGAGAAAGAGTTGTGATAGATAGCGCATGACTGAATACACTGAATTGTACAGTTTAAATGGATGAATTATATGGTATGTGAATTATATCTGAATGAAGCTGTTTAAAAGTGCCCATGGACCATTTGTGCTTCTTTTAATGTGAAACTCCTGTTTATTTTGCCCATTTTTATAGTAAGCTGTCTTTTTCTTGTTAGTTTATAGAGGTTTCTTATATGTTCTAGATACCAATTCTTTGTTAAATATACTTGTTTTAAGTATATTTTTATGTGTCAAATATACATAAAGAAAACTGCATATACATACAGTTTAGCAGTGACTATGTAGTTAATACCTATATAACCACCACACGAGTCTGGATATGGAATATTACCAGCAATGCAGAAGTCCCTCATGTGAATTGCAACCAACTTCCTCCACACTAAAAGGGAGCTTTGTGATAATTATTTCCTTTTTTTCTTCTTCCAGTTTTACTAACTTCTAATACATTTATTAACAATATTGTTTAGTTTCACCTGAATTTTAAACTTTTTATTCAGGTTTAATTAAAAAAATAAGTTGCACGGATTTTAAGTTCACAGTTACATGAGTTTTGGCAAGTGCATGTGCTCATGTGTCTACCACGAAAATCAAGTCATAGAACTTCCCCGTGACCTCTGAAAGTTTCTCCATTCAATTTACCATTCAACTTTCCTTCATCCAAGGCAACCAAAATTCTGATTTCTATCACTATAGATTAGTTTTGCATTTTCTCAAACTTTATATAATTGGAACCACGTAGTATAAACATTTTTGTGTCAGAATTCTTTCCTTCCACATATGATTTTGAGATTCACTCATTGTGCTGCATATATCAGTATTTTATTCGTTTTTTATTGCTAAATTCCATTGTAAGGATGTATGAAAATTGGTTTAACTATTTACCTATTAAAAGACATCTAGGTTGTTTCTACTTGAGGCTGTTATGATCCCGCTATGAGAAAGAAATATTTATTTAGGTGAAAACAACCAGAGGTAGAATTTCTGAGACATACAGTTGGTGTGTGTTTAGCTCTATTTAAAAACTGCCTGTGTTTGGTCAGATTCCTGAGAGATTTGTATGCAGGAAGATTATTAGAAATACTTTCAGGAACAACACTGTGAGGGAGTAAAGGAAATAGGGAGGGAGAAGTAACAAAGGGAGAGTTGAACTTGGACTCAGTCACAATAGAGACTTCATCCAATCCCATGGGGAACTCTGGAGCTCGCACGGCCCTTCAAAGTCGTCCTGAATTGAGGCCTAGTCTTTATACACCTGCACTGACCAGTTAGTCATTAGATGTAGTTTTATCCTGGGGAGATTACAAAACTTTTGGTTAGGTTAAAGACACAAATTAAAAAGCAGAGATTGTGATATTGACTTAAAAAGCACGATTCAGTAAGATTTTCCCTAGAAAATTCTACTTTAAATATGAAAAACAGATGAATCAAAAAATAAAAGATACACCTGAAACTTACTGGATTTCATTAACCAACATTACTATAAAAAATAAATTAAAAAAAAAATTTTAGTCTGTGGTCATGCTACCCTGAACAAGCCCGATCCCGTCTGATCTCGGAAGCTAAGTAAGTTTGGGCCTGGTTAGTAACTGGATGGGAGACCACCTAGGAAGACCAGGTGCTATAGGGGTAAAAATAAAAAATAATGAATTATAAGCTGACAAGTTCCTTGCAATCTGTGAGGTCAGCCAAGGGTTACCTCACTTAAAAAATAATTTTTTTAATAAAAAAATAAAAGAATGATAATGGTCTATTATGGATCAGCTATACTACTATCAGATAAAATAGGTATCAGAACAAGGTATTTATTATGGATTAAAAATAGCTGCTTTATAATGATAAAGAGGTCTGTATACCAAGAAGACATAGTAATCTTAAATGTATATGCACTTAAACAGAGCTCCAAAATAAATGAAGCAGAAACTTAAAAGAGAAATATACAAGTTCCCAATTATACTGGGAGATCTCAATACCTGTCTTTCAATAATCGATAGAACCAGTACATGAGAATCAGTAAAGATACAAAAGACTTGAATAGCATTTTCAACCAACACGACATAATTGGCATTTATAGAACACTTGATCCAACATCATCAGTATACACATTCTTTTCAAAATGCACATTTTTTTTAGATATACATGGAACGTTTACCAGGAAAGACCATATACTGGGCCATAAAACAAATTTGAAACAATTTAAAAGATTGAACTGTAAAAGTATGTTCTTGTACAACAGAATTAAATTAGAAATCAAAAAGAAATCTGAAAATGCCAAAATATTTGGAAATTTTAAATTATACTTCTAAATAACCCATGGATCAAATACGAAATCCCAAGGAAAATTAGAAAATATTTTCGATGGAATTAAAATAAAAATTCGACATCAAAATTTGTGGAAGCAGTACTTAAAAGGAAATTTAAATATTTCTATTAGAAAACAAGAACACAATGTGTATATATATATATATACATATATACATATATATTTATATATACACACATATATATATACACACACATATACATACACACACCTTACTGCTAAACTGTACACCTGAAACTTACTGGATTTCTTTAACCAATGTCACCATAATAACAAAAAAAAAAAACAAGAAGAAAGGTTTTCTTTCTTTCCAACTTCATGTAGGTTTAGTTGACAATTAAAATTATATATAATCAAGGTGTACAAATCGATGATTTGATATACATAAACATTATGAAATAGTCACCACAATGAAGCTAATTGTTATATCTATCACGTCACATAGTTACCATTTGTGATGAGAACATTTAAAATCTATGCTTTCAGCAAATTTCAAGTATTCGATACAATATTGTTACCAATACAGTCACACTGCTATACATCAGATCTCCAGAATTTATCTTGTATAACTGCTGTGAATGATCTAAGATTCAACCTTATTAAACTAGAAAAAGAAAAGGAAATTAAAATCAATGTAAGCTTGAAAAAAAAAAAAACAAAGAACAGCAGTGACATTAGAAACAATGACACTGGGTTTTTCAAAAGGTCAACAAACTTTTCAACAAACTTCTCAAAACAAAATGAGAAAAGATGCATGTTATCGGTATCAGCAATGAGATAAGCAACATAACCAGAGACCTTATAGCTATTTAAAAAATAAGAGAATATTATTAACAAGCTTATAAAAATATATTTAAAAACTTACAAGAAATGAGCAAATTCTTTAGAAGACAAACTACCAAGAATGTAGTAAATAATATGAACAGCCCTATAATTACTAAAGCAATTAAATTAATGTTTAAAATCTCCCTGCCAATAAAATTCCAGGCCCAGATGTCTTCATAGGTGAGTTTTATCAAATTTTTAAGAAAAAAAATCATACCATTCTATACAAACTTTCCCAGAAAATTGAAGAGGATCAAATACTTTCCAACTCATTTTATGGGGCTGTTATTATTCTGATACCAACTACATACATAGATGAAACAAAAAAAAAAAGAGAAAAGAAAAAAAAACTACAGACCAATATCTCTCATCAATTTATATGCAACAATCCTCAATAAAATACTAGTAAATCAAATCCAGAAATGTGCAAAAAGAATTCTACACCATGACCAAGTGGGAGGTGTTCCAGGTACACAAGGCTGGTTCAACATTTAAAATCAGTCATTGTAACCCACTATATCAATAGGCTAAAGAAAATCATAATCATAGTGATTTGAACATAAAAAAGCATTTGATAAAAACCCAACACCCACGTATGATAAAATTTTTCAGCAAATTAGTGATAGAGGGAAAGTACTGTAATTCAATAAAGAACATTTATAAGAAACCTACAGATAGCATTGTACTTAAAGGTGAAAGACTGAATGTCTTTCCCCTAAGATTATTAACAAGGTGAAGATGTCTGCTCATACCACCCTTATTCAACACTTATCATAACAGCTAAAGTAAAGTGACAACACCAAGTGCTGGCGAAGATGTAGAGAAACTTCATCATGCATATATTGTTGGTGGGAATACAAAATGGTAGTCACTCTGAAAGACAGTTTGGTAGTTTCTAATAAAATTGAACATACTGTTTACTTCCCAGAAATTGTGCTGTCGGTTATTTATCACAAAGAAATGAAAATGTAAGGAGATTTGACTTCAGTACTCAGTCTTCAGCAGGTCCTTGTACCCAATGTCTGACTAACTGTGGACCTGATGGTCTGGCCCCAGCCCCATAGGACCCACCTTCTCCCATTCTTACTCACCTGTCTCTTCCTCATCCCTCCCCACCATCAAAAAAACTCAGAGAAATGGACATTTTCTCACAGCAGGTTGTTTTTATTTTAATCATTACCATAGTGTACAGATTGGTATAAAATTCAATGGTTATGCAGTTGGCCGTTTCTCAGCAACCAGACTGCAGAGACAGTTCTGAAGTCTCTGGCTTCATTCTGAAGTCCTGGTTGCCCAGGCTGTCACTTGAAGCAGTGGGCTTGTCCATGACCTCTTGGTCCTGCTCTGGCTAATTTTGACTCCTTGTTCCACCTGTGATGATGGCCACATAGTGCTGGCCCTCTTACTTTCCTAGATTTAATCAAAGGGATGGGAATTTTTTGGAGAGGATTTTTTTCCTCAAACTCCTTTGAAGGGGTCTTTTTACCCCTATGGCTTTCTTGGGCACCTGAAAGGACAAGGGGGTGAGCACAGAAGGACATTGGTTGGGGAGAAGAGAGTGGATGGGAACGAGGGCTTCAGGAGGAAGGCTGTGCTCTGAGGAGGGGGTGTGTGCTAGGCAAGGACCAGGGAGGAGTCTCGAGGGGGTTGTTAATGGGGAAGAAGAGGAGGAGCATGGGCGGGGTCAGCTCATCTTGATACTCCCTCTGGACCTGGGTTGACGGTGTCTTCCGTTTCTTGCTCCCTTAGGTGCTTGGGGATCTGGTATTGCATAATTGTGCTAGGAGTTTGTGGTATCCTGGTCCCCTTTGCCATGTCATCACCGCCCAGTGATGTACACTAGATCTCCTAAACTCCCTACATGCACTCTCTGGGACAATGAGGGGTCATGACCTTCGGCTATGATTTGTCAGCAAAGCAGTCAGCCAGGCAATGGTAGCCCTGGGAGGAAGGCTTAGACATCACAAAGCACCATCCCGACGTGCCCATAGCGGGGGAATAGATGCTGGGGAGGCCAAGATGCAGCTTGGATATCTCACGGTAGTAGCCAGAAAGTGGATAGATGGTCTTCACAGTGTATATGAGCAATCTGTAGGTGGGAAGTGGGATGATTCACCTCTCCACGTAGACGTGAATACATCCACATTACTTTGGAGGAATTTTCAGTTTCAAGACTTCAGTGAATAAGCTTGCTCTTCTGAGTAGCCTAGTCTTGTGTCAAATCTGGGGATTGTGTTCATCTCCGTAGGTGTAGTATTCAGGCTTGGGTTTTAACAGTGTACGGGGGATGAGGAAGATATTCCCATATGGCAGTTGGGCTGGATGTTTACATGTAGGAAACTAAAACCAAGACTAATGATATTACAGTGGGGGGGGGGTCGGGGGGAATTGTTCAATATTGTACTTTAAGTTTTGTCCAGTGCAACAAGGAGGAAAAAAGGCGTCCAATTGAAAGGGGAGAGTAAAATTTTCTTTATTCAAAGACCACAAGACAGTTTATGTAGAAAATTCTATCAATCTAAAAAAATGCTTCTAGAACTAATAATTGAGTTTAGCAAGGTTGCAGAATATAAGATCAATATAAAAATCAATTGTATTTTTTATATCATAGCAATGAATATTTGGAAACTGAAATAAACAACAGTGCAATTTAAAATAGCCTTAGAAAATATGAAATGTTTAGAGATAAATGTAAAAATATCTAGATGATCTATACACTGAACACTACAAAATATTACAGAGATAAATTAATTGAGACCTAAATATACGGATATAGATATCTTATTTGAGTGTTGGAAAACTCAATATTGTAAAGATGTCAATTATTTCCGACTTCATTAATATGTTTAATGCAATCCCAACCCAAATTCTGAAAACTTTTAAATAGATGACTGTTTGATTCTAACAGTCATGTGAAAATGTGTAGGGCCTGTATAGTTAAAAAAAAAAAGTATAAAAAGGGGGAACAAAGATGGAGGGGTTATATTACTTGATTTTAAATCTTATTAAAAAGTGATAACAATAGTACAGTGTGATATTGGCATCCTGATAGAAATATATCAATGGAACAGAATAGAAAGTGCAGAAATAGACTCAAACATATACCCACATAGAGACAACCAATTTTCAACAAAGATGCAAAGAGAAGAAGGGAGAAATCGTCTTTTTCAACAGTTGGGTCTGGAACAATTGGATATCCATATACAAAAAATTAATTTCAATCCATATCTCAAATTATATAAAGTGGTAACTGAAAATGGATTATATACCTATATGTAAAACTAAATCTATAAATTTTGTAAAAACACAGATGAACATATTTATTGTCTTTGGCTAGTCAAAAATTTCTTAGATATAATAAAAAAGCTCAACCCCTTAATAAAAATATTGATGAATTGGAGTTCATTCAAATTAAGATCTTCTGCTCCTGAAAGATATTGTTAAAAGAGTAAAAAAACAACCTACAGATTGGGATAAAATAATCTAAAATAAGATATCTGATAAAGTTCATGTATCCAGAATATATAAAGAATTCTCAACATTCAATAAGAGGGAATCGAACAATCCAATAAAAAAACAAGTAGAAGATTTAGACATCTCTCCAAAAGACATACAGATGGCAGATATTTACATAAATAGAAGCTAAACATTATTAGTCATTAGGAAAATGCAAATCAGAACCACAATGAGATACTACTACAGACTATTAGAATGTCTAAAATAGTAAAGACTGACCATAGCAAGTGTTGATGAGGCTGCGGAACACTGAACTCTCATTATATCTGGTAAGAATGTAAAATGATGCAACTATTTTTGAAAATAGTGTCCCGGTTTCTTAAAATGTTAAACATACACTCACCATGTGATATAGGCATCCCATTCCTAAGTAATTATATAAAACTTCTAAGTTGCAAAATAATCTACTGTGACAGAAAGCAGAATGGTGGTTACTTAGGAATGGGGGTGCAGGGAAAGGTGGAAGGGAAGAATTACAAATGGCTATGAGGAAGCTTTGGGGGTGATGAATATGTTCACTATCTTTATTGTGGTGATGGTTTCCTGGATGTACACATGTGCCAAAATTGATTAAATTTCCATTTTATGGAGTTTTTGTATGCCAAACATACTTC
>CM053505.1:95412472-95464299 GCA_028627145.1 Eidolon dupreanum | reverse complement strand
GCCCCTGTTCTGGGGCGGGCGGACCCCTCAGCCCTCACTCCGAGGGTCCTCACAGCCCTGGGGGAGAACGCCGCAGTCCCAGGACAGATGCCACGGGGGCAGCTGAAGCGACCGTGACCCTGGGGGAGGGTCAAAGGAGCAATCCGTCGTCTCATAGCTTCTCTTTACGAGTCCGACTAAGACTTTGGAAACAGTGTATTTTAACGGGTTGCTTTTTACTGATGACACTGAGCAGCAGCAGGGAATTCGGGAGGTCCTGAGGCTTTGCGGTTATCTCCCTGCAGGAGTTTCACTTTTCGATCCTCATTTATAGTAATACATTTTACATCTCTACCTAGTATATTTTTAGAATATAATTGTATATATATATATACACACACACATATATATATACACATGTGTGTGTGTGTGTGTGTGTGTGTGTGTGTGTGTGTATAATATATATATAAAATTTCATGAAAGAATACCTACCCTCTGTGGTTCCCTCGTTATGCTATTTCTAATCCATTCTTTAGATTAAAATAATCATTCTTAGATTGACCAGTCCTCACCATGAAGGCAGTTTCAGAAGGCTAAATATAGCACAGACTCCAGAATCACATGCCTCAATCAGCGCCATCTTTCCTGCTGTTCTGCTATATTAACCCAGGGCTACTTGCATACGCGGTCCGAGGGCCCCAGATTTGTGAAATGAAGCAGGAAGAAGTTTAAGCACTTTCCCTTACCCATCCTGTCGTCTGTGTCTATGCAGGCTACAGCCCCTCCCAACTTCCCTCCTGCACCCCACACCTCCACCCCAAGCACAAGTACCAGCTCGCCAGTGTTCAGTCTCCCCCAGGGTTTTCTCATATTTTGTTGTTAAAATTTTGCTCTTGATTTCCCCCCTGCTTCATCCTATAGTTTTCCAGGTTTGATTTGAGGACCAGACTTTGGTTGTCATCTTGGTAGTTATAGGTAAGGTAGTGAATCTATAAATCATTTAAGCAGAATTGACATATTTACAATATTCTGGTCCCCATCAATGACTATAATATACTGCTCCATTTATTTGGGAATTCTTTTACCTGCATCTATCAGTAAACTTGTATAGTTAACTTGTATAACTATGTATACTTATACAAATATATAAAACTATATAACCATATGTATATGATATACATATATATGCTATTCTAGATATGATATATACCTTGTATAGCATACATTATTATTTATACAGTAGTTATACAGATCTCGTACATTTTTGTTAGGCTTCTTCATAGGTAATTTTGGATTTTGTTGCTGATGTGAATGCGGTATTTTCTATTACATGTTCTGATTAGTTACTGATTAGTGGTGGAGGTCTTTATTTTGCTGTAGTGATCTTTCACAGACTCTCTTAAGTCTGATTCATTTGAATATCCCAAGTTTCCTATACCTTTTAATTTTCAAAATAGATGATTGGATTGTCACCGAACACTGTCTTTATTTTTAATATACATGCATCTTATTTATGTGACATCCACAGCTCCGGCTTTGTGTTTCTGTACAGTTATGAATGATAGAGGTAATAATATACCTCTAAGTGTAGTTCCTGATTTTAATGGGGCTGCTTCTAGCATTTCACTTTTAAGTATGTTTACTGTCTATTTTTAGGAAATGGAAGTTCCTCTAATCTTAGTTTGCTAAGACTTTTTACTATGAACTCATCTTGAATTTCTTTAAAAGACTTTTTCCTTACTCATTCACATGATCAAATGTGTTTTATTTCCTCTAATTTATAATGTTGGAAATTACAATTGAAAGTAATTTCTAATGTTGTCATATTTTCATTCCTCAGACAGACTGTTCATTTAATTCACTGCTCTGTTGAATATGCTAGTAATCATCAGAAAAAAATCTGAGTGGCATCCATAATATACCTCATCAGTACTCCTCAAGACTGTCAAGTCAAGGTCACCAAAGATAAGAAATGCTTGTGAAACTGTCACAGCCAAGAGTATACTAAGGAGGCATGATGAATATATGTAATGTGGGATCCTATATGGGATCCTGAAACAGAAAAGGGACATTAGATAAAAACTAAGGAAATCTGAATAAAGTATAGATTTTTGTTAAAAACATTGTAACAATATTAGTTCAGTAGTTGTGACAAATGTACCATATAATATGTTATTAATAGAGAAACTGAGTAAGGAGTATATAGGAACTCTTCAAAGTATTTTTGCATTTTTTCATAACTCTAACACTATTCTAGAATAAAAGTTTATTAAAAAATTTAAAAAGGGGAAATGTAACCTAGATAAAGGATATGTATGAAAAACTTACAGAAAGCATCATACCTATGCGAGGAAAAGTTGAAAGCTTTTAATTTGAAATTGGAACTAGGCAAATATACCTATCACCAATTCTAGTCAATATTTCCATAGAAATACTAGCCAGTAATGAGAAGCAGAAAAATAAAAGAGTTAGAGATCAGAAGACAAGAAACAAAGTTGCCTCATTAGACTAGATGTGAAGAAAGTTTAAAAGAACTAAAGTTAAGCTATTCAATCAATATACAAAAAATAAACTTTTTTTCAACAGTAACAAGCAGTCTAAAAATGAAAGTAAGCAAAATATAATCTGTAACCCATCATACTAAAATATCACGTACCAAGAACATTTCTAGACAGAGTACATTTAAGAACTTTATGGAACAAATGTAAAAAATGCTATTTAGGTAAATTAATGAAGATCTACATAAATATAAAGTATAATATGATCATGGATATAAAGATTCAATATTGTAAACATGTCAGTTCCCCCTGAAATTAATCTATAGATTGACTATAATCCCAATAAAAAGCCCAAAAGGCTTTGTGGGTGAATATATTTATATACATTTATGTATGATACAGGACAATGATTCTAAAATTTAAATGAACATAAATTAGGTCAAACACTCTTGAGATATCAGAAGACAAAGTGAGTTACACTACTAGGTAAGAATTGTTAAAATGCTATAGTAATTAAGTTTATGGTATGGATATAGGAGTTAACAAATAGACCAATGGAACTGAATAGAGCCCTGAAACAGACATCCTTGTATATAGACCCTTGATTTATGAAAAAGGTGAAATTTAAGAGCAATGGGGAAAGTGAAACAACTGAAGATCGATATAGAAAACAAAATGCAACTGGAACCCTCCTGTCACTACAAAAAAATCAACCGCAGAGGAATTAAAGACCTACTTTTAAAATCGTTATTATAAAAATGTTCGACCATACATATAAGTATACAGAATAGTACAATGAACTTTCATATATTCTATCATCTAGAGAGCCAGCAATCTGGGTCAAGTAGGGCATGGATAATGCTGGCGGGGGAACGACTGAAAGAGGCTGGGGACATTGGTCAGATCAAAAACAAAAAGGGTGAAGATGATAGGCATTGGGGAGGATAGGAAGTGACAGCTCCTTCTGCGCCTCCTGTCTCTAGCATCGATGGCCTTGCCGCTTTCATGGGCCTTTGCTTTCAAAGAGCAGTATCTGGTACTTAGCAATGGCTTGGGAGAAAGCTACCTGGGCCAACGATCTGTTCATTTGGTCTCCCACTGCACCCGTCTTTCTGTTGACCTCTGAAGCTCTGGAAAGTGTGTCTTACATCCTCATAGATGTATGACTGACAGCATGATTCCACAGACTCATGACAAGGGCATATTTTGCTCCGGTGAAGGTGTCCTGCAGATCCTGCTGTCTTGCAGAAAACCTTTTCTGTAGACCACCCCAGCCCTCGTCCTGGGGCTTAGGTTACTTAATGGAGCAGTGGAGGGGTCTCTCTCCTTCCTCAGGTCAGGGGTACTTCAAATGGTAATTCAGATCAGGAGCACAGTGGTCAAAGTGCTTCCAGAGATGGTGGCGGAAGGCCTTTCCCTCTAGCACATGAACCACCACCAGTCTGGGCAGAATGTGTCATGGAAGTGACTTAATAAAGTCCCTCCACCATCAAAATGGGGTTTGAAGTTCCTGATCGAAAAGGTATCAGGCTGACTATCTCATTCTCTGAATGAGAATGGGGTCTCGCATAAATAAGGCCACGAGTTCATTGGCTGAGGAGGCCTTACACAAGGAAAGAGTCCATTTTGGTCCTCTCATCCACCCATGGAGAGTTGCTAGCTCAGAACTGGGCCCACCCCTATCTCTGCTCCACACACTTCCTTTCAGCTGCCCTCACTCTTAACAGGACTCTCAGAATTCGGAAACTTTGAGATTCCAAAAGAAGTTTACTTGTAGTTTTGTTAGAGATTTTACTGAAGACTTGGGGCATCTCCAGGTCCACTTTGCCCAAGACCAATTCAGCTACGGCGGGGTTTGCTTTCTTCCTCAGTTTTGGTTTTAGCTGTCAAATGCCGTTAGCCTCTCCTTGTAGCTGAAACTGGCTATAAATCCTCGGTGGTAAAGGTGGAAAGCTCAGATAAGAAAAGTCTTCTCCCAAACCTGGGCACAGCTAGGGGCTGGGTTTCAGCTCTTGGCCTCCATAACCTCTGGGATTTCGGTAGTGTGGCCATTTGAAATAGCAAAGGGTTGTCTTTCCTTTTTTGGGGGGAAGGGCTGAGAGGAATGATTGCTCACCTTAAGCTCCTTCTGGACATTGCACTCACACCCACCTATCATGAAGGTGTGACCTTCAGCCAGTGCAACTGCCCCAGATGGGAGTGGTGGTGATTGGCCCAGAGTGGCTGGAAAGACATTGGAATCCTGTCTACAGAGAGAGTACAACTTCCTCTAGAGGCCAGAAAGCCCTCCTTCGAGAATGGCAGACACACCAAATATAAGTGACATCATATGGTATTTGTCTGTCTGACTTATTTCACTCAGCATAATACCCTCTAGGTCCATCCATGTTGTTGCAAATGGCAAGATTTCATTCTGTTTTATGGCTGAGTAATATTCCACTGTATATATGTACCACCTCTTCTTTATCCAGTCCTCTATTCATGGGCACTTAGGTTGCTTCCATATCTCGGCTATTGTAAGTAACAGTGCACGAACAAACAAAACAGAAACAGACTCATAAATACAGAGAACAAACTGATGGTTGCAGGATGGGAGAGGGGTTGGAGGGCTGGGTAAAAATGACGAAGGGATTAAGAAGTAGGAGTTGGCAGTTACAAAATAGTCATGGGGATGTAAACTACAGCACAGGAAATATAGTCAGTAATACTGTAATGACTACATATGGTGCCAGGTGGGTGCTAGACTAATCAGGGGACCACTCTAAATTTTATAAATGTTTAACCACTATGCCGTACACCTGAAACTAATATAAAATAATATTGATAAAATATTATTGAAATAATAAAATAAATTGAATGTTAACTGTAAAAAACACAATGACAGATACTGTCATTGATGAATGACAGCATTTTAGAATTTTAATGTATGTTGCTGACTCGTGTGTCAAAGTTAAAGGAGAGAAAACTGTAGCGAAAGGAGCACACGAGTACCTCTGAGTGAGGAGAGGAGAAAGCAATGTCCCTGTAAAGATCAAGGGAAACTCCCAAAGGTCCTTGTTACTACGACTTAGTGGTGTGTGGTTGACCTCCCCTGGGTATGTGGCAAACTTGACGCCCTGGCTCCTTACAGCTGGGTCGCGCTCTAAGTTCTAGCTGATGAGTCGTGAGTGTGAGTGACGTGTGTCCTTTCTGACTGCAATGTTTAATCACTGGTGTGAGACACTCGCTCACTTTCCCTTCCTCCTGCTACAAAGTTTGGAGAAGCATGAGCCGATGAAGCTTGTGTCAGCTTGGGCCTGAATGGCTACAATAAGCAGAAGCTTCCTGATGACTTGCGTCGGACACACAGCGTGAGAAGTAAATAAATATGTTTTGGGGTTAAGTCACTGGCATTTTGAGGTTGTCACCACAGTTGCGTCTTTTTAACCTCTCCCGACTGATTAACGAATTGGGCAGTACATGGTCAGCCATTGTCTGGTGAGGTGATGGGTAGAGTCCTTTCTACTCCGGGGGGGGGATCTCACTTCCTGAAGTCCTGGCCCACACCCAACCACAAACACAGTAACAGGAAAAGGTCTCTGGTTAGGTGCGAAATTGCATGTAAAGGAGATAGACCAGCGTTAGCGACCAAGGCACAGACGTGTCTTTCTATCTCTAGTGTTGGTCAGATCTCCAGCAAGAGAACCTACTGGAGGGGACAGAGTTGCTTACCAGCTGCAGCTGCGTTTGTCATGAGGTCGGAATACTCCCAGGCTGCTCCCGTCCAATGATTCAGTGCAGTAGGGATAATAACACTGGCCTGTTCCAGCCTGGGCAGGACCAGGAAGCTCACATAACTGCATGAGCAGATAGCTCAGACCTCTGTACCACCCAGTATGGTTGTAGCAATGACCCCATTCCAGCTGTCACCATATGGGGTTTCTTTAGGCCCTGGCTGCTTTGAGAATGGGCTGGTTTGGTGTGTGAGTACAAGGTGAACATGGATGGCACTCGGGGGTGGTTTTGAAACTGCGTGGGGAGGGGAAATCTTCCTGATGGGCGGAGCTTTGAGTCACACACCAGGCCTGGGGTGAAAATGGGCTGGCTCGTTGGTCAGGGGCTGGGAAAAAGAGACGACTGGAGGAGGTCCCCAAATGAACAGGGTCTCGCCCAAGGGCACACAGAATATTCCAGATAGAAGTGGGGGCTGGGGTCCACTACCTACAGAAAATTTTTAACCTCGGTTCCCCCACGTGGTATCGAAGGGAGACTTTGTAAGAAGCTGGTTTGTAATTGGAACTGAGAAATCTAGAATTGCGGATGCAGAATGTGTTCATTGCAGCAAGTCTTAGCCTGGCCATTGGAAGTTTCCGTTTTATTCCTGGCGCTTGTTCAGCGTGCAGTCGCTGAGCTGCTTCCAGAAACTCCTTTGAGACTCACAACGAATACGTCCACATCCCCTATTCCTTTTAAACGTATCAGTATAAAAATGTGCTTAAGGGTCCTAAAAAATAAAACGTGCTTCAGTCCTGTATACCTTCCTAATTCCCTTGAGATTCTGATCAGGAGAAGAGCTTGGAGAAGACCTGGACTGAGTAAGCGGCGCTGTGACAGTACCAAGGGGCCCCTGGGAGGCCCTCCCAGGGCTGGGAGGAAGCTAGCCAGTGTGGGAGGCTGGGAAGAGGCCTTGCTGGGAGCCTGGAGAGGCTGTGGCAAAGAATCTTTCACCCTGAGAGCTCGGGAAGCTGTAAAGGGGAAAGGAAACCACACCCCCTCCTCTCAACCTATACCTTAGGGTACACATGCAATCAGAGGGCCTCAAGTGACAATCAGACCATTCAAGGGCCACAAGCTCCACCTGGGGTCATGGGCCACCTTCAGATTTGCTGACTTGACACCAAGAACTTAGCCAGTAGAAAAGAACTCAGTGGTTAATAGCGGGCTCCAGGTGTACTGTGAAAACTTTGCACGTCCCCTGCCCCTGCTACATCTTCTGCGTGTACCTGACACCAGCTCCGTCCCCGCCGCCGCCACCACCACCATGGGCACAGCAGCAAAGCAGCCCCTGCAGAGTGTGAATGCATAGCTTTCTCCTGGCCCGCTTTGTGCACAAAAAGGACCAGAGAGGTCGAGCCATTAGGTTAGGATTCCTGTCGCAACTGTTTTCATCGTTCACTTGGAGGCGAGTGCTGACAAATGTGGGCCGCAGCAGGGACCCCTGGCACCATCAACAGGACGTTTTAATGTGACCCTGCATACTTTTTACAACCCCAGCATGATGTCCTCTTCCTGCCCCCCACAGGGTTTCCTTGCTGTTCTGCGCTTCCACGTGGCAAAGGAAGGTTTAAAAATGGAAGTGTCTGCATCGCAAACACATTTGTATTTTGGCACCATAATGGCTTACCATGTCTTACAATTTTCAACTGATTAGAATAGCTTGTGCAAAAGTGTAAACTAACTTCAACTGTGATGTTACTTATTTCCCACCCACTTGAAAACCATGGATTCAGATGTCGCAGTGTAGGAGGGCAGCATGCGGGGCAGGGGAAGGTGAAGGAGAGAAGTGGCAGCCAGAGGCTTCCTGGGCCCAGATAAAGCTCCCTCCCAACTCATCAAAGGAAACACAATGACCCGTAAGCATATTTATTTGCCATTACATGTATTTATTTTTCACCCTTTGGTTATTTACAAACCTTTATTTCAGTGTTTGTCAGAAGCATAATGTTATGTTTCTTCATGCCATCCTTTATTGAAGTCAGAGCTGGTCGAGGTCTTTTTCATGCAAAGATTCACATTGGATCAGGACAAAGAAGGCACCAGGTCTTTTCAGAGGGGTCTCTGCTGCTCCGCCCTCTTGCGGGTGACGTGGGTCCTGGTCCTTCTTTCTTGGTTTTCACTGACGGGGCCCAGCATCACTCTAGACCTGGGTCTGCATTTGTGCTTTTACTGCATATATCATCTGCCTTCTGAAGAATTCCCTGACACTGCCTGTGGCCATTGCACTCCACCTGGCCACCTTCACTTCTGCCGATGACTACTGACCCCAGGGACACGACCCGGCAAGACGGTGGGTGCAAAGGCTCATACATGATGAGTCAACAGAGAAGACCCTGACCAACTGGGACTATTTTATCATTGGAGTATATGAGGGAAACACTGTAACCCCCCCCCACCCTGAAAACCCAACACCGATAATAGAGATTGAATATTGATCACAGGACACTGTACGACACGGCACTTTGTAGGAGAGTCACAATTTCCTTTGATGCTCAGCCCCGCGGTAGGGTACCATGCAGATGGATAGCTTAGCAAATGCATTCATTAGTTAATAGCTCAGAGGGTTAGCTCTTTTATGCACACAACAAGAAATGGTCACGGTCTCAGCAAAACAGCTCTAAATATGCAAAGACTCCGCAGCCTTGCTATTAACAAGATGGCATGGATTGTAAGAATACATTTGACAAAGCTCTGGTAAGACCCAGCAGATCGTCTGTTATCTCTGCAAAGGCACCCCACAGTGGCAGATGAAACAGGCCAGAACTTGGTAGGAAACGTGTCACACATCCCCACAAGAAATTGACACTTTGGAGAGACAGATGTCTTTCCCATGGTGATGAAGGAGAGGGGATTCGAGGGCGAGAGTTAATGATCGCCCATGTGGGAAAAGAAAGGGAAAGTGGGTAGAAGGGTAACGTGGGGGTTGCTCCATCCCCAACTCGACAAGACCCTTCCCTCTGCCCAAGCTCCAGTTTATCCATCACCACAAGCACTCCCTGGCTGGGGCTGAAAAAGGCTCCATGGGGGGGGACCCCAAGAAGCGCCCCGCTAGATGCTCTGTACTTCCAGAGTTACTTGGTGTGAAGTGAGGAGTGGGAGGGGTCGTAGGCAGCCAGTTGGAGGAGGGCGTGTCTGCACGGCTGACAGACAGCTGAGGATGGGGCTCAACGACGATGCTGATGACAGAACACACACAGAACACGACAAGGGGAGATCTGGCAACCTTCAGACTAAAACGATCGAGTCCATGACAAACTCGGAAGGTTCAAGTTTCCGAAAGGCTCACTGCCAAACCTCCACCTCACCTTGACACTCAACCTCACACAGTTTGAGTTGCAGTAGTTTCACTGCTCTCATTGCAGCACAATAGGGCAGTTATACCTTTTCCAGGTATGTCATATGTGTAGCTATGCGGATCTATAAAGCTATTTACAATTGGCCTCTTCGCCCTTGCCCTGTTCTCTACAGTCTTCCTGCGCATTGCTGCCAGAAAACATCTTAAAAGCCCTTTGTCGCCCCCACTGCTCCGGCCTATCACCTCACTCCAAACGAACGCTCGCCTTCCACAGGGCTCACAGGCCCCCGAGGCTCCTGGAAGCCCAAATCCAAACCAACCAATCAACATTTAAGGCTTTCCATAGCCATGATGGGAGATTCAAATGTAGGGTCATGGCTCTCCCCCCAACCTGGGTCTCTGTGAGGAATGTCCAAAAACATAAGAGGCACTCTTAGACATCCCAATAAGCAACTGGCTTATTTTATTCTGTCCTACAAGGTTTGTGTGTGTGTGTGTGTGTGTGTGTGTGTGTGCGTGCATGCGTGAATACGAGTATAAACGCATGTGATTGTGCTTGTGAACATGTGTCTATATGCGTGTGCATCTGTGTATGTCTACATACTGCTGAGGGGGAGCGCCCCGTGTGCGTATACATGTGCGTGTGACCGTGTATGTATCTGTGGGTGTGCATACGTAGGAGGCTGTGTACAGATGCTGTGTGTATAGTGAAGAATAGGAGAGATGACAAGCTGGACTGATCTAGGCAGTCAGTCTCTGGGGCTCCTTAGCGATTCTCTCCCTCTCACCCCACTCACCGTCTCTTGCCCTGGACAGGGTGAAAAGAGGGAGTTTCAAATTCAAGGCTGAAGGTCAGCCAACAACCATCCCAGGATGACTACTAAATTGCCCCCAGCCCTGAATGGGCCCACCACCACCACAGTCCATGCCTATAGCCATCTCCCAGGCACGTTTGGTTCTCTGCATCCAGCTACTGGCAGCCAATTCCCTGGACCATTTCCACACACCACCCACCTGCTTGGGGCTGCCTCCAAGGTCAGGCTTACAAGGCGACTAGAATAAAGGGATAAGTTATAAAGGCTATATATACACAACCGTCCCTGCAGTTCACGAGTTTTCTACGTTATGTTTCTGTTCTCAGCGCGTCTTTCAAGGCACCCCACACGTGTCCTTCCTTTCAGGACAGAGCAAAATGCTCTGCATGCACAGCTTATCTCGCGACTGAGCACTTCCTACCTCAAGGCACTAAATTATCGCTTCCTAGGACTCTAGGACTATGGTCAACTTCTGCATCCTGGATCCAAGGGATAGGAGAGATGGGCAGAGAGAGGAAGAGAGGAGTGCATGGGGACCGGGGGACACCGCTCCCAGAAACAGAGATTGGAAAAGAAACAAGTCACTTAATCAGCCTGGCTAAATAGGCCCCCCTGCCCCATGCGGGAACAGGCCAAGGGAAATCTGGTTGTTCTAGAAGACCCACTAACACACAGATACATTTGCTTGCAGGGGTATTTCCTTTGACACCCATTTAAATCAGAAAAATAAGCATAGATATGCACACGTGCACTTTTACACACACAAAGAACACACCCAAGTGTGTACACACGAGCACACATATACGTAAGTCCCAAGGGGTGCACACAGTCACATATGCATCCACACGTTACGTACGCACTCTTACACACACCGTGATTTACACCAATACACACACAGCTCTACATCTTCAACAGTTGTATGTGAACATAGAACTACTCTGGTGCACGCACACACCCTAGTAGACACAGAAACACGGTTATAAGGAAGGGTAAGTGGCTGAGAGTCGCAGGGGAGGCTGCCGGGGGAGGTGGGGACACGCAGACTGAGTGCTTGGTAAATCTCGCTCTCCCACGGCCTCCACCAATGAGGCGGATCTGCTTGGCAAGTTGGACCACAAGCTACTATCTACTTCCCCCTCAGGAGTCCCACTGGGTGGCAGTCCCCATGTTCCATGGGTTCGGATCACACTGGTCACCAGCCTCTTCCTGCAGACATGCTCCAGGTGCTATAGCATGAGGTCTGGTGACTGGCAGATAACCAGAATCTGGTGGAGCACCCCTTTTAGTAAAAGTGGGGAGAAAGGGGGTGCCTCAGTTGAGAATTAAGGGGATAAGAAGGAAGAGTAAGTGGGGCGGCTCTACCACTCACTGGCTGCGTGTCCTCAAGTTGCAATTTTTTCCCTCGGAACACCGGGGACAGTGTGCTTTGCCTTCCCTGAATCACACAGCTCCTGTGACGGTCTGACGATGTGATAGGTCGGTGAGCTAGTTGACACTGTGCACTAGACGAACAGAAAGGATTAGTATATATAGATTCACGACACTTGTTCATCCGCTATTCTAGATCAGATGGCAAAGCAGCAAGTCAGAACCGAGCGCTTGCTCTGTGAACTAGCGATCAGCTCGGTATTTGACTTAGATGTACCAAGTCCCTATTGTCAAGCATTCTGAAGTGGAAATATAGACGAGAGAATTCCAGTCCCTCCAAAGACACCAGTTCAATCTGGGTCATCTCCAAGCACATGTCACTCACCTCCCCCGTACCCTCCACCTCCTGCTGCAAACACACTCACTTGCCCTGACATCTTGCTCAGCACCCCTAACCACCCATCTATATTCCACTCCCAACCCCACACCATAACACCATACTCACAACACAAGAAAAAATACTGGGGAAAAGGCACTTCCAAAATTCCTCAAGTTCCCTGCCCTTCCAAGCCCAAAGTAGCTTGACTTTCCCCCCCTTAAAACCCTAAGCAGCAGGTGAGCAAGGAACATAATACCTATGAGAAAAAAAAATATTAGAAAAAAATAATGAAAAAGAAAACCTAACCTAACATAACACCTCAGGGGGCCAGAAAAGCCGCCGGAAATGTTCGTGAGCAGAGCTCAGCTCCTTCTTCCGTCCGCCAACCTCGCCTTTTCTCCATCTTCTCCACATTTCCAGGAGCTTTTCTGCACTTATCGGCTGTTAGAAGTCTTTGAAAAGGGGACTCTTCCAGCAGAGGAGGAAAATCAGTGAGCGATCGACCTCCAACTCCTCCCTCAACCCCTCTCCTCCTCTCCAGCTACTGCCCAAATAACCAAAAATAAAACGGAAAAAAAAGAAAAGGCAAAACAAAACCAAAAGTGACTGTGAAAGGAACACAGCCCGGTGGCCCTGCTGCTCTCTGGGGCGCTATGGAACTAAATGACATTCTTCCCCCAGTAAACGATGTTGAACAGCACAAAGGCCAGCGGGAAGAGGACCTGGGACCACTTGTCGATATTAGGGATGTAGCGAGGGCGAAAGATCTTGTGCACAAGCCTCCTGCCACAGGACTGCCCAGGGCTGGGAAGGGAGCTATCGTCAGAACCGAAATCGCTATCCTTCTCTTCGTCAAAGGCCCTGAAACTATCTCCCTCCCAGCTGCTGTCGTCGCCATCATCGTCGCGACGGAGACTCTTCTCGACATCGGGGTGGCCGCGCTTAACGTGGAATCTTCTCGATATGTTGAAGACGTCATCAGACTTTTTCGGGCCACTGCCGGCTTTTCGCACGGACTTCTGGCGACGGTCGAACGCGTGTCTCCCACTGCGGTCGTGACTCTTGTCCAAGCTGGAGCTCTCTCTAGGGTCTTCAACGTCGCGGATCCCAGCGCGGCCACGTTCTTCGGCGCGTCTGAAGGCGTCAATGGGAGGAACGACTTCGCTGCCGTCATCGAAATCACTGTCGTAGATGTCACACTGCGGCACGCACTGGTCAGAGCTGGAGGACACATCGTTCAGGCTTTCTCGGGTGGCCAGCCGGCACCGGCGCGAGGTGGAAGACAGCGAGCTGAAGCTTTCGGAGGAGGCCAGCGGGGCCCGCCTAGAGATGGAGCTCAGAGAGCTGTTTTCTGGGCTCGCCAGGCGGGCCCGCACCGATCCGGAGCGAGAAGAGATGCTTTCGTGTTCGATGGTGACCTGGTCATTCTTTGAGGAGGGAAGTGGAGAGGGACTCATGAAACGGGCAGATCCGAATCCTACGTGAATAAGCACTTTCGGGGAGCGGGGGGGACCCTTCCTCATCAGCACTTGTAATGTGATTGGCGATCTCTTCCCCTGACAGAATCACCTCTTCCTGGGGTCTCTGGGGTGCATAGGGCTGAGGAGCAGGACCCAGAGGCTGTTGTCACATAAGGGAGGGCCCTGGTGGCTGCCGAGCCTGTGTCTCCCTGGGGCAGCTGGCTCCTCTGGAGTGCTGTGTGGCAGACAGGGCGAGGCCACCGCAGGTAGGTGGGACCCGGCTCCCTTTGAAGGAGGGCGGGGTGCCGAACAGCAGCAAATGCCTCGCAGGGCTTCGGGTGTCCGAAGAGCAAAGGAAGGAGGGGCAGGCCAGCCTCTCTGGTGTCTGCCTTCCCCGCTGGCTCCAGCGTCTGCCCCGGGAAGCATGCTAAGTGGATTGGGTTTGAAGGTCAAAGGTCTGAAGAAATCTAGCTCTGTCACATACTAGCCTCGTGACGCTGGACAATGACTGAACCGTATACAAGAGTGATGATAAATTCTACTTCTTTGTTATTTGTAAGGGGGGTGGTTGGGACGCATGCACACGTGTGTGTTTATTAAAGGAACTACTACGAAGTGTGAAAGGGTTAAATGCTAAGCTTAGGCTTAAAAGGCACTCTGGGAAAGCTGATCATCATTTAAAAAGGCAAACCTTCGGCCCCGCCCCCCGGTAGCGATAGCGGGCCATGATTCTTCGGGCTCTCCTGCGTTGCTTGTAAAGGCGCCGGGACCCTCTGCGGCCGTAGAAGACATAGTTGATGTAGACGTATTCCAGCAAGGACAGGAACACGAAGAAGAAGCATACGACCATGTAGATGTCGATGGCCTTGATGCAGGAAAACTGGGGGAGTTTATTCTGCAGATGTGAGTTGATGGTGTTCAGGATGAGCATTGAAGTCAGACCTATAAAAAAGACGGAACAAACAGGTTAGCCTCCTCAGGTGGCTGCAGCTCTTGACAAGCCATCGCACCCATATCCTACAGGAAGGTAGCAAAAGTCATCTGAAGGGGTTCAGCTGTCTAGGCCTGGGGCCGTGGCTCAGGTGTTCTCTGCTCCTCCGTCCCCACCTTCACACCCAGCCTGTGCACTGATGTTCCTGTGACTTCCCACTGCTCTTAGGATCAAGTCCAAACCTCCAGCCGTGGTTCCACAGTGACTGACATCCCAGCCCCATTCTGCCCTATAATGGCCCTTTCCCCCTCTGGCCTTCTAGTCCCTGGGCTTTCTTAAACGAGATCACGTCCCTAGAAAGGGTTTGTGAGCCGTGAAACATTACACAAATAGGAAGGTTTAGTGTAGCACGTGCTCCTAAAGGAGGCTGAGGACTCTGCCCCAGAGATGGAGCCAGATACACTTAGGACCTGAGTTTTTAGGCCCCTTCTCGGTGCTGCTTAAAAACTTTTAACGCTCCCCATCGCTTAGACGTGACATTCCAACTGGAATTTTAAGGTCCTTCCAAGTCCTCCCAGGCTTGCTTTCTGCTACTCTCCCCACTTCCCCAGCTCCTGCTCTAAGCATCCAGTGACTTAGCCCCATGTCAAGACCCCTGTGCCTTTACTTAAGCTATTTCCCATTTTAGGGAATGCCAAGTCTCGTGCCTCCCATGAGCCTTTGAAAAACCCAGTTGGCGCAACACTTTCTTGGTGCGATTTTAGCCAACGAGACCTGGGTCACACTCCCTCCTCTGGGTTCCAATGGGATCTGTCAGCACTGCCCTAAACACTCATTGAAGGCAGTTCCTCTGCAAGTTCTCCGCTGCCTGGTAGAATTTGGATAAGCTGCTTCATTGACGTTTGTTTTATTGTATTTCTGATCTATGTTTACGACTGACTTCTCCATTCATTCATGTATCCAGAAAACAATGAATTCTGGTACATCAGGCCCAACATGGGAAGATCCCAGCCCTGAGTTTTTTTTTTTACGTCTGTCTCCAACGCTGGCCTCTCTGATGGAGAAGGGCCCAGTACCTGTCCGCATGCCTGTGGGGCTGTCCCCATCTCATTTGCTTGCCTGTCACACTGCTCCCAGTACTTTTCCCTTCCCTTCCTCTCAACTTTTTTTCTAAGCAAGGTGGCCCAAATTCCTTTCTGGGATGGGAGTGGGGGAGGACCTACCGACTGTCACCCTGGCTACAGGGCATTCATAGTTCATCCAAAATGACACCCAAGAGGCAGCAGTGGTGAGGACAGTGGGCCAGTAGACCTGCACGAGATAGCTGAAAATGTCCCTCTGGACCAGGAACTTCAGCGTCAGGCGCTCGTAGGAACCTGGCAAGGAGACATGCTGGTGTCAGGGCTGTGGGGGTTTTCGGGGTGAAGTACAGGATAGAGGAGCAGAAACCGATGGGCTATTCAGCCTGCTACTCTAGAGCCTGAGTGGTCTGCAGACCTAACCCCATTTGCTGCCTTAAGGCCAGCGACAGTGGCATCTGTCAGTAAGCCTGTATGGCACAGCGAGTCTGCTCTCTCCTTCCTCCCTCTATGTCACGTGAAGTTTTGAAATGGGACAGACGTGAGATGTTTCAAAGCTGCACATCGATGCTGGGGGTGAGGGGCTGGCCTGAGAGGACACCCGTTTTTATCAAGAGCATGAACCCTTTGCGCCGGCGGAGTGTCAATACTGACCACGTGCTACCACGTGTTTCCTGACTTGCAGAGAGTAAGCCCTTGGGACTTTATAAAGGGGGTTTTGGAAGATTCCAGAACCAGAAAGAAATAGGCAAGGAGGCTGCACAGAGTGTAGAGGTCCAAGGCAGTAGTCCCCAGGCTGTTACCAGGGTAACAAAGGAGGCAAGAGACAGGGGACAAGGAAGTGGTGAGACCTACCTGTGTAGAAAAGCACCTGCTTGTTACTCATTGTCTTCCCCAGGAAGCTGAACCGAGGGATACGTAGGTCCTCGGTCCCCTGGATGGCGTTCTCGTGGCCTTCCCAGTACAACACGATGTCGTCGACCGTGTAGCCATCTGCGACGTGGACAGAAACAGTGTCAGTGAGTCTCAGGAAGCAGGTACAGACCGAATTCGTAGCAGTGCACTCTGTGGAACCCCCAAAGAAGGGTCGAGACCTGCACTTTTGGGAGTTCCTTTGTGTTTTGCCGAGTGTGAGCATGCGGGAGGGGGACACCTGGAAACAGAACTCGTAGTTTGGGGTTTCTCAGCCGGGAAGGAGAGCAAGCGAAGAGATGGGCTCCGACGCACGAGCTCGTGCAGTTTACCCACGGGACTATTGACGCCTTGTAAAGGCCACCTCTCCCCAGATGTCATGTACATGTCTGTCTGTCTATCAAGGAGAGAGAGAAAGCGGAAGTGTGGAAGTAGGGGAGATGTGGAGTCCCTCTCTCTCTGTCAAGTGTGCCTTTGCTTTTCCAATGGCTGCGACTCCAGGTGGGGATGCAGGGGCCACGGGAGGTACACGTACAGCTCTCCACCTCCAGCTTGCAGGTATGCTTGTCCATAGGGAATTTTTCTAGATTCATAAAACAAGCCGCCGTGGTGGTGAGTCTGCAAAGGACAAGCGAGAGGGAGGTAGAAGCAAGTCAGGCCAGGCGAGCTGCCACCCCAAACACCGGAGGCAGAGGCACCCCAAGAACTAAGCCGCTCAGCACCTTCCCACACTGTCTGCACTAGAGCTGGGCCCCCCTACTCCCCCCTTCTTTCTTTCCTTCCTAGTGGAAAAATGAGATGCAGCTGTGTAGGAAAGAGAAAAATTGCATGTGACAAAAAATACGCAGAGACCTCCCAGGACTTAAACAAAGAACGCGCGTGGCATGGCAGGACAGCTCAGGATGCAGAAGCAGAAAAGGGACTTTCTTGCTGAGGAAGCGGCAAGGCCTTCGAGAGGAAATGGTGCCACACTGAAGCGGCCGAAGCCCCAGGTCTGCTGTGGAGTGCTCAGATGCAGTGCTCAGGGCAGATGTCACCAGGGGCGCAAGCCCGTCTTTGCCCACGCGAGCTGCTGCCGTCTGCGTGTGCGCCTGTGAGCATACCGAGGCCTAGCAAGATGCCAGCGCATATAGAGGAAGGACTGACATATCTGAGGTGGGCCATGGGGTGTTGGGTTCCTGAGGGGAATCTGACGTGAGGTCTCCGAGAAGCTGGGGAAGTGGGAAAGAGGAAAATTCCCAGCATCCTCTGCAGTCTCAGCTGGGAGGCTCTGCCCTGCACCTCATCCTGCCCTTCCCAGCTGCTAACCCCGGCCGAGTCCCTTTCAATCCTGAATCCCTTTCAATCCTCGAAGTGACTGCCATTTGGCACAGTGCGTAGGGTGCGTGCACGTGTGCGCACGTGTTTCTCTCCCTTCTATGAGTCCTCCATGCACGCCCCCTTTAAATGACACAAGTGTAAGCAGTGTCCTGTTCCCTGCGAGCTTTCTTGTTTTGACTCCAGTGCCTCAGCCCAGGGGAAAGTGAACGGAGAAAGCAGAGGGAAGCAGGGGGCAGAGAGGAAGCTCCCTAGAAAAGAGGGACCCAGACACAGAGCTGAACCCTGGCAGCTACCTGTTGAAGTATTCGGAGCTAAATTTATCTTTTACACCTTGTAAGAGATGAGGTGACGCTGTGAAGGGAGCCTTGGTGGCCGTCTGCTGTCATCAATAGGCCAGCGAGAAGTTCCAACATGCACATTCTGTGTGTGTACACAGCCACAGACAACAGACACATACTGCACACCCCTGGGCCCCTACGTGATGCACATGTGACCAATGGCAGAGATCGGTCCTCTCTCTCTCTGCATGGCCTTCAGCATTTATGTCTCTCCCCCTCGATGCATGGCAGAGAAAAGACACAAAGATAAATGAGAGAAAGTACACAATACGTAGGCAGAGGGAGAATCCAGGAGGATTTCTTGACAAACAGGGTATTTGAGTTAGGGATCGAAAGATGGTCAGCGTTCAGACTCGTGGAAAAGGCCACTCATGAACAGAAGCAATGGCAGAAGACAACGTGTGGGGAGAGGACAGCCGAGGGTGGTCATGGGAAACCAGCGACGGTGAGTGAGGGCACAGTACAAGCTGTGTGACCTTCTGTGTGTCCCTTGGAGTGCGCTCCTGGCACATGTGGTGGGAAGAAGGAAGCCTACCAGGACGGTCCCCAGGCCCCTGGAGAACTCACCGGATGCCATACCGCACTGTCCCATCTGGATGAAGCTGAAACATGCGATTTTCCACAGTCATGTCATGCACAAAACTATCCTTGCTATTTAGAAAGTAGCAGTCGGGGACCCACAACTTCTCCAGCATGCGATAGTCGAGAGTCAGGTTCTGGTTGGTCTCATGGTATGCTAAACGTGGATCTTTCCAGGTCTGATAAAAGAACATCGTGATGGTATAGTCCTGGTGAGAGAAAAGAAAATCCCAATTGTAAGTGAGGCTGTCCAGCCCTCCACCGTCAGAGGGTGCACGCGCGCAGGTGCACGAAATACATCATAAATATAGATGATTAACGAAACACGTGCAAGGATGTTAAATAATGATAAAATGAACCGTGTGTAACTAAAATCCACTTAAGAAATAGAACATTACCAGTAATTTTCAAGCTTCAATATATCCCCTTCCAAAACCTATTCCTCACAGTAACTATGATCTTACATTTTAATAATAATAATAATAATAATAATGTCCTGGTTTCTTGTTAGAATTTTATTGTCTATGTATATATTTCTAAGAAACGTAGTGGTTAGTCGGACCTATTTCAAGATTTTTTTCCCAAATGGAATCATACTCTACCTATTCATAATTTTCTTCTTTTACTCAACATATATTTGTGATATTCAGGTCGATGTAATTAAAATCTGTTCACTTGCATCACTTGCATATTAGACAACATTCTCTTCTATGGATATACTGTGGATGACATTGTGTCAACACACCATAAATACCAAAATCACAATGAAATAAAAACGGAAGTTCCACTTTACAGCACCGCCAGGAGCAGACGAGCATTTCTCATGCTCCCGTCTCGCCAACAGCGGTCTTGTCTGACTTGATTTTTGCTGTTCTGGTGGGCATGTAATGGGTTCTCATTGTGGTCTCATTTGGCATTTTACTGATTAATAATGTCGAGCATTTTTTCATATGTTTATCTGCTACTTGGTTTTCTTCACAATAGTCAAGTTCCTGTTTACATTTTCTGATCATTTTTATTGTTTTAAATATTCTTATTAACTCACAGGAATTATGTGTATTTTTAACATCAGTCCATTGTGTTGTAAATATGTTAGTCCACTGACTTATCTTTTCACACTTACTATACTGATTTATTTTTTGCAAAACAGAAGTTACAGAAGTTTTGGCTAAACAGAATTTTACTATAGTTGAAGTTACCAGTATTTATTTTTATGGTCTGTGTTTCAATGTCTTTTTAAAGAAGTCCTTAGCTACTGTAAAGGTGCAAAGACAGTATCCTATATTACCTTTTAAAAACTCCCGAAGCCTTTCAACTTTTAAGTCCAGAATCTATCTGGAGTTATTTATTTTTTATTCCAGGTGGCTCTAGTTTCCAAAACCTGTGTTCCCCCATGTGGGCCCTGTTGCAGGTCAGAACTGGAGTTGGCTTATGATCCTGCCCCTTGTCTCATGTACTCTGTCCCCATGGCTGGGGCTGACACACTTACCATAGTTGCTTCTGAGATCTGTTCAATACTGGAGACGTACATAGATATTCCCACAGGCAAAGGGGCACCTACAACACAGGAAGACACTGTTACATGCAGGGCAAGGTAAAGGGGAAGAGTGTGGACTCAGGATCCAGGCCACCTGGGTTTGAATCCCATTTGGACACTTACAAGCTGTGTGACCTCGAGTAAGTTACCCAACCTCTCTGAGCCTTAGTTTCCTCATGGGTAACATGGGGATCATTACAGCGCTGATCTCACTTAGTGCAGGCCAAGCGCTTAGAGAAGGGCCTGGCCCAATGACACACTGAAAAGAAGGAGCGGGGATAAAATAAAGAGAAAATAAGGTGCTGAAGTACTCTTCTAAATGTCTTCCCGATAAAAACTCAGAGGAGCTAAACGAGCTCAGATTCGTGGTGTGTGAGAGCATATTTGTGTCAGTGCACTCACACGCGGGGGAAGGTGTCAGCGCACACGTGTGTGTGTGAGCATGTCTGTGAGAGAAAGTGAGCAAGGTTTTGTGCTTGAGTATGTTGTGGGAGTAAGTGTGTGTGCATGTGCGTGCATATCGGCACGTCGTATGGGAGTGAATCTATGACTGCATTTGTGTGCAAGTGAATGTGCTTGTGTGAGTGAATGTGCGAATGTACGAGTTTGTTAAGGAGCAAAGGAATGTATGAGCATGGGGGTATTCGGGAGCTTGTCTCTGTGAGCATGTCCACGCATGTGAGTAAATGAGAAAGCACATGCAAGCACGCAGGCACGTTGGTGTGTGGAAGTGTATGCATGAATGTGTTCGTGTGCAAGCGAATACATGTGCATCTGTACTCACGAGTTTGTGTGTGTTAATTTGTGCTTTCATGTATGTGAGCATGTCTGTGAGTGAATGTATGACTCTCTGAGAGTATGAGTGGATGCATGTTTGCATTTCTAAATATTTGAATGTTTTTGAGGGAGTGAATGAGAATGTGAGTGAGTGTGCTCTGTGACTGAATATGTGGGTTGTCTGTGTGAGCCTATTTACATGTCAGCATTTCTGTCAGCACGTCCATGTGAATGAATACATGGTCACGTTTCTGTGTAGTGTTTACATGAGTATGTTTGGGCGCGACCATGTTAAGTGCATGAGCTGACGTTTGTGAATGAGAATGTAATTGAATTCGAGTGTGACTGAGTGAGCGTGTTCATTGTGTGAATGTCAATGTGTTTGTGTGACCTTGTTCACATTCAAGTGATAAGTTATCACTCACATACCTGCACTCATCACTTACGTAGATGAGTGTACTAGTGTGAGTGTATGTAAACACGCTCCTGTGCTTCTGCATGTGTGAGCACGTCTGCATGTGATTATACATACGAGCGCACGTCAACATGAGTGGATGTGACCATGTTGACGTGCAAGTGACTCCACGAGCACATTCATATTAGTGTCACTGTACAGATGAGAATGTGTTTGCGTGTGAGCATGCTCATGGATGAGCCTGATTGTGCATAAACATGTTAATGTGGGGATAGGTGTGAGTTGATGCACATTAATGTGTATGAACGTCCCACCACGTGTGTGAGTAGCTACGGATGTTCATGTGAGTGTACCCGTATGTGAATTTCTGAGTGTGTTCACCTGAGTCAGTACACACGAAAGGTGTTCGTGTTAATGTACGGCTCAATGTGTGAGCGCATCTCTGCCCTCTGGCTGTATTTTTGAGGCCTAGGTGTTAGGTAGCACTGCCCACTCAAATGTGAGCCAAGATGTGAAAATCAGTAGTAAAGTAGAAGGGGCTGTGGAAAAATACATTTTTGTTTCCGCATTGGCTCAAAGCTGCCCCCTAACCAGCCCTACAGCTAAGCCTTTATTCTATGCATATTACGTCACACTGCTGCTATGGAAACATGCATGACGCTTGCAATTCACCTGCTGGTTGCAGCGAAGGCTGACTACTCAGAAGCTGAACTGCAAAGAAACGCACCGTTCCTAGAAGCGCATCGTTCCCATCCCAACGCTTCAAAAAGCAAAGCGCTCCTGGGACTCACCATATGAATGGCTGCTGATAAATAAATGGGACTCTGTGGGGGTCCGGCCCCAAAGCTGGCATTCAGGGCTATTGTGAATGATCCCCAACAAAGTGCTATGTAGTGACAGGAGTTTCTAGAAAGGCAGTTCTTTATTACAGCCTTCGGGACCCACCACATGCCTTTAGAAGGTACAAACTGTGTGAGGCAGGCAACAAGCCCCAGAGGCTAAACAGCCACCCCCAAGCACCTCACTGCACTGTCCTAGACTATCGCATGCCACTCAGGTGACTTGATCCCTTACAGTAGCACCCTGGGGACCCAAACACTAAAAAGGACCAGGTGTAGCCCTGTCCAAGGGCTCCCAGGTGAAGGGACACGTGGGAGCTGAAATGCAGTCACCAAGCTATGAGTCTTGGCTCAGGGATGTAGCCTGGTGGGAGGGGACATCTTATGTGCTGGCAGTGGACAGAACGAGATCTTATCTAATGACGTACCCCACATCCCTAAAAGCGTAACAAAAGGGAGCAAGAAGCCTCCAGATCAGGTGTCTAAATGCTATGTCTGGGGTGATGATGCCTCAGCCCATAACCCATCACTGTCCCTCCGTATGGGCTCTGGGAGGCAGGAAAAGTGGAAGGGGGCAATTTCCTTCCACAGAATCCATCAGAATACCCGAGAAAGACAAACGAAGGAATGATGACGAGGTCCCCGTCATCCCTTCACTGTACAGCAATGTCATGCCACGCGCAGGGCTAGATGAAGTCCTCAGGGACCCGCCTTTTGCAACGCTGTGGAGTCCACGCCTCTCGCCCACAAGCAGCTTTGTTATGTTAACTTTCCTGGCTGCTCCTTGAACATGACCGTGTAGTGGGGGGCCTTACAAGGAGTCCTGCTTCCCCCAACCCTGACTCCTCTGGCTCACTGACCGCTCCCCGCCCAATCCAGTAGCCCTGGACTTTGAGCTTACAGCGTCCCCTCCTGTTTAAATGCTAGCAGGTCCTGCATTGTCCTTACCCTCCCACCTTCATCTACTGTTTGGCCAAATCAGAGACCCATTTTTTCTCATATGCCCCAGGCCTGCGTGCCCATAAAGCTTAGGATAACCCAAGAGGCTAGGCACCTCATGTAAACAAATCCAAATCAGCTCAGAGGATGCTGGTGAGGTGCCCTTGAGAGCCAGTCGTACCTGGCCATCCCCAGAGCTTGGTCCTTGCCCCTGCTCCCTGCCCCTGGGTGATTGGTGCAACTGAACGGAAACTGGCGTCACGCAGTGGGGTGCAGGCTGTGCCCCGACACCGGAATTCTCACATTGAGAGAGCCTGCCCTCATCTGGAAGGAGCAAAGGAGCCAAAGGGGACACTATGGAAATGTCCCACCTCCAAGCTCAGTCCAGGACAATCACCTTGTTTTTCAAGGTGGCTAGGCATGCAAGCAAGTCCCCAAAGCAGCCAGCCTTTAGGGCTGAGGCATTCAGTGTTCCCAAGACCTCTATTCATATGTATAAACGTGAGCCATTAGCGCTCATTAACCCATTAGAGGGGGGAGGGGGTTGAGCTCTACCACCCGCAGGAAATGGAGTGCTTTTTCAGGCTTAGCCACTCTTTTTCAGTTTTTTTTTTTTTCTGTCCTTCTGAGCACAAATGTGACTATAATCTCTACTTAATGCGCCCTTCTTTTCCTCTGTCCCTCGTCTAGGTTTCCTGGGTGTCCCCCGGGGCCAGAGAATGCTACTCCTGCTCTGTGGGGTCTGGGTAGGTTGCTTTCCTCTTAAAGCTGTGTGATGGAGGCCATTCCTTTTCCAAGCCGGGAGGCTACGTAGAGATGTTGGGAGAAGCTAATATATTGCTTTCCTGGAAGTCTGTGTGCTTCAGTTTCCTTGTCATTTCTCATTTTTGTGCTTGAGATCTGAGCGCTAGTCTAAGGAGTGTTTTTCTTTCACTATTTGATATTATATATTTCTTGTACATTTGCTGTCCTCTCCACTAAAATGTAAGCTTCTTTTTTCCCCCCACTTTTTAAAATTTTATTTTATTACTTTCAGGTATACAGTACCTTGATTAGACATTAAGGAGTTTGAATTTTATTTGGCAGTTAAGTCAAGCTATCAAAAGTTCCTGAGGTGATCAGGCTGGATTTATAAAGATCGCGCTGCCTGCAGTGTGTTGAATGAAATGAAATTGGTAGAAACTGAAGGTCTGGGGAGAGGAGCAGAAGCAGAAGTGGCCGGAACAGGTGTGTGGGTGAAATAAACAAGACAGAGAAGACCATACCTTTAGTTTTGAACTCGCTGAATGGGGTGACTATCCAGGGTGCACAGAATACGTGCAAGCAGAAGCTCGTGTACCCCTCCCCCCATAGATGGAGCAGAAGAGTCTAGCCCGAGGAGTAGGGTGGGGGGCGCATTTTGTCCACCATACCCATTTCTGTGCTTAACTCTGCCCCAGCAATAGCAGGAAGTGAGCCTCAGGCTCCCTTCTGCTCCATCGTAAAGAAGTGTGAATGGGCAGGCCTTTTGCATAAGAAAGTAGAGAAGTGGGGGGAAATGCCAGGGGTACAGCGAAAGACCTGGGGTCTGGGGGTTTGGAGTGCTCGCTGCAGGCCTGGGGTGGCGGTAGAAGCACAGTGTTGAGCCGGGGGAGGCCCCCGGTCAGCTTACTAGGTGGGGCTAGCTTGTCGTAGCTCTGCTCCACTCCACCTAATTAGTGTCTGGATGTGTCTTACCTCCAAAATTTGGTCGGAGACGGACATCGTATCCCGACAGCACCCTGTCCAGAATCTTGTGAACCACGGATTCGTTTGCGCAATTTTTGCTAAAACAGAGAAGTCACCAGTAAATGCCACATTGCTTCTCAGAGAATAAATGACAAACAGCACACCAGGCGTCGACTTGCCAGGGCCTTCTCTTCTGCGCACAAGCAGACATGTGCTTTCATACATGTACACGTCTTTCCCCCCTCCCTCCTCCCCCCAGTGAGTCAGCCAGAAGCGCAGCAGTGACGCACTCCCATTCCTCCTCCCCCTCCCCTCAGCTTTTTTCCAGAGGGTAGGGCACACAGACCGGTTCCAGGTTACCAGGCAGGATTGGGGGTGGGGAAGAGGGGAGCCAGCAGGGGAAGCAGGCAGGGGAGGGATGGAGGGAGAAGGCAGGTAGATCTGCGCATTATTTCAACCCCCCCCCCAGGAGCCCACCTTGCAATGTGTCTGGCTGCAGCTGACGGGGTTGGCGGGAACCCTCCCTCCCAGGGAGGGGCAACTGGTCGCCCCAGGAAAGGTGGTCTTCTATCCCCAGTGCCCTCCCGAGCTGGGCAAGCCTGTCTACCTTCTCCAGTCCAGTCACATTGCCCCTACCTGGGCTAGGGCCAGGCATTCTGTCGTCACGTCTATGTGAACCTTCCTTTTGCACACTGTTTTGAAAACTTCGCATATGGCATGTGACGCAGAGAGAGAGCCCGGCTTGGGCAGCGGACATTTATGACCCTCGCAACTCCAAACCGTTTCAGATTCTTGGGGTTCAGGGCTGCCTTCAAAAAGACATATACTCGGGGAGCAGGCATGTCTGGCTAAGCGTGTGCTTCCAGCCTGGACGTATCTTGGGTAAGCCCAAATCAGTGGACCCAGCTCAGCCTCACAGAGCCGGCCTTTCCAGAAGTCTCTGATGTGCTCACTCAATTCACCCAGATCTTCAATGGGTCTCTTTTCCCCAAGAGGGGCTTGTGAATTAGAACAGGCCCTGGGTATCAATCACTATGACTCAGAATCTTTGACGCAATGAAGAGGGAGATGGCCCCTGCAACTCTCTCTGCGTATGCGTGTGCGTGTGTGCGCGTGTCCACTAGCGCAGTCTGGAATGTTGGGTTGGGGTTGAGGCCATTGCAGAGATGTCTGCTGGACCCTTGCCCAACCACCCCTCCCCCCCCTTTTTTCTGAATGCGTGCTCACTTCTGGTTTGCCATTTACAAAACTGTCTGCAATCATCTTTAAGAACAAAATTTCATTTTGCATCACTCCAAAGTGTGCACGTTAATTATTTCTGACTTAAAAGCAACGCATTCCCACCTGTTTAAGACCACACGTTACCCATATGCCAGCATTGAGGTTCCCTGGCCACCGGAAACACACGTTTCTGTGTGATCTACATACAAAAGCCGACTGTTTAACATCTCTTCGGATATTCGCAGACCCCAACAAACTTGAAATCCAACACAGGAAAAACCCTGAGGCTCCAAGCGTTTTCATAGGTGTACATACAAAAGCGCGCCCGGTTAAACAGCCTCGGATCTCACTGTCTGGGCTCCCATGAGGTTGACTCAACAATTCCTATCTGCGGCTTCGGAGAAGGTCCTCACCGCTCAGCACGCACACGCACGAACACACACGCGCGCGCGCCTCCACGAACAGGCTAAAATTCGGACTCAAACAGGTGTCTCTAACTGTCTGTGTTTGAGAATTGCCCATCATTCCGTACGACCCCCACCCCAATCCCACAGGTGCCAAAGGACGTGACTGGGAAAAGCCGCTTAGGATCTTAGTCCCTGGAGAGGGATGGCAGACCCTAGGGTGAAGGCATCCTCTCTCCACCCCCGGGACTGCAGTCTGGGCACACGCACCGCTTTCTGGCGCCACAGTAACAGGTGGACTTGAGCACAGAGCTCTATTCCAACCGGTCACCCCCACTCCCAGCCCTCTCCCTCCCCTCCAGGCACCGGCAGGCAGGGCCTGAGCGCCACAGCTCGGCGACTCGGGTCCGAGTCTCCCCTAACCCGCTCCGTCCAAGAGGCCCGAAGCCGCCCGCCCGCATCTGTCGCTGCCCTGCCCAGCCTGGCAGCGCCCGCTTACCAGTCAAACACGTTCTTGAGTTTGGGTGGGGTAGAGGTGACCGCGAGGCGGGGTTTCGGGATGGGACTGGCGCTGTTACCCTCCGAGAGCCAGGTCCTGATGAGAAGCAGGAGCACGGTGGCTCGCAGCACCCCTCGCATGCACATGGTGGTCGCACTCTGCGGGCCGCAGGGCACGAGAGACGGCCGAGCGGCGCGGGGGAAAGGCACGGAGTGAGGGAAGTGCAGGGAGAGAGGCAGCTCAGGGGTGGCTTGGAGTCGCCTCTAAGGAGCGGGTGCAGAGGGACCGGCAAGCGCGGGAGGAGCGGCACCCGCAGCTGTGCCCGACGCAGCGCCCCAGGGACGCGGCCGGCTGCTGCGAGGGTGCGCTCCGTCTGCAGCCGCTCCCGGCTGCGGCTGGGCACCTAGCGGGTCGCTCGGCTGGCTCCGCCCACTCCGACGGCAGCACCAGCAGAACCAATCCGGCAGGTGCCAGGAGCGCACAAAAAGGCGCGCGCTCTTGCCTCCGCCCCCAGCCTGCGCGCCACCGGGCCCCCCCTCCCCTTCGGGCCTCTGCAGTCGTCCCCTGGCCAGTCTCAGACAGGCGCGGGTGGGGCGGGGGACCGGGGAGGGGAAGGGGGGCCAGATGCTGGCGGGCTGGTCACGAATCCGCGGTCAGGGGCGCTGGGTCGCTCCTGCTCTTCCTCTCTGAGAAAATGTAAGATGTGCGTTTCTCTTGGAAAAGCGTGAGCTCCAGAGTTTGTGGGGGTATTCTTTCTTTTTTTCTTTCGGCGGTGAAGGGAATGAGGTGATTTGACTGCCCCGGCTGAATTTGCGTTCTGAAACAGCTGGGCATGTTTGGGGATCAGGAGGTATCTGGCTGCTGCTCATTCCCAAACCGTTGATCGTTTAGTAACCCCACGTGCCTTCCTTTTTTGGGGGAGGGGAGTGAATGAGGGGCACTGATGGGTTTTATGGCACAGCTCCGGTCGTACATAGCAGGAATGCCCCGCCATTAGGATGGAACTTGAGCTCCAGGAGCCCAAGAGTGTCTTGAAGACTTTAATTTCTCAGCGTGCCCTTGGCCCCGAGTTTGGGTCTCCGGGACAAAGCTCAGGAAACTGGGATCACTCTGAGCTGTGACTCCATCCCATAGCCAAGGCATGCAGAATTGAAGTGAGGGTCCATGGCTGACATCATGGGAGGGGGAAAGAAGACAAAGGTCAGCGTTTCAGACATTTAAGGGACTTAGCCTCTGGAGTATGGCCGCTCTAATGCTCCTGCATTCTGACCTTGTCGTGTTGAAAAGCCTGGAATTTTGACTAAAGGGTTCTTATTTTTTCCACGGCTTCAAACACTGTCCTATGAAACAGAGGATCTTAGAGGATAAGGAAAATCCTCCAGCAACCCCCTCTATCCTTCCTCTCTCAGATCCATGACAAAGAAAGTTCCAGTAGAGGTGCCTCAGAGCCATGGGCCAGAAGGACCATCAACAAATAGATCTCGGCCATGTTCACTAGTGGTGAGTCTCCTAAGGAATGTGCAGTGAAAATGGATTTCAAGTTCATTCTTGGTTAGCCAGAACGTTCATGCAGAAATGCAGCCCTCCTCCCCTTTCCCTCAGCACTTGCTGAAGTGAGTCCAGTTGCCTGGTTGGCTGAGCTTCGTTCGCCATAGCTAAGGGTTTAACTCTTTATCTCCGCTTTTTAGAACCATTTTAGAATCAAACCTTACAAAATTGTCTCTTACAAAATTGTGCCTACTTTTAGTGAGAGAGCACCCTCCTGCCTTCCTTTCTCTGTCTTTCCTCCGCCATTGTAGCAAATGCTCTTCTTCCCACACGGGTGCAGAAATAAAAAAGGATGGTGGGTCCAATATGTCGCCGACTGTCATATGCAGGAAGTGGATCACGCGAAGCCATCTTTGGTGCTATTATTTCTGCCCCCATCGTCCCTGGTCACCCAGGCATCCTTGTAGACAATCTTTGCTTGATTAAAGTGGAAGGGCCATCTCAGATCATTTTGTCCGACCATCTGGGTTTTAACATGGGGAAACCGAGGCCTAGAGAATGAAAAGGGATTAGCCACATACAAAAAGGTCACATCACAGTAGAGGCCAAAACTAGAATCCCCATTTCCAGATTTGCCTATTTCTAGAACTTCATGCTTTTGAGTGTGATTCAGCTTTGACTGGAAGTTCAGCCACTCGCCAGCAGGTGGTAGTAGGTTTATTTAGATGTGGGACATTTCTCAGCACCCTGGAATCACATTCCACAGGCAGTAGGTCTCTCATTTATCAGGGAAAACAAGACTGGAGCTTGAAGTTTTATTCCTAGGTATCCTCGTGACTATGGAGATTGCCAAAAAGTTGTTGATGATGACGAATTCACTTCCGGACCTGACAACACAGAGGCCCCTCTTCCGCTTCTACTCTCCCTAAAGGTAATGCTTGCTTGAAATTTCTAACCAACAAGACGAATCGCCTGAAATGGAACAAGAAATACAAAAATGCCACTATATTTTGTACTTGTTGACGTATAGCTAGTTAACTTAATAGAAGATCTGTAAATATAAGTGTTTAACAGATTTAAACCTGAGTATGGGATTGTGGTGTAAGACATAGAGCATTGTCTTGGAAGTTAGCCTGTCTGTGTCCTGGATCCAGGTCTGCCACATGACAGTTTGGCTGGACTGTAGGGTAAGTTTGGAGTAAAACGAGAGGTAAAAGAGGTAAGAGGAAAGGATTAGGCAGAACCTGACCTAGTGAGCACTACATCCACAGTGCACGATAAACAAATGAAGCGAGAAAGAGAGTTTTGTACCTGTTGTCCAAACTGAGGAATTCGATTTTTGTTTTAGAGTCAACCATAAGCTTTTGAAGTGTCTGTACAAGGGAATGACTTAATCAGAGCGGTGCCTTTGAAGAATGGCTGTTTACTTTGGAAAAAAGGGACTGGAAAGAGGACAATGAGAACAGTTAGGGTGTCATATACCTCTGCTTCTGGTAATGGCAGCCTAGGTGATTTGAACGAACTGTCCAGATGAGGAAAAGTAAATATACTGGGTGAAGTATAGGAAGAAATCTTTTTTCTCAAAAGCTAAAAATAACGAGGCTAATTTATAGATTCGGTGAAACCCCTGTCAAAATTTCAAAGGCATTTTTCACAGAACTAGAACAAACACTTGTAAAATTCATACAGAACCACAAAAGACCCCCAAATAGCCAAAGCAACCCTGAGAAAGAAGAACAAAGCTGGAGACATCACAATTCCTGATTTTAAACTTTATTATAAAGCTATACTAATCAAAACAGTGTGGTATTTGACTTAAAAATAGACACAGAGATCACCAAAACAGAAATGAGAGCCCATAAAAAATTTCAAACATGTATGGTCAACTAATGTTTTACAGGGAAGTCAAGAAAATGCAGTGGGGAAAGGATAGTCTTCAATAAATAGTGTTGAGAAAACTAGATAAACGCATACAGAAACATGAGATCAGACCCCATCTTATACCAGGCCCAAACAAACAAATAAAAAAAACTCGAAAAGGGTTAAAGACTTAAATGTAAGACCTGAAACTGTAAAACTTCCGGAAGAAAAGATAGGGATAAAGCTCCTTGACATTGGTCTCAGCAGTTATTTTTTGGATGTGACACCAAAAAATTATAAGCAATAAAAGCAAAATTCCAAAAAAAAAAAAAAAAAAAGAAAAAAAGACTACATCAAACTAAGAAGCTTCTGCACAGCAAAAGAAATAATAGGCAAAATAAAAAGGCAAACTACAGAATGGGACAAAATATTTGCAAGCCACACATCTGATAAGGAATATATAAGGAACCCACACAATTCAATAGCAGAAACACCAATGATCTGATTAAAAATTGAGCAAAGGACTAGAATAGATATTTTTTTCCAAAGAAAACATGAAAATGGCCAACAGGTACATGAAAAGGTGCTCAGCATCATTAATCATCAGGGAAATGCAAATTAAAACTACGGGAAGATATCACCTTCTACCTGTTAGAATGGCTGTCATCAAAGGGACAAGTGACAACAAATGTTGGTGAGGCTGTGGGGAAAAGGGAAGCTTTGTGCAGTTGCTGGAAGTGTACATTGGTGCAGCCACTGTGGAAAAGCAGTGTGGGGTTCCTCAAAAAAATTAAAAAACAGAACTACCATATGACCCAGCGGTTCCACTTCTGGATAATATATCTGAAGAAAATGAAATCAGGATCTCAAAGTAATACTTATACTTCCATGTTAATTGCAGTATTATTTACAGTAGCCAAGACAGAAAAACAACCTAAGTGCTCATCGATGGACAAATGGATAAAGATGATACGGCATATACACACAAGAATATTATTTAGCCATAGATAAGAAAGAAACCATGTCATTTGTGACAATATGGATGGACCTTGAGGGCATTAGGCGAAGTGTAATAAGTCAGAGAGAGAAAGACATATATTGTATCTTCTCACTTATATGTGGAATCTAAAAAAGCTCAACTCAAAGAAATAGAGAGTAGAACAATGCTGGCCAGGGGCTGGGAGTGGGGGAGGTGGGAGACATTGGTCAAAGAGGACAAACTTTCAGCTAGAAGATGAATAAGTTCTGGGGACCTAATGTACAACACAGTGACTATAATTAATAATGACGTATAATATATTTGGAAGTTAAGAGAGTAGATCTTAAAAGGCATCGCCACATACACACAAAACGCAATTATGTTAGGGGATGGAAATCTTAACTAACCTTATTACAGTAATAATTTCACAAAATACACATGTATCTAATCACCATGTTATACACCTTGAACTTTGTTATGTGTTAATAATAGCTCGATAAAGCTAAATAAAGCTAAAATAATGAGGCTAAAATCTAGAAGACAAGAACCCAGCAAGGGAGGTTCCTCACTAGAAGCCATTTTTTCCCTGAGGGCATTTGATGAATGGAAGAGAGTTGTGAAACTGAGCTCTGGTTTTGGTGGCCTCATGAGCAAAGGAGACAAAAGTTGAAGCCTAAGGCTCAAACAGGTAAGAGATTTGATAAACCTTCCTGCCACTTTAGTTCTTACCCTGAGTTCTTACCCCTTCAGGATAATAGTAAACCGGAAGTAATCAGCCCTTGCATGGACTTGCAGCCTAGATACCCATCATCTGGGTGGTCTCAGGAACCTGAAACCCTGAACTTGGATTAAAGTGGCCTTGGACAGATCGCATCACCAGGCATTTGTCAGAAGCAAATGAACATACTCTTTACAGGAAGGTACTGTCATCCTAGGCCTGAAATCATTTTTACGAATAATTTTCTGTAATATATCAGCACACAGTTAAAATAACTAGGAACGCAAAGGAAAAATACAGTGTGAATTACAGCCAGCAGGAAAAAAAATAGATGATAGAAACAAATTCACAAAGATTTCAGGTATCAGAATTATGAGTCACAGACTAAAACTATGATTTACCATATTTTGAAAAAAAAAATCTTGAAGTTTTCTTCAAGGAACAGAAAATGTGATATAGCCAATTTGTAATGGAATCAACTAGAACTAGAAGTAAACAATATAACAATGAAAATTGAGAATTTCATAGATGGATGGGTTTAAGAGAAGGCTAAACACAACTAGAGAATTATTGAATTGAAAGATAGGTCACAAGATATCATCCACAGTTCTGCCTGCAGAAACAAATTGTGTGAAAAAAAGAAAAAATTGGAAAAGAAGCACAAGGATTGGAGTGAAAAGATCTAACACACATTTATTCGAAGTCCCAGAAGGAGAGGTGAGAGAAATGGGGAAGATGATGGCTGAAAATTTGAATCCACAGGTTTCAGAAGCCCAGTGAACCTTACTTTGGATAAATAAAAATAATTCCGCATGTAGAGCCATCAGAGTAAAAGTGTGAAAAATCAGAGACAAAGAAAATTATGATAATGGTCCAGGTTTCAGGTCCCAATTGATGGCACAGATAGGAGGGATCGAGATGAGGGGATGGAAGTTAGACCCTGGCTTTTAGAATGCCATTGACTCAATTTTCCCATGAAATACAACTTGATAAAGGTGTTATCCATTTTATTACCAATTAATAAAATATATTGTTAAAAATTTGATTATTTAGAGCAGTCTGACACATAGAAGCCCTCGCCAGTTGTCATGCTTGGAAAGCCATCTTCCTATAAGTATGTTTCTTTCACGTCATAGGCTGTGAAGGATGCAAGTCTCTGTGCGTCAGAAATGCCAGTTGTAACAGAGTTCTAAGTCTAGAGAAACGTGCTTATATATAAGGCTTTCTAAGAGAAAGGAAGATAAAAGTGCATTTTTGTAGAAGCACTTCCTTTTGCTTACCCGTCCTCCCCCCGCCAAAAAAAAAAAAAAAAAACTTCCACTCTAAGAAAAAGTATATAAAAAATAATTCTGCACTTCCCAGGGTGTCTTGCTATATGCATCCTCCAGGCTTGACCATGCGCACTCACGCACTGGGCTGTCTGCTACTGGACCACAGTTCCATTCCTGCAGGGGTTTATGTTTAACGAACAGCCAAACATGCAAGGAACTGTATTTTGAGAGAGTGAACTGATGACTTGTTACTATAGTTGTTTATACAAAAACTGACTGACTCAATGGCCCTCTGTCAGGGACGGCCACGTAGGTAGGAGCACAGGTTTCCGTGGTCTCCTGCATCGAAGCTGAAGACAGCCATGTATAACGTCTTCGAAGAGGAACTGCAAGTGTTTTTGATCAAACTCCTTCATGAGGGACAAACGTTCTTATATATCCCCTGGACCCCCACCCTAAAAACTGTTTCTCTAAGAAGCAATATTGAGAAGGTAGGAAAGCATTCTCTGTTGCCTCAGCCCAAGCCAATCAGAAAGTTGTCCAACAGGGAAGACATAAACCTGCCTTTATTTGTGGCATGCAATACGTCAACAGCAACTTTGACCGAGTGTTATTGAGATAGGAGTTGCCAGAATTTTGATTTGTAGTTTGCAGGATTTCATTTTTTCTGGACATTTACAATTTGTGTAGGTCACAGCTTTCTCCCTAACGTCTGCAGAAACCTACCTTTTAATATATAGTATCTTCAAGTGTCCCCTTCCCTGACCAGTGTAAGGCCAGGAATAGGAAGAAAGCTCCATTAACTCTAAGGTTTTTCTCCCAGGTACCGGTTATAGCTTGTGAGCTCAAAGGGCATTTACCTACAAATCTGAAGACCTAGATTGGAGCGCCATCTGAACCTTAGTTCTCTCATCTGGAATATGGAGTGATAATAATGTTTATCTGTAAATGAAACAATCCTGACAGGAGGGGAGTCCTTATGCATCCAAACTTCCTGGCCCTGGGGCTTCACCGCGTGTATTTATTTCCATAGCCCCATCAGATTTCTCATGTCCGTCAGGAAAGACTGCTGTCATTACCACTGCTAGCCGCCAGGTGTCCTCAGCTTTCTTGGTCTAATTGTGGACTGACTCTTTCCGTTTATTTAATTGTTTCTCTGAAAACAGGCAAGACAGGCTGACATTTATGAAAAGCATCTTCTTCGCAAGCTCAGTGAAACAGAGGGAGATAAACAAGGGAGCAGAGCTCCTTCTGAGGGAGGAGGTTTTACTGCACAAATGGATGGACCTCTATCTATCTCTATACTGGGGTCCTGGTTGTCACCAGCTACTCTGCCTCTGAGCGGAGCTGCTGCTGGCTGGCCTTGGGTACCCGTGCACCTGTTCCCAGGGGGTGAGAAGCGGGGATCCTGTACACATGGCGAATGGGTAGCTTCTGGAGTCGTGCAAGGCGCAGCCTCTGTGGCCATATGAGGTCCCTCAGCTGAGAAGGGCTCCTTTCTTATATGCCTCCCAGAGCCCCCCTGGATGTCAGAGGACCCACACTACAGTCTTGAACCTGTTCTAAATTCCTTTTCAGTTCCACTCTCCTCGTGTGCCACATTTGGCTCCTAATTATTGTACACTTGTGTCCTTAGCCTGCTCTTCCCTCAGGTTAAGTTCTACCAGCGCAGGGGGTTTCCTTTGAGATGGTCTTATGATCTCAATATAATCTACACGAGTGGTAACAACAGTCATTCATAACGAGGCATTTAATCTGTCAGCAACCCTTTCAGCAACTCTCGTACTTCCCCAAATTGCTCAAAACAGCCCTTTTCTCCATTATCTCTGAGGCGGAGTTGGTAGTGCTCATTAAGTATTCCACATTCTGCCTGCATTCCCTGGTCCCCTTTCATTTACCTGGGGCTGTGTGACTCGTCCTAAATGACACCAACATAAGTGGTGTATATCATTTCCAGGGGTGGCTTTTAAGAGCCAGCGTATGAGCCATAAGCTTTCTCTCCCCTTGCCCTGGTGATGCTGAAAGCCAGATATTAAAATGGTGACATTAAAGATGGAACATAGACGCTGAGTCCTCAGGTAGAAGAGAGCTGACGACTTGCATCTGATATTGTGTGAGCTCAAAATCAAGCTTTGTTATGCTAAGCTGCTGAAATCGGAGGATTATTTATTATTTTTTATTATTTTATTATCAATATATTATTATATATTAATAATATATAATAATAGCATATTATTATTTATTATTTTAGCAAAGCCGAGCCCATATTGATGAATACTCCCTTTCTCTAGCACTCTTCCAAATACCTATGCCGTTATTATAAAGGCCCACTGACAATTCTTTCTGCTTGATATTCCAAGATCATCCTAGTCTCCTGAAAATATGGTCCTTTTTGGGTATTCTTAATCTCTGTGAACTGGTTCTCAGTTGTGACCTGATAGTGACTGAGAATTCATCTATGTCATTTCTTTCTCTCTCCACCCTCATATCCATTCATTCATTCATTCATTCATTGCCTATTTATTGAGTACCTATTATGTGTCAAATACTTTTCTGAGAACTGGAACATACAGTTTTGTAGGAAAAAAACAAAAACCGGTCAAAAATGCCTGCCATCATGGAGCTTACAGTCTAGGACGGGAAGGCAAACAACAAGTGTAGTGAATAAAATATCTTGTCTGTTAGATGATGATAAATGCAGCAAAGAAAAAAAAGCAGGGAAGTGGGAATAGAGAACATTGGATAAGTGGGATGGCGGTGATTGAAGGATGAGGATGTTATTTTAAATAAAATAATCGGAAAAGGGCTCATTATGAAGGTGGCATTTGGACAAAGAGACCTGAAAGAGGAGAGGGTGCCAGCCAATCAGACATCTGGGGAAAGGGGATCCCAGGAGAGAGAACGGCAAGGGGAAAGGCCTGAAGGTGCAAACTTGCTTTGTGTATTCAAAGTAGAACAAGGAGGCCAGTGAGGCTACGAGGCAGTGAGGAAGGGGGAGAGGACGAGGAGACGAGGCCAGAGTGCAAGCAGGAAGGACAAACCGTGCAGGGTCTTGTAAAACACTATGAGAACTTTGACTTTTATGTGGACCCAGCTGGGAAGCCAATGGCGGATTTTGAACATAGGAGTGATATGACCATATGTATGTTTTAGAGCGGAATAGGTTATGGGAGGCAAGGGCAAAGACAGGGAGGCCAGTTGGTGGCAGACAATGGGCTCAGACCAAGATAGTAGCAGTGGAAGTGGTGAGAAGTGGTCAGATTCTTTTCAAAGTAGGATCAAAAGGACTTCCTGACAGACTGGATGTAGGATATGAAAAAAAAAAAAGAGGAAATCCAAAAAGACTCCAAGAGTTTTGGCCTGACCAGTTGGGATAATGAACTTGCCGTTTATGACCTGGGAAGAAGTTAATGTACAAGGGAAGCCAAGGATTTGGTTTTGAACATTAGAAGTTTGCTTTGACTGTTAGGCGCCTAAGTGATGATGTTAAATAAGAATTTGAATACATGATATTACCCTTCTCCGCCCAGCGCATATTCACTCAAGCTTTAAAACTCAGCCCAGCTCTTATGAAACTTTTCCCAACTAGGCAGGCAGAGATAACTCCTTTCATTCTCCAAGGGTGCCTTTGACAGTCGTCTAGAATAGTGTTTTGTTCCCGTATTGTCGTTATTGCTTCACATCTCTCTTCCAAGGTGAAGTGCGAGTTCCCATAGTCGGGGGACTTCTTCTGACTCATCCCATGGCTGCCTGGAACCCAGTCTACAGTCTGCCTTAGAATGAGCACTCAAGAGATGTCTGTTGAATGAAGCATCCCAGAAATGGAGATAGGAGGAAATTTCCCAAAGCTGGAGTTCATGGACGATGAGGACTTGGAAGTGGCCATCGTGTTTATTGGTTAGGGAGCTCAAAGGTGACTCTTGGGAGAGCGGAAGCCTAAGTGCCCTATGTCAAGGAGTCATTTCTGCTATGTGGCCTCGCTTGGCTTTCTTTTTTGATGAAAGGGATCCAGATTTGTATCTCTAACTATACCTCAGAGAGGGCACCCTCTTCCCAAAAATAGATATTATAACTCTTTCAGTGGGTAGGATTTATAGGCAGACATGGAGGGAACGTAAGAGTCAGATAGATTACGGGGCTCAAATCCCAGATCCACCACTCACCATCTGTATGACCTTGGACTGGTCACTTTCTCTATCTGATCCTCAGTTTTCTCATCTGTAAAATTTGAGGATTAAGTGAGATAAAGATGGTAAAGCACAAAGAGTACTTACTGACACAGTAATTGTTGGAAAAAGTGAATACGAGATATTCAGGGAAAGCAGAAGATGGATTGCGCTCCCCGTCACTGTAGATGTTCAAAGACAGACTACAGCCATATTGTGAAGAAGATACTAATGATTGGATCAGCTGAAAATTGAGATCCTAACTAGTCTTGAGTTTTATATATCTAAGAATCCCAAGTGGTAGAAATGCAGACACAAAGGTGGTTACTGAGACTACTCTGCCCAGATGGGGTCTTTCTGGAGTGGTTGGCCTGAGGGTTAGAGCCCATGACATCTGGTGGCCTGTGCGCATGCCTCAGCATCATTTTTTTTGTGGGGTGGGGGCAAGGAGCCTGGGGTTCCGGTACTGACGCAGATTTGAGAGTATGTTGGCAGCTGCGCTGCCTGCTGCTGCCCACCCGGCATCTTGCCTCAGCGCTACATTTGCTTCCTAAAATCAAAAAGCCTCCAAAGTGGCCACAGGTTCATTTTCGTCCTCGACTCCGTCCACTGGGGGCTTTCCATACTAATCTGTCACTTACTCTCGCAATTTTATCACCATCGACTCCTGGTTGGGGGAGAATGTTGCAGGATCTGGTACAGGGAGAAAGAGAGTTTCTTGAATATCTTGGCTTTGTGTGTGGCTCACCATCTTTTTTTTCGATTTGACCTTCGAGACGATCTCCATCATGCTCTTCCCCGTGTGCTCCTCACATCATTGCTCTTGCTCCCAGTTCTGGCCTTCATGCCTGGCTTGGACACTTGCAATAGCTTTCTAATTGCTTTTCCCTTTCGGTGTTTGCTCTCTCTTTAATCCATTCTGCATTCAAACCATTTGGTGTCTGATTCCAACCTACCCTCTTAGTTCTCTCCTCCCCCTCCTTCTTGTTAAGCATACCCCACTTCCATCCAAAGGGGCTACTGGCCTTTCCCTGAGCAACCCCTTCTTGGTGGATATTCACTTTGCCATCTTGATCTGTCAAAATCCAATCTATCTTTTAAGCCCAAGACCATATACCCTTCTCCTCGAAGCCACCTGTGAGGGCTCTGTGTGTGTACCGCGTGATTTCTATGTGCCCTGATCACAAAATGCCTTTTACTGGAGCTCTGTGTGTGCATGACTTATCCGCCTTAAAAGTCTGTGAGCTTCGTTTCTCTCGTCATCAGCTGCATTCTCTCCATGTTTCTTCTCATTTTAAAAACAAAACCCTTTTTTTTTTTTTTTTTTGGTCCACCATAATTTCTCTTCCTGAATCCCTATCTCATTTGACAAATAAACAAACCCAATAGGGATTTGTGTGGCTTGTACTGAAAAATAATTTGAATACCTGACATCCTAAAAGCACAAATTAAATAAGCCATTTTAGGTACTAATTGACAATGTAGAATTCTGAGTGTGTGTGGGGGAGGAACCTCAGGCTACAAACGATCGATTCCACTGAATGTTGCCTAAAGTTGTTCTTAATTAATGAAAAAGAAGCCACATTTGCTCCCCCGCACCCCTTTCTCTGTCTTAGAAATGCCAAAACCAAGGGAAAGATTGCTTAAACTATTTATTTCGTTCATTTCTTAGCATCTGAGCTTGACTAGCTTAAGCCTTTGGTTTGCTCTTGGTGATTACGGGTTTTTTAAGAATCGAGCCTTTCTCTAGTCTGCTCTGAGGGATGTGGGCATATTGCATTCATTTAATCCCTTGAATTTACAGAGCACAGAGATGAGCATAGCATTTATTTGGGTGGCATGAATTTCCATAAAACAAGATGACGGTGACCCACTGCGGGGCTTCTGATGGCTCTCGTGTTCCTGATGCTGTTCATGGGAACATTGCCTGTTACAGTAAATTGGTTCCTCTAGATATTTCTTTCATGTGGAGCCTATTGAGTCGGGAACATGAAAGACCAACATGCCTTAGTGGACAAACAGCCACCATGGCTACGCTTGCTAACATCAATCCCACTAAAGTGGGGGACAAATGGTTTTCAGAACAGGGTGTGCACATGCCCTAGTGCATAACCTTATTCCAGCAGTTATTAGATCTGTGAAGCCGTCCATGCTGCTTGGGGGCGGGGCAGCTTTGGGGATAAAGTCAAGGCGAACTTCCTCGTGTTCCATTAAATATAAACATGTTAAGAGAGCTTCTTTCCAACGAGATTCATCATTAGGAAGCTTTGTTTATTCAGAATTTCACTTTAGGTTCACTTGGGTTTATTTCAAAAAATGGAAATGCTAGTCCAGACTGACTCTGGAACTTCATTTACAAAATGGACTCTCGATCCTAGCCCCTTAGAGAGAAAATGGCCGGGACCCCATTCCAGAGGATAAATAATAATAATTTAATACTCACAGCAGCCCTGTAAGCTAGGTATTGTTTCTCAGCTAGGAGCGAAAAGTGTCAGAGCTTAGGTTGGGATTCTAGACCGCGTGGGTTTGAATCCAGCCCTGACACTCACTAGCTATGTGATCTTAAGCAAGTTACCTAACTTCTCTGTGCCTCAGTTTCCTCACCTCTAAAGTGGGATACTAGGACTTCCTCATAGGGTAAAATGATTTAATATATGGAAAATACTGAGAACAATTGCTGAGCATGACACGTTCAATGTGCAAGTGACAGGAAATCTTTTTTGGGAGTTAGATGGCGATTTGCTGGCTTGCCAGTCAGACAAGTGAGATGAAGGGAAGGACAAATGGGAGTCACTGGAGCAGTCTGACCTTATGCACAGATCTTGAGATGAGCTATGTGATGCTGGCGAGGGGGCAGGAGCAGATGTGTAGAATGCAGGCTGGGGGAACCAGTGCCTGCGATGTGTCCCAAATTTGTCTGCCCCATCCCAAAGCTCCTGGAGTTCAGGAGATAAGAAAAGGACTTTTCCTACCTCTGCCAGGCAGACTCCAGGAAGAATTTAGAATCTCAAGTAATAAACGACTAAGCTCAGTGAATCACAGTTTATTATTAAGCTACTAATTAATCTTAATTTAGATGTGGCAATTTACAAAGCAACTGACTGCTCGTCATAGATTTGTTTTGGGGGACCTGGAACACAGTTGCTGGTTTATCTATTAGGGTTGTCAGAAACCTGAGTCACATGAGGCTTGTCATCTTACTCTGGAAATTTCTTGTTTTTGTTTGTTTGTTTGTTTTTTAATTTTTTTTCCCAGCATAATGAAATTACCCTGGAATTTCTAATGATTTCACTTGGTGTTTTATTGTCACTGTGCAATTGAAATGTTTCAAATACGGTTTTGTTCGAAGCTCTCCGCCCACGTAGGACTAACGGATGTCTCCCTTTTACTTTCTAGAAGCACTTTCACGGCGGTTTCGACAGCAGTAGCCGCAGCATTTATATCCTATGTTGTCATCAGCTCCATCTCAGATATCAACGTGGACATGACTTTGGTTCACGATGGATCACAAAGACAAAAGCCAGGATTTCTTCATGTTTCTGGTTTGATAGAATGAGGTATAGTTCACTTTAAAAGAACAAACAGGCCCCTGTAGAGCAAAGGAGAAATTCAGCCCAACACAGCATTCTTCTCAGCTAGAGTAAGCTTGGCTCCCACGCCCCTCACTTGGAATCGATGTCCAGTTTCTGGCCACCCAAAGGACTTCACAGTGCACACTGGAAAATGCAGCACCACCCAGCAATGCTGGCAGTGAGCAAGAAGTCACAAGAGCCCCTTAATACAGAAAGATTCACCAGGCCACTGAATAAGTGGACTCGGAGTGATATGGTATTTCTTTATCCGTTCTTTTCCTTTCTTTCTTTCTTTTTTTTTTAAATAGCAGTTTTATTAAGTTTTAATTGACATACCACACAGTTCACTCTTTTAAAATATACAATTTAATGGATTTTAGTATATTCGCAATGTTGTGCAATTATCCCTCTATCTATTTCGTCACTCCCAAAAGAGACCCCATAGCCATTGACAGTCACTTCTAATTCTTCCTGCCCCTGGGCCCCGTCAGTCTCTAAACTTCCTTCTGATTCTATGAATTTGTCTATTCTGGACATTTCATATAAACAGAATCGTACACTATGCGGTCATTTGTGGCTACTTTCACTTAGTACAATGTTTTCAAGGTTAGTCCATGTTGTACCATGTGTCAGTACTTTGTTCATTTTCAAAGCTGAATAGTATTCCATTGTATAGATATGCTTCGTTTTATTTATCCATTTGTCAGTTGATGGACATTTGTGTGCAGTCCACCTTTTGGTTAGTGTGAAAAGTGCTGCTACGAACATTTGTGTATAAGTCTTCACCTTGTACCCACCTTGTCAAAACATTTGTTTTCAATTCTCTCAGGTATATATACCTAGGAGTGGAATTGATGGATCTTATGGTAATTCTACATTGAACTTACTGAAGAATCACCACCACCCTTGAATTCCTGAAATAAATCTCACTCGGTCATGAGGTCTACTCCTTTTAATGTGCTGCTGGATTCAGTTCGCTACTATTTTGTTGAAGACATTTGCATCTATGTTCGTAAGGGATAGCATTCTGGTTTTCTTGTCTTGTCTGGCTTTGGTATTAGGATAATGCCTACCTCATAAAATGAGTTAGAAAGTGCTCCCTATTTTTCTTTTCTCTTTTTTTGAAAGAGTTTAAGAAAGATTGGTGTTAATTATTTAAATATTTGGTAGAATTCCCCAGTCAAGCCGGTTGGTCCTGGAATTTTCTTTGTTGGGATGTTTTTGATTACTGATTGAATACTTTTACTTGTTACAGGTCTGTTCAGATTTTTAATTTTTTTCTTGAGCCAGTTTTGGTAGTTTGCGTGTTTCTAGGAACTAGTTCACTCATCTCTTTCAGCCATTCTTAAAACAGTATTTATTGAGATAGCACAACGGTCCGGAGGCACTGCACCATACACAATCGGGTACATGCTTTGCTTCTGAGGAAGTGAAAATTTGGTAGAAATGTAAATGATGAAACAAGGGATTCCAGTACAATGTGATGCTCTGATATACATAAGATGGTCTCCTAAACCAGGAAAAAAAATCCTCAGGGGTGGCTGGGATGGATGTGGTTGGAAATATTTTTAAAAATTTTTTTATTTTTCAATTCGAGTTGACATTCAATATTATTTTATATTAGTTTCAGAGGTACAGCACAATGGTTGGACATTTATATCAGTTATAGAGTGATTCCCCCCAATTAGCACCCACCTGGCACTAAACATAGTTATTACGATATTATTGACTACATTCCCTACGCTGTGCTTCACATCCCCGTGACTATTTTGTAACTACCGATTTGTACTTAATCCCTTCACCTTTTTCACCCGGCCCGCCCCCCAAACCCCCCATCTGCCAACCATCAGTTTCTTCTCTGTATCTATGAGTCTGTTTTCATTTTGTTTGTTTACTTATTTATTTATTTTTAATTCCGCATGTAAGTGAAATCATATGGCATTTGTGTTCTCTGTTGGAGTTATTTCACTTAGTACAATACCCTCTAGGTCCATCCGTGTCGTTGCAAATGGTAAGATTTTATAATTTCTTTTATGGCCAATTAATATTCCATTGTATATATGTACCACCTGTTCTTTATCAAATAGTCTATTGATGGGCACGTAGGTTGCTTCCATATCTTGGCTACTGTATACAGCGCTGCAGTGAAGTAGGGGTGCATACATGTTTTTGAATTAGTGTTTTGAATTTCTTCAAATAAATACCCAATAATGGAATACCTGGGTTATAAGGTATATCCATTTTTAATTTTTTGAGGAACCTCCATGCTGTTTTCCATAGCGGCTGCACCAATTCGCAATCCCACTAACAGCGCACGAGGTTTCCCTTTTCTCCGCATCCTCACCAACACTCGTTTATTGATTTATTGATGATGGCCATTCTGACAGGTGTGAGGTGATATTTCACTGTTGTTTTAATTTGCATTTCTCCGATGATTAGTGACCTTGAGCATTTTTTCATATGTCTATTGGCCATCTGTATGTCTTTTTTGGAGAAATGCCTATTCATGTCCTCTGCCCATTTATTAATTGGATTATTTGTTTTTTTTTGGTGTTGAGTTGTATGAGCTCTTTTGGAAGTCTTAATGTTCTCTCTTTTATCAGTCCTGCCCCAATATATAAACAAGTCCCAACTTCACAATAAAATATTAAATCCAGCCATTTTTTATAACCTTTACCTTCTTTCACTTGAGTCTAAGTCATCATCAGCCTCTGTCAGGTTGACTGCTATAACAGCCTCTAACTGGCTTCCCTACTTCTGATCTTGTCTCCTGTGGCAAATATGGTGTATTAACTCACTTGACCTCATTCCGACCCCGATTGTAGCATACCTCAGTAAATGATAGAAGTTGGAAAGCTAAAGACTATATTTCCAGAACTCTCTCATAGCCTGGATTTTGCAGGCGACCTAACGTCTGTCAAGCAGGTGAACCTGCATACAGTTTGGAAGGGTGAGTGGGACATAGTTCCTGCTTCCTCTTCTGTGATTTTTTATTTTTGCCCATGAGCGTGGTGTTGGAAGCTTTTGCTTTTTCTGCATGACCAGCAACAGACTTCCCAAGGTGCAGTTCCTAGTTTTGTGGGCATCAAAAGGCAGATCATGGGGTGTCTGCTTTGTTTATGTGCATGGAGAATGAGGGAGCGTGGTCTTGTAGCCAAGATTTGTGATGATCTCAGCAGAGGGTCCTGGATGCAGTGGTTGGGCCAGTGGCTTCCTGACTTTCCAGCTTCCTCATGGCGCCCCTTATGTGATGTTATTATCGGAAACAGTTCTGGAAATTCAACCTAGAGTATGTTATTTTGATTCTTTCAGCACTTAGTGAGCACTTAATTCTGAACCCTTTCTGCCTAAATGGTTGAAAGTGGTTTCTGTTATCTGTAACATAATTCTATGCTCTACCCTCTACCCAGAAGCTACGCGAAATGTTTAAGAAATAAAAATCAGATCCTATGACTTTCTTGCTCCAAACCCTGCAATGGCATTCTGTGCCACTTGCAACGAAAGTCAAACTCCTGATTTCCTTTCGCTTTGACCTGGCTCACTGCGCTGAAGTTCCACTTGCCTTCTTGCTATTCCTCAAACACATCAAGCACACTCCTGCCTCAGGGCCTGGCATTTGCTGTTCCTTCTACTTGAAATACCTTGTCCTCCGGAGAGGTGCATGGCTCAACTTTTCAGTTCATGCCCGTCATCTTTTTATAATCTAAGGTTAGCCCCACTTCACTCTCTATGTCATTGCTCTCTCGATTTTCTTCAGAGAATGCATCAGTCTTCAAGATCATCTCGCTTGTCTGATTTCTTTGGGGAGAGGGGCGTGTATGTGCATCATCTATCTCTCTGCAGCAGGATGGAAGTTACACGAGGGTAGGGACCTTGTCTGACCTTTTTGGTGGATGCAAGGAAAAAGCAGTGACCCATTCACATTGAGAAAATATCTAGGAATTCAGGAAGGAGAAGAAGAAACAGAAGACACTGGGCATTTCTGAGCACTGCAGGGCTGTTTAAGGAGTGTTAGAAGGCAAAGCTCGGAAGACTGAAAATTCGAGTCACCTGAGAGAGGTGGCAATTTCCGAAGAATATTCTTGCAATTGTGAAAGAAAAAGTATATATGAAAGCAGTGTGAAGAACAGCCAGACTTGTGTTTGTAATGAGAGTCATTACATCATTGGCATCCAATTAGAAAGCTGGCTTATGACTGACCCTGCAGGTCACTTGAAATTTTCTTCTGTAAAAGCATGTACTTGGTCCAGTCGGGTCACCTGCGGAATAATAGATAAAACGGGGTGTTAGGGGTCATATCATTTTGAGGAGGCAAAAACACTTTGCAGGCCTCTACCCTATTCAGTCCAGCAGGCCTTCTGGGATGGAAGCAAGAAGGGGAAAAGATAGAGACCCTACCTTCAGAGGAGGAGGATAGACAAAGGAATGTCCAGTGTGAGTCAGAGTGTTGGCTAAGAGAGGTTTGCCTTGTAGGAATCAGATAAGGTGGATGATTTAGAGAGGAAGCTTCCAGGAGGACAGAGAATCAGAAACCATGGCCTCAGTGAACGGGAGATGCTGAGGTACATTGCAACCAGGGTAGAACTCAATTCCCAACCTCTCAGCCCGTACTACCAACAGCTGCCAGGCCACTGAGGGAATGGGTATCAACTGAACTACTAAGGCCCATGGCCAATGCATTGTCTCCCACTTCCGCCCCGGGCCTCAGATGGCTAGCACTTGTTTGCTGCGGCCACTACCGTGTTCACTATGTCACTATAAATTCATAATCGCCAGTTTCAGCTGGACCCTCAACACCACTTAGCACTTCTACTCTGTTTCTCTAGCCGGCTATCTTATTCTCTCTCCACAATTATATTTTCTTATCTTATACACGGTCCTTAAGTACCCTCTCTCACAGAAGATGACCCGACCTCTGCACCTCACAGAGAAAACAGAGAACTTCAGACTCCAAATGGCAATTCCCTCAATTTCCTATCGCCAAACCTCCAGCTGTCTGCATCGGTCTCCAGTTTCTTGTTTTTCCATCTCTGACTCAGATGCAATACTGGCTTTCAGACACAGTTAGCATGAGGACAGTACTCCTGGGGTCGTTGATTGCCAGTGGTTGAGTCTCTTTCTCAGTACAACATTCTGCTGTCTTGGTCCTTTTGTCCATATGAACAAATCTTGTTTGAGACTGAATTCATCTATTTTTTTTTTCATGCAGCCAGAACTGAAGGAAATAGCAAGTTCTGAAGGTGAATTTCCCACGTCCCTGGATCACCTGCATTAGAATCTCCAGGTGTGCTTATTCGAAATGAAGATTTCCGCTGCCTGCCCCATTCTCTACTAGGAGTGCCTCGAAAGATCCTGCAATTTAACAATCTTCCCATAAAAGAATTTTTTGTATATGCTAAATTTTGAGAGCCACTGATATTGACCACAGCTAATTTATCAAGTGAAAAGTTCTGGAATGGGTCTTCCATCACAAATATAGGTGGACCCGCCTACTCTGTGGTTCTTTAAAAGATAAGTTTGATCTCAAACCAGGAAAATCCTAGACCATTTTCTCATCAGACAAATTTAAAAATGGTATGTCACATACTATACCCCATTTCAATATTTCTATATTCATCAAAGCACACCTACATACCCAGAGCCTGGCTATTACTCATTCATACTTTTCTTTTTTTTTTTTTTTTTAGTATTTGGACTGTGTCCAGTTTGGAACTATTATAAGTACTGCTGCTCCAGGCCTTTTGGGCTGTGTCTCCCAGGGTGCATGTGCATAGGATTCTCTAAGTTAATGGGACTTATCTACCAGTGGTACTGCTGGGAATCCAGGTAAGCATACTTTAAACTTTATGGGATACTAATGCACAGTGTTTTTATTCATTTGTAAGTATTTTTAAATTTCCTTCAATCCAAGTGTTAGATAGTAATATGCTATTTTGTTTCTAGACATTTTGCATTTTGAATGATATCTTTGTGTTATATCTTTGTGTTAAATTCTGCATAGGTATTATGGTCAGAGATCCTAGTTTTTTCTTTTCTTTTTTTGAGATTAATCCTTTGGAGTTTATTGAAGCTTCCCTTTTCCTAATTTATATTCTATTTATATAAAAGGGCAATGTGCCTCCAAAGAATTTGTATTCATTTTTTTTATTAGTTTCAAGTATACAGTACGTTGGTTAGGCATTTATATATAGTTTATAAAACGATCCCCCTAATTGTTCCTTCTCGCCTCTGGTTTTCCACCTAGCCAATATATTAATGCTAACTGCATTCCCCATGCCGTGCTCCCCATCCACGTGACCATCTATCAAGTACTAGTTTTTACTTCTTTAACCCTTTACTCCTTTCTCCCAGCCCCCCCACCCCCTCCCCTCTGTCCATCCCCAGATCGTCCTCTATATATGTGTGTCTGTTTTTGATTAGTTTGCTCTTTTTGTTCCTTAGATTCCGCATATAAGTGAAATCATGATATTTATCTTGGTCTGACTGACTTTTTTCACTCAGCGTAATAACCTTTAGGTCCATCCATGTCATTGCAAATGGTAGGATTTCATGTTTTTAATTGTTGAGTAATATCCCATTGTATATATGAACCATAACTTCTTTATTCAATCGTCTGTTGATGGGCATTTAAGTTGTTTCCATATCTTGGCTATCGTAAATTGTGCTGCCATGAATATTGGGGTGCATAGATCTTTAGGAATTATTGTTTTGGTTTTCTTTGGATAAATATCCAGAAATGCAGTTGCTAGGTCAAAAGATATATCCATTTTTAAGTTTTTGAGAAACCTCCAGACTGTTTTCCATAGCACCTGTACCAATTTGCAATCCCACCAACATATGACAACATATGAAGGTTTCCTTTTTTCCACATCCTCGCCAATACTTGTTGTTCTTTGATCTATTGGTGATAGCCATTCTGACAGATGTGAGATGATATTTCATCGTGGTTTTAATTTGCATTTCTTTGATGATTAGTGACCTTGAGCATCTTTTCATATGTTTGTTAGCCATCTGTATTTCCTCTTTGGAGAAGTATCTGTTCAGGTCTTCTCATTTTTTAATTGGATTGTTTTTTTTTTTTTTTTTGTTGAATTGTATGAGTTCTTTATAAATTTTAGATGTTAAACCCTTATCAGATGTATCATTAGCAAATATCTTCTCCCAATCATTTGTCTTTTTGTTTTGTTGATGGTTTCCTTTGCTCTACAAAAACTTTTAGTTTGATGTAGTCTCATTTGTTTATTTTTTCTTTTGTTTCCCTTGCCTGAGAAGATATATCTGAAAAGAAATTACTGTTAGTAATACCAGAGAGTTTACTGCCTATGTTTTTTTCCTAGAATTTTTATGGTTTCGGGTCTTACGTTGAAGTCTTTAATCCATTTTGAGTCCAGTTTTTTTTTTGTATGTATCTGTCCAATTTTCCCAACACCATTTATTGAAGAGATTGTCTTTACCCCATTGTATGTTTTTACCTTCGTTGTCATATATTAAGTGAGCGTATATGCGTGGATTTATTTCTGGACTCTCTATTCTGTTCCATTGATCAACGTATCTGTTTTTATGTCAGTCCCATGCTGTTTTGATTACTGTAACCTTATAGTATAATTTGATATCAGGTAGTGTGATACCTCTGATTTTATTCTTCTTTCTAAAGATTGCCATGGCTATTTGGGGACTTTTATGGTTCCATATAAATTTTAAGGTTATTTGTTGTAACTCTCTGAAAAATGCCATAGGTATTTTGATAGAGATTGCATTGAATCTATAGATCGCTCTGGGTAGTATGGTTATTTTAATGATGTTGATTCTTCCTACTCATGAGCACGGTATATACTTCCATTTATTTGTATCTTCTTCACTTTTTTTTTTCAGCAACTTATAATTTTCTGAGAACAGGTCTTTCACGTCCTTGGTTAATTTGATTCCCAGGTATTTTATAGTTTTCGATGCTATTGTAAATGGGATTGTTTTCTTAATTTCTCTTTCTGAAAGTTCATTATTGGTGTATAAAAATGCCACTGACTTCTGAATATTTATTTTGTAACCTGCTACTTTGCTGAATTCATTGATCAGTTCTAACAGTTTTTTTTGGTGGAATATTTAGGGTTCTCTATATATAGTGTCATGTCATCGGCAAATAATGAGAGTTTACTTCTTTCCAATTCGAATATCTTTTATTTCTCTTTCTTGTCTTGTTGTGGCTAGGACTTCCAATACAATGTTGAAGAGGAGTAGTGAAAGTTGACATCCTTTTCTTGTTCCTCATCTTAAGGAAAATGCTTTTAGCTTTTCCTCATTGAGTATAATGTTAGCTGTAGATTTCTCATATATGAACCTTATTATGTTGAGGTATGTTCCCTCTACTCCCACTTTGCTGAGAGTTTTTATCATAAATGGAGTCTGGATTTTGTCAAACGCTTCTTCTGCATCTATTGATATGATAATATGGTTTTTATCCTTTGATTTGTTAATGTGGTATGTCACATTAACTGATTTGTGGATATTGTACCAAGTTTGCATCCCAGGAATAAATCCAACTTGATCATGGTATATGATATTTTTAATGTATTGCTGAATTAGGTTTGCTAAAATTTTGTTGAGGATTTTTGCATCAATGTTCATAAGAGATGTCGGCCTATAGTTTTCTTTTTTTGTAATGTCTTTGTCTGGTTTTGGAATCAAGGTGATGGTGGCCTCATAAAAGGAGTTAGGGATCCTTCCCTCTTCTTGAAGTTTTTGGAAAAGTTTGAGAAGAGTAGGCATTAACTCTACTTTGAATGTTTAGTAAAATTCACCTATGAAGCCATCTGGTCCAGGACTTCTGTTTTTTGGGAGGTATTTGATTACTGATTCTATTTCATTGGTGATAATCAGTTGGTTCAGATTTTCTGTTTCTTCTTGACTCAGTCTTGGGAGATTGTATGTTTCTAGGAATGTATCTGTTTTTTCCAGATTGTCCAATTTGTTGGCATATAATTGTTCATAGTATTTTTTTATGATCCTTTGTATTTCTGTGGAGTCCATGGTTATTTCTCCTTTTTCATTTCTGATTTTATGTATTTGGGTCCTCTCTCTTTTCCTTGATGAGTCTGGTTAAGGGTTTGTCAATTTTGTTTATCCTTTCAAAGAACCAGCTCTTGGTTTCATTAATCTTTTGTATTGTTTTTCTAGACTCTATTTCGTTTATTTCCACTCTGATCTTTATTATTTCCTTTGTTCTATTCACTTTGGCCTTTGTTTGCTGTTCTTTTTCTAGTTCTTTTAAGTGTAAGGTTAGATCGTTTATTTGAGGTTTTTCTTGTTTATTGAGATAGGCCTGTATTGTTATGGATTTCCCTCTTTGGACTGCTTCCGCTGTGTCCCATAGAATCTGAGTCATTGTGTTTTCAATTTCATCTGTCTCTAGGTATCTTTTGATTTCTTCCTTGATCTCATCGATAACCCATTAATTGTTTAGTAGTATGTTATTTAGCCTCCATGTGTTTGTGTATTTTCCAGTTTTTTTTCTTGTAGTTGATTTCTAGTTTCGTATCATTGTGATCAGAGTAGATGGTTGATATGATTTCAATCTTCTTAAGTTTATTGAGACTTGATTTGTGTCCTAACATGTGATCCAGCCTAGAAGATGTTCCATGAGCACTTGAGAAGAATGTATATTTTGTTGTTTTGGGGTAAAATGCTCTGAAAATATCTACTAAATCCATCTGGTCTAGTGTGTCTTTTAGGCCCATTGTTTCCTTGTTGATTCTTTGCCTGGTAGATCTGTCCATTGGTGTCAATGGGGTGTTAACGTCTCCTGCTATGAGTGTATTACTACTGATCTCTCCTTTTATGTCAGTCAATAATCGCTTTATGTTTGTAGGAGCTCCTATGTTGGGTGCGTATTTGTTTACTAGGGTTACAGCCTCTTGATTTATGATACCTTTATAATTATGTAAAGCTCTTCTTTGTTCCTTATTATAGCCTTTGTTTTAAAGTCTATTTTATCTGGTATAAGTATTGCTATCTTGGCTTCTTTTTTTTTTTTTCATTTTTATTTGCATGAAATATCTTTTTCCATCCCTTTACTTTCAGTCTGTGAGTGTCATTTGAGCTGAAGTGGGTCTCTCCTAGACAGCATACGCATGGGTCTTGTTTTTCTTTATCCGTTCCCTACCCTGTGTCTTTTGATTGGAGCATTTAATCCATTTACACTTAAAGTGATTACTGACAGGTACATAGTTACCGCCATTTTATTATTCGCATTTGTTATTTCTATTTTCTTTTTGACCCCTTTTCTTTTTACAGAAGTCCCTTTAACATTTTATATAATGCTGGCTTGTTGGTGATGAATTCCTTAAGCTTTTTCCTGTCTGGAAAGCTCTTTATCTCAATTTACATTTAATCAAAAGCCTTGCTGGGTAGATTATTCGTGGTTGTAGATTCTTGTTTTTCATAACTTTGAATACATCTTGCCAGTCATTTCTGCCCTGCAAAGTTTCCATTGAAAAGTCAGCAGACATTCTTATGGGGGTGCCCTTGTAAGTAACTAGCTGCCTTTTTCTTTCTGCTTTTAAGATTCTCTCTTTGCCACGTGGGGCAGTCCCACAGACCCCTGCGCTCCCTGGAGTCAATATTGCAACTCTTTCGGGGAGCACAGGTCTGCCTGCAACTGATTGTGTGTAGTGCCCACCCTGTGCCAGTCAAAGTTTGTTGCCTGTGTGGATTTGGAGACAGAGGTGGGGGG
>CM053505.1:95393123-95411972 GCA_028627145.1 Eidolon dupreanum | reverse complement strand
GTTATAAATTATACATATAACTTGCATGTATGTACGTATATTACCACAACGGCGACCTGGGAGGAGGTAACCTGTGCTTTACCTAGTCCGCCATCTATCCCCCTAATCCACATTATGTCTCTTTTAATGGCCTCCTTTGCCGCCCTTTTCCACTGGACTGAGTTACAAGTTGGTAATTGCCTGTTTCGTGTGTGTGTGTTTCTTTTGCTTTATAAAATAAATCTTACGCAATTAAAAAATGTCCTGTCCCCTGGACTGGGGAGGCCCCAGATGAGGCAGGGACCCCTCCTCTTTTTCAGGGGAGCCTCTGCAGCCTCGCTCTCCCTCCCGGTGATTCTCCACCACCCGCCGGTGCCAGTCCCGCCTGATTCACGACTTTGCCCCTGCCACCGTCTTCGTTGTGGCTCCTTTATATCATCAGATGTCGGTGTTAAGATCAGCTGGACTTCAGGTGGGTGATTCTCCATGTGGATTATTTTATAATTTGGTTGTAATTTCATTGTGGACCTGAGAGGAGGTGAACCATGCTTTCACCTAGTCCGCCATCTTCTGCCAGCTCCTGTATTTATTTTTTTTTTGTTTTGGGTGTAGAGTTTTACATTATCTCTTAGCTCAAACCTATTATTTTGTCTTTGATATTGCTGCTAATTATTTTTAAAATAATTTTTTTATTTTTCAATCACAGTTGGTATACAATATTATATTTTCAGGTTTACAACATCGTGGTTAGACATTTATATAACTTATGAAGTGATCACCTTGATAAATCTAGTACCCATCTTACACCATGCATAGTTAATAGAATATTACTGACTGTATTCCCTATACTCTACTTTACACCCCCATGACTATTTTGTAACTACCAATTTATATTTCTTAATCTCTTCACCTTTTTCACCCAACCCGCCAAACTCCTTCCCATCTGGCAACCATCAAAATGGTCTCCGGATCTATGAGTTTGTTTTGTTTATTTTGTTTTTTAGATTCGACATACAAGTGAAATTATATGGTATTTGTAGTTCTCTGATTTACTTCACTTAGCATAATACCCTCTAGGTTCATCTCTGTAGTTTCAGATGGCAAAGTTTCATTCTTTTTTATGGCTGAGTAAGATTCCGTTGGATATGTGTACCATTATTTTTTATTAAGTCATCCATTGATGGGCACCCAGGATGCCTCCATATCCTGGCCATTGTAAATAATGTTGCAATAAAAATATAGATGCACGTTTCCCTCCTAAGTGGATTTGTTTATTTATTTATTTATTTTAGATATATACCCAGAAGTGGGATTGTTGGGTTTTTCTTTGTCTTTTGTAATAGCCTTTATTTTAAAGTCTATTTTGCCTGATGTAAGTATTGCTAAGCCAGCTTTTTGTTTTCGTTCGATTTTCATGAAATATCACTTTTGATCACTTTACTTTCAGTCTGTGTGTGTCTTCCTATCTGAAGTGAGTCTCTTGAAGGTAGCATATGTAAGAGTCTTGTTTCTTATCCATTCAGTCGCTCTATGGCTTTTGATTTACATTTAAAGTAATCGTTGATAGATATGTAGTTATTACCATTTTATTATTCATGTTTTCATTTTTTTTTCTTCTCACAGAAATCCCTTTAACATTTCTTATAATCGTGGTTTGGTGGTGATGAACTCTTTTAGATTTTTCTTGTCTGGAAAGCTCTTTATCTAGTTATCTGATTCAAAATTTCTTTCTTTGTTTGTTGGTTGGTTTATTATATTTTTAAAAAAATTTCTTTCTTTATTTTTTATGGTGACATTGGTTAACGAAATCCAATAAGTTTCAGGTGTATACTTTAACAGTAAGGCATACATATATTTATACAATGTATTCACCTCCTATAGTTAGATTTCTTTCTGTCACCACATATTTGACCCCTTTTACTCTGTCCACCTCCCCCTTCCCCCTTCCCCCTACCCTCTGGTAACCACTAGTCTATTGTTCATGACCGTGAGTCTCTCTTTGTCCTGTTCACTTGTTGCTTTTAGGTTTATATCCCACATATAAATAGTATCATGTGATTTTCAATTTTTTTCTGTCTGGCTTATTTTGCTTAGCATAATTATCTCAAGGTCCATCCATATTGTCGCAAATGGCAGCATTTCATCTCTTCTTATGGGTGAATAATATTCCATTGTATATATGTACCACGGCTTCTTTAGCCAGTCATCTATTGTAGGACACTTCAGTTGCTTCCATATCCTGGCCACCTTGAATAATGCCGCTATGAACATTGATATGCAAATGTCTTTTTGGATATGAATTTTCAAGTCTTTGGGGGTAAATACCCAGTAAAGATATTGCTGGATCACATGGTGGATCAATTCTTAGTTTTTTGAGGGACCTCCATGCTGTTTTCCATAGTGGCTGTACCAATGTGCAGTCCCACCAGCAGTGCATGAGGGTTCCTTTTTCTCCTCATCCTCTCCAACATTTGTTATTACTTGTCCTGTTGCTAATAACTATTCTAACAGGTGTGCGATGGTATCTCTCTGTGGTTTTGATTTGCATTTCCCTAATAGTTAGCGATGTTGAGCATCTTTTCATAAATTTGTTGTCCATTTGTATGTCCTCTAGGGAGAAGTGTCTGTTTAGGTCCTCTGCCCATTTTTTGATTGGATCATTTTTTTTGTTGTTATTGAATCACATGAGTTCTTTGTATATTTTGGATATTAGGCCCTTGTCGGAGGTGTTGCTCACAAATATATTTTCCCATTTGAATAGTTGTCTCTTTACCTTGTCGATAGTTTCTTTTGCTGTGCAGATGCTTTTTAGTTTGATGTAGTCCCATTCACTTATTTATGCTTTTACTTCTCTTGCCTTTGAGGTTCAATTCATAAAATCCTCTTTAAGTCCAAGGTCCTTGAGTTTTGTTCCTATGTTTTCTTCTATGCGTTTCATTGTTTCTGGTCTTATATTCAGGCCCTTAATCCATTTTGAGTTAATTTTGGTGTGTGGTGATAGATAACAGTCTAGTTTCATTCTTCTGCAGGTGGCTTTCCAGTTTTCCCAGCACCATTGATTGAAGAGGCTTTCCTTTCTCCACTGTATGTTTTTGGCTTTTTGGTCAAAAATTATTTGCCCATATAAATATAGGTTTCCTTCTGGACTCTTGATTCTGTTCCAATGGTCTATGTGTGTTTTTTTCTGCCAATACCATGCTGTTTTTATTACTGTCGGTTTGTAGTATAATTTGAAGTCGGGCAGAGTGATGCCTCCAGCCTCATTCTTTATTCTCAGGATGGTTTTGGCGATTTGGAGTCTTTTGTGCTTCCATACAAATCTGATGATTTTTTGTTCTATTTCTTTAAAAAAATGCCGATGGGATTGTGATGGGAGTTGCATTAAATCTGTATAATGCTTTGGGTAATAAGGTCATTTAAACTATGTTGAATCTTCCAATCCGAGAACACAGAATATCTTTTTATTTCTTTGTATTTTCTTTGATTTCTTTTAACAGAGTTTTATAGTTTTCGTTATATAGGTTGTGCACATGTTTCATTAGATTTATTCCTAGGAATGTTGTTCTTTTTGTTGCAATTGCAAAAGGGATGATTTTTTCTACTTCTTTTTCTGACATTTAATTATTAAAGTATAAGAACGCTATGGATTTTTGAACATTGATTTTGTATCCAGAAACTTTACTGTATTTGCTTATTGTTTCTGGTAGTGTTTTTGTGGAGTCTTTAGGGTTTTCTATGCAGAGAATCATGTCATACACAAATAGTGACAGTTGGACTTCTTCGTTTCCTATTTGGATGCCTTTTATATCTTTCTCTTGCCTGATTTCACTCGGTAGGACCTCCAATGTTATATTGAATAACAGTGGCTATAGTGGACAGCCTTGCCTTGTTCCTGATGTTAGAGGGAAGGTTTTTAGTTTTTCACTATTAAGTATAATGTTGGCTGAGGGTTTGTCATAGATGGCCTTTATTATGTTAAGGTACTTTTCTTCTATACTGATGTTAAGTGTTTTGATCATAAGTGGATGTTGTATCTTGTCAAAAGCTATTTCTGCATCTATTGATATGATCATATGATTCTTATTTTTTAATTTGTTTATGTGGTGTATCACATTAATCGATTTGCATATGTTGAACCACCCCTGAGCAGAAAACAACTTGATTGTAGTGTATAATCTTTTTAATAATTCAGTTTGCTAGTATCTTATTACGATTTTTACATCTGTGTTCATGAGAGATATTGGTCTGTAGTTTTTTTTTTTGTGTTATCTTTATCAGGTTTTGGTATCAGGGTAATATTGGCTTCATAAAATGAGTTGGGAAGTATTGCCTCTTTTTTGATATGTTGGAAGAGTTTGAGGAGAATGTGTATTAAATCTTCTTTGAATTTTTGGTAGAATTCACTGGTGAAGTGATTTGGTCCTGTACTTCTACTTTTTGGTAGGTTTTTGATGATTGTTTCAATTTCCATACTGCTGATCGGTCTGTTTAGATTTTTCAGTTTTTCTTGATTCAGTCTAGGAAGATTGTATTTTTCTAAGTACTGGTCCATTTCTTCTAGGTTATTAAATTTGGTGTTATATACTTTTTCATAGTATTCTTGTATGATCCTTTGTATTTTTGCAGTGTCAGTCGTAATTTTTCCTCTTTCATCCCTGATTTTGTTTATTTGTGTCCTTTCTCTTTTTTACTTTAGTGAGTGTAGCCAGGGGTTTGTCAATTTTATTAACCTTTTCAAAGAACCAACTCTTTGTTGCATTTGTTTTTTCTTTTGTTTTTTGTTTTTAATTTCATTTAATTCTGCTTTAATTTTGATGATTTCTTTCTTTCTGCTGACTTTAGGCCTCATTCGTTTTCTAGCTTTTTTTTTAAGATGAAGCATTAGGTTGTTTATTTGGGCTTGTTCTTATTTTTGGATATAGGCCTGTAATGATGTGAACTTTCTCCTTATCATCACTTTTGCCATGTCCCAAAAGTTTCGGTATGTTGTACTATCGTTATCATTTGTTTCTGTGTTTCTCTTGATCTCTCTTTTTATTTCTTTTCTGACCCAGTTATTCTTCAGTAACATGTTGTTTAATCTCTATGTGCTTGTGGTTCTTCGCTTTCTTTTTACAATTGATCTCTAGTTTTAAAGCATTATGATCAGAGAACAGGTTTGGTATGATTTCAACACTCTTCTATTTGTTGAGGCTGTCTCTGTGTCAATCCTTGAGAATGTTCCATGTGCACTAGAGAAGAATGTATAAGCAGCTGTTTTGGGATGGAAGGCTCTGTAGATGCCAATTATGTCCAGTTGGTCTAATGTGTCATTTAAGGTTGTTATTTCCTTACTGATTTTCTGTTTGGATGGTCTGTCCATATCTGACAGTGGGGTATTTAGGTCCCCTACTACGATAGTGTTGTGGTTTGTTTCTCCCTTTAGTTCTGTTAGTAATTGCTTTATATATTTCGGGGTTCCCTGATTGGGAGCACAGATATTAATAAATGTTATGTCTTCTTGGTGCATGATTCCCTTTATCATTATGAAGTGTCCCTCAGTATCTTTCTTTACCTTTTTTATTTTGAAGTCTTTTTTGTCTGATATTAGTATTGCTACTCCCACTTTTCTCTGAATACCATTTGCTTGAAATATTATTTTCTACCCTTTCACTTTGAGTGTATATTTGTCTTTGGAGCTGAGATGTGTCTCCTGGAGGCAGTAAGCATATGGTTGGGTTTTGTTTTCTGATCTAATCTGCAGCCCTGTGCCTTTTTATTGGTCAGTTCAGTCCATTTACATTTAGGATGATTGAAATATGAGGTTTTCTTATAGCCATTTTATCTTTTGCTTTCTGGTAGCTCGGTGTTTCCATTGCTTCCTTGTCCTTGTGTTTCTGTTTTCTTTATTTTGGTTGGCTTCTGTGGGTTTTGCCTCTGGTTCTTCTTGTTTTATATTATGTACTTCAGTTCTGAATCTTTGGTGAGTGGTTCCCATTACAAATATGTAAAGGATAGTTATAATATATACACAGTCGTCCATTTTCTTCTGCAAGTGCCTTATTTCCATTCCCCTTTGTGAATTTGGATCTTTGAATCCTCCCCTTTTCAGTCATTGTTGTCTCAATTTATCCCTATATATGCTGAATGTTCATTACTGTCTTGTTATTGCAAACCTCTTATTATTTAAGCTTATGATGCCCTGTTGCACTCCTCTGCGTCTATCTTCCTGCTTCTCACCTTACTCCTAATTATGTATTTTTTTGTCATTTTGCTTTAGGTGAGCTGACCCTTTTCATTATTTCCTGTAATGAAGGCCTCGTGGTGAAGAATTACCTCAATTTTTGTATATCTGGAAAGGTCTTTATTTCTCCTTCACATCTAAAGGAGAGCTTAGCTGAATACATTATTCTTGCCTGGTAGTTCCTTTCACTTAATAGTTTGAATACTTGATTCCACTCCTTTCTGGCTTGTAAGGGTGTGCTGAGAAGTCTGACAATAATCTAATGGGTTTTCCTTTATAAGTTACCATCTTTTCCCTGGTCACCCTGAGAATTCTGTCTTTGAAGTTGATTTTTGGTCATTTTAATACAGTGTATCTTGGTGAAGGCTTTTTTGGGTTGAGATGATTGGGTGTCTGTTGACTTCTTGAATTCCAAGCTCCAGCTCGTTCCTATATTAGCTCTTTTACACAGATCCCATGCTCTGACGTGCTGGTGTGCAGTTTGGGTGTTTTTTGTTGAGTTTTAGATGTTCAGCTTATTGTTGTTTCAAGGGGAGAGATCTGGGGTCATCTCTCACTCTGCTGCTATGTTTTTCAAAGGCCTGTTTTTTGATTCTAAATGATAGCTTTGCTGGGTAGAGGAATGTTGGTTGTAAGTACTTGCTTTCATTACTTTTAATATTTCTTGCCAATCCCTTCTGGCCTGCAAAGTTTCTGTTGAGAAATCAGCTTACAGTTTTATGTGAGCTCTCTTGTAGGTAACTATCTGCTTTTCTCTTGCTGCTTTTAAGATTCTCTCTTTGTCTTTAACCTTTGGCATTTTAATTATGATGTGTCTTGGCGTGGCCTTCTTTGGGTTCCTCTTTTCTGGGACTCTCTGCACTTCCTGGGCTTGTGTGTCTATCTTCTTCACCAGATTAGGGAATTTTTTTCATTATTATTTCTTCAAATAGGTTTTCATTTCCTTGCTCTCTCTCTGTGTCATCCCTCTGGTACCCCTATTACATGAATTTTGGCATGCTTGATGTTGTCTCAGAGACCCCTTAAACTATCCTCATTGTTTTTTGATTCTTTTTTCTCATTGCTCTTCTGCTACCTTTCTTTGGGTGTCTTCTGCTACCTTTCTTCCAAATTGACGATTCAATCCTGTTTCATCTAATCTTCTATTGATTCCTTGTAATGCATTCTTTATTTCAGTTATTGATTTCTTCATTTCTGGCTTTTTTATGTTTTCTATCTCCATTTTTATGTTTCCTATCTCTCTCACTGAGATCATCGAGCATCCTTATAACCAGTGTTTTAAACTCTGTATCTGGTAGGTTGCTCGTCTCCATTTTATTTAGTTCTTTTAATGAGGCTTTGTTCTGTTCTTTCATTTGGGACATGTTTCTTTGTCTTCCCATTTTGGCTGCCTCTCTGATTTGCTTTCTGTGTAACAGGTAGAGCTGCTATATCTCCTCATCTTAGTAGAGTGGCCTTATGTAGCAGGGATCTTGTGGGGCCCAGTGGCAGTCTCCTTGGTCACCTGAGCTGGAATGTTCCAGGTTTCCCTTGTATTGCTCGTGTTTTCTCTCCTGTTATAGTTGAGCTTGGTTACTGTTTGTATGTCAGTGGGAGAGATTGACCCTCAGGCTGGTTGTGAGGACTGTACATGAGTACAGTGGAGAAGCCGTTGTGCAGGGACTCACCCTACAGAGCACGTTTGGCTTTAACAAGGCTCTGGTGCCTGCTCAGTCTGCCCTTTTGGTATGTTGTTTTCGGAGGTGGTTGAGTGGGTGGTGCTCTGGTGGTCTGAAGCTGGCCAGCTATGTTGATTCTGATGCCTCTTGAGAGGGGCTATATTGTGGATCAAGGCCAGCTGCTGCCTGTGTCCTGACCAAGGGCACTTGGTATGAGCTACAAAGTGATCTGCAGATGGTTGCCTCTTGTTCTGGGCTTGGAGGTGCCTGTAAGAGGCTAAGCTGTGAACCAAGGCCAGCTGCCCCTAGTGCCGGGCTTGAGGCTGCTTAACAAGAGGTACGGGGCACACTGACACCAGATGCTGCCTGTTTGTGGTTTGTGAACCTTTGAGAGATTTTAAGAGAGTCCACAGCACGAACCCTTTATAAGGAAAAGCCAGTGTAAGCGATGTAGGTGGGCCTGGAAGTTGGGTGGGGCAGGCTCTTAGGGAATCCCCAGGATGGGGCAAACAGCTTTAGCCAGGTTGACGTAGACTCTCACATCTAGCCTGTCTGTGTCTGCATGCTGGCTAGGGGAGGGCTCGACGAAGGAGCAATGGCTGCTTCTGCCAGCACTTCTGTCTGGGAGAAAGCTGCCTCTCCAGCCTTCACCTGAGGCAGAAAATTCAGTGCTCCCCGTGTGTCTCTGGTGCCTTTTGAGCTGCTGCTCTGCGCTGGAGCTCAGAGCAGGTGAGTCCATCAGTGAGTAAGTCTGTGTGTGGCCTTTTTAAGAGGAAAAGCGGGCGCTCCAGCTGCCCGCCACCTCATCTCACTCAGCCACAGCGTCTGCTGGTTTTCATGGCCAGAAGTTGTGGAGACTTCTCTTCCCTGCAGTGGAACCCTGGGGTAGGGAGCCCGGTGTGGGGCTGGGACCCCTTGCCCCTCAGAGGGACTTCTGCATCCAAGATATCCTTCCTGATTTTTAACCTTCATACATGGGTGTAGGACCAGCCCCTTCTGCATCTCCGTACCTCTTACCAGTCTCAACATGGTTTATTTTTTATGTCTGTTCAGTTAGACTTTAGGTTGATTCTCAATAGTGGTGGTTCTGTCGTTCTAATTTTGGTGTGGTCATGAGAGGAAGCAAGCACAGTGTCTACCTACTCTGCCATCTTTACCAGGAGCCCATTGCTGCTTATTTTTTTTTAACTTTCAGTTTCTGTGAGTTGTACATGAAAATATTCAGCTATGATTATTAATGTATATGTTTCTCTCAACAGTTTTAAAATGTGTTGCCACCTAGTAATATAGTCTAAAATACAAAAAACAAAAATTGACGTAATTATTAGGAGAAAAAAACAATTATTTGGGTATTTTAACACATCTCTTTCTGTAATTATAAAGCAAGCAGAACAAAAATAAGTAAGTATATAGAAGATTTGGAAAAAAATTAACAAATTTGACCTAATGGAGACATACATCTATATGCATATGAATCTATATATCCATTTCTATACCTAGACTTACACTTACATCTACATAAACATTTATGTCATTATCTACCAAGCAACGGATAAGCACAGTTTTTCCCAACACATTTGTGACATTTATAAAAATTGACCCTATTATGTCTCAACAAATTGCAAAGGATTAAAACCATTCAGAACATGTTCTCTGACCACAGTGGAATTAAACTAGGGCTCGATAACTAATGCTAACCAAAAAAAAAAAATCCCTACATGTTTAAAAATAGTCAATTTAACTCAAAGATGAGGAAACAATATGGGAATTTGGAAATAATTTGAACTAAAAAAGAGTGAAAATACCAAATAAAATTTGTGGGATGCAGTTAAAGTCATCGTAATTAAGTGGAAAAGAACTAAGTCTGAAAACTAATGAGCTAAGTATTCCTTCCAAGAAGTTAGGAAAATGACAGCAATATTGACTCAAGAAAATAGTTAGAAAGTAAAATTTAAAAATAAATTTTATGGTGATATTAAAAAATAATAAGTACCTAGGAACAACTATAATAAGACCTACGCAACACCTTCACAGATAAAATGATAGAACTTTATTGGGAGACGTTAAAAAAAAGGCTGAAATAAATACAGATGCCATTTTCACGATTGAAAGACTCAATTGTAAATATGTCAGTAGTTCCTTAATTCATTGATAATTCAAGGTAATTGCAGTAAAAATTCTAATAGTTTTTACTTTATAGAATTTGTCAATCTACCTGTAAAATTTATATAGAAAAGCCAAGGTCCAAAAATAATCAAGATACTTCTAAAGAAGATGGTGAGAGGATTTGCTCTGCCAATCATTAGGGCTATAATAATTAAGACAGTGAAGTGTTAGCAGGAGGATAGATAAATACATCAGTGGGACGGAATAGAGAACCCAGGCATCTTCGCTCCAATATCTTCTCTGAATGATCCCTTCATCTTCAGGCCTGAACTGCACCCTGGTTATTTGTTGATGACGTAGCTTTCTGAAATTCTGTCCAGCAGAGACTTTGTTCTCATACACCATGGACCTTAAGGCTGGAAGAGAGATGAGTCTTCCCCACTCCCATATTGCTTCTAGGCCAAATAATATCTGCTCTTTAGAGGTTCCAGGTAACTTTAACATCCACGTCGATCACCCAGCAATTTGGCTTTCTCATTTCCAGTGAACTTCTCTATACCATACTATGCATGCTTTTCAACAGACACATGCTGGATTTATTCTTCACCTGAAACTACTCTGCCTCTGACAGCGTAAATTCAAATATCCCAGATCACAAATTGCTAGCCGTTCTGATCTCTCATTCTTCTACTCCCTCTACACCTGTCCTTTGGTCTTATTGAGACCTCCATCCCTTGATCTATTTCCTGCCCATCTGTCTTCTCTTTTTTCTCTCTCATCTCCTCATTGATTTGGTTTGGTGAAATTCTCCTCCTTACTTTTTTCCCCCCTGTTTACATGTGGACTTACTAAGCGGTCAACATATCCACTCTCATTTATTCCCCTATTTTAGCAGCGTCTCCTGTGTGTCCCCACATCCTGTCATGACCCACATGCAATCGCCTGTTGATTCTAAATTCCATGTACTTCTCACCATGCCTTCTGCTACTACCTTCAGCATTTCTCACATAAATTTTGCTGTAGTCTGCACTGCATCGTTACCCCTCTTTGATCCTTTCTCCACATTGCACCCAGAGTGACACTTCTAAAACACAAATCACTTTTCTAATTAAAGCCTTCCGATGGCTTCTTGTAGCCTTAAGGATTTAAGTCCAAACTACTGACTCTGGCATCCAAGTCCCCTTCCTGCCTCTTTACCCTTGCCTCCTACCATTCCACCTCAAAAAATCCTTTGGATTTTCACTGCAGTCACAGTGAAATAGTGACAGTACTCCAAATGCGTAATACTCCCTTTCACGCCTCTATGAGTTTCTTTGAACATGCTCTTCCCTCTGCTTGGAGATGCCTCTTCCCCTCACCACTTTCTAACTCCGTATAATTCAAAACTTAGCTTTCTTCATACTCCAGTGTGCTCACTTTGCACTATTGTGGCACTTATCCAAATGAACTGTGGCCATTGTTTGCTATTAGAGTTTGAGGAACTTTGATGTCAGAGATCATGCCTTGTCCTTTCTGTCCCTAGTTATGAGATCAAGGCCAGGTACATAGTAGGTGCTCTTTTAATAAATTTTATTGGTTGAGTAAAGAAATGAACTAGTGTGGTCCTAATGGTGCCTTGGCATAAGTAAGACCATATTTTTCCAGGTTTTAGAGAATTATTTTTCTCATGAGACAGAACTAAATAAGAGTAAAACCTTTTATTTTGTACCTCAAATTGGATGTGAGTCAACTAGACTGCAGTAAAGGCTGTCCAGAGACCTGCATCTAGATATCTCTTGGCAAGAGACCACCTCAAAAAGAATCCTTGAGTTTATCGGTGAGTCTTAAAGAGAGTAAGAGATAAATTTGAATTTAACATGCACGTAATTCTTGGAAGTATGTGTAGTTGGGATACATGATGGAGGGTGATATCCGGGAGACGTATCTAGTTTGGGGCCTAAGCAGACCAACTCCCCCGTGGTTAAAGGTACACCAAATAATGTATAGACAAAGTAGTATCAATATTATTGACTTTCCTCAGCCACACACTGAGGAGTCCCAAAGCCCAGCCTCACTGAAAGAAAAAGTTGTTTGCCCTCATGCAGTTGGGAGGAGACTTTGCAAGGCAGTTTCTAAAGCTAAAGAGGAGGAAAAAAAGGGTTTTTAAAAAGTGCAGTCACCACTTGTCATCACTCTTGTTGTATACGGACTCGTAATATAGTCAGGAAAGAATAGAGTAGAAATTGGCAACCTTTCTATAGGTCCTACTTTCTAGATTTTCTTTCACTCTTTTCCCCAAACCAGGGAGTTAGAAGCATCAGTTCTCTTTTCATGAGGGTAAAAAGGAACATGTGAAAGAAGACATAGCGGTGGAAGCCTCCTTCTGCCTTCTTCTCTCAGTTCAGACCCAGCTCAGGCTGGATTCTCCCTAGTTAGAGTCCGAGGATCCAGGCCATGGCACGTGGAGTACATGGGTCCCTCGCCATAGCCTCCTTCATGTCTCCCTGATGGCCATCAAAAACACAAAGGGCGGAATACCTGTGGACCTTCTACCAGGTGCCTGGGGCCCGGGCTGGAGACCATTACACTTTCTGCTGGAGGCTTCTGTTCTGCCGTGTGCGTGGGAAGAGGGCAGGGACACGCAGGGAAAGACAAGTGCCAGTTGTAAGTGCAGTGAGAGCAGTAAGGAGATGTTGTGGGAGGGCGCAATAAATAAAACATAGAGGCCACACACACACACACACACACACACACACACACACGGCAAGATAGCAACAGGAGGGGCCCAGGACACTTAGGGAAGGCCCCAGGAGAGAGCCTGACTGTACACTAGCCAGCTAAGGCCAACTTTGGCAAGACGGACAGGAAAGAGCCCAGCTCGCCCCTTTCTGCTCCTCTGGAAGCTTTTCTTTCCTCCATCCTCCTTTGGGTGCCCACCTCCTAAGTCTTGATTGAAGGACAAATACTGATGCACAGGGGCCAAGGGTTGATTGGAGACTGGAAAACATTAGTCTTGAGGCTCTGGAGGCTTCCTGGAATCAGTGTTGGGGGCTACTTCTTAGCTTTGAGGGTTTTGGGGTGGGAGAAGCCAAGAGAGGAACAAGCAGAGAGCTGTCCTGGTTGTTCTATTCATTCCTACACCTCCAGCATTTAGAATGGCGCCTGGCTCAATCAAGTAAATGATTAGTAACTAACTTAACGAATAGATGCGTGAATGAATGAACACATGACTGGAAAAAAAGGAAAAGACTTCAAGAATAAAGAAGACACACAGAGCAGAGAAAGGCCAGAGCTTATTTGAGAACCACCAAATAGGTTGGTATTACTAGGTATCCAGAGCTAGTGGAGACTTTTTTGTATAGGTTTTGAATACCAAGCTTATTTTGTATGTAGTAGATTCCACAAAATTTTCCTTGTAGGAATTTAGCATGGTCAGAGTTGGGTTTTAGGAAGTTGAATTTGGCAATAATATAAAGAATGATATGTGAGGAAAGAGATAAAAGTTAAGATGTGAAATAGGAGCAAAAGTACAGGCAATAAGTAGTGAAGGTTGATTCTGACAATTGATGAAAATAGGGAGCAAGTAGAACTGTCATCCTCTGCCTTTGGGAGTGCAAACTGGTACAAACATTTTGCAAGATAATTGCCATTACCTAGTAAAATTGAACTTGGGAAGACCTGAAGACCCAGAAATTTCACATTTAGGCGGATGTTCTAGATTGGGGTTGCTCAGCCTCAGCATTACTGATGTTTGGGACCCAATAAGCCTTTGTTATGGATTTTGTTCTGAGCAGTGTAGGATGTTTAGCAGCATCCTTGGCCTCTACCCACTAGATGCCATAGCACCTTCACAGTCTATAACCAAAAAAGTCTCCAGACATTGACAAATGCCCCCCTGGGGGGGCAAAATCACCTCAGTTTGAGAACCACTGCCTTAGAGAAACTCATGTACACGGGCATCAGGAGATATGCATTAGAAGGTTCATAGCACCCCAGTTTGCAAAAGCAGAAAGCTAGAAACCACCCACATGTCCATCAACAGGAGAATGAATAAATTGTGGGATTTTCATGCAATGGATTACTATACAGAAGTGAAAATTAATTACTATGGCTACTCACATCAACATAGATAAGTCCCCCAAAGTCAGGAGAAAAAAGGAAGAAACAAAAATACAACACCTACGGCATGATTACATTTATATTAAGTTTTGAAATGGACGAAATGGAATAACATTATTTAAGGGAACATCCCTATAAGGCAAATGTATGAAGAAGCAAGTAAATGATGTCAAAATTCAAGACACTGGTTATCTCTGAGAGGGAATGAGGAGATGACTCAGGGAGGTTCCATGTGGGTTTCAGAAGCATTGTTTATGTTCTAGTTCTCAAGCTTGGTGATGGGTATACAGGTTTTCATTTTATTATACTGTATGCTGTTGTAGAAGCAGCCACTATGGGCCTTGCCACCTCTCTTTGGGATTGCCCAATTAGTGCCCTGAGCCTGGAACTTTCCTTTATAAGGGATACAGCTGTCCGTTGGCCCAAGATTCTTCTGCCTTATCTGGGGAATACTTTCCCCTGTCCTGGATAGGTAGTGAACATCCTCGTATTGCTTAAGTGTGAATGTCATATGGCACCTGGCCAACCCTACTGGTATATCTGCCCCCTGTGGAAAAAGAACAACAGGGTCTTCACCTGTGCAGCCTATTGTCCTGTGTCAGCTATCAGGAGGGACCTGCTGGCTGTGTCAGCTATCAAGAGATAAGCAGTGTCTTGACTCCCTGAGTCATCTCCTCATTCCCTCTCAGAGATAACCAGTGACAGCTTCTGTGTGTGAGGTGAACCTTGTTCTAACCAGTGCCTTGTGTGTTGAGTCCTTGGCAACTCCGAACCACTGAGGTCTGTGCGCACCAATTTCTGGTGGGCACTGTGATGACCTGCACCATCCTGCATCCATGCGAATCTTCACTTGAGATTGGTAGCTGAATCTTCCTGCTCAACATATATCTTACATCTATGCTATCTTCTCTCTTGTATGTATGAAATGTCTCATGATTTTTAAGGAAGTGATGGTGTCTAAGATAAGGCAGGAAGACGGAAGAGAAGGGCACCAGAGTCACCAACTGAATGGCTGTTGGATGAAGGAGAGTGAAAAGCCAACCTTTAGGTACCTGTCGAGTGAATGCAAGAACAGTTTTAAGCTGATTTTCTTCATAGGTTTGATAATGAGATTGATGGCTGCTTACCTTTTCAGTAAACAAACATGATTCATTGCTTAGACTTCTGAAAAATCTAAAGTTCACACCTCAAAACTGATCAATACACGAGTATGTCACAGGACTTGACTACATGTCCTGTACAATAATGATGTATTTAACAAGACTGTATTGTCAAGAGAATTCTGCCATGTTGGACTTCTAAAATGTGTATCATTTATACTCTTAATTCATGAGCATATGAAAATAGGGGGCTTAGAATAAAAGCGATTCTTCATCTCTAACTTTAATGTCCTTAGAGTATCCCCAGCTGGTACAAAAAGTTGTTTCCAATTCTAGCACCCACCGCTACCCCCTTATTTTTCCCCATTGGTCATTCTCTAGGTAGAAGAATGAAAGGCAAATTTGAGACCAAATTCCTTCAAAAGACTGAGGCATTACCAAGGAAAACATCAAAACATCTTAACCTTTCCCAAGTGTGTGGAGGACGTGACTGGCCTTTCCCTAGAAGAGGAACAGGGTTTTCAAGTTGAAAGACTAAAGGTCTCACTGAGAATGAATTTTACTCACTGAAAGTAGAAAATGCCCCAAATACACAGAGAAACAGGAAATGGCGCTGATTGGGTTTAGTGATGCGCACTGGAAGACTTAGAGAAGCTTGACATATCAGAGCTGTATTGAACCGATGAGAGCAGCAAGTCTAACTTTTGTGTATGAATGTGGGAGCGGAAGCGGGGCCCAGGGAGAGAAAGCTTGTTGGATTTTCCCCAGCTACCCAGAGTCAGGGCTGCAGGGACAGTCCACATGTCGAACACCCAGCTCGGTGCCTTTGTTGTTCCAGAGGTTATGGTTCCCATAAAAAGCCATGGATATTGCTATTCTGAATATTAGAGTTGGAAGTATTCTCAGATTTTGGAGATTTGGTAAAATTCTCCCTTTATACTAAGGAGAAAACTGAGACCCAGAGAGAAGTTAGTTACTTTGTAAAACTTACATATCCACAGGGTAGGAAATGGGGAAGGGAAGAAGGATGCGAGGATGGGGAGAGGAGGGACAAGCTGAGACACACAAAGATGGAGGAAGCCCCGTGTCAGTTCTTGTTGCCTCTGCCCTTGATGATGTGAGTGTCTTAAGGAAGTTGGACATTTGGCACTCTGTCATTGTGTTAAACACACATCTGGTCCAGAAATCAGAGAAGCTGGAACAGGATCCAGAGGAAGGTGGAGCAGTTGCAGGCCTGTTTACTGCCTTATGCCAGTGAAGTGAGTCAGCAGATTAGCGGCAATGTGTGTGAGCTATAAAATGGCGGCTGCTTGCCTTCCACCTTCCAAATCTCCCACGAGAACCTTGTGGCCCACTGTATTCTACAGGAATGGTAATTCTGTGAAATGTAGTTCAGTTTATCCAAGTTGACACATTACAAAGGCAAGTGCTATGTGCAGACATTGGTGGGGAAATACTGTCTGATGGAATGGGACGGGGTGTCAGGTAGATGGGAACAGATGAGAAGTATGGAGTGTGGGCATCAGAAATATCCAAATTTGTCAGACACCTGTGTTATATGTGGGACGTGTGTAGATATTAACCTGAAAAAGGGGGATAGGACAATATTGACCAACTTTTGAGTGCCAGGATGATGAAACTAACACCACAATGAATGGAGAAATCTTTGAAGGTTGCTGATCGGGTGAATGGCATTTTGGGAAACGATCTGTCAGCAGTTACAGGGTGAATCAGACAAGGGGGGAGACTGTGGCAGGAGAGAAGCCTGGTGCGAACAGAGGACTCAAGATCATTTCTGTTCTCACTCTCCTCTGAGATCATTCTGGCCTTCAGGCATTGTAGAGTCTTCAGAAGAAACAAGATCTGCTCACCTGCTACACGTCACTCTGTTGCCAGCTTTTCTTCTCTACCTGATTCCACAGCCCCTCCTCTGGCTCTAGTCACCAAACTGCTCCCACCTCTCAAATATCCCTCCCCCTATCCAACAGGTTTTGTAGCCATTGGTAGTTATTTTGAAAATGAAAGAGGCAGGGTTTTTCTGAGACAATGGACGCCCAGGGATATCTCACGGAGTTGTTAGAAGCCGGCTGTACATCCAGACCAATTGTGCTCTGCTGTGGCGGGGTCCAGATGGACACATTAGCACACAGAGGGAAAGGAGAGACCCCCCTATCGGCTTGAGACATCACGATAGCTCTTCAGCTCTCAGGTCAGTAGGTGATGGGGAGCATCATCTCTACTTCCCTGTGGGTCCAGCACACTCAGCGTGCAATTGGGAAGGCCCAGCAGGTCAGCCCCGCGGCCCCGGTCACAGAACGTGGGTTCACAACTCCATCTACGCAACCTGGAACTAACCTTACTGAACGTGGAGTCTTGTGCCACCAACCCTTCCTCTTACAGCCTCAGTTTCTTCACGTGTGGAGTTGAGGTCGTAATAATTCTGGCATTGCCTACCTGGCAGAGCTGCAGTAAGGGTCCCAGGAGATGGCAGCTGCGCAAGCACTCAGTAAACTGTAAAGAGATGTGCCCCGGGGCTGAGTCATCATTGTGGTTGTTATCAAAGAGGATCTTTACGGGCCGAGCAGGGCCGCGGACCCAGGGGTGCTTCAGAAAGCATTCCCGGTGCTGCGGCTTGAACTGAGCGTGTGACTTTTGAGAAAAAAAAATGGCAGAAAAAGAAAGTGGGTAGCTTTCATTGGGAAGTAAGGGTACTGCAGCAGCCATCGGTGAGGGGACCTAGGAGAAGGGGGCCCCTTCTGCTAACTCCGTCGCCCCTTCATTCCCTCCTCCGGACGTCTCTCTTTTCAGCCTTTGCTCCTCCTTTTTGCCGTGAATTGAGTTCATCTCACCTCCTGAACATCTCTCCATTTCTCCTTTCCTGTAAATTTGTTCTCATTATCTTTCACTTCTTTGTTTCCTAAAGTCTTTTTTTGCTTGTCTTTGTCTGTCTTTACATTTCACTGTGTCTCACTCTGTCTTTCTTCAATTTCTGTTTCTCCCCCTCCATTATCTCTGTCTCTCTCTCTGTCTCTCTGTCTCTGTCTCTGTCTCTCTCTCTGTCTCTCTCTCTGTCTCTCTCTCTCTCTCTCTCTCTCTCTCTCACACACACACACACACACACACACACACTTTTTAAACCAATTCTCTCTGCTGAGAGGCTCAGGAAGGAGAGCCTCCCAGCCAGTGTTGCTAGGCAACCCGGTATCACATGGCTAGCCCCACATTTTCTGTCTACTTTAGACCTCTGCTACAGCTCACATTGAGCAGATCTGAGTAAAGAAAGGATCCAGTTGTTTCGCTTACAGCTGGCCAAAGGTGTCAGCTTTGCTGCGGGATATCTAAGTTACTGGAAATAGAGTAGGGGGGAAAAAGCTAAGGAGGTAAGAACAGTAACAAGATGACGCGCATGCTTACAAACAGCTCTCCAAAGCAGTGGTTTCTTAACTTGTAACCATAGGACTGCTAGATACACTATGGAGAGGCTCCAGGTAACTGCAAAATGCCTTGAAATGTCATGCGAAATCTAATATTTATATGTATTTGCACTTCTTTGTAAATGTGATGGTTTATAGCTTAAATCAAATTCTTGAAGGGAGAAAGGCTTTCCAGGAAGTTCTTACATATATTTCCAAATCCTATCAAGTTGTCTGTGCCGAGCATTTGCTACTGCCCACCCCCACCCCAC
>CM053505.1:95329593-95392623 GCA_028627145.1 Eidolon dupreanum | reverse complement strand
GAGGTGCTTGAAGAAGCTTCTTCTGATTATTTTCAAAAACACTCTAAAGATTGCTGCATATATACATTTTTCGAATATTTTTACCAGCGTTTACTGTTTTACACTTGAAAGCACTAGAAAACAGTTTGTCCTTTAACCTCAGATCTATAAATGTGGCAATTAGGCAATGCATTTGGCTTTCAAAATAAGCCATTCACCTCTGAGTGTCATCTGCATCCCAGCTTTCATTGACACCCACCGTTTCAAGCGATGGGAGTATCTTTACAGCAATCATAGGAAATACTCCCAGCATCCAGACATGTCAGTTGGTTACTTTTTCAGCAGATTCCTGCAAACAGACTACTTTCTCTGCAAGCAACCAGTGGTTGTCACTTGGTCCTGCTATGTTGATATTGTTAGCTCCAAAGTGTAGTATTAAGACTTTCTTTTGTCCAACCAGCCCCTTCTCACATGTAATGGCTGCTGTCTAGTCTTGTTTGAACATCTTGTATAAGCACATGATGAAACATTTCCCAAATTCTATGTGACGTAGGAGTAGACTGGTCTACCACCTTTCTGCTGAGGGCCTGGAATTCTGATGTTACTCGCGGAACTTTTTAAACATAGCTGAACCATCATGTGAGAAAAATCACTATTTTCCCACCATAAGCTAAGTATAAAATTAGTAACCTTGGAATTTTTTTCCCTTTAAATCCATTTAGGTTATGAGTCTTTCAAGAAGTTGTATTAGATGATTCTTCATAGTTAGTGAAGATTATAAACGTAATAAAAAGTAGATTGTAAATTTAAATAACTGGCGTATCCCAAATCACAAAAGAGTAGATTTATACCCTAGTCATTATTATTCTTTCTTGTTTAGTTATGTCTGGGATATGAGCAACAGAGAGAAGCCTCAGAGACAAACACTTTTAGGTGGCGAAGAAGTTTACTTGTAGGAAAGGCTTGCAAGGCAGTCCAGGCTCTAAAAGGAGTAGACAGGTATTTAAAAGCAAGGTGGGGAGTAATAACAAAAATGACAAGATTAGCAATGTGGTTACTGAGCTTACACTTAGTTTATGGTGCAAAACGATACATTTCTCACATGATTAGCGTTTTTAAAGATTGTAGCGTATCTGCTGGCATTGTCATTGTAAAAGGAAGGAGGGATTGTTTCTTTAGGCTCAGTAGCTGACAGGAAAGTCTTAATGATTGCCTTATTTCGAGGGGGCTAGAAGTAAATAAGGTGCCCTGGTTTTGTTAGTTTATCTCAGGGTACAAAGTGTTTCCTTCCCTTTCTAACTATGGAATGAATGGACTATACTTACTAATAATGAATTCAGAGCAATGTGGCATTTCTGCATCTATATGACTGATAGGAATTGCAGAAAGGAAGAATAGAAAAAAAATAGGAAGAAATTACCAAAATAATAACATAAGACAATTTTCCTGAGCTGAAGAAAAATATAGACCTTAAATTTGAAAGAATGTATCGGGTACCCAGAAAAGTAAACCAAAATTTTAAAAACCATCAAAGCTGATTAACATGAGATTCCAAAACACCAGTCATGAAGAGTAAATCCTAAATGCACCCCCAAAAAAGGAAACCAACTTACAAGCAAAGGAACAAGATCTTCAAAATCCTAGGAGGAATTATTTTTGACCTAGAACCTTGAAAATTATCAGCCGAATGTGAAACTAGAACAAAGATATTTTAAGATAATCAGGAATTTAGGAAATTAAATCCCCATGCACCTTTTTCTAGTATGTTCCTTGAGTATGTATGTAAAAATGAGGTATAAACTGAGATGGTCAAACTGAGGGGATCAATGAAATGAAGTCACGGGATGTCAACTGAGCGACAAATCTAGAGAGCAGTTAATCTCCATCGTGGATACAGGAGGATGGATAGTCTTCAGAAGGGAGCATTTGGGAATATGGGGAATTCCAAAGGTTTATTGGGATCTTTAAAAATATGAGTCATCCTAAGAAGGAGATAAAGGCAAACAAAGAAGAGAAACAAGATATACAAATAGAGTAAGGAGGTAGATGGGGTAAAGGGGATCAAATATATGGTAGCTGAAGGAAACTGCACTTTAGGTGGTAAGCACACAATAGAATATATAGATGTCAAATGATAATGTACACCTGAAAATTATATAATTGTATTAACCAATGTTACCCCAATAAACTTAATTAAAAAAAAAAAAGATATACAAATAAAGCCTCCAAGAAAGCAAAAAAGTTGTATTAGAAAAATAATATAATAGTACATTACTAGGCTGTGCATTAAGAAATATTTCATAGCCATAATATGCAAATATTATAAATTGATTTTCAGCTGTTTTTGAGGGAAAAAGATGTGTTTTAATTTTTAATTTTTAAATTTTTATTTTTTCAATTACAGTTGACATTCAATATTTTATGTTATAACCGACTATAGAAAAGCTCTTATAAACTTATAGAACAGATTGTGAATGCTATGAACCTTGACAATAGAAAAATACAAGTGCAGAAGCAGCAATAGGTAGGTAGAAGAGGAGAAGGAGAGTTGAGGAGAAGAGTAAGAGTGTCATACCTTCATTTGCATGGAGAGTGAAAGGGTTTTATCAATAGCTCAAACAAGAAATGAAATCTTAAGGACAGGAATTCCTCATCATCCAAATCTAATCTACCTTACTAAGGACATGTTGGAAAGCAAATATTCAGTTAGCAGCAGTTTTCTCATTATTTAAATGCAAAAGAACATTGCGTTCATGGCCCATTCAAAAACCCAACCCATTTCCCTAAATATTACTAAAACACTCTCAAACATCTATATAATAACCCACCAAAGATTTCTGCACATTATAAAGCATTCAAAACACCAATTGCCTAATTATTTAACAGTTAAGGAACTCATTAGGGGTATGTTTGTGAGCAATAGGCGAGAACACTGTAGAGTTTGGATATGAACTTGATTTTCTCTGTATCCTTCAGTGACTTGCGCTGTAATGTAAATAAACAATGTAAGGACACATTACAGATAATATCTAAATCAGACCAGGTTTAGTAGTTCTCCTAGGGACCTGGCAGAAATAAACACTGGGACCCATTAAAGGCTAGACCCTTAGGGCAACGGTAGGGAGGATGGTAGCTATAATGCCCAGCACATTTTAAATAGACTGTAACCTCTGATTGGAGTAGTTCATGGCCTAAACCTTTTGGCTGACATTGTATGAGGGTTCATGAGAGTAGGTTCCCATTTCAGAGTCTGAATTTTGGGTGAACATTTGTATAAGGGGTTATAGCCAGTCATTGGATAGTGAGATCTCAGATAGCTAGGTAAAGGCAACCCATAAAAGAAGCAAAAATGATCTATAGCTGTAGGGAGAAGGGAGGAGAGAAAGAGTGTGTGGGGATGTCACTGAGTTAAAGCCTCACTTTCCACAGCTCTCAATAAATAGCATCAAAATGATAAAGCACAAAACAGCAGTAGAAGCAGATGATTTAGGGGTGTGATGCAAGTCCCCCGAACATAAAAGCCAGAATCAGATAGAAGAGTTAGAAGGGGTCCTTCTGGGGAGCAGGACTGGGGTCATGGAGGGGACTACTGCTTTGCATTATTAATTGTTTTCTTCAGTTTTTCAGTTAAAGTTGACATATAAAATTATATTAGTTTCAGGTGTGCAACATAATGATTAGACATTTATATACCTTATGAAATGGTGACCCTGATAACTCTAGCACCCACCTGGCACCATACGTAATTATTACAATATTATTGACTATATTCCCTATGCTGTATGTTACATCCCTGTGACTATTTTTATAACTGAAAATTCGTACTTCTTAATTTCTTTCACCTTTTTCACCCATTCCCCCAACCTACCTCCCACCTGGCAACTGTCAATTTGTCTTCTATATCTGTGAGTTTGTTTTTGTTTGTTTATTTTGTTTTTTAAGTTCCACATATAAGTGAAATCATGCAGTATTTGTCTTTCTCTGACCTATTTTACTTAGCATAACACCCTCTAGGTCCGTGCATGTTGTCACAAATGGCAAGATTTCATTCTTTTTTTTTATGGCTGAGTAATGTTCAATTATATATGTACACAAATGTATACATATGTGTATAAATGTACATAGATATATATACACCACATCATCTTTATCTATTTGTCTATTGATGGACATTTAAGCTGCTTTCAATATCTTGGCTATTGTAAATATGTATTATTGATTCTTTGTATTGATTTTTAACAGCACGGTGTACATGTTTGTGCTAAAAATAGATTTGAATATTTGTTTTTTAAAAAGACAAATCTACCCGTCACATCATAATTAAAGTATCTTTCAGTATTGCCTCCATCCTGCCTCATTCACTTCATTTTTTTGACATAGCATCTTATGACCATCTTTATTATATATGTTTATAAATCCATCTCTGCATGCATTACAGAATGGCTATCATATCCATTCCCTTAAATAAAACTTTTCAATGTAGTAAATGGGTATCACTCATATGAAAAATCTTTATCGCATGTGTTTCATTTTTATTTTTAAAAATTGTTTATAATTGAGATACAGCTGAGATATAATAGTGCGTAAGTTTAAGATGTATGATGTTTATTTAATACATTTATATGTTGCAATATGATTACCACTGTATCTTTAGCTAACACCTCCATCACGTCACATTAATTGTCATTTGTTTTTTGTGGTAAGAACATTTAAGATCTAGTCTCTTAGCTATTTGGAAGTATTTAATATTTTACTGTGCATTAGATCTCCAGAACATATTCGTCTTCTAGTTACAGGGTTATACCCTTTAACAAAACCTCCCCAAGTCCCCGATGCCCCAGCCCCTGGTGAGTACCATTCTGCTCTCTCTCCTTCTACAAGTTCAGCCTTCAAGATTCCACATGTAAGTGATATCATACGATATTTGTCTTTTTACTGTCTGGCATAATGCCTCAAGGACTATTCATGTTGTCGCAAATGGCAGGATTTCCTTCCTTCTCACAGCTGGATAATATTCCATTGTGTGTGTGTGTGTGTGTGTGTGTGTGCACGCACAAAAAGGTGAGAGGCTGTACCCATATGTTCAGATTGGTTCTGTCGAATTTGCTTGAATTTGGCTGATTAAATGTCTTCTAAGGCTTCATATTGCCCCCACAAAGAAATTCTGCCTCCTTGTGGAGCCTCTTCTCCTGTCTCTCTTCTGCCTATTATGTCTGCTCCAGACACTCATATCTTCTTTCAGTTCCCCAAACATGACCAGCTTTTTCTCCCTCAGGTATAAGGACATGCTGTGCCCTTTGTTTAGATCTCTCTCTCTCTCTCCCTCTCTAGTCTCTCCCTGTCTGTTTCCTTCTCTCTCTCTCTCTCTCTCTCTCTCTCTCTCTCTTTCTTTGCCTCTGTGTTACTTCTTAAGAGGCCTCTTCCCTGCATTCCACTTGCAATGTGAACCAGGTCTTCCTGTGAATCCCCAGCGACCTTCTATCTTCTCTTCAACAAACTAACCACAACTGGTGATTATATTCCCATGTGTGATTGTTTTTACAATGATGTCCATCGTCTTCGCTAGACTGTAAGCTGCATGAAGAAATGGACAGTGTATGTCATGCTCATCATTCTCTCTACAGCACCCAGTAGTGGACTAGCGTGTAGGATAAGCTCAATACATATTTGTCATGTGAATGAACAAATGAAACTCAGAGATTTGGTTTCTCCATCTGTACAATGGAGATAAGACGATCTTCCATTGACTAAAATTATACTGGTCCTGCATAGCTCACAGGGTGTTTGTAGAATAAATGATAGATATACTGTATATTTAATCCGTGGAGGCATAAAGGTAGATGAGTTTGAGAGGGAAAGGCCATTAAATTAACTGATCAGGGAGTCTTCTGGAAACTTGGGGATTGACTCAAAAGCCAGAGTACAATTATTTAGAGAGTGAATGTCAAGTAAAAGGAAGGGAGGGGCGAATCTGTAACTGGAGGAAGATTGAGGCATTTCAAAAAAGCTCTGAGATGAAGACAGGTGAGCCTTGTTTGTTTGTTCACTAATAGAAGAATCCAGTAGAATGGGACATTGTAACAACCAGCTGGGCGTTCTGCTAAATGAAATAAGCTACCTCCAAAAGAACAAGTATCGTATGATTCCACTAGTATGAGGTCCCTAAGGTAGTCAAATTGATAGAGATAGAAAGTAGAATGGTGGTTGCTACGTGCCGAGGGGAGCCAGGGAATAGAGAGTTAGTGTTTAATGGGAATAGAACGTCAGTTTTGGAAGGTGAGAAATTTCTACAGATGGATGATGGTGAAGGTAGCACAACAACGTGAATGTGCCAAGTGCCATTGACCTGTACACTTAAAATAGTTAGAATGGTAAATTTTATGTGTAAAAAAAGTCAGATATGAGAAACTGGTTTTAATTGTATTTTTGATAATGTATCATTTTCAAAAGATGAAAACGTGATTCTCATACAAATATAGAATACACGTGTACGAAAGATTAAAAAACAACAATTGAATGGTTCCCTAGTTTCTTAGAAATGGCTTTGAAACATGAGGATAAACTCCTGTGGCTTGTGACCATGTAGTCTGGGGAGCGTGATCCTGTCCCCATGGCCAGAGCTGACTGGTCTAAACAGAGGTACCTGACACAATCTGTGATCTTTCACACTGGGTGTAAAATGTCTCTCCAGTAGGCTCGAAAAGAATGTGAGACTGGATAACACAGTGTGACACAAAAAGGAGAGAGGGACATTCTTCTCTACTTTTTCTCTAAATTAAAAAAAAATTTCAATAACAGTTGACATTCAATATTATATTAGTTTCAGGTGTACCGCATAGCGGTCAGACATCCATGTAACTTATGAAATGATCACCTCAATAAATCTAGTACCCGCCTCGCACCGTACGTAGTTATTACAACATTATTGACCATATTCCCTATGCTGTACCCTTCTCCACTTTTCGAAAAATAACATTTGGTTCTGTCACTGTGATAAGTCACAGAGGCAACAAATGAATCTCTCCTATGCCCAGAAGAACAGGGAAGACGATCCTGCCTGGGCAGACAACAGCCCTCGTCAGCCCTGCTGTACCTGGCAGGGCAGAGCTTAATTGGCAAGACACGATAGGCCAGCCATTCACGGCCGTGCAAGGCCAAATCTGCTTTATCTAATAGCAGTGGTAACATGGGCACTGGCAGGAGAAGGGTGACAGACAGTGCTGGGCTCTTGCGACCGGAAGAACAGTGGACTGGATGGTGTTTATTGGAGCAGCGTAAAGGGAGCGACATGGCCCAGGGCGCATCGGTCATCCCAGAGATGCTTGACGTGAAATTTGCATGCAACACGGTAGCGACATTTGAATTGTTACTGTTAGTTCACTTCGTTTGTCCTCAGAGTTCAGAGAGGCCAAGAGAGGCCCACACTAATGTATAGCGGGCAGTGTTATCTGAACGTGACCCTGAGAACTCATTTCAGGGGCTGGGCAAGCAGTTAGCTGGCACCAGTCCTTTCATTCTTCCAGACAGGGGATTAGCTGCAAGTTCAGCTTCTACGCCCAGATACAGTTTGATGCCTCAAATTCTGACTGCCAGGCACAAAGTTGCTTCTTCCTCACCCCCTCCCGCCCCACAATGAACAGGACAAAAAGGGAGACCCACCGCGTAGAATCACTTTCTGGGCCCAGTGGCACCCTGGCCCCAGCACGTCTCTCTTTGGGAACATGGGAAGAACCGGATGTTATGACCTCCATTGTGTCCCCGCAAAATCGAACATCGATGTTCTAATCCCCTGTATATCAAAATGTGACTGTATTTGGAGGTAGGGTCTATACAGGGGTGGCTAATGTTGAATGAGGTCATTAGAGCAGACCCTAACCCGGTCTGACTGGTGGCCTTGTAAGAAAAGGAAGTTAGGACACAAAGATACCCTGGAGGAAGACAGGGAGAAGGTGGCCATCTATAAGCCCGGGACACAGTCCTCAAAAGCAACCAGCCCTGCTGACACTGTGATCTCAGACTTCCAGCCTCTTGAACTATGACAGAATAAGTGTCCGTTTTTCAAGCAGCCCAATCTGTGGCACTTGGCTATGGCAGCTACAGCAAACTCATACATGGGGGAATCTCTATTTGCTCTTCTCATGCTGCTCCGTGGCTATTTGTTTCCTTTCCTCTATGAAGCCTGTTTCCGAACTCAGTAGTACCCAACCTTGAACATGTATCAGGGCCCCACCTCACAGTTTCTAATTCTTCGGATCTGAGGTGGAGCCTGGGAACTTGCATTTCTAACCAGCTTCCAGGGGAAGCTTTTAGATGGGATAATGGTATTGTGGTTATATTTACACAAAGAATCTTTATATTTACAGATGCTTTATAGATGATATTAAATGATGTCTGGACGTTTCTAACCTCTCCCAGGGGGTGGCATATAGATGAAACTAGATTGGCATTGAGTTGATAATTGTTGGAATGAGATGAAGGACGTGTGGCAGTTCATCGTGTTATTCTCTTTTCTGTTGTGTATGTGATGGTTAGCTCTGTGTGTCAGCTCGACTGGGCTAAGAGAGCTGGTGAAATTGGCAAATGAATTGGTAGGCTGAGTAAGGAAGGTCTTGCCAATGTAGGCGGGGTCATCCAATCACGGAATAGAGCAAAAAGGCAGAAGACGAGCGAAGTCACTCGCTCTGCTTGAGCTGGGGCATCCATCTTCTACCCTTGGACATCATGCTCTTGGTTCTTTGGCCTTCCAGCTCAGACAGGGAGTCGCACCATCAGCTCCCCTGGGTCTCAGGCCTTCAGGTTGGGACTGGAACTCCACCTTCAGCTTTCTCGGTTCTCCAGCTCACAGACAGCAAGCAGACTGTGGGATTTCTCGGTGTCCATAATTGTGTGAGCCGATCTCTCATGATAAATCTTCTTCTATAGATCTAAAACTGATGTGCGTCGTTTCCAGCTGCTAAATTTGTGGTAATTTGTTACGCGGCATTATAAAACTAACACAGGGCGAGAGGAAGTGGGGGGAGGATAAAGGATAAACAGAGCCAGTTACTGTCCAACAAATAGGCTGGTAGCTTTGCTGTCAGTGATTGCTTTGTTTCCAAGCACTTGCTTCTGAGGACGCCCCAGCCTGGCAGAAGCTCGAGAACCTCAGGCTGGGCCCAAAGTGGAGGCTGATGTCAACACCTTTTTGCGCAGAATTAATTGGCAACTTTGAGCCTTCTAACTTTAGCAGTGCCACCTCAGCATCTCACCACATTTGACGTTCAGTGACTCAGGAACCCAGGAGCCAGCTTGCATGCTTATGATACGGACAAGCCTCGTAATATAGCATGAGCTAAAAACTAGTGGTTTAAAGGAAAGGAGCTGCTAACTATGGGATGCTGACCTCGTCGCTCTCATGCGTAGGTTGCAGATCTTCCTGCTCCTTGGGAGAAGGCTCCCAACTGGAGCTCTGGTGCCTGTTTGGATATGCGATCAGCCAGGTTTGTCCACTCACTATTTCTTTATAAAATCCAATACCCAGAGCCATGGGAAAAGCTGGTAACAAACTGGTTTTGGCGGCGGCAGGGTAGAGGTGGGACGTGGGCAGCTGCCACAGCAGCATTTCCTTAGCTATTAAAGAGGCCCGTTGACATGCTCCCGCCTTGCCACCAGCCACGCGGATCTGAAGGCTTTGCCCAGACTCTCTAATAGAGAGTCCTTACGAAGGTGGTGTTCTGCTTGGGCTGCTTACGCCGTAGAGATTTATTGACTCCCAGTTCTGGAGACCGGAAAGTGTAGATCAAGCGGTCGGCAGTGTTGGCTCTTTCTGAGGCCTCTCTCCCTGACGTGTGGGTGGCTGTCCTCTCCCTCTGTGTCTTTGCATGGTCTTTCCTTTGTGTGTCTGTGTCCTAATCTTTCTGTGTGTATCTGGGCCCTAATCTCCTCTTTTTATAAGGAAACCAGTGATGTTATATTAGGATCCACTCTATTGACCTCATTTTACCTTAATGAGCTCTGTAGAAAGCCTGTCTCTGAATAGTACCATTCTGAGGTCCTGGGGGTTAGGACTTCAGCATACGGATTTTAAGGGGGACCAACTCTGTCCATAACAAGTTCTAGAAAGACATAGTGAGCCTTTAGCTCAGTCACAGACTGTGCTTGCCATGAGCGTAATGGTGATCAAAAGACACCGTTTAATACATAGAAGATAGTTTCGTTATGTCAGCTGTCAGGATGTAACTGTTTAAAGCTTGCCGCATAAAACGTGGGACTCGACAGCACTGTCCCCATCAGAAGAATGGCATTTGGACTTGCAGATCCCCCAGGGGTAGCTTCTTGTCAATAACACCATCTGTTATGGGTTGAATCGCATCCTCCCTAATTCATACGTCGAAGTCCTAACGCCCAGTACCTCAGAGGTGACATTATTTGGCAGTTGAGTCATTGCAGAAGTAATTAGATAAGTTAGGATGTGGTCATACTAGGGCAGGTAGGGTCCTAATTAAATAATGACTGGCATCCTCATAAAGAGACATTGTCACAAACACAGTGGCGATGCGCTGTGAATACCAAAGCAGAAATTGGGGCGACACATTTACAAACTGAGGGAAGGCCTGGTGCAGGTCCTTTCCCCATAGTGTTCAGAAGGAATTGACTCTGACCATACTTCATCTTGAACTTCTAGTGTCCAGAACTGTGAGACAATACCTTTCTGTTTTTTTTGCCCACCCAAGTTGTGATCGTTATGAATACGCAATTGGATGTGATAATATCCTGTCCCGTCCTTTGACAGACTCAACCGGGGCCCTTGTCAGGAAAGGAGGGACTCTGTAGTAGTCAAGGCAATGAATGCTAGCAGCTGTGTAAACAAGCCCCATCTCAGTGCTTTAGCACAATACGAATGTTCTTCTTGCACATGACAGTTGGATGAGTTTGGTGGCCTAGTTGGGCAGTTGTTCTCTAAGTGGTGACTCAGAGATCCAGGCTGCACTGTAACTATGGCCTTTGGGAAACCTCTACTGAATCCCCTCTGTCTGAGTGGCTGACAAACAATGAGAAAGAGTATGAAGAAAACATCAGGTCTTGAGTTCTTTGGGATTGTCAGATCCTGGTAAGATGCTACCTCTAGTCACACAAATGGGCGTGGTTACCACAGGCCTTTCAGGCTAGTTGGGAATGGTTGAAGTGGTATATAGGACCCATTCACTAATACCTGGTTCTCCTCTCCCTCTTGGATACACAGCTTAGCTGTACTTCCCAGCCACCTTGCAGTTAGGCGGGTCATACAAGTAAATTTGTGCAGATGGAGGAGTCTCAGGGTCTGCCTGAAGTTCCAACTCCACAGACACCTGAACCCTAGTCCTAGCTCAACTGTTCACTGGTGGTCATGTGACCTTAGCCAAGTCTGTCTTCTCTTTAAGACTTTCTTTCCCTATGCGTCCAATGCCAGCGTGGGATCAGATGATTGCCTTGGGATGGAGGGACGACATTCTTGTTCTAAGCAGAGGTGGGACCGAGAGTGTTAAGTCTTTTGTGTGCATTTGATCAGAGAGGGTAATAAGGATGGAGGGCTGACTTTTGACAGAAAGAGTATGTAGAAGAAGAACGATGGAGGAAGCTTCATGGTATACCTTGCCCACCATCCGGGCAGTGAGCCTAACCCTTCTATCAGTTGTTGTATTTCTTACTATAGATTTAAAGAGAAAAAAAATGCTTATCTCCTGTAATCCCCAACCCCATTTCCTAATCCTACCATATTTTCTTACTTTCAAGCTGCATTTCATTTTCTATATATAACAAGCATTCCTGGTTGGGATATCCCGGATTTAAAGTACAGCTGAAACCTGTTGCTTTCTATGGCATGGGACAAGTCGATGAGGACAAGGGGTTGCGATCCTCCTGAGCTCTACCTACCTCTGTATCCCCTGCTCTCTCCTTTGTTCTCCTTTGTCTCTTGTCTGGGGATGTATAAGTGTCAGTTTTCGCACTGAACTTCTGATCTCAGTGGTGGTCTCCAGTATTTTGAACAAGGTTACAACACCTACTTGATCTTTATTTTCTAGAGATGGAAGTGAAAAACAAGAAAGGTACACAAAGATGACCCCTTCCATCACATTGAACCCATTCTTATCTTTCTCTTGCTGATGATACACAAAGTCACGTCATTCCTGTAGTGTTGCCATCAATGAATATTTTTTCCAACCATTGAATATTGCTGGTGAGGGGAGAATTTAATGACATTTTAATTTCAATTGTCTTCATCATTTATTATCAGTAGTGCTCAGAATCTCAGAGATTAGTGAAAGTTACCTATGGGCCCAGGGGTCCACGCATTCCTCAGGAACTTACTTGGGTCCCCCTCTTCCTCACTGTAGAATAGACTGGCGATGCAGGTATTCATTTGTAAGCTAAGATCAGGTAATCAGGGAAACTCCAGCATGCCTAAGGGAACGGCTCAGTTGTATGTTGGTGCTGAATAGCCAGACAGGTACTAAAGGGCCGAATCTGTTGATTCCCAGCCCATTCCTGTTTTCAGACTTCTACCATACCACTCCAAGTTCAGACCTCCCCTTTACGGTCCTATTTAGAATAGTGTTATTTGTCCACTTTTCGTTAGTATTATACCTGTCCCTTCAAATGATTTTGTAGAGTTGGCCTGTCCATAAAATCTTCCCAGATTCTTAATATGACACATGTGCCAGCGTAGGTTCTATTGGAAACGGACACTGGGACAGAGTTGAAAGTGCATAAAGTTGCTTTGTGCAGTGACACCTGTGAAAATAAAAGGGAGGAAGAAGAACCTGGCAGAGGGGGTTGTCCGACCACGATATAGACCTGACAAGGTCTGGGCCGGCCCACAGGGTAGGTAAAAGCAAAGCTGCCTCTTCCTCACAGGAGTACTGCTAACATGTCCTGCTAAGTCCCACCGGATGGAATCAGCCAGGTCCTGGTACTGCTATTTTGCTCAGCCATCAGTTGAGACCATCCTGTGATGAGCGTGACTGGCTCAGATGCCGAGGTGGGCTCTGAAGGAGCACATCCCTGGATGATGTCACCTCGCAGCTGGGCAAGAAGTCCTTTCTCGAAAGCTGTTCTAAGTGGCACCTCCCCGTATCTGCCAAAACACTCAATGTTTCATATCGATTTTGTGAGAACACAAGGACTTGTTCTTTTTAATTTGTAAGGGTTGAACTTAGGCTTCTGGAAATGTGGTCAATGAAATGTTTTTCAAAAGCCCTTCCATTACCGTTCTTTCAGAAATGTATAAAATACAATAAACCTGTTAGCTGACTTCAGGAGAAAGTAACAAGCTAATGCCAAGTGTCCTGAGTTGGAGGTAAGACTGCAGAAGATACACTTGACCTTCCTCACAGATCCCTTCAGGCCATCACAGCAGAGTTCACTCCTGAGCCAGTACATTCATGCCAGGGACCAGTCCCAGGAAATGATGCCGGACCTCTCCTTCCATCAGACCTGGGTTCAGTGTAGTTTCCTGATCTTTATAAGCACCTAAGTCTTTCAGAAAATGTCCTCAGACATTTTCCACCCTGGGAATTGTGTCAGAAACCCATGAGAGTGAGAGCACGAGGTGGTGCATCAGTGTTTGTATGGACCTCCAATTGGGACTTAATTTCTAGTTGAAAGAAAATTCTGAGTCACGGTACTCAAGGTTCAATAAACACTTTGTTTTTAAGTACAGTCTTGTTAAATGGGAGTATTTATATCTTTTTTGTAAGGGTTAGAGTTCTTAATTATTTGAAAAGCTACTGGATTTCCTTGCCTCGAATGTCTGTCCAGCTAAGGTGATCTTTTTTGTCCCTTCTCCAAATACCACAAACAATTCAATCCCACAGGATAGAGATTTTGATATCGAATAAAATTGTTCAGATATGCCACTGATTCTCAATTAGGTATGTACAGATGAGAAAGAATAACCTGGGGAAATTTATTCTAATTACATATCTCCCCCATTCTTCCTCTCTCCTAGTCCCTGGTCTGTCTCCTCCAAATGAAAACCACTGATCTACGCAGTACTTACCCCTTTCTTCTAACCCATAATTCCAGTGCTTTTGGGCCTCTCGTACTCAGTTTGGAAGTTTTCTCCATGGACACATTCGCATATACTTCAACTTGGGGCAGATTTCAGGAATGGTAGCTGCAAGCATTTGAGTTAACCTTTAGGGTCATCTGGCAGCCGCCACTTATTCACTGCATGCTCAAGAGGTGTGCTAAATTGTATCTGCAGGAAGTTCTAGAGTCGAGACTCTCTATTCCATTATTCCATGGGGGGCACTAGCCTTTTAGATGTGCAGTGAGGCTGACTGTACTGGCTTAATTGTCAGGTTTATTAGCTCAGAATATACTGTAGACAGGGCGATTGCTAACTGGAGAACTTCCCTTGAACTTCAGCCTGCTGGCTGGCGCTTGATACTTGCCAGCGAACCTTCCTGATGCTGATAGCAGCATTCTTTCTTGGAATATAAGCATTGCTGTCCTCTAAATTTTCCAACATTATACTGGAGGCCCCTGTTGGGAGACTCAGTACCTACCTAGGCTTGGACCATTGTCATCCCATTTCTCTAAGCTATAGCTGTCACTCTACAGTACCTTTATCTTCCATATCGAATTGTCCTCCAGAATCTATAGCAGGGCCTGTCATCCATGTACCTGTTTTGCCTCATTAATCCAGCAGGTCTTGGTTCCATCCAGCCTGTCTCGTCCCATGATGACCAGGTCACACCTAGCCCTGTGCTTAGCTAGAACGAAAGTGCCCATAAACATAGGAGGATTGTGTGAGTTGAAACTATAGTTCTACTATGTCAGTTCAGATGCACTTACGACTGGGTTATATTCACTTGCTCACACATCTATCTTTCACAGTAGACAGCGAACTCCGTGAAGACCATTTAGGGCCTGTTTGCCTATGGAGATCACTTTGAAAGAGAAGAAAGAAGAAAAAAAACACCCTCAGAGGCTGTTATATAAATGGATCACAAAAAGATTCCAAACAATAACACTGGGTTATGAAGAATATGAAACTGAATGGCTGGGTGACTGCCTATCGACAGATGCTTTAAGACGATTTAGTCCTGCCTCAATTCACATTAAAATAGAAACAGAACATGTGAAAGCGGCAGAGCATCGCACTGGGTAAAATAATCCCTGGGTGAGGAAGTTCGCAACGTGACCTAGATTGCAAGATTTTCCTTCCCAAGGACTGTGTCACCCTTCATCGTGTGACATGCTAGGTGGAAAAAGGACGATGGGGACCTCACTGTGGTGTGTGTGTGTATATATTTATGCTTATGTATTTAATGATGTATGAGGCTCAGCCCTGCCTATACTGTATACACTTAAGAAATTATTACCAATATATGTCCATAGCACAAAATAATCTAATAATCATATCCCTCTCTATTTTGTTTTTGCTTCCTGAAGAGGCACCCAGGGTGTGTCTGCCTACAAAGATCAGTTTGAAGTAGAAACTGAGAAAAAGATAAAGAAAATCAGAGGCTGTTCGATGAACAGATTACAGGAATGTTCTGAATGATAATACTGAGTTATGAAGAACTCGAAACTAAGTGGCATGTGAGGAAAAAAAAACAAAAATTGTCATTTCTGTTCTGATTTTGTTGGCTGGCATTTAAGTCTGCCATCACTAATCCCTCAGATAAGTTCGGCACTTGATGGTTTGCAAAATATTTTTACTCTTGTCATCTGTTATGAGGTAAGAATTAGGGATTACAAAAAAACTGTCTCTGTTTTACAGAAAACCAAACCGAGCAGCCAAGAGTGGTAGAATTTTTCCCAAAGTTTCACACAGAGTCTGTGACAAAGCCAAGAGCCCGCTGCAGCCCTAAGTCCTTACCCAGTGTTCTCTGTTGTCACATTGCTGTTTCCACGGGGAGGATTTTTCTCTCTTCCCTCTCTGCATTCGTTTGTTTTCATTTCCTTACCCTCCAACTCCTCCATTCACCCTTCAGTCTTTCTTTTATCTCCATTTCCATCTGACTTGGAAAAATGCAAAGCAGAAAATAGATGTGTGAGCTGATGGAGGAAAACCATTTAAATCTCCCATCTTTAACCCTTGATGGAGAAGAATCAGGATACGTGAATAACATATCAGCACTTGTGGGTGTAGAGGATGGGAAATGCAAGAGGTGACGTTCAGGCTGGGGTTGAGATCAGTAAGGCGGGGATCAGGACAAGACTGGAACCTCAGTCTGGGCCACGGTTCCCCATATGAAGTTTCATAATGGAACACGAGCTCTACCAGTCTCTTTGTAATAAGAACATTTATTGAGGTATAATTGACATACAAAAGCTTTACATCTTTAATGGATCCAACTTAGTGAGTTTGGAGATGTTTATACCTGTGAAACCATCGCCATAGTCTATGCCCGAAACATACCCATACCCTCCAACTGTTTCCTCCTGCCCTCTTATTATTATTATTTTTATTATTTTGAGTGTGTGTGATGAGAACACAACATAAGATCTACTCTCTTAGTAAATTTTTAATTATACAACACACTATTGTTAACTATAGATGCTGTGTCGCACAGTAGACCTCTAGGTCTTACTCATCTCATATTCCGGAAACTCTGTAGCCTTTAACTCATTTTTCCTGTTCCCCCTCCCCGTAGCCCCTGGCAACCATCATCCAACTTCTGCTTCTATGAGTTTGACTATTTTAGATTCCTCATATAAAAGTGCTATCATGTAGTATTTATTGGTCCTTCTGTGCCTGGCTTGTTTCCCTTAGCACGGTGCCTCCTGGGTCCATCCATGGTGTCACAAATGGCAGTACCGCATTTTCCTTATCTCTTCATCCATCAAAGACCATTTAAGTTGCTTCCATGGCCTGGCTATCGCGAACAATGCTGCCCTGAACATGGGAGTGCAGATACCGCTTCCAGATCCTGGTTATAATTCTTTTGAGTCTATCCGGAGAAGTGGGATCGCTGGGTCATTTGTCTACCAATCTCTTGAATGGTTGACAAAGCACACAGATGCCTGCTCTCAATCAGTAGCACAAACCATCACACTAACGACTGTTTACTAGTGAACCTGAAGTCATCTGATCAAAAGTTCAAGAAAAAGAAATGATTCTGTAAACTCCTTCGCAACTCGTGGCCCTCTGCATGTTCGCAGAGAACGTCCCCTGAAAGCCAGCATGACTTCACACCGTGTAGACAAATCTGGAGCCAGCAAACCTGCAGTAGCTCTTGTTATGTAAATTCAGGTCCGGGAAAAATAGAGATGAAAGACGATTGAGATTTCCAGACTGGACAAGGTGGGCATTTTGGCTCTCTGAAATGCCACTGCCCACTCAATGACAAATAAATAGAAAACGGAGACCAAGGAAAGGCAAAAAGAAATATAGTACCAAAGGGATTGATATTGTTAATGTGATTCAAGTTCAGATTAGGTTTTCAGTTTCCTGGTAGCCACGACACAAATGAAAAATGGTCCGAACCACCCTTCTTGTCCCCGATGATGTGACTAGTGCTAGTGTTATGCAGACAGTTCTTACTTCTTTGAAATGTTTAAAACTATCAAAAATCTTTCTTTATCCACCTGTGGTTACTGTATCTACCTCTGATTCAACCAGTAATCTCCTATTAACTTTTTTTTTTTTTTTTTTTTTGGGTAAGAGAAATGTTTTTGTCTCAGGAAAGGTAAATAACTGCGTTTTTGTTGGACCCATACTTTAAAAAAATACATTGATATGACTAATTTAATTCGTCCACTCCTGTGATCCATTAGCTTGCAAATTACTTATAGAAGCAGTAAAATAATGTTGTTTTTGTATCAATGATTTACTCATGTAAATATGGAAAAGTAACGCGTGTGTTACCTGCAGAGTGATTCTACCTCAAGGGAATAATGGTTGTACTTCTTGTTAATCTGACAATATCGCTCCATGTTGTAGACTCCTTAGTAGCTTTGCTAATTGTTATCTCTGTATACCCTTCGCTATACAAGGCTAACACTCCAGAGACTGTTTCTGCCTTGTTTTCTCTGCAATTTGAATAAGGTGACAGCCAGTGGGTGGTGTGTTTTGGCTATGGTATCATGTCATGAACAGCTTGGCATGATAAACAAAATTAAAGAGAATTATCATGATTTTCCACTAATTTACATTTTTTCCATAGAGAGAACACTTTACTAAATCAACTGTGTAGAAGTAGTAACTCATATTAGCATAAATATTAAATATAAATAAGACATAATTTAGAGCAAGATTTAGGGAACTACAAACACCTGGGTACAATTAGGCATCTTACTCATCTTTTTTGCAAATTTTAATTTTTTTACTTGTTTCGCTTTAAGGAGAAAAACATTTAACTCTTTCTCTTACCTATGTGCAGCGTGTGAAAGGGCCGTGACCTTGTATTCAGCATCCTAAATGTTGGAGCAAAAGTTATAGCATTTTTTCTGGAGTGGGAGATGGTTCTGTGAAAAATAAGTGGAAAATTAAGATAATTTTCTTTGATTCTGTGACTGTATCATAGCCTGTTATTAATTCCCCAAGTTACCCTCTTTACAGAGATCTTCTTCCTCATAAGCCACTTTGCAAAACTTAGGAGAGAAATATTGTAGTCCTATTGGAGTGCCCCATAGCTCGTGGGTCAGATTCTGAGATTCTCTCATTACACTTTAATCCTATATAATTTCACCTAGTGCCTTGAATTTAAATATCACCTCTGTGTATGCATACTATTTATAACTCTATTCCAACTGCCGACTTGATTTTTCCACTTGATTATCTCGTAGGCATCTCAAACTTAATATATCCCAAACTGAACTCTTCTTGATGACTCTATCACCACCTCAGTCCTCCCTAGTCTTTTATATTTTAATAATTGGTGCCACCATTAACCCAGTGATTTAAACCTCGAACCTAGGAATCATCCTTGATGCCTGCCGTTTCGTTATCCTGCATAAAAACTATGTCGGCATGTCTTAATAATTCTGTCTCTAAAGTCAATCTTTAGTTCATCTACTTCTCTTCATATCCAATACTGCTGCCCTAGTCCCAGCCATGGGACTAATCATGTCCTTTGGACCGTGACGACAGCTTCTGGCCTGAGTGCCCTGCCTCTTGCCTCACTTCCTTAAATTCCCTTCTCCAAAGGCAGGCAGAATTACCCTTTAAAAATAGAAACCAGTCCATTTTTATCCTCTTATGAAACCCTTTAAAGGCTTTCCATAGCATCTGAAGAAAATTCAGATTTCTCCCCAGGCCCCCTGTAAGGCCCTGCCCGTGTAGTCCCTGGTGACTAGCCAACCATCTCCTTCGTGGAACTACATCCCAGCTGGGTCTCCTTTGTTCATTCCTTTCTTAGTATTGTATTACGAGATCGTTATTCTCTCTGCCTGAAACCCTTTCCCAGATTTCTTTTCTTTGAGTGTTTGGCGCCTTGTTAAGCCTCAGATCTTGGCTCACGTATCCTTTCTCAGAGTAGTCTTCCCTACAGGCTCTAAAGTAGCCTCATGCTCCCCTTCACTCTCTATCACATCCCCCAGTTTTATTTCTTTCATACCATTCATCAAAATTTTATTTACTTGCTTCTGGAACATCTACCCCTTAGTAGAATGTAAGCTCCTGGAGGACAGTGACATTGTCCACATGGACACCTCTGTACTCCAGAATCTTAAACTCTTCCCAGGACTTGTGCATACTTAATATTTATCAAACTCCAAATGGAAGAATACAAAATATCCATCACCAGTAGTGCGAATGCACGATTCTTCTTTCTTATTTAATCAATATAGAGAGCACTTTCAGCCTTTCAAAAGAGTAAAATCTTCTTCATTCCTGTAACCATTTCTTTGAGTTGTATATAATTAAAGTCTGTTGAAACCTCTAACCACTATGCTGTAAATTTGAAAATAATATAAAATAATATTGCGTGTCAACTGCAATTGTAAATAAAAAAGGAAAAGTTAAAAAAAAGAAACTAAAAGAGAAATATTAGTAACCCCTTGTTACATCTGAGGAAACCAGGGCCTGGCAAGTTTTTAAAAAACTATGCTGAATAAGACCTTTCCTATGGCGTCTGAGGCTAAAGGCCCAACTCCGTCAGTGACAGCCTCTGAGTAACCGTATGATGGAAATATGGCCACATTGCCCTAACCACAGGACTAAGAAGCCACCTGCACATCTAAGTGGAAAGGGAGGATCCAGAGGAGGGACGGGGTAGTTGTCAGAGGGTGACCCTTTCCTCACTGCCAATTCTACTGGGAGAAACTTAGCTGGCACTCACTGAGGGCTGAGGACTTTGAGGTTAAAATTTACATCTGATCCAATTCGCCTGCAGGGGAGTTTTTCAAGCTGCGAGTGACCTAAATGCTGAGATCTACCTGAGATGTCATTAGGAGACAAGGACAAAGTTGAAGCAGTGATGGGGAGGTGGTGGCTTTTATTTTTATAACTCACTACCTTCTAACTTGTCATAAGGAGATTGTAGTTACGATGCTCATGTTTTCTTCACACTAAAATGATAAAGCATGACTTTACCTGGTTTCTTTTAAAAATTTTTCCAGTTCCAGTTCCAAGATGCAAACTCTTTCAGAATATATGCAGCTTGGGTCAGAATTGGGGCTGAATACACATCCTTTCCTACCTGGAGTCCATAACATACCGGAAAGATATTTTAAAAAACAAACAAATTCAAAACAACAGCAGAATAAAAGATTATGAAAGTGAAGGCAAAGAATACAAATGTTATTTCACATATCTATGGGACTTTTAAAATTTGACCATGGATTAGGGGGCCAAAAAATTTTAATGCCTCTACTAGTCAGAACTGGCTTGACTGTTGCACTTACAGATGAACCTTGATGTCTCAGTGGCTAGACCAGGTTAAAGTTTACATCTTGTAGGTTGGGTACCGTTCGTCTGTCTTGTTCCACCTGAGACGCATGACCCCTTATGTCACCAAGGTAGGGGAAGAGAGACTTTAAACCACCTCAGCCCCAAAGGTACACGTTACTTTTCGTGATAAAAACAACAATAACAACAATAGTAGACCATAAAACCAAGAGTTGTTTTTCTAAAGATTGAATAAAGCACAATTGTTAACATGTGATTTAAAAAAGCAAGAAAAACACAGACAGTATTAGAATTGATCAATGAGGCATAACCATATACCGAAAGAACCTTTGTTAAATAATATAGTTAACCTCTGCTAGGAATTTTGTAATATTTTTCAGGAAGAGATTAAAAAAAACCTAAGTGGGAACAATTCCTAAATTCCTGATAGAATTTCTGAATAATTCCTGTATCAGAATAACTAATTACAGAATAAGTTGAAAACATAGCCAAAAGTTTATCCCTAAAAACAATAATAGGACCAAATAACTTTATAAATGAGTTCTATCCAATCTTCAAGGAACAGATAATTTCTATCTTATATAAAAAATTCTGGAGGATAGAGAAACATGGAATGCTATCCAACTCATTTTACAACGCTGTCAGAATAATGCTATTAAAACCGATCGAGGATAACACACAAAAAAAATGAAATTATAGGCTAATTTTATGTATAATAATGGCATAAACTTATTGACTATATACTGCTGCGCCAGACACAGTTCAAAGCCTTTTAGGCACTGTCCTGCCTTCCAAAATGACAGAGAGATTCTACTTCTAGTAATGGCTGACTGGGTTGTTCCATACCAACCATCCCACTGAAAACAGCTAGAGCAGCTGGACAAAATCCTTTAAAACACTTTCAAACAATCAAGGAGCTAACAGAGGAGGGAAGATGTGCATGGCTAAGATCGCAGAGGGAATGCAAGCTCTGGGAGGGGAGTCTGCCATTTGATATGGCTTGATCCTTTTAAGAAATCGCTGATTCTGAAAAGCTGTGGATGAGAAGCTAAGCAGTTGAGCTGAGCTTTTGTTAGACTCGTGGGCGTCAAGAAATCAAGAGGTTAATGGATAGGATTAAGAACCGATTAGATATAGCTGAAGAGAAAACTCATGAAAAGAAAGATAATTCTGAAGAAAAATTTTCAGACTGAAGCACAAAGGGATAAAATGATAGAAAACACAGAAATGACGGTAAGAAAGTATGGCCTAGTGTGAAAAAAATCTAACATTTGTGGAATTAGAATCCCAGAAGGAGAGGAAAGAGAAGCAATGTTTGGAGAAATAACGGTTGATAATTTTCTAAAACTCATGAAACACATTGACTCAGATATTCAGGAAGTCCTATACAACTCAAGCAGAATTTCTCCTAAACATCATAGTCAAGCTGCTGAAGACCGAAGTCAAAGTGAAAAATTCTAAAGCAGTCAGAAAGAAAAAAAGACACACCCTCTTCAAATGAGAAACTAGACAATTGATATGACTTCTCGGAGGAACGGCAGAAGCCAAAAGCTTAAAAGAAATGGTATAAAATAACTGGCAATCTTCAGCTCTTTGCTCATGAAGTTATCTTTTTCTAGACAAAGGCAAAACAAAGATATTTTCATACAAAAAATAATTGAGAGACTTCATCGCTAGGAGACTCACGCTAACGGAGATACCTTGAAAGGTGTTCTTCAGGAAGCAGGAACATTATTCCAAGTGGAAGGTAGCAATTGCAAGAAATAATACAGATCAGTGGAAGAGGTAGTTATCATTATATGGAAAAATCTAAATGAATGTTGATTTTGTTAAAAACAACGTTATATGAAATTATATATTATAAATAAAACAAGTGGCTGGAGAGAGTAAATTAAAGTGTTTTGAGGTGCCTGCATGGCCCTGAGCTAATTTATATTACACTCTGAAAATTCAACCATATATGTCGTGATCCCCAAACTAACCACTAAAAAAATAAGCAGATAAAAAAATCAGTAAGTATATAGAAGTAAATATAGTTTACACACTTTCGTAAATTGACATTTATAGAATGCTGCATTTAACAATGGCAAAATGTTCTTTTTTCAAGCGCACATGGAATATTTACCAAAATTAACCAGATAATGGGCCATAAAGCAAGTTTCAAAGGGCTACTGAAATCATGCAGAGGAAATTGTCTGACTATAGTAGAATTAAGTTAGAAATCAATAACAAAAAGATAACTAGAAAATCCTCATACGTTTGAAAATTAAGCAACATACTTCTAAATAACCACTGGGTCAAAAACAGAATCACAGTGGAAGCTAGCAAACACTTAGAACTGAAAGACAGCAAAAGTGAAAAGAATATATAATGGAAAGGAAGAGACAAACTGTCATATGTGTTTCTAAATATAAAATCCAAGGAAATCAACCTGAAAACTATTGGAAATAATAAGCACTCAGGGAGATGGCTGATGACCACATACACATCAATAACTTTTTTATGCACTAGTAAAAGCTAAGCAGAAATGTCATGATAAAAATATTCCGTACCACAATAACAAGAAATACTATGAATACGTAGAAAAAAGCCTAACAAGAAATGTCAGACTTTACTGATAGATTGAAAGACATAAGTAAATGGAGTGCAGGTTCAAAAAAATCTGCGTTTGGCTGCAGGAATCCGGAGCCTGGACTGTTCAAGTTTAAATCCTGGCTCCGCCGCTTCCTCGCAGTGTGACCTTTGCAAGTTACTTACTTCATATCTGTACGCCTCAGTTTCCCTTACCTGTAAAGTGGGGATAATCATGATAGTCTCTACCTCATAGAGGTAGGACTAAATCAGTTCCTGTCCCACGACTAACCTATATAAGGCTGCGACCTGTAGGTACCCTGCTGTCTGGAGCCCCAGATCCTACTCTTCCCACTGTTTTTCTTTCCTGAGCACTTACTACCCGCTAACACCCTATGTCATCCAGTTACTGTATTTAAGTGTTTATTGCCTGTCTGCTTCTGCTAAAATACATGCTCCTCAAGGGCTAGAGTCTCTGTTACGTTCTCCCAATTTTTTAAAAAAAGTCTATATATTTTTGCAAATGTTTTCCAATTACTTAGAAAATTACTTGGCATGTGGCAGGGCCCATAGAATAGTACTTGGCACGTCATAAGCGCTATTATAGTAAAGATGTCAATTGTCTAGAAATTATAAATGTAATTCAATCTCCATCGATATCCCCGTGAGTTATTTTATAGAACTTGAGAAGCTGCTTCTAAAATGCATTAGAAAGAGAAAGTAACAATAGCCAAGGAAAAGTTTATAAAGAACATGGGGGAGGGATTTGTCTTACTATTAATTAGCAAAACGAGCTATTGGCACAGGAATAGGCAAATATCTATGAGATAGTGTCTGTCTGTCTGTCTGTCTCTCTCTCGTAAAGATGGAATTTCATGTAAGTGGGGGAAGAATAAACTTCCATACATAGCATGGGGATAATTGGCTGTTGGTTATCCATCTATAAGATCGCTCCCACACACTGCAAGCTTTAAATAAATTCCCGGTGGTTTAAGAACTTCTCTTTTTGATCATCTACCACCATGCTTTTTAAATCAGTATTTTCTCATTACTCCTTGCAATGATTTGAAGGTAGTTATGTATGAGCTCTATCGATATATTAAGTCGGGCCCCTCAAAACAGCCCTGGTTTCGACTCTTGCCTCTGCTATAATTTCTTTGTGTCCTGAGCAAAATCACTTCTCCTATAAAGTGATCAGTTTCATTGGCTACAAAGCGATAAGGTTTTTTAGATTAATTGATTAATATCCAGTCTTAGGTTCAACTATAAGCTCTCAAGTCCCTGTAACTGTTTGGTGATTTTTATTAATCCTCACAATTACTTTTTCTCCCCGTTTTACATTTGAGGAATGGTTTGTCGAGAGGTCCATAGCCAACAGCTGCTTATTCCAGTTCGAGTAAGTTTTGGCTGTTAACAAAGAGGCCTGCTGTATGGAGATAGAAGTTGATTTTTTCCCCAGTAACATTGGCATGCTGCTGGGCTGACCAGGGTCAGCGTGACAGCTCTCCACCATGAGAGGTCCTGGCTTCTTCATGCTTTGTCATTCTGAGAGCCATCTTCCAGCCTCACTGCTGCCTCAGAGGCTCCAGCCATGATGTGATGGGGGGCAGAGGGTGAGAGTTCTCTGTCTCCAAACCAAGTCAGTTCACCCTGGACAGCTTTCCCAGAATCGCTATCTTGAATTTCCATCACATCGGCCACTCCCATCTGCGAGGGAGGTTGGAAATGCAATTCATTGAGCTGAGTGTATTGTAGCCTCAAGTCAGTTATTAGGGAAGAAGGAGAGAATCAAAATCATCTCAATGACTAGTCTTTCTGCTGCAGTGGTAAAAGCTCACAACCAGGTCTACTGACCCAATGCGATTCTGTCATCGTTGAATCTATAGGCCTGACTCTCAGATTTAAAATGACAACTCGGAGAGAGGAACAGGGTCAGTTTCATGGGGGAAATAGCATTTGGGTCGTACCTGCATTGATGGTTAGGAGACGGCCAGTCAGAGCAAGGTTTTAGGATATGTAGCGCAGAGGTGGGAACAAGATGGTCACAGACTGGGAGGTGAGGTGGTAGGTGACAGGCAGGGCTCAGGTTGACGGGGGCCCAGAATGGGTAGTAGGAGGCTGGCAGGCGGGTTTGTAAAGCATGGTTTCACAGCTCCTGCCTTAGAGTCGTTATATGCCTGGGAGACCCTCAGCCCCCCTCCACCCGCCCACACGCATACACAAATTCCGGAACCATCAAGAGGGTGGAGGAGAGTTGGCTTGGCTCAAAAAGTCAGCTCCCGCTTGCCTGTCCAGGGTCTTTAGCGTCTCTCCTTTGGGCTCACATAGAGGTTTCCCAGCTTTGCTGTACACTGGAAGCACCTGGAATCATCTTTAGCAAATACTGCTCCCGAGATTCTGCTTTGATCGGCGTGGGTGTTACGTAGGCACCAGCCTGTCGCAAAGCTCCCTGGGCGATTGGAACGTTTAGCCAAATTTGGGACTCACTGGTTAAGGCATCGAAGACTAAATGCTAACAAAGAATGAGTTCTACTGGACGCCATTACACTGTTATTACATATAACGTTATGTATAATAGTACATATTATTAGTATCAATCCAGTTTCCCATCAGCTTCTCCAAGGGAGGGTGGGTGGGCTGGGAGGCCGGGTCGCAGCCACCTTGCCTGCAGAAGTGCTTAAGGCAGAGATCATCACACAGCAAGGAGGTCGCTCCTTCCTGCTACAGCTGTCTTATTTGGCAATGTCTGACTCAGAGGTGATGCGTCTCCCATTAGCACTTTGACAAGATGCTGTTAGCACACATCTGAGACCTTCTGGGTTGAAAAAGCCAACACGAGGAATTGCAAAGATGGATCTCCCGTGATTTCCAAAGTGCTTATATAAAACAATAAAAATATAAAATTACTAGTAATGAAATCTCTTCTCTCCACGCCCCATCCCCCCCGCCCCTCACCCCTTTGCAACTAGCTTTCTGCTTTTTCCACCCGAGAGGCTGGAGACCTGGAGGAGAAGCGCAACCATCTGTGTAAGTTAACTCGATACTAGTAAAGTTTGCAACAGCCGGTGTAAATGTCCCTGGGTTCGAAGTTGTAGCAGATAAGGACACGATTACAATGGCTGAGAACGTCCTGCTGGCCGCTGGTGGAGGAGCTGTGTGGGCAAGGGATTTGCAGAGGCCACCGTCAAGCTGTTTACAGATAGGAGGTGACACTGACGGTTAGTGGCCTTGCCGGCCCCCTCCTCCTCCTTGTTTAGATGCAATTGCCACTGCTGGCAATAGAGATTGACAGTTTGAAGAGCCGGAAGTGCTTTGTCTGTTGATCGAATTTATTTATAAGCCACAATTTCGAGCACGATTAGAGGCAGCTTATCAAAAGGACATGACATGATGCATAAACTATTTTGTTTAATTTAGCAAGAGTTGAAGTAAATACCATTTGTTATTTCGGTATCTCCTCATCAAATTCTCACCAGAACAATAATTCTGGAGCTTACCCAGAGTGGGACGAACTAGTCCAATTATTAAACTATTGCGAGAGAAGGCTGAGCAAGCGAAATTTGCTGCTAGAGTGGCCCCTTTTTTTCTGAAGTGTTTTCCCCCTTCGACAGAACAGGATAAGAAAGGGTGGGATAAAGTGCAGGGAAAAGAGGAAGGCCAATTGTTTGTCTGTAGGTGGGGGCTTTCATTACCCCAATGAGGGCCAGGTTTGCTGAAGAAAGAACTGTCTCTTCGAAGGTTTCTGTCTAAAGGTTAAGAGGCTGGCGACGACAAAAGCTTTATTGAAGACACATTCATCAAAAGGTGAATAAAGTCAGAGAAAGTGAGAAAAAAGGGAGGCAGTTGAAGAAGGACACAAATAACTTTCAAGACAGGATTCTGGAAGCCTTAAAACAAGACCCAAGGTAAGTAAATAGTAATGTAATAAAGATTTCATATTGACCTAATTCTAACCACACACCAGACACTGTTCTATACATTTTACATGTATTAACTCATTTATTCTCACAACTATCTTGTGAGGTGGGTACTAATATGATCATTTCCATTTTGTAGTTGAAGAAACTCTAGGCAAAGACAGGTTAAATAATTGCTCGAGGTCAAATGCTAGTGAGTGGTGGAACCAGAATTCGCTTCTAGGAAGGCTGGGGCCAGATCCCGTCTTTTTAACCGGCGGTCTTGAACGTGTGATTCCTGGACCAGGAGCACCAGCAGCACCTGAGAACTCCAGACATGCAAACCGAAGCTTCCCCCTGACCTGCTGCTTAGCCGCTCTGGGCTGCAGGCCAAGAATTTGATCTAACTGATCTAATTTCTCTCTCTCTTTTTTTTCACTTGCGATCTTTTTTTGTTGTTGCAAAATCCAAAGCAGAATGTGCTTCTCGTCAAAAATTTGAGCACTGTGCATAATACAGAAAATAAGTGTCTCTCCTGCTCCCTCCCCTAATCCCACTTGCCAGAAGTTATGTGTCACTTTTTCTATAGCTGCTGCAGAAAAGTCACCATAGACTTAGTGGCTTAAGATGGCGTACGTTTATTATCTTACAGTTCTAGAAGTCATGTGGGCTCCAGTCTCACTGGGCTAGAGTGAAGTCGTGGGCAGGCCACATTTGTGTCAGCAGACTCTAGGGGAGGATCTGCTTGTGAGCTCATTCGGGTGTCAGAATTCAGTGCCTCGCTACACTGAGATCCTCTTTCCCTTGCTGACTGTCTCCCAGGGGCTGCCCTGAGCTCCTGGAGGCGTCTTTCTGGTCCTTTCTCATAGCCTTGTTCGTCTCAGAGCCAGCAATGGGGTGTCGAGTCCTTCTCACGCTGCCCTCTCTTCGATTCGGCTGGGGAAGTTTCCCCACTTTTAAGGATTTCTGTGATTAGCTGGGGTTCAGCCAACTGAATAAAGCAGCCTGCTCTCCCTGTCTTAAGGGCCACACCCTTAACCACATCTGCAAAACCGTTCTTGCCATGTGAGGTCATATATTCACTGATACCAGGGATTAGGGTGTGTATTTTTTTGTGTGTGGGGGGGATTATTCTATTTACTAAAGTTTACCAGTCTGTTTCATGTTCTTCTAATTTTTTTCTCTGCTTCTACAAATAAGTGTGTGTGTGTGTGTGTGTGTGTGTAGCTCTACATATTTTCTTCTTTATGTTTTAGGATCTTACCAGACATTTCGTTTTGCGATTTGCTTTTTGTTCACTTAACAGTATATTATAAGGCATCTTTCCAAGCCATTCCATGGAGTTCTGCCTCCTTCTTTTGAATGGCTGCCTCGTGGTTTGGGAAACAGTGGTATCGCTGTTTCTTTAACTTTTTCTCCTTAATGGGTATGTGAATGGTTCCCGTTTTTTATTCTTTCAAATGCGGGGGCAGTGATTTATCGCTGTACATTTCTGCGCCCTTGCTCTCCTATATTCTGTCCTCCACACTGCATCCAGTGTGTATTTATTTTAAAATAGAAGCCCACTCGGTGTAAGCCTTTTCATGTCTTCCCATCTCACTTCCTGGTCTACCTGGGCTTTTAGGATATCGCTACCTGCCACCTCCGTGGCCACCATTTATCCCACTGCTCACTTCACTCCAGCCACAGTCACCTTTCTTTAAACACACTGGCCCCTTTTCTGCCTCAGAACCTTTGGATTTTCTGCATGACTCATCCCCTGACTTGCTTCAGGTCTCTCTGACATGTCACCTTATCAGAGAAGTGTTCCCTGGCCATCCACCCAACAAACAATGACATCCGCATTTTCCTCCATCACTCTACTCCCCTTTGATATGCATTCTTTGATGATGCATATTTGATATGCATTCTTTGATGCATATCAAATATGCATTCTTTGATATGCATGAAATGCATGCAGCATAATGCATGTCGTGTATATTTAAGTTATGAATGATTATGATCAAAGCAACAAAATGAACACGGCTGTACTTTCTTCTCCATCAGAGCACTGATCACCACCTGGCATAGTTTTTATGGGATGTGAGAACTCCATGATACTGCAACTTCGCGTTGTTTACTGCTGTCTCTTCAGTGTCCAGCTCGATGTCTGGCGCATAGTAGGTGTTTGCTATTTGGTGAACAAATACATTTGTGAAGGTAGATTACTAGAAATGTAATTTCTAGGTCAAAGGAATTTCAAATTACCTTTGAAAAGGTCATACTACTATATACTGCCGCCAACAGTATATCGTCTCCATTTTAATAACTTTTATGTGAGACATTGTTTTTGAAGTATGTAGGTTGTTATAAATAAAAATGAGTCACAGGATTCTGGCAGTAAAGAATCACTCCTTTTTTTTTTTTTTTTCCCTTACAGAGGATGCTGCCAAAAGCTTGATGATGAAGGAGTTTAATCTGCACTTTGCTTTCCTCAGTTTGGGAGTAGGAGGGCATATCTCTCACGGGGTTTTGTGGCCAGAAGAGAAGGTAGGAGCAAGGCAAGGGGAGAGAGTACACTTTTTCTGTGAAATAAAGGGGTTAGAGGTTAAATGCAATCAGATAAAATATTCTCTTCTTACACTAGTCTATGTAATATTGTCACCCCATCTAAATTAATTTTTTTGTTTATCAGTTATATTAAGTCTTCATTGACATAAAATAAAATGCATACATTATAAGTGTATAGGTTGACTATATCTTTAAATTTTACTCTGTTTATTACTCCTTTTTTAACCTCTAAAGTTACATCAAATTGCATCTTTTATCTTGGATAAATATTGTAAAGAAATTTATTCTCACAAGAAGAAAGCTATTTGAAAGTCCACTGAGAGCACTGGGTGATTTTTTTTCTAGAAAGCTGATTGTGTTGGATGAGGAACTGAGATGAATATGGAAACTTACGCTTGAATAAGATCACGGAATGAATTATGTCTCCCTTTAAAACTCCAGCCTCACATGATCTCACTCTCTCCTTCCTTTGGCTTTTCTTGCTTAGTTCCATCATGCTGGTCTTTTCAAAATGAATTTGGCTTCAGCACTAAGAGAAGCAATAAAGACACTGTCAGAATCTAAATGACCACATGAAAAGATGTTTAACATCATTAACTGTTAGGGAAATGCAAATTAAAACCACAGAGATATCACTGCATACAGTATGGCTAAAATAAAAAAATATCGACAACGCCAAATGCCGGTAAGTATGCAGAGAAACTGGATCACTCATACATTGCTGGTGGAATGTAAAATAGTATGGCTATTCTGAAAAACATTTTGGCAGTTTCTTAAAAAAACAAAACAAAACAAAAAACTAAACATGCAACTGCAATACGACTCAGCAGTTGCATCTCTGGGCATTTATCCCAGAGCAGTAAAAATTTATGTTCTCACAAAAATCAGTACAAGAATGTTTATAACCAAATATTGGGGTGAAAAACACCCATGTGTCCTTCAATGGGTAAATCGTTAAACAATCTGCGGTACATCCATACCATGACATAAATTCAGCAATAAAAAGGAAAATGCTATTGATACATGCAACAACTTGGATGGATCTCAAGGACATCATGCTGAGTGAAAAAAAAAGCCAATCTCGGATGGTTATATAATGGCTGATTCTATGTATATTTTTGAAATAAGAAAATTTGAGAGATGGAGAACAGGTTGGTGGTTGCTAGGGACTAGGGATGGGGATAGGAAAGTGGGAGGGAAGTGGGCGACACGTGGGATCCTTGTGGTGATGGAGTGTTCAGTGTCTTGACTATCGCGGTGGCACGATAATCCACACACACAAACACACGTGCACAAATGAGTACAGATAAAACAGGAAATTTGAATGAGATAAGCGGATCGTACCAGTGTTAATATCCGGTTGTGATATTATACTGTAGCTTCGCAGAATGTTACCATTAGAAGAAGCTAAATAAACTGTACATGAGAATGCTCTGTATTATTTCTTGTAATTGCATTGGAATCTACAATTCTTGCAATAAAAATTTTAGGTAAAATACACCAAATGCCATAAAATTCTCAAACCTAATTTTCTGAACTGCAGTAACTAATGTCAAGCCTTAGAAGGCAGGCATGTCTTCAGAGTTCATTTGCCTGGTCTCACTCCCCTAATTCATCTTTATGTGGTCAGAGTCATCTTATTTTCTCCTTCTCAGAAACCGGTGAATGTGTTCCCATTTCGAACATGTGCAAAAGTCCATATTCTAACACCGTCACCTACCTTGGACTCTCCCATTCCACTCTGGTGTCTAATTCAAGGGAACTGCCTCAATCATAGATGGTTAAAACAATGAATAGCTGTAACTTCTAAATGAAAATTGATCTCCAGGTATGGCAGCCATGAAGGTACACCGTCTGGATCTTCCTTCAAAAAATAACTTGCTGCTCATCGCAAAGGAGCACAGTGAGTTGACACCCTCTGGGGACAGCGCTTTGAGGATCCGCCTCAGCGTTTGAGAGGAGGCCATGCTCTTCTCAGGAGGCCTCATGCCAATGACTGGACGTGGGCTAGTTTCTGGCGCCTCGCCCTTTTTGTCCAACAGGGGATGCTCCTAATGGGCAGTCTTTGCTCAAGATCTCCCCACTGGCTTTGCCAAAACTTTCTCGGGTCTCCACTTAGATCAGAAGCTCTCCCTACCAGATCTTTCTTCCTGCCCACTTTCCTTCATCGGGTGTCAGAGCCGCATCGCAGTCTGAAGCCTCTTCCCATTCATTCCGCCTCACTCCTTTTTTTTTTTTTTATCTTTCAGGGGTGTTAATTTCCAATAAACCTCTTGCACTCCTAAACTCCTTCTCGAGATCTGCTTCCCAGAGACCCAAAGTGAGTAAAAAAAATATTTTCAAAAAGTCCTTCGGTTATGGGCATCTAGTATGGCAATAATTTTTATCTGAACAGTCATCATGATATCTATACTGCAAGAATTACGAGCATTAATACGAGAGTTGTTTTCTCATGTTGGTGGTTGTAGTAAGTATTCTCAGATGTATGAAGTTGGCCTAAGGTAAGAGGTGGCCGGAGTGAAATACAGATAAAACAAGGTCAGTGAGATTAAAGAGTGGGGAGGAACAGTGTGGTTGCTGCGTTCATTGGGACACCATTATGAATGTCAAAGGTTCAATGTCAAAAGTAGAACACAGGTGAGAAAGAAGAATCTCAGCAGTTAAGTGAGACATCTATATCTTTCTTGAAAATCAAATGGTGACCTCATTAAGGCCAAAGGCCACAATCCACACGAGGCTTCTGCTAAGTTCCATCTCGCTGCTCTAGAGAAAGATCTTGATTTAATCTAGTAGCTGCATGGCTGTTTAGAAAATCCATGAGACCTTAAAATTATTACAAGAATATTACAGCCTTCTGAATTTTAAAAACCCAGGAAACCTAGGGGGCTCGTGGGCAGCATATGTCTAGTTAATCGGAAAGTTGTATTTTGTAGTTTGATTAAGGCACCTCTCCTCATATACCTCCTCTGCCCGCTTAAGCAAAGGCTTTATATCTCTTACTCCTTTTGATAGATTGGATGTTCTGTCATGTAATTATGACCTTCCTGTTCACAACTACGATTCATGCTGACAGATTCTCTGAGCACAGTGGGTCAACTAGAGAAAGATAATAACTGTAATTGGTGAAGGTGTTTTCTCCTTTGTTCTGAATCTGAATATGGACTGTCTGAATTAGTTTATTTTGTGTAGTTCAAATTCTTTTACCTTTGTTTTATCTTTTACTGTTTGTCTGGATTTTGAATTCGTGATGTTTTAATCATTTAAGGTTTATTTTTAGTCTTTATTCAAATGTGGGATTCGATTTCATTTTGTAAATTAAACATCTCCAGAAGAATCCAAAAATTGGAAGGCTGGGTAATCTGTGTCTTATTAGCAACATACCTGGCTGTACTACTTTCATTTTAATTATTATGTGAAAGGTATCAAGAATATTTAGGCTTCAGGTAACTAAACCTGACATTTAATTCTCACACCTATATCATTTATTCTTTTGTTTATTCTTTCAACAATGTTTTGAGTACTTGCTGCCTGCCAGGCATCAGTCTAGGTTGCTGGAGTTGGCGTGGTGAATAAGACAACGTCCGTGACCCTAATCGAAGTTTACAGATTAGTGGGAGAGAGACACACACTATTAGAATTATAATTTTGGATATTGATAAGTACAATGAAGAAAAATGGGCTAGACAGACATAAGGCATTCTGTTTTGGAAAGGATAATCAGAAAAGTTTTCTCCACAGAGGTGTCATTGAGACAGAGATGTAAATGAAGTGAGACTGATCCACAAAGATATCTAGGGGAAGAGTGATCCAGGTGGAGGGACCAGCAGCACATGCAAAGGCCCTGAGGTGGGAGTTGCTTGGTATGTGTGAAGCATGCCAAGCAGACTGTGTGTTTGCAGTGTGAAGAGGTGGAAGAAGCCAGTGGGAACAGTCTGTAGGGCTCTAGGCTGTGGTAAGGATAAGAATGGTTTCTAAGCATGGCCCTTCCGTCATCTTTATCACCTTTATCAGTCAGTCATTGCATTTATCAACGCTGTTGATTAATGTCCGATCCCCTCACTCTAAATCGCCTTTGGATGACTTAACACACATTTACTAGGCACCTGTTTTGAGTTAGTCACTGAGCTCATCGTGTTTGGCTGTGGACATAAGAAGAGACAGGATACCTACCTCGTCTCTGTCCTCTGATCGGTATCATTCTGATGAAGGAACGCAGACACGTGCAATATCACCAGAGCCTCCTGTTAGCACCGAAGACCGTGAGGGATGTGTGAGGCACTGTGGGAATGTTTTCTGCTCATTTTCTCATCATAAGGGACAGCCTGCAGCATTAATATCACATAAAAATAATTTCTTACATCTTTAGCGTTTACTGTTTATGAGGCATTTTTTAAATTATGGTCATAATTCTTACAGAAATGAGATAACTTTTAAAACCACTTAACATAGTGCCTGACACGTAGCAGGTACTTAGTAAATGGTAATTCACTTTTCTTCACAACCATCTAAGGGTTGCTCAGGTTTCTAGATTCGTTTGGTGGAGAAGTAATGGGTCCGTTTCCAAACAGGCAATAAATGGCTGAGCAAGGACTTCGTGTTAGGCTCCTGTTGTTTCAAGACTTGCTCAGGAGCGATTGGTTCAGGGCTGTCAAGATTCATGAAGAAATGAGCAGGTATCTCAGTGAAGACAGCTAAAGCAGCTACATAGTCGGACTTCATGAGGACCAGAAAGAGATTTGGGGAAAACTAAAGCTTTTCAAAATTCAACACAGCTCTAGTGAATTATGAATTGGTGGCAACTCGTTGCAACAGGCCTTCAAGGTGGGTGGTGGGGGTGTCATCACTGTGTGACAAAGACCTTTCCCAAATCCTATGTCCAAAGCTCCAGAGACATCACCACGGGTTACTGGCCGGGAGTTGTATGATTGAATCTAATTGATGGTTTCTGTTTTTTCAGCTTTATTGAGGTATGATCGCCAAATAAAATCATAAGATATTTAAAATGTACAACATGATGATTTGATACACTGTGAAAGGATATTGGTTATCAAGTTAGTTAACACGTCTGTCACCTCGTAGACTTACCTCTTATTCTTTCATGTGAGGATATTTAAGTTCTACTCTCTTAGTAAATTTCAATGATACACTATGGTGACTATGGTCACCATGTTTTACATTGGGTCTTCAGACCCTATTCATCTTAGAACTGAAAGTTTGTACCCTTTTACCAACCTCTATGTATTTTCCCCACCTCACAGCCCCTGCCTGCCCTGGCGACCATCTTTCTACTCTCAGTTTTTCCTTTCCTTCCTTTTTCTTCCTTCCTTCTTTCCTTCCTTCCTTCCTTCCTTCCTTCCTTCCTTCCTTCCTTCCTTCCTTCCTTCCTTCCTTCCTTCCTTCCTTCTTCCCTGCCTCCTTCTCTCCCTCCTTCCTTCCTTTCCCTTTCCTTCTCTTGCTTTTCCTTCCTTCATTTTTTTTAAAGATTCCACAAATAAGTGAAATCATGCAATAATTTTTTTTCTCCATCTGGCTTATTTCACTTAGCATAATGCCCTCCAGGTTCATCCATGTTCTTGCAAATGGCAGCTTTCCCTCTTTTTAAAGGCCAAATAATATTCGATTGTATATGTACACAACATATTCTTTATCCATTTGTCCATCCACAGATACTTAGGTTATTTCCATACCTTGGCTATTCTGAATAATGCTGCATTGAACATGGAAGTACGGATATCTCTTTGAGATAATGGTTTCGTTTCCTTTGGATGTATACCTAGAAGTGGGATTGCAGGATTATACGGTAGTTCTATTTTTCATGTTTTTGAGGAACCTCCATACTGTTTTCCATAGCGCCTGTACCAGTTTACATTGCCACTGATAGTGCACAAAGATTATCTTTCTCTACATCCTTATCAGCATTTGTTATCTTTTGTCTTTTTGATAATAGCCATCCTAACAGGTGTAAGGTGATATCTCATTGTGGTTTTCATTTGCATTTAATTGATGATAAGTGATGTGGAGCATCTTTTCGTAAACCTGTTGGCAATTTGTATGTCTTCTTTGGAAAAAATGTCTATTCTGGTCCTTCGCCCATTTATAAAACTGGGTTATTTATTTTTTTGCTATTGAGTTGTAAGAGTTTCTTGTATATATTGGCTATTAACCATTTATTGGATATGCAGTTTGCAAATATTTTCTCCCATTCCATAGGTTGCTCCTAAATTGCTCTCCTGACCTCTATGAGAATCTTTATGACTATTATTTTGGACTCTATCAGGTAAATCGCTTATCTCCATTTCATTAAGGTCTGTTTCTGGAGATTTATCTTGTTCTTTTGTTTGAAATAATTCCTGTTTCTTAATTTTTTTTTAACTCTTTGTGTTGGTGTCTGTGCATCAGATAAAACAGCCACCTCTCTCAGCCTTGACCGAGTATTCTCCTGAACCCCATCAATCAGCCTGGCCCAAGCTCCTGGTTGCCTCTCCAACGTTTGTGACTGTCCAAGTGACCTCTAGTTTTTTTTTTTTTTTTTTTTTTTTTTGCCTATAGCACCCGGTCTTCCTTGGTGGTCTCCCTTCCAAGTACTAACCAGGCCCGACCCTGCTTAGCTTCCGAGATCAGACGAGATCAGGCGTGTTCAGGGTGGCATGGCCGTAGACTCCAAGAGACTTCTTTGTTCTTAGTGGCTCCCAGTAGTTGAAGGTGCACCAAGACCCATTGGTGTCCCGTGTCCCAAAGGGATGGATGACAGTCAGCAGCTAGATGCAGGCTGATTACAACCTGGACCATGAGGCAGCAGCCGGGAAAGTATGCAGTTAAGAATATTCCAGAGAGAAACTGGGAGATGGGCATTTTGGCTTTCTTCCTCTGTACCGAATGAACCAGAGAGCTTAGCTATGGAGGGGGTCCTCCCGCACTAATTTAAAAAGACTTCTTTGTTTCTTATAGTCCTGTAGCACCTGTTGTCTGTGAGAGCTAGGTGATTTGAGGTCCTATCCCTTGGGTGGCAACTGCAAAAGCTGGGGTGCCAGATATGTGCATAAGCTCCAGGGAGCTACTGGTGATTTGGTTTTATCATTCGAGCCAGCTTGAAGGAGGAGGTGAGGGAAGTTTCTCACTGGCTTCCCTGGTCTGCGGGGAGGATGGCAGCCAGCCTGTATATACGCACTAAAATTAGAAGTCAGACCCTCAGGCAGCAGCTTGTAAAAAGTATGCAGTTAGATTCCTTTCAGGAAAAGACTGGGAGATGGCCATTTTCGTCTGCTCTCTGTGCTGAGCCCTGGCGAGGTAGCCACAGCAAGTGCCTGTGTGTTTGTGTCTGATAAGAACTGTGTCTTTGTTTGCTTCAGTGTTGTAGGTCTTATGAATGCAAGCCCTGTTGGCTTTCAGAGCTGGGTGGTTTGGGGGACTCATCCCCTGGGAAGGAGCCTTAAAATCTGGGGCGCCAGATGTGCAGTCAGAACCCTTTGTTCCTTAGGGAGAAGCTGGGTGAAGGTTCCATTCTGACTGTACAGCACTGTGCTGGAACGGGGTTTATGGACGGGGGGTGTCTCGGCCTTCCTGCCTGTTCCGATGTGGGTATTTTCTCATTCTTATTCCCCTGCTTGCAGGAGTTGCTCCTCTAGTTTCTGGATTCCTTTGAGAAGGAATTGTTCCCCGTACAGCTGTACATTTGGTGCATCCATGGGAGGAGGGACGTTCGGGAGCCTCCTATGTCCCCATCTTGTTCGACTTCTCTTAGGTGCTTCCTATTTCGATTGGAGAGTTTGCCAATTTACCTGCTGGATTAGAACTGTAGACACGTGGGCACCGCCGGTGGCAGGAGATAGCAATAAGACCTCTCAAATAGCATCGCTCTTTCGGTTTTCGTGTTAGGTTATCACTGAGGAACTTGGTTCAGAAAATGTTGAGTTAAATAGTTCAACATATTTGGTCATTTGGTACTTGAGTGGAAATCTGTACCAGTCCCCAGGGGTAACAGCTGAGAGCCTTGCCAGCAGGAATTTATTTAAGGCTGCAAATCTATCTTTAAATAGGCATTACACCTCCAGCTCTGCTCTAGAATTGCCTATTGCATACAATGCCTGGAAAATTACAGAGGCCAGGGAACCTGGAAGCGTGACTGAGCGCGGCTTCTAGCAGCTGTTTTCTGTGTGTTCCATTTCTCTTTGGGAATCCTACAAGATCGTTTGATTCAGAGTTTTAAGAAGATGGCCGCTATTGTCTCTGTAGCCACATTCCCCTGTTGGATGGTCCTTCCTCTTTTAATCCTTTCCTATTTAGCGAGGGCTTGCTATGAACGAGGCACTGCTTCTCTGTCCTCGATCCACCACAAACCCATGCGGTGATTCGTCATCCTGAAGCTTAGCTCTGATTTATGTCACTTGGCCTGCTTCAAAATCTCTGTGTCTCTCCATACGGATGGCAAATAGACCCCTGAAAAGATGCTCGAGGTCACTAATCATCAGAGAAATGCAAATTAACACCACAATGAGCTATCATGTCCACACCTGTCAGAATAGCTATCATCAATAAATGAACAAACGAGCATTGGTGAGGATATAGAGAAAAGGGAGCCCTCGTGCACTGTTGGAGGGATTGCAAATTGGTGTAGCTACTATGGAGTACAGGATGGAGATTCCTCAAAAAATTAAAAATAGACCTTATGACTCAGCGATTCCATTTCTGGGTATATATCCAAAGAAATCCAAAAATTCAAAAAGTATATGTATCCTTATGTTTACTACAGCATTATTTACAATAGGCAAAATAGGAAACAACCTAAGTATCTATCGATAGACAACTGGATAAAGAAGATGTCGTACATATACAATGGATTATTACTCAGCCATAAAAAAAGAATGAAATCTTACCAATTGCGATAACATGGACGGACTACAGTGTATTATGGTAAGTGAAATAAGTGAAACAGAGAGACAGATACCATATGATTTCACTTATATGTGGAATCTAAAGGACAAAATAAATGAACAAACAAAACAGAAACAGACTCAGAGAACACACAGAGAACAACAGTGATTGCCAGATAGGAGGGGTGGTGGGCGGCTGGGTGAAAAGATGAAGAGATTAAGAAGTACAAATTGGTAGTTACGAAATAGTCACAGGGATGTAAAGTACAGCATAAGAATGTTACAATATTACAATAATATTGTAGTAACTGAATAGTGCCAGGTGGATACTAGACTGATGGCGGGATCACTTTGTAAATTATATAAATGCCTATAAATGGACACTATGCTGTACACCTAAAAATAATATAAAATGATATTGAATACCAACTATAATTTTAAAAAACGTAAATCTTTGTCTTTCTCCACAGCACCTAAAAGAAAACTTGATCTCAATCCCAAGTACTAATCTTGATTCTTGATTTGTGACCTTGTACTAGAGATTCTGTGATACTGAGCTATCAGGCACAGTTTAAGTTCTGACCTCTTTTCATTGTCGTTCACTGCTGTATCCCTTAGTCAATAGAACAGAGTGTGATCCATCGTAATCACTCAATAAATTCTGGTTTAGAGAGTGGAGACCTAAGACAAAAAGAAATTGCTGGTCTAATCTACCAGTCACCACTCCCTGGAAGGATCTAGTTTTATCTGTGGTCCTTGGTCATTAATCATAAGAAAGGATGCTCAACCTCATTTCAATAAGAAAAATACACATTAAAATTGTAGTGATATCATTTTCAACTGTGGGTTTGGGAAGGGTGAAAATGATAGCGTGCTATGTTGACAAAGGCCTGGGGAAGCAGACATTGTCACATGTGGGAATGTACTGATATAACCTCAGCGGGCAATATGACCGTGTTTAACAAAATTAAACTCGTATGTACCTTTTGTTTCACGCAGTAGTTTTATGTGTAGGAATTTTTTTTTTTTTGTGCAGATGTGCTCTCATGTTATTCTAGTCCTTTTACTCTCAAGCTCTCCTTAATGACGATTTGATTTTTCTCTCCCGAAACGTCCAGTGCCTTCTACTCTTCCTCACTCTCGGCTGATGACCTTGCTTCCTGCTTCATAGAGAAACTTGAGGCAATCAGAAGAGAAGTCTATATACCACCAGCGTCCCTCCCGCCTACCCGCATCCATGCCCAGAAAGTCTGTCTTCACTCTCCTTACCATGGATGAGCTGTTCTTACTCCTTGTGACTTGGCACTAGATTCTCTTTCATTTGTCCTCTTGCTATAAAGGCACATCCAGCAATTCTCCTGTCTCCTATTTGACTAATTTTTTCCTTTTTTCTGAATTGTTCTAATCAGTGTACAAAATAGCTATAATTTCTCCCATCTTAAAAAAAGACGGATGTCTCACACTGACCTTTTCTATATCTCTCTCTCTTCCCCTCAAAAGAATTCCCTATATGCATATGTATATACCTTTCCACGGCACTCCCTATTCTCCTTACCCTGCATTTATTTTTTTGTATTATACTTACCACTCGCAGACATATCGTTTACCTGCTTACTTACTGTCTATATTCATTGATTAGAATGTGAGCCCTATAGTGGCAGGTACTTTGTTACCTGCTATATCTCCAGGGTTTAGACCAGTGCCTGGTACAGAGTAAGTGCTCAGTGAGTATTTGTTGAATGAACAAGGGAAAAAAACACAATCTGCGTATCCTCCTTAATTTTTCTAGTTGGAGAATGTAGGTTCTTGTACTTATAACCTGATCACCAGCTGCTGGCCTGCCCTGGGGACTTATGGTTGTGTCCTGGGAGTAAGGTCACACACAGTAAAGGTTTTTCTGGAAGAACTTAGGGAATTTTGTGTTACGGTGTCTTCTCCCTAGCTGGACGTGCACTTTAAGATCAGTCTTTTGCAGAGCTAGAGTCTCTGCTGGTTTGAATTTCCGTTATTTAATGCTAATAGGCTTCATTCTGAAATGACGAACCGCCAGACATCTTCCTGCTTTCCATGATTCCAATAAGTTTATCAAGTATGGCAAGATAGGCATACTTTTAATTCTCTGCCCGACAGCCATGACAACTCATTACAGTTGTCCCTAAATAGCAAATATTCACTTTAATTTCAGGCACTGTTCCAAGCACTGTTTTCTGGAGACTGTTTAAAGCACCTTTCAAAATATTAACCATTTAATTCTAAGGAGGAGGAAAATGAGGCTCGGAAAGATTAAGTTGTTCAAGGTCATATGGCTGCTGGGAAATAGAGCCAAATTTTGACCCTGCCAGTCTAACTCTAGAGTCCTTGTCACACTGTACAGTCCCATTGGTTATTGCAGAAAGACTACCGCTGTCTTGGGACTCAGAAAACGTGGGTTCTTAATTCTGTTATTTCTTTGCTGCGTGATCTTGGGCTAGTCTCCTCACCCTCTCTGGGCTTTAGTTTTCCTTTTTGCAAAATGAAAACATTTAGTTGAGAGTAGGGACTTCCACGGGGGCGGGAAAGGTATATTAAGAGACTGTGAAAATTACCTCTCCTTTGAGAGTTATTCTGTTATATATGACTGTTAAGAGTATGCCATACTCATGCGGGGCATGAGGGAGATTATAACTGAGAACACTGGCTTCGATGTTCTCTTAGGAGTCTTTCCAGCTTTATGCTTGTAGGGTATTATGTGTAATGCAATATGGGATTTGAGGATTGTTTATTGCTGCAATACAAGCTTACTAAGACAGTGGCTAACAATTGTGAGTACTTCTACTGTGACATACACTTTGCGAAGCATCACACATTGATTATCTCATATAACCAATCAGGTGTGCCATGCTAAGGAATTTAGACTTTATCTTATAAGTGGTTGGAAGCTTTGAAGAACTTGAGCAAGGGGATGCCATGTTCAAATTCATATTTTAGAAAGATCTTCTAGTCATTAGTGTAGAGGGTAGACTTGGGGATAGGTATCAGTTAAGATGTTGATGTGGTAGAACAGGTGAGAAATTGTGAGCGTCTGACCTAGAATAGCAATAATAGGAGTGGAGAAAGAGGTATGGATTTGAGAACTGTTTAGAAGAAAAAAGTAATTCATCGAAAATATTTTGCTTTATTTGTACTAGTTACTTTGCCAACTACTCAGGTTACAAAAGTAAATGCAATGCAGCCCTTGATCTTAAGGAATGTAATCTGTTGAGGAAGACGTATATAGAAAGTTTGCAATACTCAGGGACACGTGCTTTGATAATGTAAGTACATGCTATAGGAGTGTATGAGAGGCATGAGAGGTATGCTTGATGCAATCTTGGGGAGCCGGGGGAAGCTTTCAAGGGAAATCATTTCTAAAGCTGATATCTAAAGCAAAATAAGAGTTACCAAGACAAAGGAATATGGGGAGAAGTTTTTAAGCAGAGGGGACGATGCACAGAGAAACAGAAGTGTGAGTTTGTGGAAGTGCATATAGTTCTGTATAGAGGCCGGTGTGGGAATCGGAAACGTTGGGAGATGGGCCTGCAGTGGCAAGAAGTATCTTGATGGGCAAGATGCTATGTCATGTTGAGGGCTTTGGCCTTTATCTCAAGGGCACTGGGCAACTATTTAACTGTTGTATTTAGATTTGTACCCTATAAAGGAGATTGAAAGGGAAAGAGTAGAGGCAGGAATCATGATTATGGGGCTCTTGACTCATATATATTTATTGAACTCCAGCTACACTCCAGGCATTATGCTAGGCATTGGGAATATACTGTTAGACACAAATCCCTGGCCTCTTGGAGCTGAGCGCTTTGAGAGTGGGGGAGATATTAATCGTGTAGATTAAATGGTTTTATGTGTTCTAAGTGTCATGGAGAAGCAGCACAGGATTTTGCAGAAACTGAAGGAGGGCACATGGCATTGTTTGAGGTGAAGGAAATAAATGTTCCCTTATGGGAGTAAAATTTATATTAGAGACAGAAGGAAGAATAGGGATTAAGCAGGTGAAAGAAGTTGGGGCCTTTGCATAAATTATGTTCTGGTAGAGGGAATAGAATTTACTGAGGCCCACGTTGGAGAGGACATAGTATGTGTCGAGTAAGGAGAAAAGTCTAGTGGGATTGGAATGGACAGGGTGGTGGGGTAGAATGACATACGATGGAAGTGAAGAGAGAAGCAGTGTTCAGATTGTGTAGAACCCGGTACGCCCCATGATATTGAATTTCGTGTTCATCTTAAGAGAATGTGAGCAGATGAGTGATGTGGTTCAGATTTACATTGTAGAAAGAACATTCTGTGCTGTGTGAAGAATTAATTAGAGAGTAGAGAGGCAAGAGTGAAAGCAAGAAGACCAGGTAATGTGCTCTCGAAATGGTCCTGGCAAAAGAAAATGGTGCTTGGATTTGTGTGGTAATGATGGAGGGAGCCAGAAAGAAGAAAGAATTATAGACATGTGGGAGATATAATTAATAGCACTTGGTGCATGCTGAAGCCATTTAGATTGGGAAGACTGCAGGTAAAACATGTTTAGGAAAAAGAGGGAGACATTTTGATTTCGATACTTGACATGTTACGTTGAGGTCCGTTTGGGATATCTGAGTCAAGACGTCAAATAGGCAAATCGATTCGTGGATCTGGAGCTCAGAGCTCTCAGGGCTGGAGATACTTGTCAATCATTCACATATATTAATGGAAGTCATGAGAATGAATGAAACTCTCCTAGAGAAAAGAGAGTAGCAATAGGAGAAGCAGTCAAGAGGCAGCCTTGCAGCCGCATAATGGCCATGTGGAAGAGGACCTAGTGGAGGCCATTGAGACTTAGAGACTGACTAAATAATTCTCACAGAAACCCTAAAATGAGGGGGTGGAATTTGGATTTTACAGCTGAGGAAAATGAGGCTCAGGGAACTTAAGTGATTTGTGTGCAGTGAGGAGACTAGTAAGTGACAGTGTCCAGAGTAGAGTGCCAGTCTTCCAGAGTCCAGATCCTTTGTCCTTACAGCCTTTCTTGATGCGGACATCTTTACCACAGCTGTTAGTGAGCTTTTTCCTTGGAGTAGTTAGAGAACAAGTTTTTGAGGTTTAAATTTTTTTTTTTTGGTTTTCATTAGGAGCCTCATCTTTGCCATTGAAACTTAGAAGCCGTGTGTGCCCTAAGTCAAGCAATGTCCCAAGAGTGGGAGTTATAGAGGATTCTGACATCATAAGCCCTAGCTTCTGCCAGTTTTTAAGAAAGGCTATTGCAACTATATTGTCTGTCACTACTGCCTTCCCTATTTGACCCTGTCTTCAAACAAAAAGCCAGCCAGACATCAGCTGTAGTTAAGCAGGAAGACTTATCACCACCTGACTCTATATGCAGGTTGAGAGTTTATATATATTCAGGGAGATGAATCTCTGGAATTAAGTGGTTAGTGGGTTTCCATGGAAACACTTATGCTAACAGTTTTTGCATAGAACTGGGAAGTAATAGGAAAACAAAAGGCAATAGCTTCAGAAGGAAAACAGTGTTCGATGAATTTCTTAAGCTTAACTTGAGGTGCAAAGTACATTGCTATTGCCCTTTATGATAAGCCCTCAAGGCGTATATTCTATCAGCAATATTCTAGAGACTTATGGAAAATACCACTGATAGCTGGCTAAGCAGTTCATCTTCATGATGAGGGCTGTCCCCAAGGGGCGGCGGGACAAGAACATGGATTTTAATGGGGGGTGAACACACAGTGTAAATATATGTATGCCTTACTGTTAAAATGTACAGCTGAAACATTGGATTTCGTTAACCAGTGTCACCATAAAAAAAAAAAAAGAACCTGGACGTTAGAGTGAGAAATTCTTGAAAGGAATGGAGAGACTCAAAAGGAAGAAGTTGAGTAAAGGTTGATGGTATATGTAGAAGAGAAATATACTAGTTCATTACTATTTTTATAAACGTGACTTCCATCAACTCTCCACATATATTATGCTAGGAATTTGATCTTTTCTGGATGAGGAGTTTGAGAACTATCCAGATTTCTTAACTGACTTGTCTAAGGTTAGACTTCTGGTCACTTGCAGGCTTTGGAGCCCTAGTTTTATTCCCTTTCATCAAACTAGTCACTAGTGGAGGTGAAGGAAGTCAATGAATAGCTACAGGTAGACTTTGTGGGCTATGTTTTTAAGTGTTTTAACAGCTTCTTTTAGGGCATTTTTCCATCAAGCAGGGCCAGGTATATTTTGAGGAGACTGACTCCATGATGCTAGTGTTTGCCATCTTGTAACATTGATTATAATTGGAAGTGTCGTAAGACCAGAGAAATGCTTCAGAGACATGGAAGTTCTTCAAGTTTTACTTGAATTTCCTCTTATGGAAAATCAACTTTTATTTCTTGATGAAGAAGCTTAACACAAATGATCCTAGTGGGTTCAGGTCACACTATTGGATTTGGAGCAAACCTGTTGAGGTCCCTAATTGATACTCCTGAGTTAAGGGATGGAAGGCTCTGGGTGCCAGAGAGAGTAGAAAAAGAGTTAAGGTAAGGACTTTGAGACTAAGGACAGGAATGAAAGTTTGAGGAGCACTGTTCTAAGGTGTTGGAGGGAGACTTTATTTCCTGGTGTAATGGAGTCAAGCGGGACTAGACACAGAGAAGAGAATACGGTAATTCATTTTACAAGAAGATTCGCCGTTCCTAAAACCAGAACCTTTTCTCACTGTAGCATCTGACATAAGATAGGAATTAAAGTGCAACAAAGCCCCGGATGTTTAAAAAATTTAGTAACAAAACACTTCAAATATATTAAGAAGTACAGAAAAATGTATCAACTCTTCCAGATACAACAGATGTTAACTTACTGAAAATATGATTAAGAGCTAAGTTCTTTCTGGTCTTCCTTCCACTTGACAAATGAAGATAGAAATTCACATCCTCGTCTCTTTCCTCTCACTCCTCCAGGGTAAGTATTCTCCTAAAATTAGTGCATATCATTCCCATGAAAGTTTTAAAAATTTAACTCTATAGATATAGATTCATAAACTATACATGATATAATATTGTGTCAAGTGTTTTTAATGTACCTGAGAAGTGTCAAACTATAAGACTCGCTTTTGTCAATCATCACCATGTTTAAATATTTATCCTTGTTGATATGTGATATCTCTAGTTCTTCAATTTCAGCTACCTAACAGTGCTCCGTTTTATGAAAATCTAAAGATTATTTATTTATTACAATACTAAGGCACAGTTAAGGTGTGTTTTTTTTTTTCCCTCTCCGCTAATACAAATAGGGCCCTAACTGGCATCCATGTATGTGTCTCCTTTGACATATCTTGGAGAATTTCTCTAAGGCCTTGCTACGCAAAGTGTGGTCAATGAAATACCCGTTTCAGAGTCACCTGGGAGCTTGTGAGAGATGATGAATCTAGAACCCCATTCTACTCTTACTGTATTAGAATTTACTTTTTTAGCCCCCAGGTTTCTTCCATATGCATTAAAGTTTGTGAAGCACTACTTGTAAGGTAGTGATTCTCAACTCTAGCTGTACCCAGGGAGTTATAAAAATACATGAATGCCCAAGTTGGAGTTTATATCTGCTCTTCTCTCCTGACTTCCCCCTTCCTGAATCTATATCCTTTCTTCAATTTTTTTATCCTCAACAAAATTATTTGACTTTCATCTCGGTAATTTTAAAGCACGATTTTTCATTTTGGTAAAAAGAGGCTGGAATGAAAAAACGAATTCATTTAAACAGTATGGAAGAAACTCCAGAAATGAAATAAAATGTAAATGTAATAATAGATTAGAGTATTTTTTTTACAGTCTCTGTAATTATCTTTACAGGTGGGCCTCCAATCTTGCAGCTGATACAATCGAATGTGTATGTAGAACCTAATCGTCCCTTTTTGTGTGTAGGTGCCATGGGTCTCTAAGTTAGGGTCTTACATTTTTTCAATATGTACCTAGCTATTACTAAATTCTCAGCCATAGCACTGTAAAATTTCCTCCCATCTGTGACTGTTATATTTACCTTTCTCCATGTGATATCCAGTTTGGTGGTGAAAAAAGCAAAAAGTTAATAGAATTGACTACAGCTCCATGCCGGTTTAATATGTAGTTAGATGTTATGTAGATTACAGCTTAGATTTGTAGGTTGGTGCTGTCGTAGCAAAGAGAAGACATATGGAACCAGCAGGGCTAATACCTACCTGCTTAGAATATTCTTAATGGGAAGCAAAATGAAGGTCAAAATTATGCTTTAAAATTGCCAAAAGGTGTCTTACCACATTACTCACCTTCAAGAAAGAAAATGAGGCCTTCTATGTTGTAGCGAAGGCATATCAGAACTTCTTGTTAATTATTTCAAAGATAAGGAAGATATGAGATTATGGATGTGAACATGCTCTTGAAAACTGTTCACTGTTGGAATAACGATTAACTAGCATAGAGCTTGAGCCATAGCAGATGTCCATAAGCATTGATGGAAGGAGGAAAATAGGTCTGGGCAATGAATAATTGAATGAATAAAACTGGAATGCATCCTAAGTATGATTGCAACCTAAGACTCCTCTTAGTCCTGGACAAATTCCCTGCTGTGAGACCTACTTTGTCTGATATTAATCTAGCCCCTCCAGCTTTATTGCGATTAGTGCCCAGGTACCTCTTTGTCCATCTTTTTTATTTTTTATCTATTTGTGCTTTAATATTTAAAGTGAGTTTCTCACAGACAACATACAATTAGGTCTTGATATTATCTCACCTAATTCGATAATCTCTTTTTAAAAAAATTTAGACTATTTACATTTAATCTACTTCTTGGTAAGTTGGCACCTAAGTCTGCCAATTTATTTGTTTGTTTTCTGTTTGTTCTCTCTCTTTCCTCTGTTGTTCTTTTGTTGCCTCTCTGTGTGTTATTTGCATATTTCTTAGAATTACTTCTTGATTTATTTTTAGTATTTTTGAGCATGTGTCTTTGTATAGTTTTCTTAGTATTACTCTAGATATTACCTATAGACACATTTGGTCCAAAGCATTAGCCTGCGTGGTGGTCATAGTCTCGATTTCTTATGTTGACTGAACAACCAGAAGATCCAGGAACACAGGAAATGGATTCCATTATAGCCACAATCTACCGGAACCGAATCATGGCCATTCCTTTTTGATGAGAGCTATAGTTTCCAGTTCACCATGGTTTCCACTACGTTATTAGTCTCCCAAATGAATCAGTGTCACTTGCTATTTATCACTTTACAGTCTGCCTCTAATTTAGGCTACCTGCCTGACATCTGCGGGTGTAATCAGTTGTGACTTATGGCTTACACCCTTTTTCCAAAAAAAGTATTCAAGAGGTTGATGCAGGGAGGCCTCCAACCTTCTTCTCTTGCTATCGATCTATATATCTTCTTGCCTGGCTGTCAAACTTCTTGAAATTGTTTTCACTCACTTTCTCTAATTCTTCATCTTCTATTCACTTCTTAATCCAAGTGTTTTGCCCTGTAGCATCCCACTAAAGGACAGCTTGCCAAGGTTAACCAATGAGATACATGTGGCTAAACCAAGTGAATACTTTATCTTGAATCGATCGAATTGTTATCTTGCAAAGCATTTGGCATTGTCGATGTCATATTTTTGAAACCCTTTTCCCTTTTCTTCCATAATACCACATTCCTGGTTTTCCTCTTGGTTCTCTAGCCATGTGTTTTCCGGTCTTTTCTGCAAACATTTTTATCTTGTCCTCATATTTCAAATGCTGTTTTTTCTCAGAGACTTGTCTTCCTTTCTCCCTCAATACAATCACTTTGAGTCATCTTTCAAATGTTTTCTCTGCATACACAAATATATTCACTCAGACTATTTTCTTTTTCCAAAAAAAGGAAAAAGAAAAATAAGAGAAGATAGTATTCTTTGGTATGCTTTCACCATTTTAACAATATCTCATGAACATCGTTCCATGTCATTACTTATAAATCTTATTACTTAACAGCTCCACATTATTTCATAATATGGATATGTTTTGTACATTTTATGTTATTGCTAAGAATGTTGCATTCATAGTCTCATATATCTTTGAAAGCATATACAAATATTTTTATAAGATAAATTCCTTGAACAGAAACTGCTGGGTCAAAATGAATACACATTTAAAATTTTGGTAGACACCGCCCAATTGCCATTTTCTCCAATTGGACATGTTTTACTTCCTCATTTTACAGATTACTAGTAAAGTTGAGCTTCTTTTGATAAATTTATTGTCCATTTGGATACCTTTTATAAGTCGTCTATTATTATTTTTTGTCTTTTTTGCAAGGAGGTGGTTTGAGACACTAACTGGCAAACATGTTGTGAATATTTCCTTCAGTCTGTTTTATAATGTGTGGTGTTTTTGCTCTGCAGGTAATTTTACTTTTTAACATAAATTTGTCAGTATATTCCTTTCATTATGTATTTAAGACATCTAGAATTTATTCGGAGGTGCAGAATGAGGTGGAACGTTAACTTTAACTTGTTCCAAATGGATGGCCCATTTTACCTCCACTATTAATAAATAGTTCATCCTTTCCCCACATATCTGAAATGCCACCTTCATCATACATCAAATTTCCATGTGGATATATGCCAACACAGACTTTCTATTTGCTGTCATTAGCAAAGTGACAGCGAAGCATACTGGTCAAGCGCTAATGCTCTAGAGCCAGGCTACTTGGTTAATGTTACAGGCCTACAATTTATTAACTATGACATTGAATAAATTACCTAAGCTCTCAGCATCTCAGTTTTCAAATATGTAGGGGGTGGTGAGAGATTATTTTTAGGATTAAATGTAACATATGCAGCATTACGACAGTGTGTTGAACATGCTAAGTGATATGTAAGTGAGGAAGTGAACTGTACAAATGAAGGGTATGATCGGTTCTATAAATAAGATAGTTGGGGAAATTATTGAGAGTGAACTGAGTTTATACATTAGTTTGAGGAGATCTGACATTTTTACAGTATTGAGTCTTGCCATGTGGGAATAAAGTATGCCTCTCTAGGCAGATTTTTCCTTTTGGTTCTGTTGAAAATTTAAATCTTTTATTCATATAGGTCTTGGGCATTTCTTATTGGGTTTATTCTTGGGTAATGAATAGTTTTTAATCTTGTTAATGAGATTTTTTTTCTATTACATATTTATTTGTTTGTAATTTTTTTTATCATGGTGACATTGGTTAATGAAATCCAGTTCCATTACATTTTTTAATTGGTTGCTGTCACGTAGAAAAATCATTAAGAATTGTACTATACCTTATTTTTGATCATCATTACTAAACTATTTTATTAGGTCTAACAGTTTCTCGGCATATTCTATTGTATTTTCTAAGTAGTTATATCATCTGTAAATAAGGGCAGCTTTATATTCCTTCATAATTCCTATGCCTCAGAACAATAATAAATAATTGTAGCAAAAGCAGATACCGCTTTATCTGGACTTTGCTTTTGTTTTGAATTCTATTGTCATTTGTAATTTAGATTGGTTAGCAATTACCGGTATGTGTGTATACGCTTTTCTCTGCTTTTAAGTATTTGTATTTTGAAATAGTTTTTCAATAATTCTCTGTTATTTTGGCTTCAATGTGTCTCTTAGAAACAATACACAACATATAAACACTATGTATAAATAAAAAGATATGCCAATTAAATTTGAGATAATTTTTCTTCAGGAATTGTATTTATTAATTCAGTGATGATTAATACTCTTATTCCTGCCATCTTAATTTATATTTCATTAAGATAAAGGAATTTCTAATTTTATTGAAGTAAAATTCACAGAACATAAACTTAACCATTTTAAAGCGTACACTTCAATGACATTTAGTGCATTCCCAATATTGTAAAAACATCACCCCTATCTACTTCTAAAATATTTTCATAATTTCCAAAGAAACATCATACCCATTAAGCAGTCACTTCTCACTGACCCCTTGCCCAACACCTGGCAACCACTATTCTGCTTCGCCTCTCTGTAAATTTACATATTCTGCATATTTCATATCAATAGACTCTTATAGTAAATATCATCTACATTATAGGATGCATTGGTTCTTCATTCCTTTTTATAGATCATATTCCATTGTATGTATATACCACATTTTGTTCATTCATTCATTGATGGACACTTGAGTTGTTTCCACCTTTTGGCTATTGTGAATAGTGCTGCTATGAACATTTATGTCCGACTATTTGTTTGAATACTTCTTTTCAATTCTTTTGGGTATATACACAGGAATGGAATTGCTCAGTGACATAGTAATTTTAAGTTTAGCTCCTCGAGGAACTGCCTTTTCCATTTCGACTGAACCATTTTACATTCCCACAAGCAATGTATAGGATTTCCAATTTCTCCACAACTTTATTATTGTCTGATATTTTGATTATAGCTATCCTAGCGGGTATTAAGTGTTATCTCACTGTGATTTTTGACTTGCATTTCTCAATTGACTAATAAAGTTGAGCATCCTTTCATATGCTTGCTGGCCATTTAGATATTATCTTTGAAGAAATGTCCGTTCAAGTCCTCTGCCCAATTTTTAATTGGGTTGTTTGTCATTTTATTGTTGATATGTAAGAATACTTTATATATTCAGATAGTAGACCCTTGCCAGACATGCAATTTGCAAATATTTTCTCCCATTTTGCAGGTTGCCTTTTCCCTTTCTCAATGGTATTCTTAAATCACAAACATTTTTAATTTTGATGAAGTCTAATTTATTTTTCTTTTGTTACTCATGCTTTCGGTGTCATATCTAAGAATCCATTGCCAAATCCATGGTCATGAAGATTTACCACTATGTTTTCTTCTAGGAGTTTTATGATTTTAGCTCTTTAAATATTTAGATTATTGATCCATTTTCAGTTAATGTTTATATATGGTGAAAGGAAAGGCTCCAACTTCACCCTTTTTCACATGGATACCCAGTTGTCCTAGCACCATATGTTGTCAGGACTATTCCTTTCCTATTGAATGACCTTGACACCCTTGTTGAAAATCAATTGATTATTTCTGGACCCTCAATTCTATTCCAGCGATCTTTACATCTATTATGCTGGGACCACACCGTTTTGATTACTGCAGATTTATAGTAAGTTTTGAAATATAACTTCTCAATATATGTTTTTTTCCTATATTATTCTGGCTCTCCAGAGTCCCATGTGATTCCATATGAATTTTAGGATCAGCTTTTCCATTTCTGCAAAAAGACGTTTATTAAGATTTTGATAGGAATTAAATTGAATCTGTAGATTGCTTTGGGTAGTTTTGCCATCTTAACAATAGTTAATCTTCCAGTCCATAAAAACAGTATATCTTAATTTACTTCAGCACTGTTTTGTGGTTTTCAATGTAAAAGTCTTGCACCTTCTTGGTTAAATAATGAAAACATTTTATTTAATTATTTTTGATACTATTCGAAGTAGAGCTATTTTCCTGAGGTCCTTTTTGGAATTTTTTATGAGTGTATAGAAATACAACGGGCTTCTGTTTGTTGATCTTATGTTCTGCAACTCTGTTGAATTCATTTATTCACCTAAACAGTTTTGATGGATTCTTTAGGATTTTCTGTAAGATCAGGTCATCTCTGAAAAGGTAATTTTTCTTCTTCATTTGCAGTTTGGATGCTTTTTATTGCCTAATTGCCCTGAATAGACTTTCTACTACAATGTCGAACCACAGTGGTGAAAGCAGACATCATTGTCTTGTTTTCTATCTTAGAGGAAGGTTTTCAGTCTTTCACCATTGAGTATGATGTTAGCTATGGATTTTTCACAAATTAACTTTGAGGCAGTTCTCTTCTGTTTCTAGCTTGTTAAATATTTTTGTCATGAAAGCTGTTGGATTTTGCCAGATACCTTTTCCGTGTCAACTGAGATGATCAGAGTTTTTGTCCTTTATTCTATATGGTGTATTACATTGATTGGTTTCCATATGTTGAACTACCCTTGGATTCCTGTGTTAAATACCATTTGGTAATGATGTAGAATCCTTTTACTTTTTTCATATTTTTTTAATTATTATTTTTACTTTTCAATTATAGCTGACATTTGATAATATTTTATATTAGTTTCAGGTGTACAACATAGTGGTTGGGCATATATATGTATGTATGTGCGTGCATATATATATGTGTGTGTGTACATGTGTGTGTATATATATATATATATATATATATATATATAGCATAAGGGATACAGTCCATAATATTGTAATAACTATGTATGGTGTCAGGTGAGTACTAGACTACTTGGGGATCGATTCATAAATTATATATATGTATATATAGCATGAATTATAAATTATGCATGTATATATACATGTATGTGTATATATGTATATACATGTATATATGTATAATTTATGAATTGTGTGTGTGTGTGTGTGTGTGTGTGTGTGTGTGTGTGTGTGTGTGTGTAATTTACAAAACAATCCCCCAAGTAGTCTGGTACCCACCTGGCGCCATACATAGTTATTACAATATTATTGACTGTATCCCCTATGCTATACTTCACATCCCTGTGACTGTTTTTATAACTACCAATTTGCACATCTTAATCCTTTCCCCTTTGTCACCCATCCCCCCAATCTCCCTCCCATCTGGCGACCATCAGTTTGTAGTTTATTCTCTGTATTTATGAGTCTGGGAAACAGTACATTTGAAATAGAAATCAGATTATCCCACTTCCCAGGGTTACTTCTTGCTCTGGGCTTGTTGCTTAGTGACTCTTCCAAACTGTTTTTGTAAAATTAGTATTCTTGGTTATGTGTGGCCATTGGAATCTGTATTCCTTTGGCCTGGTGGTCAGATGGTGTTTGACAGGGTTTCCTTAAATGCCTGGAGTCAAAAAACAAAAACATCAAAAGGAGAAAAAAATACTCTTTCGTGTTTTAGTTGTGGCATTCTTTAACGCTTAGCTGGACCATTTACAAGTCTGCCTTCACCTTCACTTCCTCTTTACCTGTAAGCCACTCAGAGGTGACAGTTCAGGGTCTTCTCAGGCCACTTCTGAGCATGTATGTCTGGCCCTGGGCATAGGTGTGACCTTCTCGATTCCCAGTTATATGCGGGGGCATTAAACGTCCTTATTTCCACACCCATATCTTCTCTCCCAACCTCTTCCTTCCCACGCTTTCCAGTTTCTCTATTCCTTGTGCCTACTGTTATTTCTTGCTCCAGGTTCCTCTGGCCAATCCTTTTGCCTTTACTTTTTGCAAATTCCCCCTGGGAAGCCGCCCCAGCCCTGGGAATGCTGTAAATGAGATGAAACAAGGACAGTCCCCCTCTGTTGGTCCTGCTAGACTGGTTGAAATGCAAAGTCACAAGTTTTTGAGGAGATCCGTATTGCTCCTGTTGGCAGTAGCAGACCTTCATCATGACCACTGCTGACTTGGGGCGTGGAACACGGTAAAGTGGCAATTTAAAAAGGCCATGCATGGCATTCTCTTAATAAATATAGCGCAGCAGCTTCTTTCTTCATCAGCTTTTTTCTGGTTGCAATTTTTTGACTAGTTTCCTCGAAAAGTTGAAAGTCGATTCTGAAGTTTTTGCCAGTTTATTTGTTGCTTTTGTGGAGCAAAAAGACCATGGCAATTCCTATTCTGCCATTTTCCGTGATACCACTCTTTTCGTTCATTTCTGATATATTTATTAAGGTTTTTGATTCCTTTTTTTATTCTCTAGTGGTTGGTGATTTTCACTTTCTATTTTTATTCGAACCTGTGGTTACTTCGAATTTTTCTTTTCATCAATTTTATAAAAAGCAAACACCTGTGTTTATAAAGCACACACCTGTGTGATCATGATTCATCTCAAGAAATAGAATATCACCAGCACCCTAAAAGTCCACCGAGTGTGCCTTGGAAATTATTGCCTTCTAATTCTTTCAGAGAAAAATCAGACATCCAGAATTTTATTAGAACGATTTTGTTTTTATTACAGTTTTATAACACGTACGCGCATCCCTATACAATATTGTATAGTTGTGCTGTTTTGAACATTATATATTTGGAATCACAGTGTCTATAGTTTATCATATGAGTTCTTGCTTCTTTCACACAGTATAAAATTTGTGAGATTCATATATATTTGGTAAAGCAAGACTTCACATGTTTTGTCCATTTAAAAAGTTAGGCTGTTTTGCTTTTTTATTCTCAAGGTGTAAGAGTGTGATATGGTCTCTATATAAGCACCTTGTCAGACACATATTTTGTAAAAAAATTATCTTGGTCTGTGACTTCACTTTTAATTTTTTTAACAGTGCCTTTGAAAAAGAAAAAAGCCTTTAATGTTAATGAAGTCCAATTCATCACTTTTATATTTTTGTGGTCGTTGTGTCCTATTTAAAAAATATCTTTTCCTGTTTCAAAGTTCCTATTTTTTCTTGTTTTCTTTTAGAACATTCATAGTTTTAGCTCTTATATTTAAGTCTATGATTGATTTCAAGTTAATGTTTTTATATTGTGAGAGGCAATGGTCAGGGTTCTTTATTTTTGCATATGGAAATTTAATTCTGTCTGTACCATTTGTTGAAATGATTATCTTTTCTCTACTTAATTGCCTTCTCATTTTGCCTGTATGTCAATTGGCCATATATGTTTGAGTCTATTTCTACATACTTTAACTCTGTTTCATTGATTTATATATATTTATATTTACACCAATACTATACTGTCTTGATTACTGTAGCTTCATAGTAAGTCTTTGAATAAGTATAATTGTTAATTTTTTCATGATCATTTTGGTTATTTTACGCTCCTTGCATTTCTATATGAATTTTAGAATCAGCTTGCCAGCTTCTGCAAAATACTCTGCTGGGGTTTTAACTGGCATTGCATTGAATCAATAGATCAATATTATTAATAACAAAACTTCTGCTCTGCAAACATGTCCTATCTGTTCATTTATTTTGCTCTTCTTTTGTTTCTCCCAATGATGCTTTGTAAGTTCTGTCATTCACATCTCGCACATCTATTGTCAAATTTTTTCCTTTCATTTGAACATTTTTGGATGCTATTTGGAAGCCTTTAATTTTTTATTTTTTAGACGCTATTCTAAATGGTAGTTTTTAAATTTCATGTCAATTTCAGAGTGTTCATAGCTAGTATATGAAAATGCAGTTAATTTTGTATAATGACCTTATATAGTCTCTAAATTTTTCATAATTCACATATTAGTTCTAATAGCTTATTTGCAGATTCTGTAAGATATTCTACCCAGGTGATCATGTCTTCTGTTAATGAAAACAATCATACATATTTTTTCAAGCTTTATGCTTGTTTTCCCTGTATCTTTCTTGATAGCACTGGATAGTACCTCTAGTACAATGTTGAATAAAAGTCTTACCTTAAAATAATATCATACCACTTTTTATGTAATATAAGAAACTCACAGAAGTATACTTTCATTTCTCTCCTCAAGCCTTTCTGCTACTTCATTGCATCTTTTATTCCTACATACGTTTTAAGCCAGACACACAAAAATAATGTTGTCATTATTTTTTATTTTAACAATTATCTTTTTTTCCTCTTTTACTTTGAACTTTATTTGGCAAAGCCACACTGCATAAACTGCTCAGTAAGTAGGACACAGCTTACACAGCATGTTGAATTCGTGTACATTATCAGCAGCAAATTAGAAACAGAACAAAAACAGTATTGAGCTAAAAGTCTCCTAGAATTTATTTTTATTATTATTTTTAATTGAAGAAATGATTTAAATTGTTTTTCCCCCGTCTATTTTCCCCCCTTCCCCCTCCTCCCTACCCTCTGGTAACCACTAGTCTATAGTCCATGTCCATGAGTTTCTGTTTGTTTGTCCTGTTCATTTGGTGCTTTTAGGTTTATATCCCACATATAAGTGATATCATGTGATTTTCAACTTTTTCAGTCTGGCTTATTTCGCTTAGCATGATTATCTTGAGGTCCATCCATGTTTCTGTAAATGGCAGTATTTCATCTCTTCTTATGGCTGAGTAATATTCATTGTATATATGGACCACAGCTTCTTTAGCCAATCATCCATTGTAGGACACTTTGGTTGCTTCCACATCCTGGCCATCATGAATAATGCTGCTGTGAACATAGGTGTGCAAATATCTTTTAGGGTACGAATTTTCAAGTCTTTGGAGTAAATACCCAGTAGAAGAATTGTTGGATCATATGGTAGATCAATTCTTAGTTTTTCAAGGAACCTCCATACTGTTTTCCACAGTGACTGTACCAGTTTGCAGTCTCTCCAGCAGTGTATGAGGGTTCCTATTTCCCTGTCTCCTCTTAAGCATTTGTTATTACTTGTCCTGTTGATTATAGCTATTCTAACAGGTTAGGATTTTTTTTAAAGAAAAAGGAAGAAATATGTCAGTTAAGTCCAATCTGAACAGGTGAGGGTTTTAGGGTCCATCACCTGCCATCTTCTTAAGTTTTGATATTTACAAATGCCTAATTTTAAAGTAACAAAGGAAGTGGTTGTATCTACAGCGTGCTATTCTGATCCCAAGTCAAAGCTTTCAGAAAGGAAGCTCACCTCTATTTTATTAGCAGCATCTAAGGGGAACATCCAAATACTTAGAATCTTAACTTGTGAAGGATAGTGTTCTCTGATTCTCAAAATAAATCTGATAAATTAATATCAGAATGGAATTAAGTGTCTAAGAAAAAAAATAATGCCTCAAAGTCAGAATTCCCAAACTATATTTTCCATTTTGCAGAACTTTTAATATTGAGCTTAGATCTGTGAGTTTAGAGTTTTCATCAAATTTGTCAATTTGGGCCATTATTTTTTCAAAGAATCCCAGTCACTTTTCACTTTCCAGTTAAATGTATGTTAAGCCAGTTGATGTTGTCTAACAGGTAACTGATACTATATTCATATTTAATTTAATTTAATTTTTTTAAGTTTTCTGTTATAGTTGACATACAATATTATATTAGTTTCAGGAATATAACATAGTGATAGTGATTAGAAATTTATATAGCTTACAAAGTGGTCACTCTGAGAAGTCTAGTATCCACCTGACACCATACATAGTTACTGCAATATTGCTGACTATATTTTTAAAGTATTCTTTCTATGTTTCATTTTGGATAGTTTCTACTGCTATGCATAACGTTTTAGCAATTCTTTTCTTTAATGTCTGATCTGTTGTTCATTCAATCCAGTGATTTTTCATCTCAGATATTATAGTTTTCTCTAGAATTTTAGTTTGGGTCTTTATAATCTTCTATTTTTTTCCTCACTTTGCTCACTTTCGTGTTGGTGTTGGGAGGTGTAGGTGATTGTTTTAGCTCTTCCCAATATTTTGTCACCATAATGATTTTTCTGTGACCTGGTTATGCTTCTTGCTTTTGCTTCTCCAAACTTTGGCATTTCTTTGAAGCAGCATTGTAAAGTACGTCTCTTACCTCTTCAATAGTTGTCTATCTCCTCTTTCTATTTGACGTTGCATAGTCTGTACTCTAATTTCACCATTGATATTGTACCTGATTTCTGCCTTGCAGAAATTCATCAGTGTTTTGGGTCTAAGGTTAGTTCCCCTATTTCTATTTTCGCATTTAATGTATTATTTTATTTATATTTTTTCTATTATTTCAGTGGGAATTTGTGCGTACAAAGAAGGTAAATAATTGAGCTCATTTCAGTCTCAAGACAGACATCCACGTTATCTTTGTTTTTAAATTTTATTTTATTAGTTTAAATTATACAGTACATTGGGTAGACATTTATATAGTTTATAAAATGATCCCTCTAATTGCTCCTTCTCGCCTCTGATTTTCCACCTAGCCAATACATTAATGCTGACTACATTCCCTATGCTATGCTCCCCATACCTGTGACCATCCATTAACTACTAATTAGTACTTCTTTAATGCTTCACCCCATTCTCTCAGTGCCCCAACCCCCTCCCCTCTGTCCGTCCCCAGATTGTCCTCTATATTTGTGAGTTTTTTTTTGATTAGTTTGTTCTTTTTGGTACTTAGATTCCTCATATAAGTGAAATCATATGGTATTTATCTTTCCTTGTCTGACATATTTCACTCAGCATAATAACCTCTAGGTCCATCCATGTCTTTGTGAGTGGTAGGATTTCATTTTTTTAATGGCTGAGTAATATTCCATTGTATATATGAACCATAACTTCTTTATCCAATCGTCTGTTGATGGGCATTTAGATTGCTTCCATATCTTGGCTATTGGAAATTGTGCTGCCATGAATATTGGGGTGCACAGATCTTTAGGAATTGTTTTGCTTTTCTTTGGATAAATATCCAGAAATGCAATTGCTAGGTCAAAAGGTATATCCATTTATAATTTTTTGAGAAACCTCCAGACTGTTTTCCATAGTAGCTGCACCAATTTGCAATCCCACCAACAGTGTATGAGGGTTCCCTTTTTTCACAACCTTGCTAACACTTGTTGTTCTTTGATTTATTGATGATAGCCATTCTGACTGGTATCAGGTGATATCTTATTGTGGTTTTAATTTGCATTTCTCTATTGGTTGGTGACCTTGAGCATCTTTTCATATGCTTATTGGCCATCCTTATTTCCTCTTTGGAGAAGTATCTGTTCAGGTCTTCTGCCCATTTTTTAATTGAATTGTTTGTTTGTTTGTTTTGTTATTGAGTTGTATGAGTTCTTTATATATTTTGGATATTAACCTCTTATTATATATTCATTAATGAATATCTTCTCTCAATCAATTGGTTGTCTTTTTGTTTTATTGATGGTTTCTTTTGCTGTACAAAAACCGTTTTAGTTTGATGTAGTCCCATTTGTTTATTTTTTCTTTTGTTTCCCTTGCCCAAGGAGATATATCTGAATAGAAATTCCTGTTAGTAATATCAGAGAGTTTACTGTCTATGTTTTCTTCTAGAAGTTTTATGGTTTCAGGTCTTACATTTAAGTCTTTAATCCATTTTGAGTCTATTCTTGTATATGGTGTAAGAAGGTGGTCCATTTTCATTTTTTTTGCATGTATCTGTTCAATTTTCCCAACACCATTTATTGAAGAGACTATCTTTACCCCATTGTATATTACAACCTCCTTTGTCATATATTAAGTGAGCGTATAGGCGTGGATTTATTTCTGGACTCTCTATTCTGTCCCATTGATCAGTGTATCTGTTTTTCTGCCAGTACTATGCAGTTTTGATTACTGTAGCTTTGTAGTATACTTCGATATCAGGGAGTATGATACCTCTAACTTTGTTCTTCTTTCTGAAGATTGTCGTGGCTATTCGGAGTCTTTTATGGTTCCATGTAAATTTTAGGATGATTTGTTCTGGCTCTCTGAAAAATGCCATTGGTATTTTGAAAGGGATTGCATTGAATCTATAGATCACTTTGGGTAGTATGGTCATTTTAATGATGTTGATTCTTCCTACCCATGAGCACGGTATATGCTTCCATTTATTTGTATCTTTTTCATTTTTTTGTTTTTCAGCAACTTATAATTTTCTGAGAACAGGTCTTTTACCTTTTTGGTTAATTTGATTCCCTGGTATTTTCTTGTTTTTGATGCCATTGTAAATGGTATTGTTTTCTTAATTTCACTTTTTGATAGTTCATCGTTGGTGTATAAAAATGCCACTGACTTCTGAATATTTTTCAACCTGTTACTTTACTGAATTCATCGATGTGTTCTAACAGTTTTTTTGGTGGGATCTTTAGGGTTTTCTCTATATAGTGTCATGTCATCTGCAAATAATGAGAGTTTTACTTTTTCCTTTCGAATTCAGATGCCTTTTATTTCTCTTTCTTGTCCTTTTGTTGTGGCTAAGACTTCCAAAACAATGTTGAAGAGGAGTGGTGAAAGTGGGCATCCTTGTCTTGTTCCCGATCTTAAGGAAAACACTTTTAGCCTTTCCCCATTGAGGATGATGTTAGCTGTAGGTTTGTCATATATGGGCTATATTATGTTGAAGTATGTTCCCTCTATTCCCACTTTGCTGAGAGTTTTTATCATAGATGGATGCTGGATTTCGTTGAACGCTTTTTCTGCATGTATTAATATGATCATATGGTTTTTATCTTTTGATTTGTTAATGTGGTGTATCACATTAATTGATTTGCGAATATTATACCAACTTTGCCTCCAACTTGATCGTGGTGTATGATATTTTTAACGTATTGCTGAATTGGTTGGCTAATATTTTGTTGAGGATCTTTGCATCAATGTTCATAAGAGATGTTGGCCTAAGTTTTCTTTTTTTGTAATGTCTTTGTCTGGTTTTGGAATCAAGGTACTAGTGGCCTCATAAAAGTAGTTAGGGAAACTTCCGACTTCTTGAATTTTTTAAAATAGTTTTAGAAGAAAAGGTGATAATTCTTTGAAAGTTTGATAAAATTCATCTATGAAGCCATCTGGTCCAAGACTTTTATTTTTTGGGAGGTATTTGATAACTGAGTCTATTTCATTGGTTGTAATCAGTTGGTTCAGATTTTCTGTTTCTTCTTGACTCAGTCTTGGGAGGAGACTGTATGTTTCTAGGAATGTGTCCATTTCTTCTAGATTGTCCAATTTGTTGGCATATAATTTTGCGTAGTATTTTCTTATGATCCTTTATATTTCTGTGGAGTCCATAGCTTCTCCTCTTTCATTTCTGATTTTATTTATTTGAGTCCTCTCTCTTTTTTCCCTCATGAGTCTGGCTAAGGGTCTGTCAGTTTTGTTTATCCTTTCAGAGAACCAGCTCTTGGTTTCATTAATCTTTTGTATTGTTTTTCTAGACTCTGTTTTGTTTATTTCTACTATGATCTTTATTATTTCCTTCCTTCTATTCACTTTGGTCTTTGTTTGCTGTTCTTTTTCTAGTTCTTTTAATTGTAAGGTTAGATTGTTTATTTGAGCTTTTTCTTGTTTCTTGAGGTAGGCTTGTATTGCTATGGATTTCCCTCTTCAGACTGCTTCCGCTATGTCCCATAGATTCTGAGTCATTGTGTTTTCATTTTCATTTGTCTCTAGGTATCTTTTGATTTATCTGTTGATCTCAGTGATAAGCCATTCTTTGTTTAGTAGCATGTTATTTAACCTCCATGTGTTTGTGTATTTTCCAATTTTTTTTCTTGTAGTCGATTTCTAGTTTCATACCATTGTCATCAGAGAAGACGGTTGGTATGATTTCAATCTTCTTATATTTATTGATACTTGTTTTGTGTCCTAACATGTGGTCTGTCCTGGAAAATGTTCCACGTGCACTTGAGAAGAATGTATATTTTGTTGTTTTGGGGTAAAATGCTCTGAAAATATCTATTGAATCCATCTGGTCTAGTGTGTCTTTTAGGCCCATTTTATCCTTGTTGATTCTTTGCCTGAAAGATCTGTCCATTAGTGTCAATGGGGTGTTAACATCTCCTCCTATTACTCATAGGAGTAGTACAGTCCTATGAGTGTATTACTGTCAAACTTTCCTTGTATGTCAGTCAACAATTGCTTTATATATGTAGGTGCTCCTCTGTTGGGTACATATATGTTTACTAGGGTTATGTCCTCTTGATTTATTGATCCCTTTATAATTTATGTAATGCCCTTCTTTGTCTTTTCTTATAGCCTTTGTTTTAAAGTCTGTTTTATTGGATATAAGTATTGCTATCCCAATTTTTTTCTTTTTCATTACCATTTGCGTGAAATATTTTTCTCCAACCCTTTACTTTCAGTCCGTGACTGTCATTCGATTGGAAGTGGGTCTCTTGTAGACAGCATCTATCTGCATGGGTCTTGTTTTCTTTCCATTCAGCTACTATGTCTTTTGATTGGAGCATTTAATCCATTTACATTTAAAGTGAACACTGATAGGTACATAGTTACTGCAATTTTATTACTCGTATTTGTTATTTCTATTTTCTTTTTCACCCCTTTTCTTTTTACAGAAGTCCCTTTAACATTTTATATAATGCTGGCTTGTTGGTGAAGAATTCCTTAGGCTTTTCCCTGTCTGGGAAGCTCTTTACTCACCTTCCATTTTAATTGCAAGCCTTGCTCCTTAGCGTATTTGTGGTTGTAGATTGCTTTTTTAAATTTTATTTTTTCATAACTTTATATATTTTTTGCCAGTCCCTTCTGGCCTGCAAAGTTTCCATTGAAAAGTCAGCAGACATTCTTATGGGGGTGCCCTTGTAAGTAACTATCTGCCTTTTTCTCACTGCTTTTAAGATTCTTTTTGCCACGTGGGGCAGTCCCACAGACCCCTGCGCTCCCTGGAGTCAATATTGCAACTCTTTCGGGGAGCACAGGTCTGCCTGCAACTGATTGTGTGTAGTGCCCACCCTGTGCCAGTCAAAGTTTGTTGCCTGTGTGGATTTGGAGACAGAGGTGGGGGG
>CM053505.1:95204876-95329093 GCA_028627145.1 Eidolon dupreanum | reverse complement strand
TAGGACAAACACTCAGTCAACATTATACTTAATGGAGGAAAGCTAAAAACCGTCCCTCTCAGATCAGGAACAAGGCAAGGTTGTCCACTATCGCCACTGTTATTCAATATAACATTGGAGGTCCTAGCGAGTGGATCACACGAGAGAAAGATAGAAAAGGTATCCAGATAGGAAAAGGAGAATTCAAATTGTCACTATTTGAAGATGACATGATTCTCTATATAGAAAACCCTCAAGACTCCACAAGAACACTACGAGAAACAATAAGCAAATACAGTCAAGTTTCTGGATACAAAATTAATGTTAAAAAACCCATAGCATTCCTATACTCTAATAACGAAGTGTCATTAAAAAAAGTGGAAAAATAATTCTTTTTGCAATTACAACAAAAAGAATAAAATACCTAGAAATAAATCGAATGAAATATGTGGAAGACCTAAGTAAGAAGACTATATGACCCTATTAAATGAAATAGAAGAAGACACAAAGAAATGGAAATATATTCCATGTTCTTGGATTGGAAGAATCAACATACTTAAAATGACCATATTACCTAAAGCAATATACAGATTTAATGCAAATCCCCATCAAATCCCATTGGCATTTTTAAAAGAAATCCTCTGCTGGGTATTTACCCTAAAAACTTGAAAATCCATATCCATAAAGATATTTGCACACCGATGTTCATAGCAGCATTATTCACAGTTGCCAGGACGGGGAAGAAATCGAAGTGTCCTACAAGAGAGGATTTGCTAAAGAAGTTGTGGTACATATATACAATGGAATATTACTCAGCCATAAGAGGAGATGACATACTACCATTTTTGACAACATGCTTGAGATAATCACGCTAAGCGAAATTAGCCAGACAGAAAAAGTTGAAAACCACATGGTATCAGTTATATAAGGGATATAAACCTAAAAGCAACAAATGAACAAGACAAACAGAGATTCGTGGACATGGACAATAGACTTGTGGTTAACAGAGTAGGGGGTGGGTGAGGAGGGGGAGGTAGACAGGATAAAAGAGATCAAGGGTTTTATAGCCCATTGTTAAAACTAGCTTTTACTCTGAGAGATATGGCAGGCTAATAGAGAATTCTGAAGAGATGAATGACATAATATTATGTATATTTTCAAAAGCCCTCTCTGCTTGTAGAGTGACTAGGCGGTAGGGGTTAAAGGTGGAAGCAGGAATCTGTGAGGCTATTACAACAGGCCAGGCTGAAGACGATGGTGGTCAGGAATAGAGTGGTAGCAGTGGAAATGGACAGGGTGAGATGTGGTCAGATCATGAGTGTACTTTGAAAGTAGAGTCAACAGGATTTGCTGATTGATTGAATATAGTATGTGAGAAAAACAATGAGGTTAAGATAATTCTCAAGTTCTTTGTGGCAAGAGTAATGGGAAGGTCATAGTTGCCATTTAATAAGATTATGGAAACGGTAGGAAGAACAGGTTTAGTGGTGGAAATCTGGATTGTGGTTTTGGATATGTTAAGTTTGAGGTGTCCTTTGGGAAAGAGATCTGGTTTAGAAATGTAAATTCTGGACTCATAAGTATATAAACATATTTAAAGTGAAGAGACTAGAGGAGATCACCTGAGCACAGAGAAAAAGAAGAGGTTTAGTCACTAAGCCCTAGGGATTTCCAACATTAGAGACAGAGAGATGGAGAATGGCCAGCAAAGGAGGCTAAAATAATGAGCAGCCATGTGGTAGGATAAAAGAATTGGTATTTATGTCAAATGTTGCTGAAAGGTCTTGGGAATCATCCATAGGATTTGGATTTGGTGAAGGATTTGGCAAAGATGGAATTATGTGGTACCCTATGTAAAAGTATCTGTGCAGTGGATTCAAGAGAAAATAGAGAAATTCGGGGTGGTGAGTTTAGACAAGTCTTTTGGGGAGTTTTCCTGTAAAGGGGAGCGAAGAAATGAAGTTATAGCTAAGAAGATATGTGGGGTGAAGAGAAAGTTTTTAAGGATGGAATGTGTTACAGAATACCGATGAGGATAACCCAGTAAGAAAGGAGAAATGATGATAGACAAGAGAAAGGGCAGAATTTCTGCAGTGGTCTCCTTGAAGGAACATAGATGGCAACCAGTGTACAAGTGGAGGGTAGCAGTGGGGACAGCTTGTCCATAGTACCGGAAAGAAGGTATAATATGTAGATAGGCATGATGCTCATGGGCGAGTCAGTGTGGTAAGCTTGTAGACATTTTCATTTTCTTCTGATTATCCGTCTTTTCTCAGTAAAATAGGAAGAAGCAAGGTCATCAGCCGAGAGGGACAATGGGAAGGATGTGTTTGGTGATTTCAGTAAAGAGGAAGAGGGGACTAGTCTTCTAGGACAGTAGGAGACTGGATGGAAAGTAAATGTGGTAGGATTGGAGTAGCGCCAAGGACCTACTTGAGTTTAGGCAGGTCAACTGGATTATCTACTTTTTTTTTTTATGTCTTAGCCACAAGCCTAGTCTTTGTAAAGATATATAATCTATAGCAATCTGAATCTCAAAATGTTGAGTAAAAGGACATCAGCTTTAGAGACTGACTGGCCTAGATAGGAACCACATACCTGGAAATAGCTTTTGGACCTTGAGCAAATTATTTAACTTCTCAAAGTTTCAGTTTATTCATTTGTAAGATGGGGATCAGTTACAGCAATGACAGAATATGTTTTCATGAGTATTATGAGATAATACATGTAAAGTAATTAAAGCGTACCTGACGCACAAAGAAACCCTCAGCAATAGTTTCACTATTATTGCTGTTTTTTTATTACTATTATGACTAAGAAAATTGTGGTAGGTGAGTTTATTTTTGTGATATAACTTTTTAAAACATGTTTTTTGGATTTGACACCAGAAGACAAGAAAAGCAAAAGAAACAAATGAGACTACATCAAACTAAAATACTTCTCCACCTGCAGAGGAAACCATTAATGAATAAAAAGGCAACCTATAGAATGGGAGGAAATATTTGCAAATCACACATCTAATACGGGGTTAATATCCAAAATATATAAAGAACTCGCACTCCAATTTACTTAGGTCTTATTTCATGTCCTTGAGTGTTTTACAGTTTTTATAAACGAGAACATCTTCCGTTGAGCTTATTTATAGATACTTGATTTGAGACATTTCTAGAATGTAATATGCATGTAGATGTGCACATAATCTAAGGGAACTTGCCCTGGTTTTCCTGAGACTGTCCCAGTTTCACATTCCATGGACCTCGTCGGTCATAGAAAATCGGGACAGTTGGACATATCACATGGATATGTCCACGAGTTTTCACAGATTATGGCAATTGTGGGTAAGTGGCAACCACATAAAGAAACATGACCATTACTCCGAGTCCACCACGTGCTTCCACCCAGCAATGAATCCCTTTCCATGAATAGCTGCTGTCTCCTTTTTAATAGTAGTATCTGTTTTCGAATTCTGTTTAAATGGAATCATGCAGTACGTTCTTTTATTGTATCTGTGTTCTAACACTGAACATTATGTTCTTGTTATCCATTCGTGTTTTTAGAGTTGTAGATTGGTGGTTCTTGAATTTTAGCATGCATCGGAATTACCGGGAAGGCTAGCTAGTTAAAGTGGGAGCCACCAGATCGCAACACCAGAGTTTGATGTAATCTATCTGGGGTAGAGCCTAAGAGTTTGCATTTCTAAGTTGCTATTCTTGCTGGTCCAGAGACCGTCCTTATAGATCATTCACTCCTACTGATTTATAGCAGAGGTCAGCAGACTTTTCCTTAAAGGGCCAGATAACAAATATCTTAATCCATCTGGGCCAGGAGGCAAAATGATAATCTTATGTAGGTAATTTTATAACCATTTTAAATGTAAATTATTTAAAAATGTAACATCCTTAGCTTAGAGACTATAAAAACAAGGAGCTGGCCAGATTTGCCTTGTGGGCCAGTTTGTTGACTGGTGACGTATTCCATTATGTTAGGACATTACAATTTCTTTCTCCTTTAAACTGTTGATAGGGATTTGGGTAGTGTCCAGATTGTTTGGCTCTTGCATATAATAGTCCTTTGAGAATTCTCAAACATGTCTTTTGGCGAGCACATGTATGTGGAGTATATGCTCAGCTCTGTTGAGTATATACTCCAGAGTACAATTGCTGTGTAAGGAGGGTATGCGTATCTTCAACTTGAGAAGAAATTGCCAAAGAATTTTCCAAATTGGTTCTATCAGTTTATACTTCCACGAACATTGTGCAAAATTATTGTTGCTTCATGTTATCGCTGTCTGGAGCCAGGCTATACTGTCTTTTACCAGCCAGCTGTAAACGTCTCTTCCTAACTCTGCACTCAGCGACCTCAGGATGATTGCTTGAAATTTGCACCCTACCCATGACATTTACACTATGGAGACTGGCAAATCCCACATATCAGGGCTTGCATTCATTCATTCATTCATTCATTCATTTATAATAGATTCTTTTGTTAAACATTTACCCGCATACCACTGTTACAGATTTTTGCCATCATTTGCTATTTTATATTTTTTATTTATATTTTAGCCACTCAAAGGAGGGTTAAGTGGCATTTCTTTGTGGTTTTAATTTGCTCATTTGCTTCTCTCTGAGGATAGTGAAGTTAAGCACCTTTTCAAATGTATATTGGATATTTAAATATTGAAATATCTTATTTTTCTAGATGGGTTGTCTTTTTCTTACTGTTTTATAGGAGTCTTGTAATTTCTTGATGTCAGTTATTGCCAGATATATGTATTTCAAATGCCATCTCCCATCCTGTCAATTGGATTTTCACTTTTTATTGGTGTGTTATGATAAATAGATCTTAATTTGACTATGGTCTAAGTTCTCAATTTTTTTCTTTCACAGTGAGCTCTTTTTCCGACCTGCTTTAAAAATCTTTGTCTACACCAAAGTCACAAGGAGATTTTCCTTTCAGTTGGTTTACTATAAAAGATTTATTGTTTTAATTTTAACATTCAACTTTGCAATTCATTTGCAATTCATATGGTCTGACTTTGGGATATAGTTGTAGTTTTTTTCCATGTGAATATCCACTTAAAATAACACTGTTTATTTGAAAGGCTGTACCTTCACCTCTCTACTGCAATATTACCTTTATAAAAAAATCACGCGATGCTATATGCCTGAGCTCTTCATTTTTTTTCCCATTATATCCATAGTCATTCCACTTAGAATATACTTACACCAATATCACAGTGTCTTAGTAACCAAAATGTGATATGTAGTCGTGTAAGCCCTCCAGATTTGTTCTTTTTCTTCATGATTGCTTTTGGCTATTTTAGCCCTTTGCATTAACATATGAATTTAGAATTAGCTTGTCAGTTTCTGCTGGTATCTTGATTGGGATTTGAGGTAGCTTTAAGATGTCCACAAATTTTTGACATCTCTCATAGAGGACCATGATATCTTCTTCCTGTATGATTGATCCCCTTTATAATTATGAAGAATATCCTTCTTTATCTTTAGTACTGCTGCTTGCTTTTTCTGCTATTAATATAGTGATACCAGATGTTGATGATGATTTTATGGTATGTCATTTTTGACTTTTGTATTCCACTTTTTACATCTTAACATTTAAAGTGCACTTCTTATAACTTGTACATATTTGGGTTTTCTAGAATCCAATCAAACAATCTTAGTGTTTTACTTGGAAATATTTGGTTTTTTGATACATTTAATTTAATCACTCATATAATTTGGTTTAGACTGTGTCTACCACCTATTCATGCATTTTCTGCTGGAATCATTTGTTTTATATTTCTTTTTGCCTTCATTCTTGCCTTCTTTAATATTAATCGATATTTTTATTTTGTGTATTTTCCCTCTAGTAACTTATCAGTTATACCATTTTCTATTAACGTAGTAATTACCTTAGAAAATATAGCAGGAATCTTTGACTTATCACAGCCTGACACAAAAATTATTTGCACTGTTTCTCTGATGCTGCTGGAACCTTTCAACTCCACTTTCTGTTTTTCCAATTCATTTAGTTTCTGTGTTTTTGCATATTTTTGTATTATTTTTGTCAGGATTTTCACTTTTACATATAATTTAAACTATACAAAAAATTACAATTCCAGTCAGTATTCATTTATATTTACCATGGTTCTCTCTGGCTCATTTTCCTTTTTTGTGAGGGATTTTCTTCTTTTCTTATAGTGTTGGTCTGCTAGTGAGGAATTCCTTCAGTCTTTGTTGATCTGAAAGCCTCTTTATTTCACCCACATTGTTGAAAACTCTTTTCCTTCGGTGTAGAGTTTATGTTCTGTTTGTATATTAATTTTAGCACTTTAAAAATGTCATGACACTGCCTTCTGGCTTGTGTTTCTTTTGAGAAGTCTGTCTTCAGTTTTAATGTTGTTCTTCTGGCTGCTTCAAAGAATTTATCTGCACTTATGGTTTTTAGCAGCTCTATTGTGATGAGTCTACATGTGATTTCCTTTTTGTTTTTTTCTGCTTATGGTCCACTGAGCTGCGTGATTCTGTGGGTTAATGTCTTTCATTAGTTTCGTAAACTTTTTGGATATTATGTCTTTGAATATTGCTTCTACCCCATTCCTTCTCCTCTCCCATTACATATGTGTTAGACCTCGACTGTGTCCTACATGTCTCATGCTGTGTTCTCTTTGTTTTCTAATTAGTTTCGTTTCTGTGCTTTGGTTTCAGTATTTTCTATTAACTTACTGTGAAGTCATATAATCCTGTTCTTTTGGGTCCATTATCCTGTTAAATCCAAGCACTGAGGTCTTTGTTTTTCCATTTTGGTATATCCAACTGATTCTTATTTTCATTCATTAAAATTCTCTATTGAATTTCTTTATTCTTTCACCTCTTGATCTTTTCCTATATTTCTTTTTAAACATTTATCATAGCTAATTAAAAAGTAATTTTCTGGTTATTTCAATATTCAGATCATCTGTCCTTCTGCATCTCTTTCTCTTTTCTCTTGCCGTATATATCACATTGCCTTAACTCTTTGCCATTTTTTCTTTTTATCATTTTTAATACATTTTTTTTTCTTTAGAGCAGTTTTAAGTTCACAGCAAAATTGAGGGTAAGTACAGAGATTGCCCAAAAGACCCCTGCACCCGATAACGCACAGCTTCCCCCATTATTAACACCCCCCACCAAAGTGGTACATTTGTTATAATCAGTGAACCTACATTGACACATTGTCACCCAATGTCTGTAGTTTACATGAGTCACTCTTGGTGTGGTGCATCGTATGAGTTTAGACAAATGTAATAATGACGTGTCCACCATCGTAGTATCATACAAAATAGTTTCACCGCCCTAAAACTCCTCTGTGCTCTGCCTGTTCTACCTTCCCACTCCCCACAACTCCTGGCAACTGCTGTTCTTTTAATTATCTCAGTTTTGCTTTATCTAGAGTGTCATAGAGTTGGAATCATACAGTGTGTAGCCTGGTCGAATTGGATTCTTTGGCAATGTGCATTTAAGTTTCCTCCATGTCTTTTCATGGCTTAGGAGCTCATTCCTTTTTAGTACTGAATAAAATTCCATCATCTGGATGTACCACAGTTTATATATCTATTCACTTACAAAATACATTTTCATTGCCTCAGGTTGTGGAAATTATGAATAAAGCTGCTATAAATATCCGTGTGTAGGTTTTTGTGTGGATATAAGTTTGCAGCTCCTTTGGGTAAATACCAAAGAGTGCGATTGCTGGATTGTATGGTAAGAGTATGTTTAGTTTTTATAAGAAACAGCCAAACCGTCTTCCAAAGTGGCTGTACCATTTTGCATCCCCAGCAGCAATGAATGAGAGTTCCTATACTCCACATCCTTGGCAGCATCTGGTGTTGTCAGTGTTTGGATTTTGACCATTCTGACAGATAGGTAGTGGTTCTAGTAATTTTTTATTGCCTGTCATGTATCATGTATAAAAGAGCCATAGAGGCTCTCGATGAGATATTCTAGAGATAATTCCATCTTTCACCTTTTAGGAAGATAAGATAAGGGGATGCTTACCTCAATCCAATGAAATATTGAGCTGAGCAAGGGCTGGATTGAAGTTTGAGTAAAACTTAGTCTCCTTCCGGTTTGTTCTTCTTTTCTAGGATGTGAAACCTTGGTGGGTTTCTGTTTTTTAATCCCCGAAAGACTAAGGAAGATCTAGATGTGCCATTCACACTTTGTAGTCTTTTATAGCTTCAAATCCTAGTACGTGTTTCCCAAGAACTGGGTGGTTGTTAGATTTCACTTTACCCTTCAGAAGCATTTGACCTAGCTCCTTGTATGCTTGGGCAGTACCAGAAGTCAGCAAATGTCTGGTCGGGGAAATCTGCTGAGCATTTAAGGCTCATCAACTTTGCAATTTGTCACCCAGCCCTGTCAAACTGTTAAAAAGCTTTGCTGGTTTTTCTTTTTCCCAGTAGAGGCTTTTTGCCTGAGTAAGCCTGATCCTCAGCCTGTTCTTAGAGTTTGTACATTTTCCAGAGAAGAAAAACAACTGGGGATTGTAGATTCACTTTCGAAAAGTTTTCTCCTCTTTGAGTGTTAATTTATTTAATCCTTGTTATTTCTACCACTATCTAATACCTTTAAAATTATGAGTTTCGAAAATTAGTTTTTCTAGTTGTGGAGGATTGTTGTCTTCATGACCTTTGATTCAGAGGCATATCTGAATAGATATTTTTGATGCTATTCTAACTGGAATGTTTTAATGACTTAAATGTTTCTTGCTCATATATAGAAAATTGATTTCTGTATATTATTTTTATATCCAGCAATTTTACTAAAGTAAATTTTACTAAACTAAACTATTAAAGGTAACAGTTTATTCATAGATTCTTTTAGATTTTTCTATGTAATCAGTAACATAATCTATGAATTTTATACTTCTATTCCTATATTTATGTTTTTATTTCCTTTTAAAATTCTTAATGCAGTTAACTGACTAGGCCTTAATGTCAGATAGTAGTGATGATTACAGCCAACTTGTCACATTCCCCAAGGTCAAGAGATTTTAATATATTATAGAGAAGTGTTATGTTTTCAATATTTTTGTAGATACATTGTATCATATTAAGGAAATCCCATTGTATTTCTTGTTTTCTATTTTTTGGGGGAAAGAATTAATATTGAATTTTATTAAATGCTTTTTCTTATGATTCTTTGCATAATCAAAATATTGTTCTCTTCTAAAATGTTACTGTGGTGAATTACATTTTTAAAATTTTAACCAGACTTGCATTTGTGGGATAAACCCAACTATAGTTTAGGCTGTTTATATATTTATTGTTGGATATGATTTATGAACATTTTTAAGGATTTGTTCATTCATGACCATGAATCAGAATGCCTGTAATTTTATTTTCTCATATAATCCTTGTCAGGTTTTGGTCTCAAGGTTATGCTAGCCTCATAAAATGATTTTGGGAGTGCTGCATCTTTGTCTTCTATGGAAGAGCTTTCGTTAGACTGTAATTACTTAGTTCTGAAGTGATTGGTATGAATGGAAGCAAAGCCATTTTGGCCTAGATTTTCTCTGTGGGGAAATTTTAGTTTTGCATTTCTTTAATAGTTTCTTGTAATATTCAGGTGATCCTTTTGTTTTTTTGTTTTCTAACAGTGGTTTATTGTGATATAACATGCATACACAAAACCCACAAATCCTAAATATACAAAACAACAAATTTTGAAAAAAGGTTATATTCATAACCCTGATTGAGATAAAGAACATTCCATTGTCCTGGAAAGTTCCCTTGTGCCCCTTCTGGTCACTCTCTACCCCTGTAAGTGACCACTGTTATGACTTCTCTTATTATAGGTTACTTCTGTCTGCTACTGCACTTCATATAAATGGAATAGGAGAATGTGTACTCCACTTCATCTCCCTCTTTTGCTCAGCATCATGTTTTGGAGATCCATGCATGTCGCTGTATTTATCAGTAGTTTGTTCTTTTTTAATACTGACAGTGTATGACTATAGCACAGTTTGTTTATCCATTCTATTGTTATGGACTTTGTTTTTTCCCTATTTTTTTTTAGCTATTATGAATAAAGCTGCTATTAGCTTTCTTCTATAATTTTTTTTGGGTGAATATATGATTTCCTATCTATTGGTTATATACCTGTGAGTAGGATTGCTGGACTGTAGATATAGGCGTATATTAAATTTTATGAGAAACTCACAAAGAGTTTTTTCAAAGTGGTTGTACCAGTTTTAATACCCTCTAGGACCATCCATGCTGTTGCAGAGGGCGAGATTTCATTCTTACTTTTGTTTTTTATTGTTTTTAATTGTTTTAATTTTTCAATTGTAGTCAACATTCAATATTATTTAATATTAGTTTCAGGGGTACAGCATAGTGGGTATACCTTAATATAATTTATGAAGTGATCTGCCCAATTAGTTTAGTACCCACCTGGAACAATACATAGTTATTAAAATATTATCAGCTGTATTCCCTATGCTGTACTTCACATCCCCATGATTGTTTTGTAACTACCAATTTGTACTTCTCAGTCCCTTCATCTTTTTCATCCATCTTCCCAAACCCCTTCTATATAGCAACAGACTCATAAATACAGAGAATGAAGTGATGGTTGAACTCTTTCAAACTTCCTCCTGTCATGTGTGAGAGTATACTTGCTTTACATGCTTGATAACAGTGACTATAAATTGATCTTTTATCCATTCTAGTAAATGTGTAGTGATTTTTATTATAGTGTTAATTTGACTTTCTATTATCACTATCGATGCACCTTTTTCTGTGCATATTGGCCATTTGTGTACCTTTATATATCTTATTTTGTACAGTGCCTTTTAAAGTATTTTTCCAACTTTTTATTTATAAATAATTTTAGCACTAGTATAAATGTTAAAAGTTTAAAACATTAAGAAAATAAATAGAACTACGGTAATTGTTTAATGGACATACGGTATGTAAGATGTAAATTGTGATGTCAGAAACTAAGAGTAGATCAGTGGTTGCCAGGGTTTGGACAAAAAAAAATTGAAAAGGAGAGAACACTCTCAAACTCATTTTATGAGGTCAACATTACCCTGATACCTGAGCCAGCTAAGGACACTACAGGAAAACGATATAACAGTATCCCAGATGAATATAAATGCAAAAATTCTCAACAAAATATTAGCAAGCCAAATTCCATAGCACATTGAAAGGAGTGTACACCATGACCAAGTGGTATTTATCCCTGAATTGCAAGGATGCTTCGACATACAGAAATCAATAGGTGTGATTCATCACATTAATAGAATGAAAGGTAAGGATCATATTATCATCTCAATAGATGCATAAAAAGCAATTGACAAAATACAGCATCCTTTCATGTTAAAAAGCCTCAATGAATTGGGTATAGAAGGAAAGTACCTCAACATAATAAAAAGGCCGTAAATGACAAACCCACAGCTAACTCCCTACTCGATAGTGAAAGATTGAAAGCTTTTCCTCTAAGATCAGGAATAAGGCGAGGGTGCTTATTCTCTTATTCAAAATGGTACTAGAAGTCCTAGCTAGAACAATCATGCAAGAAAAAATAAAAAGTATCCAAAAAGGAGAAAAAGAAGCAAGTTACCATTATTTGTAGATGATATAATCTTGTATAGAGAAAGTCCTAAAGACTCAACCAAAAAACTGTTGTAACTAATCAACGAATTCATTAAAGTTGCAAAATATAAAATCGACAGAAATCATTTGCATTTCTACATACTAATAATGAAATATCTCAATAAGAAATAAAACTTTTATTCATAATTGCATCAAAACCAATAAAATATTTAAGAATAAATTTAATCAAGGAAGTGAAAGATCTATACAATGAAAACTATAAGACTTTGATGAAAGAAATTGAAGAAGACAGAAACAATGGAGAGATATCCATTCAAGGATTGGAAGGATTAGTATTGTTTAAGTGTCCATACTACCCAGAACCATTCATTGATATAATGCAATTTCTAACAAAATTCCAATGGCATTTTTCACAAAATAGAAAATAATCTTAAAATTTTTTTTGGAAGCACAAAAGACCCTGAGTAGCCAAGGCAATGCTGAGAAAGAACAAAGCATTGTACTTTCTGATTTCAAAGGATACTACAAAGCTTCAGTAATTAAAATAGGAGTTTTTCTTTGTCCTTGATTTTCTGTAGTTTGAAAATGATATTCTTAGGTGAAGTTTTTGGCATTTTCTTTCTGTGGTTTTCTCTGAGCTCTTATGCCTGTGGTTTGGTGTCTGACATTATTTGGGGGAAAATTCTCAGTCATCGTTTTAAATATTTTTTTCTCTTTATTTCTCTCTTTGTTCTCCATCTGGTATTCCCATTGTGCATATGTTACAATTTTTGTAGTTGTCCCAAATCCTTGGATATTCTGTTCTATTTCTTCAGTCCTCGTTCTCTTTGCTTTTTCAGTTTTGGCATTTTTTATCAATGTATCCTCTAGCTCAGCAATTCTTTCCTCAGCTGTATCCAGTCTATTAATAAGCCCATCGAAGACATCCTTTATTTCTGTTACAGTGTTTCTGATTTCTGCATTCCTTTTTGGTTCTTTCTTAGGATTTCCATCTCTCTACTGAAATTGCCCATATGTTCTTACATGCTGTCTCCTTTATCCGTGAGAACCTCTAGCATGTTAACCATAGTTGCTTTAAATTCCTGCTGATAATTCTAACATCCTTGTCATGCCTGTTTCTGATGCTCTCTGTCTCTTCAAACTGTGTGTGTGTGTGTGTGTGTGTGTGTGTGTATGTGTGTGTGTGTTTGTGTGTTTGCCTTTGGCATGCTTTGCGATTTTTTCTTAATAGTTGGACATGGTATAAAGAATATGAAGAACTGCTTTTTATGGGCTTTTAGTAGTGTGGCAGTGAGCTGTGGGGGCGGGGTAGTGTTATACATTCCTATGAGTAGGCCTTAGTCTTTCTTGAGCCTGAGCCTTGGCAGAACACAGCGCTTCTCTGTTTCTCTCCCCCTGCTTTGTTGCGTTAGGGTGCCTAGAGTTGGCCGGAGTTGGATATTTTCCTTCTCTCAGGTCAATCAGGCTTTGCTAATACCCTAGCGGGTTAGGCTCCGATGAACTAGCTCCTCCTGTGGGGAGGCCTTCTTAAGAAGAACAGCGCTCAGGTGTATTTCAAGGTGGTTCGTCTGCCCCTCCCCCTGCTATGGGCAGCATGAGGGGATTTTCCACCAGTATTTATTGTGAGCATCTGCTCAAGCTTCTGGAAGGAAATCTCATAACATTGTGGTGGCCCCCTGTTACTGGGTCCCCCTGGAATTTTTAACTCTCATACTTGTCCACTCTGAGCCTCTAGCAATCCAACGACAATTCAGGTTTTCCTGCACCAGCACTGGGTTCAGCTCGTGAGTGGTAAGTTGTGACTGCCTGTTTTCCTCTCTCTGACTTCCAGTCTTGGAGGCAGTGGTTTGCTCTGTGTCTTTGCCTCTCTTACGTATCCAAGAATTGTTGTTTTTCTCTGTTTTTCTCAGGCTTTGCTCGTTGTTACCATGGAGCGATGACTTGCAAGTTCCTCACATGGGGAAGTGGAAAGTGGAAGTTCACTCTTAACTTTTCAAAATTTGATTATAGTATAAAATGCAAGGGCCTTGCCAATGTGTCGTTCTGCTTATCCTTGCTCTTCTTTCATGGTTTAGGTGTATTATTCCATGTTATTTTCTGTGCATTATAATATTATGTTTCCTTTAAACTCATATAAGAAATTAAGACAAAAAAATTTATGATATATTACCACTTCTGATGTCTTCATTCTTTCCTAAAGATGCAGCTTTTCATCTCGTATTATTCCCCTTTAGCCTTAAGAATTTCCTGTAGTATTTCTGATACTGTAAATATCAGACAAACTGGCCTAATGTTCACTTATCTGAAAATGTCATTTTGCCTTTATTCTTAAAGATATTTTTGCTGGATGTAAAACTGGTCTTGGGGTGTGTGTGTGTGTGTGTGTGTGTGTGTGTGTGTGTGTGTGTGTCGTGTGTATATATGGACACAAAATAATTTCAGCACCTTAATGATATCTTTTTTTTTGATGAGAGGTCAGTGGTCACTTGTGTTGTTCCTCAATATGTTATTTTTTTCTAGATTCTTTACAGATTTTCCCTTTATATTTGATTTTCAATTATTTGACTGTGATGCACCTGGGTATCCTACTTCGGGATCACGAGCTTCTTGAATTTGTAAGTATTTGTTTAATTATATTTGGAAATATTTAGGGCATTATTTTTCAAATATTTTTTCCCTCTTTTGTTTTCTGCCTTCTGGAACTCTAATTACATAAATATTAGAACTTTTATATTATCCAACCGATCACTGAGGCTCTGTTAATTTACTCTTTTCTCTCTCTGTCCTTCAGATTTAATAATATTAATTTACCTTGAAGTTAACTTACTCTTTCTTCTTTCATTTCCAATCTGTTGTTAAACCCACCCAGTGAATTTTATTCAGATATTTTAATTTTCAGGTCTAGAATTGGCATGATTCTTTTTTATTGTTTTTATATCTCTGCTATGATTTTCCATTTGTTCATTTATTAAAAGTGTATTTTTCCTTTATGTCCATTAGTATGTTTATGATAGATGACTTAAAATTCTTTTCTGCTAATTCCAACATCTGGTTCATTTTAGGGCTGGTCTTTATTGATTGCCTTTTCCCTCGAGTATAGGTAATATTTTCCTGTTCTTTAGAGTTCTTTTTTTTTTTTTTTCAACTAATTTTGGAGTGTACCGTGAACTTTGTGAGTGATTTTTTGTAGAATCTCTATGTTTATTTATTTCTCAGTAGATTATTGCTTTTGTTTTTTTGAGTTAATGTGACTTAATTGAAACTCCAGACTCTCCCTTATGGTGGGAAGCACTGAAAACTCTCTTTAATTCTTTTGGCTCTATTTAGGTTACTTGGAATCTGTCCCCACGTGCATGATTTATGGTTCCGCCACAGAACTGGGCAGTTTATGCACAGAATTAGGGTCTCCCACTCTGTAGTTCTGTCTGTTCTTAGAATTCTGTTACCACTTTCCGGCTTCGGTGGTCATCCTGAACTCTGTTGGTTCTTCAAGCCACTAGGACTGTGAGCAGTTGTGTTAGTTATTGACTTGTGACACTGACTTGTGACAGCCAGCTGTGCACAACTCTTCTTGACTTCATGTTGATGGAATTGGCCATGGTGGGAATATTTACACTATGGAAACTGGGAAATGCTATGAATCTGGCTTTTATTTATTTTTCCTGGAGGGCCAGTTGTTAAACATTTAACAGCTGCAACCCTTACTTGTAGCTTCTCTAGAGTCTGAGTTACTGCTCTGGCCTGGGCTTGCCCTCAGGCAAAAATTCCTAAAGAAGGGGAAACTTGCCTAGTATTGTTTCCTTTCTTCCAGTTGTCAACTATTTCAATTTATAGTGGCTTATGATTAATTTCCAAAGCATTCAGATTGTTGTTTTGTTTATTTTCATCCAGAGATTATTATTATCAACTGCTTCACCACTACCAGAATTGGTTCTAGTAAAGTTTTTTCTGTGGTTTGCAGTAAACTGAGAGCATTTATGAAAATGCTATTAATTTTTCACACAGCTAAAATGGTATAATTTAAAGAATAGTTTCTGTTATGAGACTATCGTACTAACTTATTTGTATTAAAATACCTTTTCTTTAAAAACTGGTGGTATCCTAGATGGCTTATTTGTTTAGTGTCTTTATTTGAAAAAAAAGATGGCCACTGTAGTGGGTCGAATAGTGTCTCCCCCAAAATCATGTCCACACAGAACATAAGAATGAATCTTATTTAGATGTGCTGTCTTTGCAGAAGTAATTAGTTAAAGATATTGAAATGAAATAATCTTGGACATAAGATGGGCCCTAAGTCCAAAGCCTGGTGTCTTTAGAGGAGAAAAAAATGGGGAAATTGGGTCACACAGAGACAGAGGAGAAAACAATTTGAAGACTGGGCAGAGATTGGAGTGATGCTTCTACAAGCCAAGGAATGCAAGCAGCTACCAACAGCTGGAAGAGGCAAGGAAAGATTCTCCTTCTAGAACCTTTGGGGGAAATATGGCCTTGCCAGGATCTTAATGTCAGGCTTCTGGCCTCCAGAATTGTGAGACAATAAATTTCTGTTGTTTTAAGCCACCAAATTTATGGTAATTTATTATGGGAGCCCTAGGAAATAATACAGCAACCTTATGCCAGCTCATAATATTTCTTTGTCATTTTGCTCATTCATTAAATTCACTGGCCATTTATGCAAACAAATGCATGCTCAGTGACTCTGTGGATCCTGGTCTCTCTTTCTACTCAACACATGGGTATATGCTTTGGAAGAATTATGTAGTCTGAGTGGAACATGCGGCCTCATTGAATAGGTGTAGAGAGTATTAGGAATTGGGTGGGAAGGAACCCAACAGGATAGTAGTTCAGGTAGAAATAGCACACTGTGAGAAGAGTTTTAAATGCCTACTATGTCCCATTCACTGTATGTACATAGAGGCCAGTATTTTTAATACATACAACATAACTCATGTTCGATCAGATGCTCTGAATGACCATTATGATGCTCTGATTAAATGGGCTGGAAATCACAGTATGGGGGGTTTGATTAAGAAATTGTCAATGCTAATCATAAGATGTAGTCTGATGTGGGGACTCACCTTTGGAGAACCTTTGAAATTTGATGGTCTATATATTCACTCTCCACAGCTCAATTCCTCCTTGACTTGGGATTTCCCTGTCTTAGACTCAAGACTGTTAGGTCCGAAAGGGTCTTTCAAGATCATCTACATCCATCACCATTCATTTCGCCATTGACGATAATGACTTGTCCAAGGAAGGTAATGATGGAGTGGTTTTGAGAGGCGGGACTCAACCCGCAGCTCCTTTGTCTTATTCTTAGCCTAGATTTCTTCCTACCCTCTGTTGCATTGCTACTGTACTTTGCCCAGCCTCCCCCCTCGCATGGGAATATAATTATTTTATACTTAGGGTTAATTAACCTTCTCCACCCCATCCTCCTCTTCCCCCTTGTGCAAAGTCACATGTAGGCTCACACACTTACAGACACTTATATTCCCATCAGAGGTTTGTCAAAGGAAAGCATTGTGGTTCTGCTGATTTTCTGTTTTGCATAAAGGGAAGATCCAGCTGACAGTTCGATTGGGTCCATACTTCTTGGTTGGGGGCGGGGTAGCAGTTAGGTCCTTAGGAGATTAATGTGACTGAACCCTTTCTTTTCAGTGGGGTGGGAACGACAACCTTTCGATGTACATTTTTAAAAACTACTTTTGTCCTCAGAGATGGAAGGGAACCGACAGGATTGTCAAACCTTTATTTGGAGCCAGGGCTGAGAAGGTACGCCCACAGCGATGTAAGGAATACAGACTTGTCCGTCTTGGAGCAGCCTAGTAAGCATCAGACATCAGCTACAGTAATCCATACTTCTTTTATGCTCCTATTCGCTCTTATCCTTTAGGTCTTTCTCTTCCCCCTTGCTTCCTCTGCTCCTCCTCTTCTCTTGGAGCTTCTCTCCATTTCTCTGCTGGATGCTTTAAAGAATAAAATACTACTTTAGTCTTTCCTAAAACAACCACAGATCCTAAGCCTTGCAGCGCCGAATTCGGAGCCCTAGCACAGTCTCATGCTCAGCACCAGTCAGTGCTGAAGCCAAAGCCAGCAAAGGGGGAGGGGAGGAGAAAAGGAGGGAAGGGTGAGACAGACAGAGAGAGGGAGAGAGGGAGAGAGAGGGAGGAGAGAGAGGGAGGTGGGAGGGAGGGGGAGAGAGAAAGAGTAGAGAGGGAGGAGAGAGAAGAGATAAGAGAAGAGAGAGAAGAGAAAGGAGAGGGAGGAGAGAGGGAGGGAGGGCGAGAGAGAGGGAGGGAGAGCGTGAGCGCGCGCAAGCCAGCAAGCAAGCAAACCAGACAGAGGAGAGAGGGACCAGAATAGAGACCCAGGGAAAGAGGAAGCCGAGCTCTGTGAGGGCTCAACCTCCAACTTGTTTCAGTTCATTCATCCTTTTCTTCTCTCCACTTCTGGGAAAGTGACTGTGGCGCTTGGTAAGAAACAGAGCTGTCCCTCCTTCCCCCTCCCCCAGGCTCAGGTTTCCTTTAGCGATAGCATCTCTCCCTGCGCCGCCGAGAGTCTCCTTGGGTTGGCCGGGGAGGCGAGGCATGATCTGCAGCTGTGATGCTATCCTGGGTTTCCCAGCGGGGCTGGTGGGAGCCCCGAGTCAGCATCTAGGCAGGCAGGCACTGGGGTAAAACCTGATTTGGGGAGGGGAGGTTGCGATGTGGTGGATGCGCGATTTGCTTCATTGTCAGTGAATTGTTTTGTTCCTCTTCCGAAGCAGGTCAGCGTTGACCTTGCAAATTGCTTGGGGGGCCCAGCAGCTGCTGCAGAAAGCAGCCGAGTGGCCCCTGGCCAGAGCAGACAGCACTGTCATGACCCCCCAGACAGCCCTAGGCACCGGGATGGGGTAATGGCTGGAGCATCCTTGCTCTTTTAACTCTTTCTCTGCAGCTGCTTTTCATTGCTGGATGTAAGAAAGGAGGGGAATACCATTCAGCCCCTTTCCCCATCTCTTCCCTCTCCAAGATGCAAGTGAATAGAAAGTTGTAAATAACTGCTTCCTTTAAAAGCAAATCTGAGACCTCCACCCTTCCTTTCAGAGGCTCATTGTGGGGTTGGGCCCGAGTTCCTTCACAAACTTGGGAGGCTTCCCTTGCTCCCCTGTGGGAAAGCCCATCGCCTGCCCACTCCCCACCCCAGGCATTTGAGCTGCCGGGCTAGACCAGGGGTTTAGATGCCCTCCCCTCCACCACGACCGGCAGGCATGGTATTTGGCCCAGCTGTGTCCTTGGTAGGGAAGAAACACCTGATGTTTTGTGTGCCACCGGCTTCCCAGTTTGCAGCTCCTCTCGCTGTGGCTGACGGTGGCCTAGGCAGGAGGGCCGGGGGGAGGGGCGGCTGCTGGGTTGAGAGAGATTGGGTGAGGAGCCAGGATTCCTGCTGGGAATGGTGTGGTTTATTGAGGGGTCAGCAGGTTCTGGATGTCTGCAGCTCTGCAAGGACTGGCTGACACTCTGGTAGCGTAGCCCCCCTGAACTGGTAGGGGGCGGGACCTGGAGGCTTCATTGGGGCTTTTTGAGTTATCAACTGCTGCCTTCCAATGATAGTAATTATAACATCAACAATACTGATTGCTAACATTGCTGACGGCTTAGTAAGTTTTGGATCTTGGGCTGAGGCTTTCATGTGTCTTATTCTTACATCAACCCTATGAAGCGGGTACTATTGTTATCCTCGATTTACTGATGAGGAAACTGAGGCACAGAGAGGTTAAGTAACTTGTCCAAGGTTACCGAGTAATTAAATGTCTCAATTGAGAATTAAAACACAGGCTACCTGGTTCCAGAATGCCTGGGCTAGACCGTTGAGTACTACTGCCTTCTTGGGTAGAATTTTACACCTCTGTCTGTTAGGCATATGTAGGTACAGTAGGAACGGTGGTGCTTGGCAGATTTTTTTTTTGAAAGTCTGGTCTTTGTGTAGCATAACAGGACTTAGAATGAGGCATGGCGGCTGGCCGTTGTGGAGCCAAGCCTCACCCGGGTTTCCTGGAGGAGCTCCCCAGAGGCTTTCCTTGGCCAGCCTGCTTCCCTTTGAAGGGATGCCTAGAAAGACTTCACTTTGCCATTGTCGTAGTGTCATCCCTCTCAAATCGAGCAAAAGACTTGTTCCCTTTAGGACCAGATCCGTTATAAGGTCACCCTGCCCTAAAAATTTTAGAATGCTAAATCCTTGGAACTCGAAGAGTCCCTAAAGGTCATTAAACTTTATCCAGTTCTTGAATTTGTTCTAAGCATTCAATTCATTGACTGATTTCTATGGGAACTCCCTTACAGTGACAGAGAGTTCATTAGTAGATGGCTCTTTCTATCCTTGAGAAACTCTGATTGTCAGAGAATGATCCCCATTATAAGCCAATATCTGTCTCCCTGTACCCTTTACTTCATTGGTTCTTTGGCGCTACCTGGAACAAATTGGCTTCTTCTTAGTAACGGCTCTCTTCAAATAGTTACGGCCATCACCTCTCACACAAGCCTCGGATCTGACAAGACCACATGTAAAGGATCATCATTTGCTTCATTTGGGAGACTAGACTTTTATTGATATGGTAGCCTAGTGTCCTATTCTCTGGTTTGTCAGCCACAAACTGCTCCTGCTGAGCTTTCTAAAGCAGTGTTGGTAGTATATGTTCTCTTCCTTGGAAAAGCTTGCTATCTGGTATCGTGCGGAGTGATGGGAACAAAGAAGCTCTCTTTTCTTTTCCTAAGGACCAGGAATAGATTGCTGTTAGTCCCTCTGAAGCCCCTAAATGTCCAACCAGCAGCTGGAGAATGGGCTTGTGGGCAGATTTGAGAAACAGGAGTTAAGGACAACTATCAAGGAGTCACTTGAAATAGTGGTGATTCAAGGTTCACAGAGCATATGGAAGGAAGAAGAATACGTTGTTTCTGAGATACAATCTGATAAAACAATGAGATCATTGAGAGATGGCACGGAGTGGGATTGGGTAGAATGGGAGTGAGCGTGCAGTGTGCCAGGGTAGAAAGCTGACGGGTATTAGGAAACTCGAGTTCAATTCCAAGCTCTGCTAATTTGCCAATGCCTTTGGTTGGACTCATGACTTCCTCTCTGTGGACCTCACTTTTTCATCTATAAAATGATGAAGTCGACTATCACCAAGGGTCTTTCAGCTCAGCAGTTTTCTGTCTGAAGTAAATCATAAAACCTCAGGATTCTAAGGGGCTTTAGAAATCATCTAGGCCAGTGCTTTTCAAATTTTAATGTGTGAAAGAATCCCTTGGGGATCTTATTTAAATGTTAATTTTGATCAGGAAGGTCTAGTGTGGTACCTGAGATTTTGCATTTTAACAAAATGCCCGGTAATCCTGAACTCATTGTTCCAGTGCTTTTCAAACTATTTTGGTGAATGACCAGTTTTTTTTCCCTCTTCAAATTTTTCAATCTATCACAGACTGTTTAGTAAAATACATTAACTGTGAATTAGTAGAAAATGAAAGACAAAACATCCAAAACATAAGCTCATACTTTTACTATTAGCTTCAACAGACATGAACTTCATCAAATTGCTGTGACATCTGGTAAGTGCTTATTGTCACTTTCTGCATTGAGGTCATTGCTCCTTGGTAACAAAAGTTCACAGACAGGCACTGATCCGTGGACCACATTTGAGCTCCGTCGTCTAGGCTACCTGCATCCTTAATTTAAAAGACCCAGATGGGGCTCAGTTATAATTTCTAAATTGTCTCTGCCAGATGATCTTTCATTCTCAAGTTAAATATCTTTGATGGAGAACTCAACACACCTTCACAAAGTACATGTTGTGACTGTCATAAAGGTTTTTTTTTAAACTTATATAAATTCCACTCTAAAATTAAATATTCTGAGCAAGTAGGGGGCTGTATCAGTCCCCAGTGTATTGTACTCTTAGCCACAAGCCTAGCATATGGCATAGAGTAGGTACTTAATAAATGTTTGTTAATAAGTGAGCGAATAAACCACTTGGTATTAGTTATGCCTTTTGGGGGCATAGTCATTAAAGGTAATTTTGGTTTTCTTCCAACATTCAAGAGAGTATTTACCCTTTTTAATCAATTTCTTATGGTGACTAGAAGGTCAGCTTACCTGTCTCAGAGAGCTATGTGACATCTTAACTTTATTTTGAAGGAATTGTAGGAATCCAGGCAAAGATTCTGTACTCTGAGTCCCAGGTCTTTCTCTTTAGCTCAGTCATTCAATTCAGTCGTTCAACAGCTTTTTTTTTTTTCAGTAATGTGGTTAGACACCATGCAGATGACACAGAACAGACGTGGTCCTTGCTTACTTGATGCTTCTGGTTGGATGGAGAAGAGGCCATAAATCAGATATGCACATGAATGTGTTATTTTAACAGTGATAAATGCTATGAGGGATGGGGGGGTGGGGGCTTCAAGTTTCAGAGAAGCTTCCTTGAGGAAGGGACATTAAGGCTGAGTAGAGACATGGGGGTGGGGTGGGCGTGATGGGGAGAGGGTGGAATAGTTTTCTAGATGAAGGAAAGAGCTTGCGTGAGGGCCCTGAGATGAGAGAAGGGTAGTAAATTTGTGCTATTGAACAAAAGCTGGTATGGCTGGAGTGGGCCACTGTAAGGATTTTGGTCTTTATTTCAGAAACAGTGAGACTGATTCAAGGCTTTTAATCAGGGTGACTGATAGGGCCGAAAGTGAATCCATTCGGTATAAGGCTACTAAGTCATACTAGGAGCCAAAACAATGCGAGAAATACAGGCTGATTTAGAAAGAGCCTCTGCCCTCCAAAATGACAGTTAAGTAAGAGAGAAGAAATATATAAACAACTATAAAACTTGAAGAATGAGGTCTACACCCGTAAAAGAGAGGCAAAGGGCTTGCAGCCAAGGAGATCAAAGACAGCTTCCTGGAATTGAGATTTGAACTAGGCTTTGAAGATTAGACAAACTTGGAACATGCAGAGTTTGGGGGATGGGAAAGGTGTTCAAGGCAGAGGCCAGAAAAGCAGAAGGCTCAGTTTTGTTGGAGTCAAGTGTATGGTGAAAGTATGTAAGAAATGTTTGGCGAGGCAGGTGGAGGGATCGACTGTAAATAAGACTGAATGTTAGCTTGGAAAATTAGAATTAGGACTTTGTTCTATATGCAGTAGAGAAGCGACCCCCTCATTTATGGATGAGTAAACGGATCTTGAGAAAAGGGGAGTGAGTAACTTGATTCGACTGAGGTCACGTAGGTAGTACTATTACTATAGCCTAGCAAGAAGTTTTGGGTACAGTTGAAAAATGTGAAATTGGAGCTCTGGAAAGAAATCAGCTGGAGAGAGTGATTTGAGGGCCACTGATAAAGATGTGGTACTTGAAGTAGAAAGAAGGGATCCACGGATATGGAAAAACAAAGGTGAGACTGTGTGAAGGCTACAGAGGAGGAGAGGTCAGACCTGTGGCAGAAAAATTAGAGTACAGGATTATGAAAGCCGAGAGAGGAGAGACCTCATCCATTGGTTGGCCAAATATTTTGGAATACATACCATTTACTAAGCATGGAGAATATAATGGTGAGCAAAACAGACATGGTTGTCGCTACCTTGGGGCTCATGGTTGAATGGGGAGATAGATGTTATTCTACAAACAACTGAACTATATAGTTAAACATTATGATTACTGCGTAGAGGAACATGCATTGCACTAAGAAGAAAGGCGTGGCCAACATCAGACTTTTTAGCAGAGTGTTGATAAAGCCCAGTTTCTAATAGTTCTCCCCACTCGGATGCTCAGCTCACTGTACTTACTAATGGTTAAGACTGAATGATGCATATACATTTTGCAGATGTTTGGCAGATGATACAGTTGTAAGGAAAGGTAAGATTTCCTCCAGCCTCGTGCCCACAGGAGCACAGGCTTACTTGAAAACCAGGCTACACGTCATGTTGCGTAACTGAAACTCCTCAACGAGCCAGCCCTTTTCCCAGATCCCCTGACTCGAAAAGCTAGAGAAAGAGGCACTTGATAAGAAACAAATGAAGACTTGAATATATAAAATCCGTCTTAAAATGGGATTTCAGATAGCCTAGTCTGGATTCTAGTCCTGGCTTGGATGCTGACCTAGTTTCTTGTGAGAAATCAGTTGTGTAGTGTGAGCCTCAGTTTCTATAACTGTAAAATGAGGAGGGTTGGACTAGACCTAGATGATTTATAAAGGTTTTGTAGTTCGTGTTCTGTTCTGTACTACATTCTCGTGGTCCCGTGTAGATAGTTCCGACTTGGTCACTTATTTAAGCAAATCTAATGATTTTATGTGGAATTTTAAAGATTGGTGGAAATATTCACAGGGTTTGGAAGATATCACAGAAAGGCCCCTTCCTTGTTTTTTTTTTTTTTTCCCCTGAGGTTGCTGTGTTCGTGACTGTCCTGAAAGCCAAGGAAAGAACTGACTGTATTCTAAAATCTGTAGTGAATCTGGGTATTGGGTGATATTTCCATTACTCATGGTTTGAAATAAACTAAAAGCACTGAAAAGAAAATGGTGTGGGGTACTGTGGAATAGAGCCAAGATGACTGTCTCATATTCTGAAATGCAGTGGTCCAGGTAACCTCTTCCTAGGAGGGAAGACATATGGCAAAGAGAGATACTGGTCGATAATAGGGAAACATTTTTTATACTTAAAACATCATTTTAAAGGTATTGATATTTGTCCATAGTATGTGACCTCAGCATACATATAAAGGAAAAGTCTCCAGAATGTATATTTTTATTTATTTTTAATTATTTTTTAAGATTATTTTTATTTTTCAATTGCAGTTGACATTCAATATTATTTTATATTAGTTTCAGGTGTATGGCTTAGTGTTTGGACATTTATATCATTTATGAACTGATCCCCCCCACAATTAGTTTAATACCCACCTGGCACCATGCATAGTTATTATAATATTATTGACTATATTCCCTATGCTATACTTCACATCCCTGTGAATATTTTGTAAGTGCCAATTTATACTTCTTAATCCGGAATGTATATTTTGAAGAGTGCTTTTTTCTTTAAAAAATGATTTCTTAAAAGGAATCAAGTATTACATAGGTTTTTTTTGAACAAAAGGGTAGGTGAATGTAATCATAGTATAAAACAACCTTTTCAAATAGTGCAAGAGTTACCAGAAAGGAGGGGGAGGGGCAGGAGGGAGGTAGATGGAAGAGAAAAATTTAAATCATTTCTTCAATTAAAAAAAGTAAATTAGTTAATTTTAAAAAATAGAACAAGAGGAACTCAGAAATGGCAGGGTTCTTACCAGTCGTGTAATGGAAGTCTTGTCACCCAATACATATGGTCATCTATTTTCAGTGTGAATAGTTCCAGGAAAGGTTGCTTAACAGTACCTGTTAATAGCTGTAGTTGTTAGCAAGTTCTTTTTCATACTGACTTGAAACCTGTTTTCTGAATCCAACGTTTTCGTCTTGCTCTTTGGAGCAACTGGAATGCCGAGTACCTTCCGTAATATAATATATAATTTTCTTCAGTTCATATATTACCAGTCCTTGAGCTCATATGACATATACTTTGAGTATCTTCTCTAGGAGATGCTTCAGTTTTCAGTATCACTCTTAATACATAATGTCCAAACTTGGACCTGGTACTCTATGTATGGCTGACCAGCACCACGATTTAAACATTTTTGTACATTTACTAATCTACCTTAAAACTGTAATATCTACCTTTAAACTGTTTTTCCTAGTTAAAAAATAAAACAGCCTCATTATAGAAAATTTGGAAAATGGAGAGAAGTTAACACAAGTAACTTCTAAATACTTGGTCCAAAGATAATTTGCTCTACTTCCTTTCTCACGTGTTTCCACGTTTACATAATTAGGCTCCCGACTTATATGTACTATTTCATATCTGGCTTTTCCATTGGTATTATAATGCGAGCATTTCCCCATGTTGCTTGACAGCCTTAAATAATTTTTAACAGTTGCATAATTTCTAGTTGTACAAGTTATACCATAATTATTTAAACAGTCCTCATGTTGGTTATTTAAATTATTTTCAATTGTAAATTATCAGGAATAGGCCCACAGTGCATACCTTTATACATATATCTTCTTTGGTCTTCACCTCTTTCAAGATGTTTATTCTAATGTCACCCCAGTGAAGTCTTCTACAAGGATTATATGTAAAAATGCAAACCCTTCTTCCCCACACAGTCACTCTTCTCTATTCTTGCTTTTTTCCCCCTCCTTGGTCTGTTTCATTACCTAATAGACTAGATATTTTACTTATTTATCATTTGGATCCTTGTATTAAAATGTAAGCCCTTTGAGCCCATGTATTTTTCTCTATTCACTGTTGTATCTCCCAGTACCTAGAACAATGTCTGACACACCATAGGTCCTTACTAAATATTTGTGAAATGAATAATTTTCTTAAGATCAGTTTTGATAAGAGGCATTACTGGGCCCAAGGATATCAGATTTTTAAAGCCTCTTGATGTATGCGTGAAATTGTCCCACTATATAAGATGGTCAATTTCTACTCATACTCCTATGCTATTTTCATTCTTTTAAAAACTTTGCCAATCTGATGGAGGCAAAATGGTATCTTACTGTTTTAGAATGTTTCTTTTATTATAGTGAACATGAATACTTTATTGTGCTTCTTGGTCATTTTCGTTTCCTTCCTATGAACATAGTGACCTGTGTACATTTTTCTATTGAGAACTTAGGCGTTTTTTATTCATTTGTATGGACAGTATATACATCTAGTAGACATTAGCCCTTTGTGGTATATTTGGAACATATTTTTCCTAGTTTGTGTTTTAAATTAACTCATACACAAATAAACTTTTATGTAACTATATATATCTTTACATTTGTAATTTTTTTCTGATAAGTTCATGGTAAGTTTTTCCTCATCCAAAACTGGATAAATACGTAAGTGGATTTTGTTTTGGTTTCTACTGCTTATGTTTGATTTCTTAGATCCCCTGAAATTTATTTTGGTTTATTGCGTGAGGTAGTTTCTAGATTGTTTCCTCCTTCAACTGTTTCATGATGTCAGATATTGAATAATTCATCCTTTCCCACTGTTCTGTGATGCCGCATTTAATGTATATAAATATTTATATATAGCAAGTCCTCTTTGGGATTCATCTATTTTCCATTTCTTTTAGTCTGTTACTTCTTGTCCTAGTTACAAAGTTTAAATATTATTTTAGTTTTAAAATTATTTTTATCATCTGAGCTCATCTACTTACTAGCTGTGTGGTTTCTATGTCACAATTTGTCTATCTACATAGAGTGTGTAATATTTTATTCTTTTAATTTTGTGAACGGAATCTATTATTATTTCTGCTAATTTATTATGGCTGGTATACAGGGAAATTGTTATTTAGAATTTTTACTTCTATTTCTTCACTTTGCTTCAATTTTTTATTAAAATTTATAGTTTATAAATCTATTTTCTTGTTTTTATCTTTTTTAATTTTGAAGAATTTAAAATATTTAAAAAGAAACTCAGAGAAGCATCTAAAACAGTGAGCAAATAACCGCTCATGTATTGCTTCTGATGAACAAGTGTTAGTATTTTGTCATCTCTGCTTCAGATATGTTTTTAATCAAGTAAATAAAACATTATAGATAAACTTTTATCTACCATTGTGTCTAGCCACAACTTTATTTGTCACCACATCCTTCCAAAAATGTCATATCCAGAGTCACCTATATTTGCTTGTTTTTCAATTTAGTTACTTTTTACTTAATGATTTGTAAGAGTTCTTCATATATTCTGGATACTAATTATTTGTCAGTTATATATGTTGCATTTATCTGCTTCTACTATGTCACCCTGGCTTTTTATTTTGTTTATGGGGTCCTTTATCATAAAAATTTTTAAATTTTATAAAGTTTAAAATTTTCATGATAAATTTATTAATCCTTCATGAATTGTGATTTTTATGTCATATTTAAGAATTTTTTATGATCATAAGAAATGTTCTCTAAATTTTCTTTGAGAGTTTAAAATTTTTTGCTTTACACTTACTTTCAAAACCATCTGGATTTTATTTTTGCATGTGTTGTGAAATATGGGCTTTTTTTCTATGTCAAGTACCACTCATTTCAATATCCTTTGTACATAACTGGTTTAGAATGCTAACTCCATCATATTACCCAGTTTTTACACATACTTGGGTCTATTTCTAGGCTGTCTACATGCTTCATTAATCCATTTGTCTATTCTTGTGTTGTTTTAATTATGAATACTTTGAGTCTTGATATTCATAAGGTCAGTTTTTTGCTTTTCTGTTCTTTCTGAAATTGTCTTATTTTTGGCCCTTTGCTCCCTTCTCTTAATTTTAAAATAAGATTTTTAAATTCCAAGAAAATCATGTTGGTTTTCCTTTAGATTTTATTGAATCCGAATAATGATTTAAAGGAGAATTGACATCTTTTTGATAAAGAAATTTCTGATTCATAAATATGTTATCTTATCCTTGGTACGTATTCGAGTCTATTTTTACAATCTTTGATAGAGGTTTGTAATTTTCTTAATCCTTTTGCATATAAAACACATTCTTAGGCATCTTTTACCTTTCCAGTTAGGTTTATGAAGGTATAATTTACATAAAAGTTGCTCTTTGAGTATACATTTCAAAGAGTTTTTACAAACATATATGATCATATAATGACAACCATTACCACAATAAAAATATAGACAATTTCCCTCACCTCAAAAAGTTCACATGTACCCCACCAAATTCTTTTTTTTAAATTAATTAATTTATTTTTTATGGTGACATTGGTTAACAAAATCTAGTAAATTTCATCTGTACACTTTCACAGTAAGACATATATATATTTCCACTGTGCGTTCACCACCCCCACACTGAATTCTAATCCCACCCCCTGTAACCTTCAATCCTGGGCAACCATTGATCTGTTTTCTGTCTTTATTGCTATGCTTTTTCATGTGAATCGTATGAATGAGATCACAGAGTATGTAGCCTTTTGTCTGACTTCTGTCACTCAGTACATGCTTTTAGGACTCATCCATATAGTTGTGTGTGGCAGTAGCTCCTTGTTATTGCTTAGTGTCCATTCACTGCTTGATGGACCCTTGGGTTGTTTCCACTTTTTGGCTATTATAAGTAATGTTGCAGATGTTCTCATACAGGTTTTTGTTTGCTCATGTATTTGCATTTATACTAGGTAAATACCTCTGAGAGGAATTTCTGGATCATATGGTAAGTGTATGTCTGACTTGATAAGAAACTGCCCACTGATCTTTTAGCTGTTTCTAGGTTTGCCTTTTCCAGAATGTCATATAGGTGGAATTTTACAGCATATAACTTTTTCAGACTGGCTTTTTTTTTTTTTTCACTTAGCATTGTGCATTTAAGGATATTCTAAGTATTTTCCTGGCTTGATAGCTCATTTCTTTTATTGTCAAATACTATTCCATTGTCTAGATGCACCACAGTCTTTCTCCTCCCATTTGCCATAGAAAGACATTGTGGCTGCGTCCAAGTTTGGGCCATTATGAATAAAGCTGCTACAAACATCCACGCATCGTCTTTTGTGTGGATATATGCTTTTCAACTCATTTGGGTAAATACAAAGGGAACGCTTGCTGAATCACATGCTAAAACTATGTTTAGCTTTGTAAGAAACTGCCAGACTGTCTTCCAAAGTGGTAATACCCTCACACCAGCAATTAATGAGGGTTCCTGTTGCTCCCATTTTCACCAGCACTTGGCATTGTCATCATTTTGGATTTTAGCTGCTTTATTAGATGTGTAATGGCATCTCATTATTGTTTTACTTTGCAGTTCCCTAAAGACATTAGTTGAACATATTTTCATATGCTTATTTGCCATCTGTGTATATTCTTTGCTGAGGTGTCTGTTCAGATCTTATGCCCATTTCTAAGTCAGGTGTTTGTTTTATTATTTTGGAGTTTTAAGAATCCTTTAAATATTTTGGATACAAATCCTTTATCGGTTATGCACTTTACAAATATTTTCTCTCAGGCTATGTCTTGTATTTTCATTCTTTTAACAGTGTTTTTCACAGAGTATACATTTTTAATTTTAATAATGTCTAATTTGTTATTCTTCTTTCATGGATCATGCTTTTGGTATTGTATCTAAAAACTCGTCACCAAAACCAAGATCATCTAGGTTTTCTTCGGTGCTTCTCCTAGAAATTTTATGTTTTTGCATTTTACATTTCTGTCTGTGATCCATTTTGAATTATTTTTGTGAAAGGTCTAAAGTCTGGGCGTAGATTCATTTTGTGTGTGTGTGGATGTCTAGTTGTTCCTGCACAATTTGTTGAAAGATTATCCTTTATTCATTAAATCACCTTTGCTCCTTTGTCAGAGATTAGTTGACTATATCTGTGTGGGTCTATTTCTTGGGGGACGGGGTCTCTATTCTGTTTCATTGCTCTATTTGTCTCTTCTCACAAATATCACACTGTCTTGTTTACTGAAGCTTTACAGTAATTCTCACAGTTGGGTAGTGTCAGTTGTTTGACCATGACCATATTTCTTATCTTTGTTTCTATTTATTTATTTATCTTTTCCTGTAAAATCAGTTTGTTGACATTCACTAAATAACTTGCTGAGATTTTGATCGAGATTGTGTTGAATCTATAGATCAGGTTTATAAGAACTGAACTTAAATAGTGTTGCATCTTCTTATCCACTAACATGGAATGTCTCTCCATTGATTTACATCTTCGTTTTGAGTTTTGTAGTTTTCCTCTTATAGGTCTTATGTGTATATTTTAGATTTTACCTAAGTATTTCATCTTTTGGTATTGTAAGTAGTGGTGTGTTTTTATTTTCAAATTTGAATTGTTCATTGCTGATGTATTGGGAACGAATTGATTTTTGTCTATTAAATTTGTATCTTGTCAGTGTTTTAGCCATTCTAGTGACTGTGTAGTAGTAGCTAATTGTGATTTAGTTTGCATATTTTTATAACTGATGATAATGAGCATCTTTTCATGTGCTTATTGGCCATTTGTATATTTTCTTTGGAGAAATACCCACTCAAATCGTTTGCCCATGAGGAAGGGATTAAGAGGTACAAATTGGTAGTTACTAAAAAATAGTCATGGGAATGTAAAGTACAGCATAGGGGATATAGTCAATAATATTGTAATAACTGTATTTCTATTGTTGAATTATAACGTTCTTGTATAGAGAAATACAATAGATTGTTATATACATATTTAAAAGATACATGCACATATATACATACACATTTGAAAAATATGTGTTTTGGAAATATTTTCTCCCATTCTGTGACTTGTCTTCATTTTCTACATGGCTTTTCTATTGACTTCTATCCTTTGTATTTTGAGAAGACTTTGCCTTAAGTTCAAAATGATCCTCTTATTTGTTTTCTTCTTATAGTTTCAGTTCTTTGATTTGAATCTTTGATACATATCTAGATGACTTTTGTCTTTGGGGTAAAGTAAAGTTATTTCTATAGATATATGTAAATATGTATAAATTTCATTTGGATGCCTAATTTTTCTAGCACTATTGACAAGACTATTCTTTACTCATTGAATTACCTTGGCATCTGTCAAAAATCGATTGACCATATATGCATGGGTCTACTTCTGGACTCTATACTGTCTCTTTGATCTATGTGTATAACCTTGCAACAGTACCACACTATATTAATTACTGTAATTCAATGATTCTCAACTGGGGCATTTCCCCCCCCAGGGAACATTTGACAATGTCTGGATTGTCACATTCTTGATCATCACAACTGGAGTTGGGGGTGTTATTGGCATCTCACAGCAAAGTATTATCCAGCCTAAAATGTTAATAGTGTTGAGGCTGAGAAATTCTGCTATAACATCAAGTAAATCTTGAAATAGGATATTTTGAGCCCCCAACTTTGTTCTTCATTTAAGGAGATATTTTGACTCTCCTAGGTCTTTTGTATTTCCACATAAACTGTCTATCAAACTGATCAGTTTCTTCCCAAAAATCCTGCTAGAAGTTTTACCAGGATTAAATTAAATTTATACATCAATTTTGGGAGAAACTGCATCTTAACAGTCTTGAGTCTCCTGATACATGAACATGGTGCATATTTCTTCATTATTTAAATTCTCTCAACAATGTTTTTGTAATTTTCAGTGTATAGGTCTTCCATATATTTTGTTAAATTTATTTAATTATTTCATTTTTGGGTGCTATTGTAAAGGCACTTAAAAATTTTTGACTGTTGAATGTTTATTTTTGTATATAGAAATACAATTAATTTTAATATATTGACTTTTTACATATTGACTGTGACCTTACAAAACTCACTTATTCTAGTAGTTTTTAAGATTCTTAGGATTTTCTGTGTAGATGATTATGTTTTCTGGAAATAAAGAGTTTTATTTCCTCTTTTCTAATTCGTATACTTTTTTTCTTGTTTTATTTGTTTTGTTTTGTTTTTTTCTGTGTTTAAACTTGAAAGTCTTCTAACAGAATGTTAGAAGTGATTGGAGCAGATCTCATTTCCTTGCTCCTGATCTTATTGGGGAAAGTATTCTGTCTTTAAGAAATCAATGTGAAGTCAGCCTCAGATTTTTTTTACATGCCATTTATGAGTTTGAGGGAGTGCCCATTTAGCTGTAGTTTGCTGAGGAATTTTTATCATGGATGTATGTTACATTTTTCAAATGCTCTTTCTGTATCTATTGAAATGATCTTTTTAAGTCTGTTAATATGGTGAATTACTGTGATAATTTTTCAAGTGAACCACCTTTGCATCCTCAGGATAAAACTCTATTTGGTTATGATATATTATCCTTGTTATATACTTCTGGATTCTATTTGCTAAGTGTGTGTGTGCGCGCGCGTGGTGTCTGTATTGCATTAGAGATATTGACCTTTAATTTTCTTTTTTTATAATTGTTTAGTTTTGGTAAACAATTATTCTGGCCTCATAAAATGAGTTGGGAAGTTCCTTACTCTTCTATTATCTGGAAGAGTTATGTAGAATTGGCACTGTTTCTTCCTTAAGTGCTTGGTAGAAATCATTAGTGAAGCCATCTGGGCTTTTGGAAGTTTTTTATTTGGAATTTTCTTTATGCTAAGGTTTTTAACTATTCAATTAAGTTATTTAATAAAAGCTATTCAGGTTATCTGTTTCTTCTTAAATGGGAGATGATCATTTATGTATTCCAAGGAATTTGTCAATTTTATCTACATTATTAAGCTTATGTCTATAAATTTGTTCATAATGTTTTTTTATTACCCTTTTAATGTTTGAAAGATCTATAGTGACATACTTTTTTTCATTACTGATAATGTTAATTTTTATCTTCTCTCTTTTTATCTTTAGCAATCTGTGTAGAGGTTTACTAATTTTATTGATCTTTTCAGACAACCAGCTTTTAGTTTCATTGATTATTTTCCCCTCCATTTTTCTATTTCATTGAATTCTCCTGTCTTATTATTTCCTTCCTTCTGCTTGCTTTGGATTTAATTTGCTATTCATTTTCAAGTTTCTAAAAGTGGCATCTTAGATCATTGTTTGAGTTTCTTTTCTAATATAAGCATTTAATGTTATAAATACTCCTACATGTATTTATTTAGCTGTGTTTTCTAATTTTTGGTAAATGCCTTTTTATTGCTATTTTAATTAGAATCCTTTTTCTATTAGTTTTTTTAGTCGATATTTGTAAGTTGGTCTTATGTCTAGCAACTTTGAAGATTTGTATTAACTCTTATAATTTGTTATTGATCCTTTTGAATTTTCTGTTTTTCATATCTCCTGCAAATATCAACAATTTTATCTTCCTTTTAAAATTCATATACTGATGTATTATTTCTTATTGTTTTGGCTAGAATATACAATATAATATGGCTTAGTAATGGAGATGGCCCAGGCCTAGTTTGGTTCCTGAATTGAGTGACATTGTTTCTAAAGTGTCTCCTTTGAGTATAGTATTTGGTGTAGGTTTTTGGTTTTCTTCATCAAATGAAGGGAATTCCCTTGTGTTTCTAAAATGCTAAGATTTTTATCATAAATAAGAGGAGAATTTTACTGAATGCTTTTTCTTCATTTTTTGAGATGTTCATATACTTTTTTTAATATAAGATGTTAATATATATTTTTAAATTACTGTAGATAATTCAACTCCTTTTGTTGCCTTTTTTAGAATTGTAAATTACATTAATAGATTAGTTCATATTAAATTGTCCTTTTATTTCTGAGATAAATGTACTTAATAATGGGTTATATGTGGCCATATTTATTTGTGTTTGCCCTTTAAAAATTTATCTATGTTCATAAGTTGTTTTTATTGTTTCTGTTCAATTTCGAAATCAATATTACATTAGCTTACAAAATGAGTTACGTAGCTTTTCATCTCTTTCTATTTTCTGGAATAGGTTGCAGAAGGTAAGATTAACATTCACGAGTTTAATAAAACTGACTTTTGATTCTTGCGTGATCCCATTCGCCCTCAGTACAAGTGTGTGGGGGTGGTATTTGATGTTTAATTAACCTCCTGGCTCGATGTCTATTCTATTCCAGTTTGCTATTTCTTCTATTATTTTTATAGGATGTTATCTATTTATTCTGTTTTTGAATGTAATAGTCTAAAGCTAGTCATAATATTTTGTTATGATCTTTAAAAATTTGTTTTGATCTTTATCAAAATTATATGAGATCTTAGTGTTAAAAAGAACAGCAGTAGTTTATGCCTTCTTCTTGGAAGCAACCATTTTCAACCCTTTCAAATAATTCTTTTGATACTTATATCCTGTCAGTAAATAACATGCTTATATTGGTCCTTCTTAATTTTAAAGGTTTAGACACTATTTAGTAATTTCCCACTCTAGAAGATAAGATTCAAGTCCTTTTTAAAAACCCCCTATCTGCACAGAGTATGCAAATTTTTTCCACCCCATATTCTTTGTTTAATTGCAGCATAATATCGATTATTTTTTTTGTTATTATAACTATGTTAATGGCATTCATAGCTGAATCATATAATATGTTGTATTAGTTTTCTCTTGCTGCTGTAACAAATCAACATAAACTTTGTGGCTTAAAACAACACAAACTTATCTTCTTACAGTTCCGGAGTGTTTCTTGGGCCAAAATCGAGGTGTTGGCAAGGCTCTGTTCCTATCTGGAGACACTGGGGAAATATTCATTTGCTTGTCTTTTCCAGCTTCTAAAGGCCACTCGCATTCCTTGACTCTTGGCCCCTGTCCTCCATCTTCAAAGTCACTAGTATCCAGTCAAGTCTTTTCCACATCACATCGCTGTGACACTGACACTTCTAACTCCTGCTTCCACTTTTAAGGACCCTCGTGATTACATTGGGTCCACCCAGAGAACCCTGAACAATCTCCCTGTTTTAAGGTCAGCTGATTAGCAAGTTTAATTCCATCTGCGACCTTATTCCCACTTTGCCATGTAATATAACAGTCACAGGTTCCAGGGATTAGAATGTTGGTGTCTTTGGAAGGCCATTATTCTGCCCGTCACATATATCATCATATTTCTTTAATGTACACATTTTTTTTCCTTGGTACAGTTATCTTTTTAAAATGTGCTTATTTTCCACATACTTACCACTCATCCGGGTTCAAACTGTCATTTGTCTACATCTCTTCTCAGTACACTCAAACATAGAAGGCATTTTATTCATTTTATATTCTGCCCTACTGCTGTCTGGACTGGTTTCTCCCTCTTTGTTCACAGCTGTCATCCTGGAATCTCTGTTACAACCCTTATATCCTCCTTGCCTTTCTCTGGAGTCGGAGCTCATGTTTCTTCATTTATTCTCTCATTTTTGTCAAAGCACATTCTCATATTCATGTTTTTTTTTTTTTTTTTGAGAAAGTGTGCTAGGGTGGGGTAAATATTTTTGAGACCTTACTGTTTAAAAATTTATTTTTTCTACCCACACAATTGATTGTTGGTTTAGGTATAGGATTCTAGGTTGAAAATGGTTTTCCTTGAGAAATTTGAAAGCATTGCTTCACTCCCTTCACTTCCCGAATTGCTGTTAAGAAGATGGAAGCCATTCTGATTCCTGAACATATGTACTCAACAATTTGTCTGTCTTTCTCTTGAACCATGCAGGATAATCGTTCTGTCCCTAGTGTTCTGACAGTGTCGTGTCTTCTTGTGGATCTGTTTTCATCCATCATGCTGAGTACACAATTTGCTCTTCTATTATGAGAATTTTTTTGAATTATTTTATTGATGATGTACTTACTGTCGTCTTCTCCCTCTCTTTATCTGTTTTTCCTTTCTCCCTACCATTTAAGTGCTGGCCTTCCAAGGTGGATTTTTAAGTTAACTTTTTTTTGTTGTTGTTTTTTGTTTTTTGTTTTTTTTTGTCTTCTACTTCCTTGTCTTAAATGCTCTATATTTTGGAAGATATCTTCTGCTTTATCTACCATCCTTTTACTGAGTTTTTCATTTCCTCTATCATGATTTAGATTATTTTTTATTTTTTATTTTTTAATTTCAGTTGACATTCAATATTATTTTATATTAGTTTCAAGTGTACAGCATAGTGGTTAGACACTTATATAATTTATGAAGTGATCCCCCCAATTAGTCTAGTACCCTCCTGGCACTATATATAGTTGTTGCAATATTATATTGGAATCTGAAGAACAAAATAAATGAACAAACAGAACAGAAACAGACTCATAGATACAGAGAACAAACTGATGATTGCCAGATGGGAAGGGAATTGGGAGACTGTGTGAAAAAGGTGAAGGGATTAAGAAGTATAAATTGATAGTTACAAAATAGTCACAGGGATGTGAAATCCTCTATCATGATTTTAATTTCTAATGTTTTTAAAGAATTGTTCTTTGAACTATCCATTTTTATAGAAAATTACTATTTTTTACTGAAGGCAATATCTAGTCTGATCTCTCCAAGGTTATCAATGATATAACTATGCTTTTCTTCTCCTCGAAAAGACTTTTCTCTCCAAATTCCTTTTTTTAAAAAAAAATGATTTGTTGTTTATCTTTCATGTTAAAGACTTTCCTCATGGGCCTTCTGTTCCTTGGTTGTTTGTTCCTATTTAAAAGTGGAGCATTAGAGACAGATTAGAAATGCTGAGTGAGGACATATCGTATCTGCTGAGGGTGTTTTGTTGAGAACCGTGATGTCAATGTTTTTAGGTCCTTTCTCTTGAACTGAGAAGGTTCAACAGAAATGGATATTCTAAGTGTCTTCATGGGAGATACAGATCTCATTTTTTGTATTCTGAGTGACAGATAGGGTTGGAGTTGTCATGTGAAGAAATTGCTGTTGCATCTCCTGTTCTTTTTGTCCTTGTTGGTTTGCGAATTAAAATAAATCATTTTCCTGCCACTTTGGTTGGGTTTCAGTACAAAGCAGAAGTAAATGCTTATGTTCTATTGACTATCTTTAACTAACTTGAGAATGATTCTTATTTGTAGTTTATAATTTCTTGAATATATATTTATATATATTCATATATATTCATATACATATATATATTGCAGTTATTTTCTCTTTTCAGAGGCTGTAGGTAATAAATTCTTTAGTATGTGTGTAAGTCTTTCTTTTGCCAACACTGTTATATGATGGTTTAAATTAGCGTATATATACACCAGTATCACTCTTCAGTACTCATTGTTTTCTACCTCTGGTACTGCTATTAGACTTTAGTTGGAGCTTCTAAGTCTGTTATCCAGATCTTTCAACTTCTCTTTCACTTTATCAATTTCTTTATCTCTCAGTGTTTCATTCTGAGTTTGTTCCTCTGAAATATCTCAAAATCCACTAATTATTTCCTTGGTCATGTCAAGTTTAGGGTTTATTCTGTCTTTTGAACTTTTATTTTAGAGTCTATAGTCTTGACTTACAGGATTTCTATTTTTTAATATCTACCATTTCTGATTCATATGCCTTTTTTTATTTTATAACATCTCGTTCTGACGTCATCAGCGTATTCCTTTAGTTCTTTGAGGATGTTGCACATTTATTTTAAAGTTCTTTTTTAAATGACTCTTTCTCTGGGACTTTAACCTCTTAACCTCACATTTGTTGAATTCATTTAGTAATTTTTAAGTTTTTCTTTTTCCGTAGGCTTGGTGTTTTAACTTGATGTAAGCTTAACCTTAAATGGGAAAATTCATAGTTTTTCTATCTGCTGTCCTCATCTCTTTTAGGTCTGGCTGTGTATTTTATTTGATCAGATACCTAGTTCAGAACTAGTTCTTATATTGGCAGTTTGGGGCTTTTGTTCCCTGAGGATACTAAAGGTGCAGTTTTTGAGCCGGGGGGTGGGGTGATGCAAGTCTCAGCTGTGTAGCACTCTCTACTACTTCCGATCACCCTGGCAGCACCTGGGTTGTCAATCTCAGCTTCCTGTCCTCTTCATAGCATTTTAAAGGTCATTGTGCATAGGCAGGAAATTCCCGCCTAACCTTCTGATTCCTGCAGTGATCTTACTTAGCTATCCTACCCCGCATTCCATACTACCGGTTTGTGTTACTTTGGAGCAGTTTGACTCCTGGCTGCCTCAACTTGTTTCCTAGTGGGTGAGTAGCTTTAGGTCCCTCTGTTGCTAAGATTCTTTTTTTATTTCAGTTCCTTGGAGATAGTTCCTTTTTTTTCTGTCTTCTTTTTTAAAACAATTATGGTCGCATTATTTTTTTAAAGAATGTTTTATGATTTAGCTATCATTACTATAGTCTATGTTTGGAGTTGAGGGAGAGTGTTTTTTTTTTTCCTATGTGAACCTAGATTGCTAGCTTGACATAATGATACCTTGGCATATGTAGATGGATCAAAAAATTTCTATCCACGTAATGACTACTCAGCATTGGAGGCCTTAGTTATAAAAAAAAGTTCTCTGTGATTAGTTTTCCATGCTTAATCTGTAATCACAGATTTTAATACTCATATATCTGAGTATCACTCTGGGCTGAAGCAGTTGCGGGCATGGGTCCACTCAGGCTGAGTCAGGCACGCAGGTGTTTTTGAATATGAAAGCAGGAACATAGGATTTGAGTAAAATTAGGCCCCCAGACGGACAGCAGAAGACATTTTGTATGTTAGGTGGGCCACCCCCAGACGGACAGCAGAAGACATTTTGTATGTTAGGTGGGCCACCCCCAGACGGACAGCAGACAACATTTTGTATGTTAGGTGGGCCGCAGTGGTTTCCTCAGCGGGAGAGCCTTGTTACAGATAGAAGAAAGAGAATAGGAGTGTGGAAAAGGTCATGATCCCAGGTCGATGCTGGAACTCGAAACAGGAATGGGGAAAATGGATGAGGGAGCAACTAGTATTTGGGTTGAAGACATGGTTTTGCTTGGTTCCAGAGGGGCGAATGACGAAATGGAGGTTTCGGGATGGTTTTAAATCATCTCTTAGGTGGGATGACATGGTCCCAGTGCATTAGAAATAGAGGAGTCTGGTGTGGCACTTAAAGCGACAGGCCAAGTGGTAGGAGTTGAGGCTGGAGAGGTAGGATTTTGCTAATTCTTAAGAAACCTTGTAGGTCAGATTCAAGGGTTGATTCTTTTCCCAGCAGGAGTAGGAGGCTTTGAATTGTTTTAAGCCGGGGAGTAAAGGAGTCTCGTTTGCATTTTAATGGACCCTTCTAGTTGCTCTGTGAAGAATGAATCAATGCAGCCTGAGGGTAGTGGGAGCCATTGTGAGCAGGCCTGGCAATGCCACTGGCAGCATCCGAGCGAGATGGAGAAGGGGAGAAGGAAAATGTTTGCATTTCTTTTGTGTTTCTTTTGCTGAATTTATTTCATACCAGGTTTTCTGACTTGTCTCACTTGCTCACATCTACTGTTATTCTTCTACCCTCTCTTTAATTCCATTCTTTCTTCTCCTTTAACTTTTAAGTTTCTGCTTTCTCTCACTGACCTAAGAACTTGGCTGTTTTTGTGCCTTAATCTCTCCATTTTCTTTCTTTTCCTTCGCCATTGGTCAGCCATTAAGAGCATTCTTCATTTTCAGTTGTCTGTATTCTACCCTGCCCCCAATTCCTTGCTTGTTTTCAAGTGATCTTTTTGAAGTTCTGCTGGGATCAGTTTGAGAAAGAAAGTCTTGCTCTTGGGAGCTGGTAGGTGCTTGCCAAATGTTTGCAAAAAGTATCTCATTGTTACAAGTGGCGTTCCAGCAGGCGCAAAGAAGTAAATACTCAGTGTTAGAACCCATTCTCATCTTTACTCTTGGAGCGATTTCCTCCTTTCTGAATGACCATTTAGAAATCCGTAAATGATGCAGTCTTCAGAAGCATTTGGGGATTCTGGGCAGTATTTATGCTATAATAGAGCTGCTAGTTATACGCTCAGTGGGGGCTGGAAGCTGAAATTGGTATACACCAACGTTACCTTCCTCTATTTTTGTGTCTGGTCTGCAGATTCCCCATTTTTAGATAAAGGTAGGTCGCCTGAACAATGTCCATTGCGCATTCTTGATGGTAGCTGCTGTTCCCTGGGGCCGAACTACAAATCTGCAGTTACTCTTCATATACAGCTTCATCTGTCTGCCTGCGGCCCCCAGGGACTACTATCGAGAGCCTCTCTTTGGATGAGAGGCAGGACGCGGCGACATAGTACTGGGGGACTCTGAATCACTGTCTGCAGGGTGTGTGTTTTGGAATCTGGGTGCTGAGTTGCAGGGGACTGTGAGTCAGTGTACTCTGAGAATAGGGCCAGTTGTAAATCAGGCCAGCAGCCCGAGGCAGTTGTGCGAATGACACAGTGCGTCGTCTCTCCTTCCCTGAGGATTTAGTTCTTGAATTCCGGTCTCTCATTGGTGGGTGTGTGGGTCTCTGTCTATAAATGGTTTTCTTGCTTTGCCAAGTACCTTCTAAGGGTAGGTAAAATAATCATCTGAGCTATATAACCCGTATTCTCATATAAAGATGTTTAGAGTCGTATAAGCAGTGTGTATGGATGAGTGACAGCTCCTCCAGATGTGTTGGTGTGCCGCAGCTCCAGGCAGGGTTTGGCTGTGAACACTATGGCCAGGATTGGTAAGTCCCACATGTGCTTATTGGAGCTCCTGTGTCGCTGGTCTCTGCAGAACTTCTCAGATATCTTCAAGTTCCACTTCATGAACCTTTCTTGCGTGTTTAGTTTTTATCGACGAGAGACCAAGGAGATTTTCATATCTATTTATTGAGTATGTGGAATATGTTAGTTCACTGGGCTAGATATTGAGGATATGGTGATGAATCACATAGACCTAGTCCAGGCTCCCTCGGAGCTCACAAGCTAAAATGGAAGCCAGATTTGGAACAAATAATTTGCTTGTGGGATGCGTGCTATAGAGGAAAGAATATCATACAGCAGTTAAAATGCATACATAGCTTAGTGGGGGGTGATGACAGGCAAAGTTCGTTTAATGAAGAGATGCTCAGGCTTAGACTGCAAAGATATGTAGCTGTCAGCCATTCCAGTAGTGATGGATGTGGGAGGTGGGAGATAGAGAAGAAAAGATTTGATGGAGAAGGAATAGGTTGTGTGAAGGTCCAGATTATGGGCAAATTCATGTTTCATTTTGGGAGGTAAGAGAAGGCCAGTATGGCTGGAGTGTAGAGAGAGGGGGTGGGTAAGAATATAGAGACACATGTGGTGTCATAGGTCAGATTAAGTTTGGATCATATTCCAAGGTCATAGAGAAGTTATTGAAGGACTTTACACAGAGAATGACGTGACCAAATTGCATTTTTCAAAGCTGATTCTGGCAGCTGAGATTGGATTGGCTTTCAAGGAAGTCAGAAGTAGATATGGAGGGAGAATTAGGTGACAGATAAGGAGGGAGATGAGAGATCATGATGGTGACTCAGGCTGTGGTCGTGCCAGGGGCATGAAGAAGAGTGAGCGGAGTAGAGAGACATTTAGAAGATATTTAGATCAGTGAGGACAGGTCGAGAGGTGATATAACATACCTGCCTCTTAGGGTTGTGGTGTGTGGATAAGTTTAAATAACTTAATAAATGTGAAATGCTTGGAACATGAATCTCTTCTACTCCCCATCTTGGGCCTGGGGCCAGAGTGGAATTGAGTGTGAAGACTTGCCCATGAGAATCTTGAGTTCCCTTGGGAGTTGAGCTGCTCACCTGACCTGTGAACACACAACAAGCTACGCAGTGTGATTTGTAAGAGTGTTTCTGTTAAGCATTCAATATCTCTTAATCCAGAAAGAAGATTAACTCTACCACGTATGTGGCTTTCTTTACACACTGAATATGACTCTAGTTTGTTTTACAAAAACATAATCCTCACGACCCAGTGAAGTAAATGATGGTATGACCATTTCACCTCTGAGAAGTCTGAGGCTCTGAAAGTTCAAGGCCATACACAGTTATTCCGGTCTGGAATTTGATCGTGAGTTGGCATGACCCCAGAATATTCCTCTTACACGATGCCGTATCTTATGATGTAAGTTTGGAAGTTAAGGGAGAGAATCTGACCTGTTTCTGAATGGCCTTAGAGAATACTAGCTCCCCATGTACTCAGCCAGCGTTTATTGATGGCTTAGGTAGCAGGAGATGCAGGACTGAACTAGAGAAAGGATCTCGCTGTTGTGGAATTTATAATCCATTGAAGAAGATAGACTATATAACTTTTAATTTCACAAATAAAGAATTGGAAATTATGAGCAGTAATACGAAGGAACACAAGATTTTGTGGCAGGAGAAAGCAGAGGACACTTAATTTAGATGGGGCAGCACAAAATGGCTTCCCTAAGAAGACGCTCTTTAAACTGAATTTGAAGGATGAAAAGGAGCCTGGCATGCAAAGCAAGGTGAGGAAGAGGTTTCTGGGCCGACGCATGGGCTCTGAGACAGGAACAAACATGTTTTGTTTAAGAACAGCAAAATAAGGGAATAGAGTAGGAATGGAGAACTAGATGGGACAGATCTTTTACTTCCAGTTGAGGGAGTGAAAACAGAAACGAGAAGAGCAGTTTGAAGGGTGCTGTGCTGTACTGCGCTGGGGAACTTGGCAGTCAGTACTTGAGCCAGTTGATGAAACTTAGAACAACAAGAAAATCATGCATTTCCTGTTGTGATGTATTAGGAAGGACGCAAAGTCGCTTATGTGGTATTCTCGCCCTAAACCCAGAACCCCAGTATAATCATAGGAAAACATTAGATGAGCTCAAACTGAGAAACGTTCTATAGAATGTCAATGCCATGAAAAACAAAGCAAGGCTGGGGAAATATTCCAGATGAAAAGAGAATAAAAATGTATGACAACTAAATGCAATGTATGATCCTAGATTGGATTCTGGGCTGGGAAAAAAATAACTAGGGCAGTATTGGAATAGTTGGGGAAATTTTTAATATGCATTCTAGATAATTATATGAGTGACCGATTTCTTGATTTTGATAATTGTATGTAAGTTGTTATATAAGAGTATAATATTGTTCTTTAGTAAGTATACAGTGAAATATGGCAAATGTTAATAATGGCTGAATCTGGACAAAGAGTCTGTTCTATTTTCGGAACTTGTTTTAAATTATATCAAAATGAAAAGAAAAAACAATAGAAAACAAAAGTGGAGGAGGGAGGCTCAGTATCATACCAGTATGGGCAAAGTAGGAGTGTATTATGGTAGTTTAGATGGATGACGATTGCTTGTACCAGGGCGGGTGGTGGTGGTGACGGTGATAGCTACGGCAGCAGCATGGGAATGAGGCAGGGGAAGGTAGATTTAGACAGATTTGGATTATTGTTTAGAAATAGAATGGCCAGATCATGCTGATGATGTAGATATGGTAGATAACGTAGAATGAATTGGGGGATTGGAATTACAAAAGATGGTGATGTATAGACTTCAAATTCTTGTTGTCACTGATGTGATTTTTAAAAATTTTATTTTATTTTATTAGTTTCGAGTATACAGTACATTGCTTAAACATTTATAGATTTTGTAAGATGATCCCCTTCATTGTTCTTCTCTGGTTTTCCTCCTCTTTGGAGAAATGTCTATTCCGGTTCTCTGCCCATTTTTTAATTGGATTGTTAGTTTTTTTTTGGTTTTAATTTGTCTGAGTTCTTTATAAATTTTGAATATTAACCCCTGATCAAATGTATCATTGGAGAATATCTTCTCTCATTCAGTAGGCTGTCTTTTTGTTTTGTTCGTGGTTTCTTTTTTAATTATTACTTTCAAGTATACAGTACATTGGTTAGACAGTTATATAGTTTATGAAACAGTCCTCCTCCTTGCTCTTTCTCTCCTCTGGCTTTCCACCTAGCCATTACATTAATGTTGATAGTGTTGCCTGTACCATGCTCATCCCTTTGACCATCTGTCAACTACTAATTTGTACTTCTTTAACCTCTCACCCCTTTCTCCCAGGCCCCCAACCCCCTCCCTTCTGGCTGTCCCCAGATTGTCCTCTATATTCGTGAGTCTGTTTCTGATTACTTTGTTCTTTTTGGTCCTTAGATTCTGCATATAAATGAAACCATATGGTATTTATCTTTCTCTGTCTGACTTATTTCACTCAGCATAATAACCTCTAGGTCTATCCATGTCGTTGTGAAGATAAGATTTCATTTTTTTAATGGCTGAGTAATATTCCATTGTATATATGAACCATAACTTCTTCATCTAGTTGTTTGTTGATGGGCATTTAGGTTGCTTCCATATCTTGGTTATTGTAAATTGTGCTGCCATGAATATTGGGGTGCATAGATTTTTACGAATTATTGTTTTGGTCTTACTTGGGTAAATACCCAAAAATGCAGTTCCTGGGTCAAAAGCTATATGCATTTAAAGTTTTTTGAGAAACATCCAGACTGTTTTCCATAGTAGCTGTACCAATTAGCAATCCCACCAACAGTGTATGAGGGTTCCCTTTTCTCCACATCTTCTCCAACATATGTTGTTCACTGATTTATTGTTGATAGCCATTCTGACAGGTGTGAGGTGATATCTCATTGTGGCTTTAATTTGCATTTCTTTGATGATTAGTGACCTTGAACATCTTTTCATCTGTCTATTGGCCACCTGTATTTCCTCTGTGGAGAAATGTCTGTTTAGGTTCTCTTCCGAATTTTTCATTGGATGTTGTCGTCGTTGTTGAGTTGCATGAGTTCTTTATTAATTTTGGGTATTAACCCCTTATGAGATGTCTCATTGGTGAATATCTTCTCCCATTCAGTGGGTTGTCTTTTCGTTTTGTTGATGGTTTCTTTTTCTGTGCAAAAACTTTTTAATTTGATGTAGTTCCATTTATTTATTTTTTCCTTTGTTTCTCCTGGCCTGAAGAGAGATGTCAGAAAAAAGTTACTAATAACAATATCAGAGTTTGCTGCCTATATTTTCTTCTAGAAGTTTTATTTAAATTTTTAATCTTATTTTGTGTTTATTCTTGCATATGGTGAAGAAGGTGGTACAGTTTCTTTTTTTTTTTCATATATCCGTCCATTTTCCTCATCACCATTTGTTGAAGGCACTGTCTTTACCCCATTGTATGTTCTTGCCTCTTTTGTCATAGATTAAATGACCCTAAAGGCGTGGATTTTTTTCCGGGCTTTCTATTCTGTTCCATTAATCCATGCATCTGTTTTTATGCCAATATCATGCTGTTTGATTACTATCGCCTTGTAGTGTAGTTCGATATCAGGTAGTGTGATACCTCCTAATTTGTTCTTCTTCCTTGAGATTCCTGGGGCTATTTGGGATCTTTTATGGTTCCACATAAATTTGGGATTATTTGTTCTAGCTCTCTGAAAAATGTCATCGGTATTTTGATGGAGATTGCATTGAATCTACACATCGCTTTGGGTAGTATCGCCATTTTAATGATGTTGATTCTTCCTAACCATGAACACGGTATGTGCTTCCATTTATTTGTATCTTCAATTTCTTTTTTTGATGACTTATAATTTTCTGAGAACAGGGCTTTTACTGCCTTGGTTAATTTGATTCCTAGGTATTTTATTGTTTTTGATGAAATTATAAACAGAATTGTTTTCTTAATTTCTCTTTTTGATAGTTCATTATTGGTGTATAAAAATGCAACTGCCTTCTCTATATTGATTTTTTTATCCTGCTACTTTACAGAATTCATTTATCAGTTCTTCTGGTACTGCAGTGATGCGGATGTTGGCATGCTTGATGTCCCAGAGGTCTCTTAAACTTTCCTCATATTTTGGGAATTTTTTCTCTTTTTGCTGTTCCAAATGGGTCTTTTCTGCCACCGTATCTTCTACATCGCTGATTTGATCCTCTGCTTCATCTAATCTACTGTTGATTCCTTCTAGTGAATTCTTCATTTCAGTTATTCATCAATTCTGATTGGTTCTCTTTATGGTTTCTGTTTCTTTTTTTATGCTTACTATTTCTCCGCTGAAGTCTTCACTGAGCTCATCTATTCTCCCTCTAAGTTCGTTGAGCATCCTTATGACCAGTGTTTTGAACTCTTGTCTCTGGTAGGTTGCTTGCCTCCATTTTGTTTATTTTTTTCCTTTGGAGTTTTCTCTTGTTGTTTCATATGTGGCATGTTTTTGTTTGTTTGTTTGTTTTCTCATTTTAGTTGCTTCTACGTGTTCATTTCTATGTATTAGGAAAAGTTTTTACGTCTCTCAGCCTTGGCCAGGTGGCCTTACGTAGTAGGTGTCCTGTGTGGCCCAGGGGTACAGTCTTCCTGATCATCTGTTCCAGGATCTCTGGGTTTGTTCCTTGTGGGGGTTGTATGTTCTCTCCTGTTGTAGGTAAGTGTTGTTTGCTGTTAGCATGTCAGTGGATGGGATCGACCCTTGGGCTGACTGGCTGTGAGGATTGGCCACGCCCACAGGTTATGAGCTGCTGGGTGGGGGCTGACCTCACGGAGTGGGATTTGCCCTAGCAGGCTTGTGTACCTGTTGAGACCAGTTTTGGGGTGTACTGCTTATGGGGCTAGTCAGGTGGTGCTCTATAGTGGTCTGATGCCAACTTCTAGGTGTGTTTGTTCTGGGGCCCCTTGGGAAGGGCTCTTGTGTAGGCCAAGGTCAGCCACCGCCTTTGATTGTTCGGGGCTATCTGGTAGGAGGTACAAAGAGATCCGCAGATGGTTGCTGCCTGTACTGGACTTGGAGGCAAGTGGGAGAGACCACGCTGCGAGCCCAGGTCAGTTACCCCCATACCATACCTGGGGAGGCAAAAGGACCAGTGTGTCTTAAGGCCTGGGGCTGCCTACTAGCTGCCTGTAAGACTCCACAGCTGAAAGAGCCTTTAGTTGGTACGGGAGTTGAGTGAGGCCAGGACCCAGGGAGTTGCTGGGGTAAAGCAAGCAGAATCAGTTTACTGACAGTGCTAAATGTGTGGCTTTCTGTAAAAGTGTCATTACAGCGAGGCCAGCTGCCTTCTGCCTTGGGCTCACAGTCCTTGGTGAGCTGCCCAAGAGTCACTGCAGCTTGGGCTGACACCAGTGATCCACCACCAAAATCTTCTCTGAAATGTGTGGGCTGTGTGTGCAAGGGCTGCCGCCTGCCCACTAATGCACGGCCCAGGGGAAGCACAAGGCAGGGCTGGCTGCCTGGCAATAGGCCCGCCATAGGCAGTTTGTGTGTTGTGTGTGGCGGGGTCCCAGAGAGACATGGCACGGGGCAGGCCAATCTCAGCAGCCAATGCAGCTTCAGAATTGGCTGTGCAGAGGGCAGGCTCAACACAGGCAAGATGGTGCTCATGTCAGACTACTGCAGGGGGACCCAACAAGGGAGCAATGGTGGCTCTTCTCCTTACCCTGGCGCCTGCCTCCCAAGCTGCTGACCCTCTGCTCGAGCCCAGGGTGAGTGAGTGCGGGTGAGTGAGTCTGTGTGTGGGCCCTTTAAGGGGGATGCCTGGGATCGCAGGTTCTTTCTGTCTCACTCAGATGGCCAGAATCCCAACTGGTTTTTACAGTCAAATTTTGTGGGCATTCTTCCTGGGACTGGAGCTCTGGGCTGGGGAGCCCCCGTGTGGGGCTAGGGCCCCTCATTCCTTCAGGGGGTCCTCTGCAGCCACGCGCTCCCTCCCAGTGCTCAGCCACCATGGGTGGGTGCGGGACCAGCTGTCTTTGTATCTCTATCCCTCCTACCAGACTCGATGTGTTTTTTTCTTTATATCCTCAGATGTATGTGTTACAATCAGCTGGACTTCAGGTGGTTCTCCATGTTGATTGTTTTATAATTTGGTTGTAATTTTAATGCAGTCTTGGGAAGCGAAACTCACTTTTACTTAGCCCTCTCCTTGACTTTTTTTCATCATTATGTAACGACCATCTTTGTCTTTTGTTAGTTTTTGACTTAAAGACTGTTTTTTTTTTCTGCCATAAGTATAGCCACTCCTCCCCTCTTTTGGTTTCCATTTGCATGGACTATCTTTACTTTGAGCCTTTGTGTATCCTTAAAGCTGAAATAAATTTCTTGTAGGCAGTATATAGTTGGTTCTGTTTTTAGAATTCATTCAGCCACTCTGTGACTTTTGAATGAATTTAATTCATTTAAATTTTAAGTAGTTATTGATAAGTAGGATTTATTCTTGCCATCTTGTTGTTTTCTGTCTGCTTTGTAGTTCGGTTTTTTTTCTTCTTGTCTTCCTTTCTAAATTGATGATTTTCCATTGTAGTATACTTTGATTCCCTTCTCTTTACCTTATGTGTATTTAGTATAAGCTTTGTTTTGTGGTTACCCTGACACTTGACACTTATTTGAAACATCTCATAGATACAAAAGTCTATTTTAAGCTGATAACTTTGATTGCTTACAAAAGCTCCTCTACCCTTTTATACCCTCAATTTTATATTTTTGATGTCCCAATTTACATTTTTTTAATATTGTGTATATATTAACAAAGTATTGAAATTATAGCTATTTTTAATACTTTGGTCCTTTAACATTTATGTTAGAGATAACTGGTTAACACATCATCGTATTGCAGTATTAGAGTGTTCTGAATCTAACAGCATACTTTTTTTCTATTTTTATAAACAATAAAATTGATTTCTCACAGTTTCAGAGACTGGGAGTCTGAGATCAGGGTACCAGTACTGTCAGGTTCTGGCGAGAGCCCCTTCCCAGGTTACAGACTGCTCACTGACTATATATTTACCTTTGCCAATGTGTTGTGTGTTTTTATACTTTTTCATATGACTAATTCAAGTCCTTTCCATTCAGTTTGAAGAAATCCTTTTATTCTTTAAAAAAAATTTTTATTAGAATATAGCTAACATACAATATTATATTAGTTTCAAGTGTACATCATAATTATTCAACATTTGTATACCTAAAGAAATGACCACCATGGTAAGTCTAGTAACCATCTGATACTGTACAGTGTTGTTACAATGTTATTGACTCTATTCTCTATGTTGTACTTTACGTCCCCATGACTATTTTGTAACTACCCATTTGTACATCTTAATCCCTTCACGTTTTTCACTGAGGCACCCCATGCCCCTCCCATCTGGCAACCATCAATTTGTTCTCTGTATCTATGAGTCTCTTTCTGTTTTGTTTGTTCATTTATTTTGTTCTTAAGATTCCACAAATGAGATTACATGGTATTTGTCTTAGTTTGACTTCTTTCACTCAGCATAATACCCTCTAGTTCCATCCGTGTCCTTGCAAATGGTAGGATTTCATTTTTTTAATAGCCATGTAATATTCTATTGTATATGTACCACCTCTTCTTTATCCAGTTGTCTGTTGATGGGCACTGAGGTTATTTGCATATCTTGGCTATTGTAAATAATGTGGCAGTGAACATAGATGTGCACACAGCTTTTTGAATTAGTGTTTTGATTTCTTTGAATAAATACCCAGGAGTGGAATTGCTGGGTCATAAGGTAGTTCTAGTTTTAATTTTTTGAAGAAACTCCATGCTGCTTTCCATAGCGGCTGCATCAATTTGCAATCCTACCAACAATGCACAAGGGTTCCCTTTTTTCCACATCTTCGCCAACTCTTGTTGTTTGTTGATTTATTGATGATAGCCATTCTGACAGGTATGAGGTGATATCTCATTGTGGTTTTAATTTACATTTCTCTGATTAGTGACTTTGAGCATCTTTTCATATGTCTGTTGGCCATCTGTATATCTTCTTTGGAGAAATACCAATGGAGGTCATCTGCACATTTTTTAATGGGATTGTTTGTTTTTTGATGTTGAGTTGTACGAGTTCTTTATAAATTTTAGATATTAACTCTTTTTCAGATATATCATTAATGAATATCTTCTCCCATTCAATAGGTAGTCTTTTCGTTTTGTTGATGGTTTCTTTTATGGTGCAAAATCTTTTTAGTTTGCTACACTCCCATTTGTTTATTTTTTCTTGTGTTTCCCTTGCTCAAGGAGATATATCAGAAAAAAATATTACTAAGAGTAATGTCAGAGAGTTTACTGCCTGTGTTTTCTTCTAGGAGTTTTATGATTTTGGCTTTTACATATAAGTCTTTAATCCATTTTGAGTTTATTCTTGTATACAGTATAAGAAAGTGGTCCAGTTTCATGTTTTTTTTTGGCATGTATCTGTCTATTTTTCCCAACACCATTTATTGAAGAGACTGTTTTTAAGCCATTGTTTATTCTTGCCTTTTTTGTTGCAGATTAAATGAATATATAGGCATGGATTTATTTCTGGGCTCTCTGTTCTGTTCCATTAATCTATGTGTTTGTTTTTATGCCAGTAATATTGTCTAATTTTCAGTGTGATTTTCCCCTTGACCCAGGGTTCTTTGGAAATGTATTTCTTAGTTTTTTTAATAATGGGGCTTTTCTAATTGTTATTTGATTATTTATTTCTTGCTTAATTGCACTGTGGCCGGAGAGACACTCAATAAAAATTTAATTCTTTGAAATTTGTTGAGTTGCTTCTTTGCCTGCAACAAAAGTCAGCAAATTGTGGTCTGCAGACCATATCTGGTGTGTGGACTGTTATTGTATGACCTTCAATCTAAAAATGTGTTCTCACATGTTTAAAAGGTGGTTGATAAAAGAAAAATATGAGATAGTAATTTTATGAGAGTAACAAATCCCAAAGTATTCACTACATGGCCCTTTACAGAGTTTGTTGACCTCTGGCCTAACATATGTTCAGTGTTTGTAAATGTTGAATGTGTTTATGAAAATTATGTGTATTCTGCATTCACATATAGTGTTTCATGTTGGTCATTTAGGTCCATTTTGTTAATGTTATTCAAATATTGTGCATCCTTACTGATTTTTTCCTCCTTGTTCCATCGGTTGCTGAGAAAGATATATCAAAATCTGTCATTATGATATATTTATTTCTTATTGTGTTTTTGTCTGGTTTTTCTTCATGTCATATCTTACTTCATATCTTTTGAGGCAATATTAGAACATACATATTTAGAATTCTTATATCTTCCTGGTGAATGGAATCTTTTATCATTCTGAAGTGTCTCTTTTTATGGCTAATAATGATTTTTGCCTTAATGTCTACTTTGTCTGATATTGATTTAGCCATAGCAGTTTTCTTTTGATTAATTTTTGATTGATATTTCTTTTTTCCATCTTATTTTTAATCTTTCTGCACTCATATTTTAGATGTGTCTTATAATCTTTGTACATCCGTTCTGATAATATTTGCCTTTAATCAGAGCATTCAGTCAGTTTATGTATATGTATAATGTAATTATTTTCATATTCAATTATAAATACACAAATTATAGAATGCTTGCTATTCTGATTGCTTTTTTGATTATTTAAGAGTTTACTAGGCAAAGGGCTATTGATGGAGATATGGTATCTATGCAGGATAGACAACGCAGTGCACTGTGGGATCTGCTGGAGGACCATGTGGTTTGAGATTATGGTAGACATTAGCATGATGTAAATATAGGGCTGAGGAGAAAGAAAGTGTGCACCTCACCTGCAGTTAATTTTTGCCTAGGTTAATCATTTCCTTCAGGTTACTCTGAAGCTATTGAGAGGTAAAGCAGTGAGAACACTGCTGACAAATTCGGGTTTGAAATGCTTAACATGGCTGCGGTGTGTAGGATGGATAAGAAGGAGACAAGAGTAGACAGACTCTAGGAAACCAGTTAGCATGGTTTCAGATACCGAGTAGAAGCTTAGTAAATATTTCTCATGTGAATGAGGCTTTTGCAGTGGTCAAGAGCGAGTTCGTGACAGCTTGCACTAGAGTTGTGGTGGAACGTGTGAAGGGAAATAAATGTTTTTGGAAAGAGATTGGAGGTGAAATTGGTAGACCTTTAGATAGAATAATATGAAGGATATTGGGGAGGGAGCCATGAAAGATGACTTCTAGACTTTTGACTCTGTGGTTGGATGGATGATGGTACCACTCACTGAAGCAGGAAATAATGGAAGAGTAATTGGTTTTGAAAGAATGCTGGGACCCAGGGAAAATGAATTTAGTTGTATAGGTCAAAGACAACATAAAATAAATAAAGATGTACAACAGGAAATTGGCCCCTGTCACAATCCTCATCAATCCTGTTTTCTTCCCTCAACCCTACAACAGTTGATTTTTAAATTAACGTATTAGTTTCCTTCCATAGTTTTTAAGAGCAAGTGTCTTGTTGTTTTAGTGTGTGTATCTCTGATTGCCATTGAGGTAGAGTATATTTTTATATGTTTATGATCCATTTGTAATGTTTACTTGTGAATTGTTTGTCTCCACCTTTTGTTCAATTGTGTATTTCATTTCATCCTTTACAACTGGTTCATACTAGCTCATTATATATCAGGAATGTTAATATTTTGCTTCTAAATCCCATTCTGTCACTCTAACTTTATGGATAAGGTCTTTTTGTGTCAGAGAAGTTTAGAATTAATGTGTACTTAAATCTCTTGGTCTTTTTCCCCAAAGTTTGAGTTTTTAGGTTTACATAGGAAGCTCTTCCACATCTCAAGATTACATTTGGTACTTGCTGTTGACATGTAGTAGCATTATATTCCATTGTGCACAATGGGTTTCACAGTTTTTCTAAATGGATAGTCATTTGTCCAGTGTAATTTATTGAAAAGTCCATAATCACCTCATTAATCATATATTGTTCTTTTGACCTACACTAAATTCCTGTATACACATGAATCTGTTGCTGGGACCCTATGTTTAAGTTCACTGATCCTTTTTCATTTCTTACCTCAGTACTAAGCTTTCCTTTCTTTAAAATTTTTAAAATTTTTTAGGTAAGTAACTCATGCACAAAGGTCTTTATCTAAAGCAGCAGCCCCTAAGCTTTTTGGCACCAGGAACCGGATGTCCTGTGAGAATCTAATGCCTGCTGATCTGAGGCGGAGCTGAAGCGGTGATGCTAGTACTGGGGAGCAGCTGCAGATACAGATGAAGCTTTGCTCGCTCTCCTGTTCACCTGTCGCTCACCTCCTGCTGTATGGCCCAGTTCCTAACAGGCCACGGACCATCCGTGGCTTGGGGTGTGGGGTCCCCTGATTTTAGAGGGTACAAAGTGTGGTATACAGTGAAATGTAAATTTCCTTCTCATTATCCAAACACCCACCTATTTTCCCTCCAAGGAACCAACAACTGTTTCCGGTGTTTTGGTGTATACACACATCAACATCCAAATATTCTGAAACTACATGTTTCGTTAGATTTACAGTACGTTTTGTTATTTATTAAGTCGAATGCCCTCAGAGGTTTTTTTTTAAATTAGTTGCAAGCATTTCCTTACAGACTTTAAAATAAACTTGACAAGTTTAATTTTAAGAAAATTGTGTTGTGATTTTTATGAGGATTACATTGAATTATAAATGAACTTGCGAAGATTGTCATGTTTTAGTGAATTAGCTCTCCCCAGCTAGAAACAAGCTATGTTGCTATTTATTCAGATCTTCTTTTCAGCAGTTTTTTGTTTAAACTTTTTTTATTGAAGTATGACATACATAGAAAATGTAAAAATCAAAAGCATTCAGCTCAATGAATATTTTTCAAATGTACAAACCCGTGTTATAAATATCCGGATGAGGAAATAGGAAAATAATACTCTGATCCATCCCTTTATGCCTTTTCTCAGTCACTCTCCATACTCCCCTCCCCAAAGATAACTGATGTCCTGATTTCTTATACTACAGATTAGATGCACCTTTTGTGAAATTTATACAAGCAGAATAATACAGTATGTACTCCTTTGCTTATGATTTGTTTCACTCAACGTAATGTTTCTGAGATTCATTTGAGTCGTTGCACTAGCTAGTTTATTAATTTCCAGTGTTATGAGGTATCCAATTCTATAAATAAACCATAATTTATATATCCTTTCTACTGTAATGGGAATTTGGATTGTGTCTAGTTTTATACTATGATGAGTAATGTTGCAATAAAATAAGTGTATACTTTTTTTTGCTGAATACATGTCTACATTTTTGTTTGCATAACTAGGAGTGGATTTGCTGAGTCATAGGATATGCATATATTCAAATTATTAGAAACTGTCAAAGTTTTTGCACCAATTTACACATCCACTAGCAATGTATGAGAGATCCTTTGCCTTTCCATCCTTTTCAGCACTTTTTTACATTTATACCTTAAAAATTTAGCCATTGTAATACGCATGTTTGGGTATCTCATAGTAGTTTAAATTTATATTTCCCCGATGCCTTATAAGTTTTATTATGGTTTCATTTGCTGTTTACTATTTGAATGTCTTTAAAATTTTTGAAAAGTTTGTTCACATCGTTTGTGCATTAGTCTATTCAATTGTTTATAATTTTCTTACTGATATGTAGCTCTTAATTTCTGAGTACTAGTCCATTGTCAGATATATGTATTGCATACACCTTCTCCCACTCTCAATGTTTTTTGATAAGTGATTCTTAATTTTAATATAATCTTATTCATCAGTCCTTAATTTCATGGTTAGTAATTTTTATTCTACTTAAAAAATTCTTGCCTACTCCAATATCATAAAGATATTATCCTACGTTATGTTCTAGAAGCTATAAATATTATAGACACACATTGATATGCACATATCAATAGACACATTGAGATATACACATATATTTATGTGTGTATGTGATGTCAGATAGGGTTTGAGAGTCATTTATTTCTATGTGAATATCCAATAGATATTCAATTAATTACAAAATCTTTTAATGAATCTTGATAGTCTGGTAATGTAATTCTCTTTGTCCTTCTAAATTTTAGAATCAAGTTGCCAATTTCCATACAGTAAAGGACCTCTTGGAATTTGTATTGCAATTGCACTGAATCTGTTGATCAGCATAGAAATAATTGTTATTTTTCCAAAATGGAATCTTGCAATCTGTGAACATGTATATCTGTCTATTTATTTAGGTTTTTATTTTTCCTCAATATTTTTAGGTAGTTTATTGCATATGGATCTAGCACAAATTTTTGATTTATTCTTACAATATTTAGTGTTATTCGATGCTATTATAAATGTATTTTTTTTTAAATTTCACTTTCTAGATATTTTTGTTATGTGGAAGTACAGTTGAATTTTGAATATAGACCTTATAGTCAGAGATACTGATGAATTCATTAATAGTATTTGTTTACTGTTTCGTGAAATCTTCAAGTAATTTGCTCTTTATTTCAAATTTTTACAGATTTAATTTTTTCATGTCTTATTGTATTGCTGAGGACCTCAAGTACAATGCTGAATATAAGTGGAGATCACAGGCATCTTCTATTTTATTCTTGACCTGAAGGAAAGTTTCCGTTATTTCATCATTAAGTATGGGTTTTATGTAGGTTTTCTTTGCTGATACCTTTCATCAGATTAGGAAAATTTCTTTTTATTTTTGTTTTGCAGAGATTTTTAAAGTCATTAATGTGTGTTAAATTTTTCCCCAGCTTCATTGAGATATAATTAACATATAATATTGTGTAAGTTTCAGATACACAACATGATGATCTGATACACAGATATATTGAGAAATGATTACTGCAATAAGGTTAGTTAACACATGAATTGGTGTTGATTTTACCAGATTATTTTTACATCTGAGGAGTTGATCACATTTTTCCCTTTGTTTTGTTAATGTGTTAAACTACGTTAATAGATTTTCAAGTATGAAGCCAAGATTTTATTCTTGGTATCAACCCAGATTTTCTAGTTATTTTGCATTACAAGATGGGGATACACGTGAGTGTGCGTATCTGTGTATGTGTGTATGTTTTAGAATTTTTGCATCCTTGTTTATAAGTGAGATTGGCCTTTAATTTCCCTTTATTTGTCAAGTTTTTGTCAGGTTTTGGTATTAAGGTTATGTTGGCTTCAAAATGAATTGGATTGCAAAACTAATTTTTCATGCTCTAGAAAGGATTATGTAAGTCTGATGCCATTTATTCTTTAAAACTTTCAGGGGAATTCACTGGTAATGCCATCAGGGCCCCAAGTTTCCTTTTGGGAGAAGTTTTAGTTACAGATTCAATTTCTTTAAGAGTTATAGGAGTATTCAGATTTTTTATTATCTTTTATCGGTTACGAATTATATTTTTAGGAAATGTCCATTCTAAATTTTTACTTTTGTTGGCATAAAGTCTTAAAAATTACATTCTCTTATCTTTTTAATGTCTATTGGATCTTTCCTTTTTTTAAAAAAATGTTTTTCAATTAGAGTTGACATTCAGTATTATTTTGTATTAGTTTCAAGTCTACAGCATACTGGTTAGACATTTATATCATTTATGAAGTGATCCCCCCATTTAGTATAGTATCCACTTGGCACTAAACATAAGTTATTGCACTATTATTGACTATATTCCCTACGCTGTAGTTCACATCCCCGTGTCTGTTTCGTAACTACCAATTTGTACTTCTTCATCCCTTTACCTTTTTCACCCAGCTCCACCATACATCTCCCATCCTGCGACCATCAGTTTGTTCTCTGTATCTGTGAGTCTCATTCTGTTTTCTTTCTTCATTTATTTTGTCCTTCATATTCCAATGAACGTAGAAGTGCACACAGCTTTTTGAATTAGTGTTTTGGATTTCTTTGAATAAATACCCAGAAGTGGAATTGCTGGGTCATAAGGTATTTCTAGATTAAATTTTGTGAGGAACCTCCATGCTGCTTTCCACATCCTCGTCAACACTTGTTGTTTGTTGATTTATTGATGATAGCCAATCTAACTGGTGTGAGGTGATATCTCATTGTGGTTTTAATTTGCATTTCTCTGATGATTAGTGACCTTGAGCATCTTTTTTTGTATGTCTCTTGGTTATCTGTATGTCCTCTTTGGAGAAATACCAATTCAGGTCCTCTGCCCATGTTTTAACTGGGTTGTTTGTTTTTTGATGTTGAGTTGTATGAATTCTTTATAAATTTTGGATATTAACCCTTTATTGAATGTATTGTTGGTGAATATCTTCTCTCATTCTGTAGGTTGTGTTTTTGTTTTGTTGATTTTGTTTTTTGCTGTGGAAAAACCTTTTTAGTTTGATGCAGTCCCATTTGTTTACTTTTTCTTGTGTTTCCCTTGCCCCAGGAGATATATCAGAAAATAATATTATCAAGAGCAATGTTAGAGAGTTTACTGCCTATGTTTTCCTCTAAGAGTTTTATAGTTTTGGCTCTTATATTTAACTCTTCAATCCATTTTGAGTCGATTCTTGTATACGGTGTAAGAAGATGGTCCAGTTTCATTTTTTTCCATATATCTGTCCAGTTTTCCCAACACCATTTAATGAATAGACTGTCTTTAGCCCATCGTATATTCTTGCCTCCTTTGTCATATATTGAGTGTATAGGCATGGATTTATTTTTGGGCTCTTTATTCTGTTCCATTGACTTATGTTTGTCTGTTTTTATGCCAGTACCATTTTGTTTTGATTACTGTAGCCTTTTAGTATAGTTTGATAGCAGATAGTGTGATACTTCCAACTTCGTTCTTTCTCCAGATTGCCGTGACTATTCCGGATCTTTCATGGTTCCATATAAATTTTAGGATTATTTGTTCTAGTTCTGTAAAAATGCCATTGGTATTTTGATAGGGATTACATTGAATCTATAGATCACTAGATAGTAAGGACATTTTAATGATATTAATTCTTCCTATCCCTGAGCACGGTATATGTTTCTATTTATTTTATTGGGTCTTTAATGAAACAGTCTTTTCCATTCCTAGTATTGGTTACTTATTTTCTCTTCTTTGTTACTCATAAGTCTTGCTGGTGACTTTTCATTTTCATCGGATTTTTAAAAATTGAGGTCTAATTGACATACAGTATTATATTTCAGAAATACAACATAACGATTTGATATTTGTATATATTTCAAAGTGATCAACAAGATAATTATAATTGTATTTAGTATCTGTCACCATACATGGTAACATGTTTTTTCTTATGATAAGAACTTTTAAGATTTATTTACTCTTTTAGCAGCTTTCAGATGTGCAGCACAGTATTGTTAACCGTAGTCACAGTGCTGTATATCTTATCCCCAGGGCATAGTTGTTTTATAGCTGGAAGTTTGTACTTTTCCATCCCCTTCTCTCATTTCATTTACCCTCTATATTTGTACCTCTGGCAACTATCAGTCTGTCTTCTGTATCTGTGAGCTTGGTTTTTCGTTTTTCGGGTTTTTTTTTTTTTTTTTTTTTGGTTTCCACATATATGTGAGATCATATGGTATTTATCTTTCTCTGACTTATTTCACTCAGCATCGTGCCCTCAAGGTCCATCCACATTTTCACATATGGCAAGATTTTTTTCTTTTTTTATGGCTGAATAATATTCCATTGTGTGTGTGTATTACAGTTTCGCTATCCATTGGTCTGTCAATAGATACTTAGAATGTTTCCATATCTTAGTTATTATAAATAATGTTGGAAGTGCGAATATCCTTTCAAGTTAGTTTCGTTTCACTGCTACATTGTTCTGTAAATCCAAAAGTCCCATGCCAGTCTGCCTTTCTCTTTTCACCTCTAAGCATCCCTAACAATTTTCTGTTGTGTAACCACTAGGATTTTAATTGTAATGACTTGGGAAGAATAGGAAGAAATATATCCATTCTTATGTGGAAACAGAAATACCCTGTTGTTGTTGTTGTTGTTGTTGTTGTTGTTGTTTTTTAAAGAGAGTACTATTTACTTTAGCTTCTGTCAGGCAGTTAAGTTGGAAGCAGATAAACTTAATTTAATCAGAAATTGTGGTACTTCAAGGATGAGTTTTTTTGTTTTTTTTTTTTTGTTTTTTGGTTTTGTTTATGTATTTATTTCGACAAGGCATTGTATCTTTACGGCCCATCCTTTTTGTAGTACTTCAGCATCCCAGCTGAAATTTTGGGGTTTATCAGGGATTCTTCATCTTCTTGGGCCCCAAACTCCAAGAGACTACACTCTGCTTAGACGTCATCATTTTAACATCTCTTTTCTCTTGTGTTCTCCAGCACAGCTATTTGGAAACAAGAAAATGCCTCTATGGAAAACGTGGCTCAGACTATCAGACCTGTTTCTCTGCTTTTCTGCTTTTTCCCAAATATCGTTTTATAAACCTGGACTATTTGAATTTCGGAACTTCGATTTTTGTCTCACTATCTCCCTGAGACTGTGGAAAGCTCTGCTCACTTTCTGTCTTAGAAGCTCCTTTCTTCTTAATTTTTTAGGTTTCTTACAAGTTAGCTAATTCCAACAGGAGTTAAGAGGTGTGTAATGTCAGGCTAACCTCAGCGAGTTTCCCTTCACTCCAAGATATTTGCCCCTCAAATTCTGTTTGCCTTTGTAACTCTCTGATGTAATAACACACACACATAAATTTTACCCTTATTTTCTAGATTTTCTTTGTGGATGAGTTGGTCTGTTGTATAAAGTTGTCCCTCATAGCCATAAGCAGAAGTCCTTAGTTAAGTTTTATATTTTTTAGAGTTATATTTTTAAATATACTTCATTATATACGTAGCTCAAGTTTTGTGGTTGTGATGCTAACATAAATGGTCCTTTTCCGCTATTACATTCTGTAATTGGTTGTTGCTGCTGTTAACAAAGGATGTTAACAAGTATATTTTGATCTACTATTGGTCCATCTTATAGTAAACTCTTCCAATGCAAACTGATAGTTTTTTGCTCTTCTAATATTTATTCATTTTTCCCTTAGCTTAATTCATTGGCTAAGATTTTATAGTAATATATTGAATAGTAGTAATGTTAGTCAATTTTATCTCCTTCCTGACTTTATTGAGAATTCTTTTAATGTTTCACCATTAAATATGAAGTTTTCTGTAGATTTCATGTAAATATCTTTTACTGAATTTAGCTGTTTTTAAAAATATATTCCTTGTTAAGACAAGTTGTTTTCTTTTAACAGGTGTAAGTATTAACTCTTAACTCATAAACATCTGTCCCATTTCTTCTTGAAATCTTTTTTAAGTTTTCACTAAAATGCAACCTTCTTTCTCCAATTTTATTCTCTCTTATTTCTTTCCAAATCACGATTGATTTCTTATCCTCTAGCTGGCTAAAAACACCATGCTTATAACGTTTTTTTTTTCAGTTATTTAATTCTCCCTTAAAGTAAATGTTACTACTTTTTGTTTATCCTTTTGAAGTCTCTTTGCCTTTTAAAAATATCTATATCCCTGTTCTTGGTATAGTATCTGTCCCATTCTATACAGTCAGTAATTTTTATGGGATTAATGATCACATTGATATTTTTGTCACGATATTTGACTGTTCACATTCTTCTATTCCTTAACCGTTACTCCTGAATTGGTAGGGCTGGAGGTTTCTAATTCTACGCAAACCTTAGACCCTGGGAAAGAAAGGTAAATAAGGACCCAGTGCTGCTTACACTCTAGCCTTGTTCTCAGTTAATATTTCTCTGACTTATAGAATATAATTCAGTTTAGTCATCATCTTGTTCAGCCCATTCATCTGACAAATGAGGAAACTGAGGCCCAGCAAAGGAAGTCGGTTGCCCGAAACTCAGAGCTGATATTAAATGTATCTATAAATTTATCTGTGTAGGAGAAAGATGGCATCAAACAGACACTGTCCTGTCTTTGCTGTGTTGTAATTGCCATGAATTTCCCACTGTCATTCCTCCTCTCAACATGTAGACAATGTACAGTAGCTGGGTAAAGATCAGCATCGCCTTAAGGAATTGTCAGAGTCTGCAAGAGAGAAAAAAAGAGTCTTTTTTCACCCCCATCAGCCTCTGGAATAGCACATTCTGCCCTGGTTCACCATTTATCCAGGTATGAACAACATTCTTTAGGAGGATGCTATACTATTGCGTTTCTGTATTTGGACACATGAAAGTAAGTACCTTGCATAGACTTTGTTTTTCTTACCTGAAGTTACTTTCTTGCTTCAGGTATCATTGCTGGATTTATATCAGAGATTCTTGAACTTTGAAATAAAGCAGAATGGTAGAGCTTTGGGGCGGGGTGTGTGAGTTAGCTGAAGAAGCAAGGAGCAGAGAGGATTAAAGGCTTTGGCTGAAACCAGAACAGTCTGGGTTTAAGAACTACATGTTTTTTTGCCCGTCAGACAGCTCTATCAGATTGCTAAATCCCTTAGTGCTGGTTTCTACACGGTGGTCTTATCCAAATCTCTCTATCCTATAGTCCGTGCTGCTCTCCTAGGGTGGTCCCAGAGCAGACCCGCTGGGAAATTATGTTTCTTTCTCAAACTCAGTATTCATTCCTGGAGTCTAGGCCTGTCCTGTGCTTTGTGGGAGGCATCAAGCAACAACCTGGCCAAAATATACTTAACCTGTATCCTAATAGGATAACTGAATTCTCACCATCATAGTAACTCCTCCAGGAAGTGTACACTTTCTACGTAAACTATGGAAATAACGCTGGAAATAACGCTTAATCAGGGGTCGGAAGATTTACGTCCTGTCCCACTCTGACATGTATTAGTTACTGGCTTGTGACCATGTAAAAAGCTCTTTGTTTTAGTTTGTTACTCATTGTGTAGGTTAAAAAATTCTTACCCTGCTTATCTATCAGGATTATAATGATAAAATGATAATAAATGGCAAAATATATCATAAGTGTACTGATGGAATTTATTAATGTAATATCATTTGCAACTACTTATCAGATGCCCGTTATATGCTGTGTACTCTAATAAATTCAGTCTCTCTCTCTATATATATGTATGTGTGTGTGTATATGTATATACATGAGTACACACATATATATACAAACATACATGTATATATAATTTTCTCCTTTAATCATCACACTATCCAAAAGAAATAGCTGTTATTATCCTCCTCTTAGAGATGAAGAAACTAAATCTATTAGTTTCTATTGCTGATGTAACAAACTCCTAAAAATCTAGCAGTTTAAATCAGCACACGTTTTTAACCTCATTATTCTGTAGGTCGGACGTTTGACTGATTGGGCCCTCTGCTATGATGGCCTCACAAGGCTGAAAAAAAAAATGACAAGGTTGAATATCCTTTTTTGGAAACCGTGCAGATGAATCGGCTTTAAAGCTCGCTCGGATTATTGATCGATTTTGCTTGCATGTGGTAGTGAAATGGAGGTACCCATTTCCTTGCTAGCTGTTGGCCAGAGGGTTTTCTGAGCTGAAGGCCGCTTGCGTTTCCTGGCTCATGGTTCCCTTCGTTTTCAAAGACGGGACCGGAGGACCGGGTTCCTCTCATGCTTTGAATCTCTCCGGCTTCCTTTTCTGCGGCATCTCTCTGACCTCTTCTGCCTAACTCTTCTGCATTTAAGGGCCCTCGTGATTACACTGGGCTCATCTAAATAACCGAGGATGATCTCTCTCTTTTCAGGTAAGCATATTTTTAACTAATTCAATTTGTAAAGTCTCTTTGACCTTATGACAATTAACATATACACAGTCATAATACTAAGAGGCAAAGAACATGGGGGTGAAAATCTTGTTACCACAATGAGAGCCACTTTTATTGAATTTTAGTGTCTATATTCTTTTCATTTTACTTGTTTATTTTTAATTTATTTTTAATTGTACTTGACATGCAATATTATATTAGTTTCACATGTACAACATAGTGATTATAACTTACGAAGTGATCACTGTGATGAGTCTAGTAACCATCTGTCGCTGTACATAGTTATTATGATGTTATTGACTATATTTCCTATGCCGCACATTACATCCCCATGACTTATTTTATAGCTGGCACTTTGTACTGCTTAATCCCCTTTACCTTTGTCACCCATTCCCCAACTCCCCTCCCCTCTGGCAACCATCAGTTTGTTCTCTGTATCTATGAGTTTGTTTCCATTTCGTTTTGCTAGTACATTTGTTTTGTATTTTAGATTCTACATATGAGTGAAACCATACTGTATTTGTCTTCTTCTGACCTGGTTCACTTAGCATAACATCCTCTACGTCCATCCATGTTGTCGCAAATGACAAGATTTTTTAAGGCTGAGCAATATTCCATCATATATAAGTGCCACATCTTCTTTGTCCAGTCGTCTATTGATGGGCCCTTAGGTTGCTTGTGTATCTTGGCTCTTGCAAATAGCGCTGCAGTGAATGTAGGGGTGCATAGATCTTTTCAAATTAGTGTTTTGGATTTCTTCAAATAAATAACCAGAAGTGTATTGGTGGGTCATATGGTAATTCTACTTTTAATTTCTTGAGAAGTTTCAGCACTGTTTTCCATAGTAGCCACACCAGTTTACAATCCCACCAACAGTGAACGAAGGGCCCCTTTCCTTCACGTCCTTCTTTGGTGTCATTATATTCTCCATTGGTTGCATATATGTTTACAAGTGTCATATTCCTCTTCTTTGGTGGGGCTCCAGTGCTGGCGGAGGTCACCTATCAGGTATGTCAGTTGTAGAGCAGCTTGGGTGGCGCTCTGGTTAGGCCAAGGCCAGCCACCAGGTGTGTGAGGTCTAGAACCTCTTGAAAGAGGCTCTGGTGCAGGCTGAGCCAGGCTACCCCTAGCGCGGGGCTTGGAGCCACTTCATAGGAGCTACAGTGTGAGCTGAGCTGAGGCCCATTGCTGCTTTTGCTGGGCTTGGGGCTGCTTGGAAAAGGCTGTGATGTGAGCTGAGCCCAGCCACTGCTTGTGCCAGGCGTAGGGCCAGCCACTTGGTAGGGGCTACAATGTGAGCTGAGGCCAGCTACTACTTGTGTTGAGCTTGGAGGCACTTGAGAAAGGCTGCGATGTGAGCCTAGGTCTGCCTCCGCTTTGGTCAGGCTTGGAGCCACTTAAGAAATGCTGCACTGTGAGCTGTGGCTGGCAGCCACTTTTGTCAGGCTTGGGGCTGTTTGGAAAAGGCCTCTGTGCAAGATGAGGCCAGCCGCCATGTGTGGAGGGGCTGGACCACTTGGGAAAGGCTGCAGCCAGGGCGAGCAGGTTGGGCATGACGAGATTCCAGGGGAACCTCAAGGCAGGGCAAACATCGTTAACCAGGTTAATAGAGAGTGACAGATTTGGCACCTGCCCACACTGGAGCCAGCCAGGTGGAAGGAGAGCACAACAAAAGAAACAATGGCACCTGCCGGTGCTTCAGTCCCCAGAGAGAGTTCGCACTGATCCCTGCCCCTCTGGCGCTTGCCCTGAAGTTCGTCGATTTAATTTCTTCCCCTGTGACCCAGGCAGTTCTCGAACTGCTGCCTCTGGCTGGAGCTTGGGGTGAGTGAGTTTGTGTATGAGCCCTTTCACAGCAGCTTCTTGGTCTCCCACTGCCCTTCATCTCTCTTGGACAAAATCCCTGCTGGTTTTCAAAGCCAGATGTTATGAGGGCTCCTCTTCCTGGTACAGGTCTCCCAGACTGGGGAGCCCAGTGTGGGGTTCAGACACCATACTCCTCAGGGAGGACCTCGATGGTGGAGATATCCCCCCCATTTGTGAATTGCCACACCATGGATGTGGAACCTGGCCAGACTGTATCTCTCCCCCTCCTACCTATCTCGATGTGGTTTCTTCTTTATATCCTTAATTATAAGAATTCAGCTAGTCTTCAGATAGATTCCAGTGATGGTTGTTCTATATGTAGTTGTCATTTTGAGGTGTTTGTGGGAGGAGGTGAGTTCACAATCTACCTACTCCGCCATTTATACACCTTGTCTATATTCTTAACTAGACAACCAATAATAATATTAACAAAACACAAACTAATGAACGTGAGTAAATATTTCATGCATTTAAAAGTGATATGTATGTATGTGTGTTTGTGTATATGTACATATATATATTCACAGCATTCAAATATTTTTTCTGTATTTTCATAGCACTCTATTTTCCCTATCATTGCACTTATATCATATTTGTAGCATTGAGGTTCCCACTGTATGTCATTCATTTTAACTTTCTAATATAATGCCTTGACTCCTACTACAGAAGGTGGCGTTAGGCTATCTAAAGATGTATTCATTAAATAAGTAAGCCACCAGGTTTCACTAGGTTATAGATGTAGAGTGTCTAAGGTATTCCTGTAGAGATTTGCTGTCTTCCTTCCATCTAGTCCAGAATTACTACACCACATTTGACTCCAACTTCTTTATCCATTCAACAGCATCGATTTTGCTTTCTATCCTTACTCTGTTTTACACCTTTGGAGCCCAATCTGCACTCAGGAACCAGAATTCTCTCTGTTATATGCAGATATGCTTGTATCACAGTATCCTTCAGTAGTTTCTGTTGGCTCTCAAAATCAAACCTAAGCTCTTTATTGTGACTTGCAAGTCCATGCATGAACTGGTCTCTGCTCGCGACTTTGGCCTTATTTCCAGTCACTATCCTCTCTTTGTTCCAGAAGTACGAAACTACTTTCATATTTTCCAGCCTAGCATGATCTCTTGCTTCTTTTGGTCTTTGTATGCCGTAGGAAATTCTTTCTCCTTTTTTTTTTTTTTCAATCTGAGCTTGACAAGGTCATCATTCAGGTCTCTGTATAAATGTTACTTCTATCATGAAATCTTTATTCGCCAAATCTCAGTTGAAATGTCTCTTCTATATTTTTATATCACTCTGCATTTTCCATATCATTGCACTTTAATCGTACTTTGCTACCATTTCCAGTTCTCCCAGTAAACTAGCAACTCCGCGAAGGTGAGCATCACGTCTATTTTGTTGAACGTTGTGTTGTCAGAACTTAGCGCAATTGTAAAATAGTTTGTGCAGAACATGAATAAATGAATAACTCTTGTGTCTGCTCAAGGATTTACTCTCCTAGTCTGAGTGAGTGTGATGGTACATCTCCATATTCCTAAAATACAAGAATTAGGACTGGAATTAATTTTTCATAATTTATCTGTCTCTTGCCCTAACCCTTATCTGGGTGGTCTTTACCACACTAGGAAGTGTTCCTTTTGGTTACTGTGCTGTAACCTGACAAGGTGTTAGCGCTCCCCAAGTCATTAATCAAACTCTTCTTGTGTCTTCTGGGACTTTAAAGATTTTCCCCTTGCATGATGACTAAATATCGGTATGTTGTGACTATCTCCATTAGTATTTTGGGGAAAACTTTTCTGCACCGTGGTTCTTTGCTTCTTTTCTATGTTTTTTACTGTGGCCATCTGACCCCCTTCCATGTTTGTCTGTCTGTGCGCTGCGGTATTCTGAGCTCACAGCATGATCATGTGCTTTTATACTTAGGGCCACCTTCTCCTGCACTGTGGCCATTCTTTTCTTGCACTGTGTCTATCTAAACATACCTTTTCACGTACATTGGACACCTGTTCATGAATCTTTGGCTTTTTAAAAGATATTTTATGGTTGTTTACTTCCATCTAAGGACTTCCTGCTTCTAATACCACGATCATTTGCTTCTGCATTATGGTTTTCTCTCTCTGAAATTGTGCACTTAGGTTCACGTGTTGTGATTGTTTTATTATAATCATCTGATTTTTCACTTTGGCCTTTGGCTTTTGCTTCATTATCTTCTGCTACTCTTTAAACCATGGTTACTGTAGTAAAGTAACATTAATGTTGCTGCATTATGGACATCGAAGCAAACAAATAGCATATTTAGTTGTGTAACATGGTCAGATGCTAAAACAGTAGATTCATTTGAGCATTCACTATAACCACCTACTCCTGTTCCATAGGCACTGTATTCAGCAGCATGGTGATCAATGAACATCTGAGGTTTATGTGTCATGGCAGTCATAATGTAATTAAACATACTATATCATGCTTAATCATACTATAATTTCCTGTGCCATGGTCATCCCCTGACCCGAGCACATACCATGGTCATCTTGGCATAAATCACAGACAACTGACCTGATATTTAAGTTATATCTATGGTTTTCTTCCCCTGCACTATGCCTTTGCCACCCTAATATGAGTCTATGTACTTTGGACATCCGAGCAAGGACCATGGCCTTCTGTTTCTTCATAAGTATGTGCTCTTGCCTAGCAAGAGTTTATGCACATGAACATGAATTACGGTCATGATGTCATTATCGTGATTTTAAAATAGTTATGTCAGCCCCTGTATTGTGGTTATTTGAGCACTTACCATGGTCATCTTTTCTTGATATCATGATTCTTTGGGTAGAGCCTGGGCCTACAACTTCCACGTTATGTACAACTTATGTTATTTGTAGTTTACCTGAACATTCATCATGACACCGTATAGTTGTACTAAAGCTTTAAGCCACTGTAATGTGATTCCTAGCTCATGAATCATTATTTTCATGACATGCTACATTATTTAAACTTATATATCAATGCAGTCTTCTTACACATAATGTTGACTACAGGCACAAGATAGTTAGATCCTTGTAAATGACTACTCTCTCCTTCTAGATGACTATCGGTACACCGTACCGTGGATGTCTACTCATATGTCATGGCCGATTGATGTTTGGGGGTTTTGGGTGTTCATTTCCTTCAGATGGTAAAACTACAGAGATATTTATGTATCATAGAGCCATTTAAGCATGAATCTTGACATCTCCTTTTGCAACAGTGCCATTTATTTTAGTTTTCTAGGGGTGCTGTATCAAAATACAACAAACCGGGTTGCTTAAAACAATAGAAATTTATCTTACACAGTTCTGGAGGCCGGAAGTCCAAAATGAAGGTGTCGACAGGGCTGCACTCCTTCTGAAGCCTCTAGAACAGGATTTATTCTTGCCTCTTCCAGTTTCTGGTAGCTGCAGGTATTCCTTGGCTTGTGGCATCATCACTCTAATCCCTGCCTCTGTTATCACATGACAGTCTCCCTCTCTTTCTGTGTTTAAATTTCTCCCTTCTTCTGAGGACATGAGTCACTGGATTTAGGCCCTGCCCTGATCGATCGAGTATGACCTCATCTTAACTCGATTACACCTGCGAAGACCCTGTTACCAAACACAGTCACATTTACAGGTACCAGGAGATACAACTTCCATGTTCCTTTTGGCGGTTGGTATCAATCATACCATAACAGCATCTAAACTTGAACATATTTGCTTTTTAAAAATCTTTTGAATAATATTATTATTTACTAAAAGAAACTACAATTTTTAGATATAATAAAACGTTGAACAGAATTTTTCAAATACCCCAATTTTTAGACTGTCGCAATCCAGATTTAGAATCCATCTTGCCATGAGATATGATGCACCTAGTGAAGTGAGAAAATGTGGTGATTAAGACAATAAAATTTCAATCATTATCAACTGATATTCAACTGTTTTGACATTTGCTTTTGTATTATGGCTTTTTAATTAGGCATTATTTCCATCTGGGTAAGCACCACAGTTGGCTCGTTCGTATACCACAGATGTTTAAGATTGATCTGTGCTTGTCTACCTTCTACGTCATAATTATCATATTGGGCAGCAAGATTACTAATTTATACATCAATCACACCTGCCTCCCACTTCAATACTGCTCTTTGCTCCTGCACCATGTCTAACTGCCCCTGTGTTTCGGTTATTTTCTTGTGATATGTCCTTCTGTATCATTATTTGTGCCTAACATTTTAGGGTCGATGGGATGTACATCACAATCAAATGCTCAAACACAAGAGGTGGCTGTTTATGTATGATAGCCATCTTGAGCATATGGCGTGGGGGTCTCATTTTGCACCATTGCCATCATATCCTTGACTGAAATAACTTGGTGTTCTGTATTGTGGATCTCGGATAATGATGTGTATCTGAATAAACATCATTCAGCATTTGCTCTTGCAGGATATCCAACTGTTTGTGCGTTATATGTATTTACTCATTGATGATGGTTGTGTATATATATATAATATATATATGTGATAGATGTTGCTTATCTGTCATGAGCATGTAAAAAAGAAGCATCGTGATCTGTGTAGTGAATAATGACTTCTATAACGTGAATATTAGCTCTTGGATTGTGGTCATTAGCTCTTCTTGCACAATGGTTGTTTCCTTTTTGTTTGCTATCTGCTCCTGTAACACGTCTGCTAATTGTACGTATCATAGATGTTAACTCATATAATGGCATAGTTTGAGTGCATTACAGGTTCAAACACGAATCCTGGATAGCATTCACCATAATTATTTTAAATTAAACATTACATCCATCTGAATCTCCATTTCTATCATTTTGTCATCTTCTCCTGGACCAAAGTCATCCATTACTTGCATGGTGGTTTTTTTTATTATACGGCATATCTATCCGAGTAAGAATTATACCACTGTTTATTTCTATACTGTGTCCATCTGCACCTATATCATAATTGACAGCTTATGTTTTATAGATATGTGAGAGTAACCTACTCTTGGACCAATGCTATACATTCTGGTAATTTTTAAAAATCATCTGAGCAGTTTTTCACTCTGGTTTTTTTCCTGGTCTGCCTCTTTCATATGTTAATTGACTCATTCCCCATGGTAGTCTAAACACGCATAATGAATTTCTGTTTATATACTCTGTTTGAAGCTGTTCCGTTGATTTCCACCTAAAAACTATGCTTGTGTGAAAATACATTAGCATTGTCTACTCTTATACTGGGATTTAATAATCAGTAACCTGTATATTTGTGCACCATGGTTTTCTTACTGCAATGAGTTTTCTCTCTTGTCATCACTGTCAACTCCTATAACCTGGGTGTCAGCTCATGTCGCAGGATCTTCTGTGTATGCATCGTGGTCAAATGCTCAGACTCCTTGGTGGCTACTTTTGCACCGTGGATGTGTGAGCATGTGCTATGGTGTCTACTTTTGCAACATCGCCATCTGCTTCTGGAACAAAGCCATTCATTACTCTGTTTTTAAATCTTGTGTCGTGTCTATCAGAAGAATCACAGCATATTGTCATTTATTGTTGTATTTAAGAGAATGAATAGTGGTACCAAAATGAATGGATTTGAGTCCTGAATTATCCTCTCACGAGCTGTGAGATATTGACCATATCGATTCACATCTCTGTCCTTCATTATTCTTGCAAAATGACAAAAATAATACCTCATAAGGTCATCGTGAGGATTATACGAGTTATTATACATAAATGTTTCAAACACTGCCTGGCATGTACTAAGATGTATGTGGTGGTGATGATGATAATAGCATCCCTTGATTCTGTATCATGATTGTTAGCTCAAATTCTGGGATCTCTGGGTGTACGTTATGGTAAAATGCTTAGATATTGTGCTAGTGTTTAAAGAAACATGATATGAGATCGGCCACGGGGTCCCCCTTTGAATTACTGCCATCTGTAATATTGTATTAGCTTCTACATTGTGGTTTTCTGCTATTGTATCATCACTCTCTTCCCTAATATCCTTGTTCATCTGCCCCTATGTCGTGGTCATCAGCTCATTTTCTTGGGATGTCTGAGTGTATATCAAAGTGCTCCAACACCAGTGATAGTTGTTCATGTACCACAGTCGTCTGAGTGTGTGCCATGGTATCACCTCCTGTGTTATTGCCATAATCTACTGGCCTGAAGAAAACATTCACATATTAAGTCTCCTCTATTCATAGGTCCAGTTCATCTGAGCATATTCCATGACCCGTTTGTGCCTATATCATATCCATGTGCTTTTGTATTGTAAGCTTTCGCTCATGCACCACGGTTGTCTGAGCATGCGTGCTTCTCTGCTCATACCCAATGGTTCTTGAGCAGGAAACGTCATTGCCCACTGCCATATGGGGAAACGGTGTTCTGAGCATCATGTGTATCAATTTGCGCTTTGGGGTAATTTGCTCCTATTCCGTAGCTCTCTACTCCTCCATCGCTCCTACCTTTTCTTGCATCGAGTCTTTCTATTTCAAAATGATGTTATCTCATGTCTGGGTGTGCATAAGGGTCATATGCTTAAATACCTGTGGTGGCTATTCATGCGCCTGGTTGTTGAAGTATTACCATGATTTCACCTGTTTCGTTATTACAGCCTGCTCCTAAGCTAAAGGAATTTGTTGTGGTTTTTAAATCACCAACTGCGTTCATTTCAGAAATCATAGTGGTATGTCTGTCTACCTGGTTCTGTGTCATCACTTTCAATTCATGCCATGGGGTTGTGTGGGTAAGCATCGCAATCAAATGCTCAGATACTCATTGTGGTTGCTAATGTATCAAGGTCATCTGAGTATTGAGTTTTGGTGTCAAGTCTCCTTTTTTTTTCTCTTTTTTAAATTCATGAGGACTGTGTTCTAGGCACTGTTCCAAACGCTCTGCATGTGTGAACTCTTCTTTTATTTTCTAGTAAACACTAAGATTTCCAGTGGACAATGGAAACGAAGCTTGGTAATTTTTAGGCAAGTTCTGAATCATTGAATTGTCCTTCGATTTTTTTTTTTCTTATTTCTTTCTGTGGACAAAGCTGCTACGTTTTTGGTTTGTTTGTTCGTTGATCCTTTAAAAAATTTCCCCTTCACCTTTACCACCCTTCTCCCCCATCCCCTCCCCTCTGCAGCCATCAGTTTGTTATCCATTTCTACAGTAAGGCCTCCTTTGGCATACCTGACATTAACTCGTGGCCCAAACTCTTCACTCCTGGACCATGGATTTTTTGTAAAGCACAGTATCTGTCTGAGTGCCTGATGTCATGGGTATCACAACATGGCTTTCTTCTCCGAAAATAATTTCGTGTACCATATCCTATGTCTCTTAGCTCCTGTGCCACGGCTGCTAAGACACAATGCAGAGTGGTTTTGTTTATTTGTGTATGTCATGACAGAATGATCAAACACCACTGATGGCTTTTATCTGTGTTGTCTGAACATGTTCCATGGTGTCTCTCTGTGAACTTCTTCTGTCATCTGTCTCTGGAATAGTCATTCACATATTGAGAAGTTTTGCTGATGTACTATATTCACCTGCCATGTCTTCACTCATGGTTATTTCCTACTGTATTGTCCCTTGGCTCTATGGGCTGTTGGCTCATTATTCTTGGTTATATGAACGTGCATAAGGTATTCTGCTTTTATTACTGTGTTTGAAATTTTACTACAATCCTCTATTCACTCATGTGTGAAAACGTACCGTTAATGTCTGCTTTGTACTAAGAATAGAAATTTCTGTACCATAAAACTCATGTGCTGCCCCGTGATTGTTACTTCAGTGTGTTTGCTTCCTCTTTCGTCTTCAGGATGTCAGCTAATGTTGCAGGACCTTCTGAGTGTGCATCGTAGTAAAATGCTCTGACTCCTGTGGTGGCCGCTAATGCACCACGGATGTTCGAGCATGTGCTATGGTGTCTACTTTTGCTACCTTGTCGTCTGCTTCTGGACCAAAGTCATTTATTCCTGTACCCTGTGTTTTTAATCTTGTACCACATCCAACCGAGGAAGCATGGCATCATCAGTGTATACACACAGAGATGACTCTGAAGTTCTGTCATTGAATAGTTTGGTGTCCTTCAGCAAGTTAATTCGCCCCTTTGTGTCTCTTTTCTCAACTGTGAAATGATGATAATACCTACCTCATAGGGTTGTTGTGAGGATTCAGCATTGAATGTAAGTGCTTAGATTAGTGCCTGACATGTGATAAATGCTAAGTATTTGCTTATAATATAACATTGCTATGTCTCTTTTCTCTTTACTGTGATTGTCAACTTGTATCTAGTTGTGCATCTCAGTCACACGCTAAATTGCCAGAGGTGGTCATCCTTTCAACATGGTCATGTGACGTTATGCCTGATTTCTTTGTACAACAATGTCTCTATTCCTTCAACAAAGCCATTCATTGTGGTGCCGTGTTCTTCTTCACTCATCACATCTCCCCGAGCAAGAATAGTGCAATAGGTGATTACTGTACCATTTCCACCTGTACCTGTATCGTAATCCATTTGCTGTATGTGATGTTTATAGCTTGTGTTTCAAGGTATACTGTTGTATATCATGTTCAAATGCTCAAACACCAGTGATTTTTCTTTGCATTGTGTTCATCTGAGCATTTTTATGGTATACCCACTATTACTCTCCGCTCCTGGACCAAGTCATCCCTTCTTGTATTGTGGCTTTTTGATCATATGTTGTGACTATGTCTGTACAGTTTCCACTACATGATTGTTTTCTTTGTACCATTCTGTTTCCTCTTATATATGAGGTATTGGCTCATTTTCCATGTTAGTCTGAACATGTGTAAGGAATTTCTGTTCATATACTGTATTTGGGGTTGTACTAAAGATTTCTGCTCATACACTGATTCTATGAAAATGCAGTCATTGTCTACTTCTGAATTGAGAATAATAACAGTTTACTAATTGAGACAGCATCTAATTTTCCTACCCCTCCATTATCCTGCGTATCAGCTTGTAATGCAGGATCATGGAAGTGTGCCTTGTGGTCAAATGTTCTGACTACTTTGGTGGCTGTTCATGCACCACAGATGCTTGATAATGGGCTGTGTACCCACATATGCAATAGTGCTCGCTGTCTGTACCAGCAATATAGCTGTTAGTTCCTTTGTTGTGTGTGTTTTTTAAAAAATCTCCTACCGTGTCCATCAGAGGCAGCACAGTGCCACTGATGTTAAGTGATGTTACACTGTCTGTCGCACGAGTCACTTCCCACCTTTCTGCTTTGCTTTCCCCAATCCTAAAATAATAACAATATTACTACCTACCTTATATGCTTACTGTGAGAGTAAAATAGTTATTGTATATAAACTTCTCAGTTCCTGGCATATGATAAGTGCTATATAAGTATAAACTATCCTGATCATTATCATCATCATTGTCATTATTTTTATACTCGTATTGTTTTCCTTTGTTCTCTGAGTGACAGCCTGTGTTTTGAGATCCTCTTGGTTTACATTAGTCAAATGCTTAAGCATTGGTTGTCTTTACAACACACAAAAGTAGTAGTGTGAGCATTCGCCATGGTGTTACCTATCGGATTATTTGCCATCTGCTCCTGGACCATAGTATGCCATCTTATTCGATAACTTCTTAAATATTGTGCTATGTCCCCGTCAGTATCATTCTATGGTTTTCTCTACCTACCATTTCTAATTGCTACTATAACATGCTTTTAAGCGCATTACCGTGTTTCTCTGAGATGCTCACATGTCATGGCTTTTTGCATGTGTCAAAACTGTGTCTACTGTTTTTAATGAGATTGCCATTTTGCATGTTATGGAAATAAGCTCACGTAACAAATTTATTTCATTTTGAACTCCCTTTTTAGAGTCGCTGGTGGTTTCTGCATTATATCCTTTTGCCTCTGTATTCTGGCTGCCAGCGTATATTTTGAAGTAATTTGATTCTATGTTGGAAGCTCAAATACCAGTGATGTGTATTCATACCCCATTGCCAGTTGAGCATATACTGTATTGTTTTCCTTTTCACTATTTTTATCTGCTTTTGCTTCCAAATCGTTGTTCCTGCATTACAGTTTTTTGATCTCATGCCATACCCATGTGACCAAGCTCTAAACCATGTCTCTCCGCTCCTTTAAGTGTTTGATCATTCATCATGCTTTCCTGTGATATGATATATCACGGTTCTCTTAGCATGGACTATTAGAGTTTGATCCTGTACTGAGAATACCGTCTTCTGTACCTTGGACCATGTATTCACCTACACATGTTGTTTTTCAGATCCAGAACTGAGGTGTTCTTCCCTTCCGTCCCTGCTAAGAGCTTATATTTGCAGAGTTGTCTGAGGGCGCAGTGGAATCCTATGGTGTTTGTAGTCTCCTTTTCCATCATTGCCATCGGCCCTATTCCTTCATATATCAATCACCGCCTGCACTAGGGCCATATAGATCTGCTCTTGAATTATTGCTTTCTTCTATATAATGACTGTCAGCTCTATGGCAGGACTCCCTGATTATGCATCTAGTCAAACTCTCAGGCTCCAGGAGTGCCTCTTCACCACACGCTGTGGTCATTTGAGCATGTACCGTGAGCTCTTCATTTGCATTAATTCCTTTAGCTCCTGGATTGAAGCCGTTTAGAAAAAATCTCATGCTCCATGACTTTAGCATATAACACAACATTTGTGAGTGCTTCTATACTTTGTCCATTTATTCCTGCACCGTGGATGCTTCTTCCTGTTTCATAAATTTCAGTTCATATACTGAGATTATTTGGTATGCATCGTGGTCAGATTCTCAGAACCTATGGGTGGGTATCCATGTGCCTTTTTGATCTATGGTATTCTCTTTGACACCACTACCCTGTACTTCTGGACTAGAGTCACTTCTTTACATGCTTAGTGTGTGTTGAATTCATGTAACACATGTATTTCCGTTAGCAGATCATTAGTGTCATAAGTTGTAGGGGTTTTTACTTATTTACTATGTGTATCTGTGCCCAAATGATGACTGTTTATACCAGTACTGAGAATGAAGTATTATAAGTGCTTGATAATTGGCTCATGTACTATTATTAACTTATTCTTTTATCATGAGTTTGCTTCTCTTTCATGTTCAAATGTCTACTGTTTCCTGCCTTTCTGCATGTGTTGCAGGGTTGTTTGTCCATCATGGTTGATCACTTGAATTTGAACTGAGATAGTTCATGCACCGTGGATGCCTGAGCACATACCAGAGTACACTTTTGCATTGTTGCATCTGCTCCTGAAGCCAATTTATTTGTTTCAGTATTTTTTAATCACATACAACATCTACCTGGATAATCACCATTTTATAGTTGTGTGCTCCAGCAGTATTATGACATGTTCCATGATCAAATGACTTCATACTATTTGTGATAATGTCATAGATTCTTCTCTTTGCTATGGCTGTCTACTCCTTTACTATTGTCACCTTAGCATGTGTCCTATCAGAGTGCTCTTGAAATACTGATGTCTACTCATACACAATGGTTGTCGACTGATGCACGTGGACATCTTCTCCATTGTGGTCACGGCTGAGAATGTGCAAATTGATCATTCATAGTTGGGTCTTAATTATCACGACAGACCACTAATTCATGTGGTTCTATGGCTAAGCTCTTAGTAATATCTGTTTATCCACTGCAGCAATCTTATGTAGACAACACACTATGATCAGGTGGCCATTCATGTTGGTTATGGTGCTCCTGTGCCATAGTTATTCTCTCTGAGTATGTCCGGCTTCAATTTCATTCTCTGTTTTCACTGGTATCGTGACCTCAGGCAAGTCACTTAATCTCCTTGAGTGAAAACTGATCTTTCTGGATTATATATCCTGGTTTGTGCACAAATTGATATATCATGTACATTTTCTCATATAAAAAGAGTAATTTTAACCTGTATGATGTTCAGATGTATCAATGACCATTTATTTCACCATTTTCTTAAGATGCACATTTAAATTATTTTTAAAAGTAATATAGTGTTAAATTGTGAGTAATGTCTTTGAACATGAATTTTTTTGTGTCTCTGATTTTTTTCTGTACAGTAAATTCTTAGAGTTACAGAGTCAGAGCATGCTTTTTAGTTTTTTTGCAGGCTTTTTTATTCATGTTGCCGAATTGTTTTCAAGAAAGGTTACATAGATTTATCCTCTCATTAGCAGATATTATATATAGGATTCCTGTCTTGTCCTATCTTCAACAAAATTGCTTAGCATTTTTTAAAAAGCTTTTGTTCACTTAATAGGCATTTAAATTGCTTTAATTGCATTTCTCGAATCAATCTTGACTGTTTTTAAATAAATGTATCTATGTAATCAACATTCTAAAATTTTTAGCATTTAACTGTGCATAAGACTTATATTCTGAATTCACTTTAAAAATATAAGCTATAACATATAGAACTGTCACGTAAACATGTGCACTATTTTAAGAATAATTATAAATATGATAATTATAAGCATAAAGTGAATATCTGTACAACCACTCTCCAAGTCAAAGTATACAAAATTGGGGGTCCTCCTGAAGCCTGTAATGAACCCGTTTCTCATCTCAACCTTTTTTTCCCCACTAGAAGTAGCCACTATCCTAGATCTTGTTTTTCTTTATAGCATTATCATATGTCTATCCAAATATAGCTTAGTTCAGCCTCTTTTTGAATTTTATATACTGTGTTCCTTTGTGCCTTGCTTCGTTTGCTTAACATTAGGTTTGTGAAGTGTATGCAAGTTGTTGCGTGTAATTGTACTTAATTCTATTTCATTGTTGTATGGTATTCCATTGTATGAATATACCATGATTTATCCAATTTATTTTAAGATGGGCATTAAGGTTCTTTCCAGTTATTTTTTAAGAATAGTGCTGCTATGAACATTCTTTTACACTCACAATTATCCTGGTACATTTGTACCTAAGTGTCTTTAAGGTATATATCTAGAAGTGAAAATGGTGGATCATGGGCATGCGTATCATCAACTTTACAACCTAATACTAAAATGTTCTTCAGAGAGGTTGTAGCATTTCATACTCCCACGAGCAGTGTAGGAGAATGCCTGTTGCTTTATATCCCTGCCAAACTTAGTGTTATAAGAATTTAAGATTTTTGTCAGTTGATGATAGTGTAATGAGAGCTTATTGTTGCTCTAATTTTTCATTTTCATGATTGCAAATGAAATAAGCACCTTTCTTAAGGTTAATGACTATTCGGAGTCCCTCTTCTGTGACAATTTGGAGGACAAATTACCTCGTCAAGTCTTTTGTCCATTTTTGCTACTGGATTTTCTTTCTTTTTCTTATGGTGTTGTAGGAATTCATGTATTTTTGATAATGTTTCTTTAGCAGATATATGTGTGGTGTGTGACAAGAATATAGCATTCTATGTTTGTTCTTTACTTTTTTCGTGCATCTTTTGATCAACAAAGTTCTGAATTTTACTAGAGTCTTTTAACAATTGCTTCCTTTATGGTTACCCTTTGGGTATGTTTAAGAAATGCTTTCTCACTCCAAATTTGGGAAGTTCACTTTTATTATACAGTCTTTAGAGTTTTGACTTTCATATTTAGATCTTCAACCCACCTGTAATAAATTTTTGTATGCTATGGATAAGGTTCAAATTTAATTGTTGCTTGAGGTATGAAAATGACCAATTGTCTTAGCACCATTTATTGAAAATCCTATGTATTTACCAGACAATTTATTCAGTGCTACCTCAGTGATAAATCAATTGTCCATATATGCCTGGGTTTTTTCTGAACTCTCTATTTTGTCTCCTTTGTTTGTTGTTTTTGGCGTCAATACCCTCCTGCCCCAACTGCAATTTTTGAAAAGTTTTTTTTTTTTTTTAAACGGTCTTGATATTAGTAGAGCAACTCCCTTTTACCTTATTCTTCAAGACTTCAAGAAACTATTCCTGGCCTTTAACATTTTCATATAAGTTTTAGAATCCGCTTGTCAACCCTGACAAGTCAGTCAATCAAAAAATAAATTCAAATTTCATCCTGTCACCATATATTTGACCCCCTTTATCCTTATGTACCTCTGGGTGGTGAACACACAATGCAATATACAGATGATATATTATTGAATTGTACACTTGAAACGTATATAATTTTATTAACCAATGTCACACCAATAAATTTCATAAAAACAAAACAATGGAAAACATAAAGTTTAAATTAAATTGAACAGTACAGACACCTTTTGTATTTCAAGATTCTTTTTTTTATTAAAGTTATTGGGGGTGACATTGGTTAATAAAATCATATAGGTTTCAAGCGTACAATTCAATATCTCATATGTATACTGCATTGTGTGTTCATCACTCGAAGTTAAATTTCCTTCCATTGCCATATATTTGACCTCCTTTTCCTCTACGTACCTCCCCCTTCCCCTCCTTCCCTCTGGTAACCACTAATCCAGTCGCCTCCTCTGTTTGTCATGTTTGTTTGTTACTTTCTGTTTTATATCCCACACATAGGTGAAATCGTATAGAAAGCAGTATGGAGTTTCCTCAAAAAAGTATGACTAGTATTACCATATGACCCAGCAATCCCTATTCTGGGTATTTACCCAAAAAACTTGAAAACATTTATCTGTAAAGATATTTGCACCCTGATGTTTATAGTAACATTATTCACAGTGGCCAAGACATGGAAACAACCAAAGTGCCCTTCGATAGATGATTGGATAAAGAAGATGTGGTACATATGTACAGTGGATTGATTACTCAGCCATAAGAAAAGATGAAATACTGCCATTTGCAGCAACATGGATGGACCTTGAGTATAGACTTCTTTTGTAAAAACATTATTTTATTATTAGTTTCAGGTATACAGTACATTGGTTAGACATTTATATAGTTTATAAAACAATTCCCCTAATTGTCCTCTCCCTCCTCTGGCTTTCCACTTAGCCATTGCATTACTGCTGACTGCATTCCCTGTGCCGTGCTCCCCATCCCCGTGACCATCTATCAACTACTAATTTGTACTTCTTTAACCCTTCACCACTTTCTCCCGGCCCCCAACCCCTCTTCCCTCTGGCTGTCACCAGATTGTCCTATATTTGTGAGTCTGTTTTTGATTAGTTTGTTCTTTTTGTTCTTTAGATTCCACATGTAAGTGAAATCATATGGTATTTATCTTTCTCTGTCTGACTTACTCCACTCAGTATAATAACCTCTAGGTCCATCCATATCATTGCAAATGGTAGGATTTCATGTTTTTTTTTAATGTCTGAATAATATCTCATCGTATATATGAACCATAATTTCTTTATCCAATTGTCTGTTGATGGGAACTTAGGGTGTTTCCATGTCTTGGCTATTGTGAATTGTGCTGACAATATTATGTTTAAAATTGTTTTTCTGCTTTTATTTAGGTCTTTATTGTCTCTCTAAATAAAGTCCTATACTTTTATACAGAGACTTTGTACGTCATTTATTAGATTTATTCTTAGGCCTAGGCACCTCTTAATTTTATGCTATTATAGATATAATTTTTAGAATTTAGTATATAATTATTTGTCTTTAGAACTTTTTTGATTTCTGGATATTACTTTTATGTCTGGCTACCTTGATAAACTCTCTTAAAAATTCTAATACTTTTTCTGTCGATTATCTAGGATTTTCTACATACACATTCTTATCATATCCAGATAATTAAAGTTTTGTTTCTTCCTTTCCAAACTGTATTGCTTTTCTTATTCTTGTTTTGCTCTGCTATCTGGGACTTTCAACAGAAGATAGGAGTTGCATCATGTTCCTGATTTCTCAGAGGAACAGTTCTCATGATTTCTCCTTTCGTTATGTTGTTTTCTGTACGTTACTTTGCAGATACCCCTAATCAGATAAAAAAAGAATTCCCTTCTAGTCTTACTTATATTGATATTATTATAACTTAAAAAAAAATCTGTTGATGTTGAGGAATTATATTAATTGATATTCTAATATTCAGTTAGCCTTAAATATCTAGGATAAAGTCAATTCGGACATGATATATTATTCATTTTAGGTATTGGATATAATTTGCTAAATTTCTTCCGTATTTTTGCCCATAATTTATTTTTCTCATGCTGTCACTGTCAGGTTTTGGTATTAAGGTTATACTAATCTAGAAACATGAGTTAGGGATGTAGCATCTTTTATTATTTTATGTATTAATTTACATATATTTTTTATTATTTCTTCCTTGAATGTTCAGCAAAACTCTGGTAAAGCAATCTGGTCCTGGGTTTGCCTTGTGGGCAGATTTTTGACTACTATTTCAGTTTCTTTACTGCTTGGCTTATAGGACTATTTATTTTCTCTAATTTCTTCTCGATTCTGTTTGAACAAGTTATTTTTTTTTTAGAAATTTGTTCCTTTGGTCTAAATCTTCAAGTGAGTTGTCATAAAGTTGTTCCATTACACTCTTACACTTTGTTTAATGTTAATTATTTCAGTGAATCAACTTTTGACTTTCTTAATCATCTCTTTTATAAGTTATTTTCTGTTTTACAAATTGATACTCATATCTTTATTAGTATCTTCCTTTTTGATCTTTTTTTTAAGTGATTGGGTTATGTGCTTAACTCATTAAGGTTTTTTTCTTTTTAATATGTGCATATAAGGCCACATGTTTTTCCTTAAGTGCTTTTAGCTACTTGCCATAAGTTTTAATAGTGATTTTGTTATTGTACACTTAGGATGCTCTAATTTGTATTTTGATTGTGTTTTACCATGAGTTATAGGTATGTATATCCTATATTGTTTCACTCATTTGACATTTGTCATGATTTGCTTTATAATCTTATATCTCGCGAAATTAAAAATAATGTGTATTTTTTGCCATCAGTTGGTGCAGCTGTTCTGTGTATTTCCACTAGGTCAGGTTTGTTACTCGTCTTGTTCAAATCTATATCTGTCTCAATTTTTAAAATTAATTCATCAGTTTCAGAAAGAGCTGTGGTAAATTTTCCCATTGTGATCATTATGATCCCATTATATCTATGTTTGTTTGTAGTTCAGTCAGTGTTTGTTTTACATATTTTGAAGCTGTGTTATTAGGTCTATAAATTTTTTTATACTTCTTGGTTAAGTTGAATCCTTTATCCCCCGTAGTTTTCTTCTTTATCTCTAGTAAAACCTTTAAATTAAAGTCTATTTTTCCTGTATATTAAAATAACATTTTGTTAATATTTGCATGACATATATTTTCATTTTTACTTTCAACTTTTCTGTTTCCTTATGTTTTAGATAACTCATAAAATACATACAGTTATTTTGTTATTTTTAATCTAGTCTGATAGCCTTTTTATTTGAACTGAGGCCTTTATTTTATTTACATATAATAAAGTTGCTGATATATCTGAGTTTGAAAGTATCTTCTCTCAATGCTTTCTGTTAAGCCTGCCTATTTTATATTCATTTTTATATTTCTTAAATAGTTTTATTTTTTTTCCTCTTTGAGTGTAGAAGATACACAGTCTGTTTCTATTTGTATTTAGTGTGTGCCCTAGTAAGATACACACTTTACTCTTCAAACTCTTTTTATTTCCAGAAATCATATTTGATTCTTTTTCAAGTCTCCTAGTTTATTATTCATAATGTCCTGTTCTCTAGCTATTTTAAGTTTTTTTTTTTTTTGTTATGTTTTGTTTTGTAGAGGTCATAGTTCTTTTATCATCTGTGTCTGAAAATTCAACATGTTAAGTATGTGGGATTTGGTTTTTGTTCTACTTGTTTTTATTGTTTCTTGTAGGGTCTAGATTCCTCATGGTTTTGGTTATATTTGTCTGTATACTGATCAATGCCTCTGACAGTGTTATTTGTGGGGTTTCTACAAAACCAAATATGAAAGTACTATCTTCCAGAGAATATTTATGTGTACTTCTGTAGGTCACCTTGGATATAGTTTGAGGTTACTTTAAACTAAATTTATGATGAGGTTTCTTGGACCAAACATAATTGGAAATGTAAGTTGCAAAGCTGAGAGAGAAGTCTGCCTGTGGTTTAAAAGCTTTGGGTGTGGGGGAGTCTGTCTGTCTTTCTTTTATCTTTTCCATGTTCATTTTAAAGTGAAGCAACTCTTCTGCATCCTCCTGGGGTTGGAGAAGGGGTACAGACTCACTTCTGATTCACTGATACCTTGAAACTGCAGCACTTGGAACATCTGAGCTCATGTGAGTGTGTGTGTGTGTGTGTGTGTGTGTGTGTGAGAGAGAGAGAGAGAGAGAGAGAGAGAGAGAGAGAGAGAGGGAGTGTGTGTGTGTGTGTGTGTGTGTGTGTGTGTGTGTGTGTGTTGGAAAATACTAGACTTTGGTTTGTCTCTTCCACATCTTAATTTTGTAACTTGTTTTTCTCTTTACTTTTCTTTGGGTTATTATTTTTATTTTATTTTCTTCAGATGTTTTTCTATTTTGTTTAATTATAAAGGCATTGAAGAATATCAGTTTATGAATTTATCCATCTGTCCAGCTCTGGGTTTATCCTCACTGAAAATAAAAAATTTTGCCTTATAGTTTTACCTCTTCAATTTTCCTTGAGATGGTGCTTGAAAAGAAGTAGTTATTATGTGTTATTTTGGAAAACAAATGTCAATTTCTGTTGTTTAGTTATATTAATTATGATGCCTGAATTTGTCTTCATGTTTGTCATCTTAATTTGTTGCAAACTGAGGAATGTCGCTTAATTATTGCAAAGCGAGCAGTGTCTTAATTTCCCTCAATGATCGGATTTCATTTATCTTTTATTTCTGATTTTTTAATTTTATTTATTCTGATGTAGTGTTATGGAAAGCAGGAATTTTTATGAGTTGCTACTAATAGGAATGGGAAAGAATAGCATCTATACCTCTACCCGCCCCAATGAACAGTACAGAACAGATTATATCGGGGAATGACTACATACATTTTTGGCTAGTTCAGCCCGTAGGTTTCTAAGTTATGATATTTATGTGGCATTAGTTTTTTTCTTTCCCCGACAGTCCTTGGGTCTATACGTTCTGCTTTAGAAGATGGGAAATGTATAGTCCAAGAATGTTTCTCTTAATCCATCCTCAATAGCAATGCATTTAATTGGATTTTGTCTGTGTTTCATTACCTTGACAGTCAACCTCCCTTTACCCCCACTGTTTTATTTTACTACCTACCTTTTTTTTAATGAGACATTGAGAGGAGATAGATCTTTAATTGTATTACTCTAGACCCAAGGAACCCAAATTTTAGAGATATCCGTAAAGAATCTCACAAAGAAGATGGAGTAGAAATGGATAGAAGATGAGTAAGGTGGGGTTAACAATTATAAATTGTTTATTCAAGAAGCTTGATTGACAAAGGGAGGAAAGAAGATGATAACTAGAAAGGAGCATATCAGTAGATTTTTTTTAAGATGGGAGAAACTTGATTATGTTTATAGTCTGAGAGGAAGGAGTAATTAGAGAAGGAGAGATTTAAAATACAGATAAGGAGGAGAAGAGGAGTCAATGGAGGGGAAAGAAGTTGAGATCAGAAGCTTAGGTTGAGGGGTTATCGTGAAAAGGGACAGATTAAGCTCATTCTCTGAAATATGAACGTGCTACAGTTCAGGGGAAAGTTAATGAAGTATATCTTTGCTATAAACCCCAGTTTATTTAAGGCAAAGAGAAGGGAAGAGTTTTCTGTTATGAAGTTGAAGATATAGGAGTATTTGCTTCCCATAAATGAAAGATCGAAAAGGCATGAAGGAAATCTTGAGAAGAGAAAGATAGTCTTGACAATATATCTCTGAGAAGGAAAGGATGCCTAGAGTGATGTGGGCATGAACTCCAGGAAACATGCGCTTTTGGGGGGGGGGGCGGAATATTTTATTGAGGAGCTACTATATGCCAGGTACTGTTTTACACCCCGGAAATAGAGAGAAGGTCTCTATACTAATGAATATTATATCTAGTGAGGGAAACAGAAAATAAACAAATAAATATATAATGTAATTTTAGGTAATGCCATATGCTTTAAGAAAAATTGAACTGAATAAGGGAGTAGAGAGAGATGAGGAAGGAACATGCAGTTTTAGATGAGAGTGAACCAGGGACAGTTTCTCCGAAGTGGTGACACAGGACTAAATCCTAAATAAAGTGAGGAAATGAGCCAAGCTGATGTGGGGGAAGAGCATTTATGACAGATGGAAGAGCAAGTGCAAAGCCCCCAATGCTGGCGCATGCTGGGTGTTCTCAAGGAACAGTAGGAAAATCGGTTTAAATTGATATGAGTAGGGGAAAGGAAAAGTAAAAAGAGTAACATTCAGAGATAGCCAGTGGTCAGATTAAGTAGATCCTTATAGGTCATGGCAAGTACTTTGGAGCCATTGAAAATCCACTGGAAAAATGTGAGAATGAGGTGGTATAATCTGATTTATAGGTTAAAAAACCTCGCTCTGGCTGCTGTGCAGAGAATGGACTGTAGGGGGCAGGAGAGGAAGCAGAAAGACAACTTAGGAAGCCATTCCTGGCAGTCATGGAGATAAGAGGTGATGGTTTGTTTGTTCGTTTGTTTGTTTTTTAGCCTACAGCACCTGGTCTTCCTAGGTGCTCTCCCATCCAAGTACTAACCAGGCCTGACCCTGCTTAGCTTCCAGGATCAGACGAGATCGGACATGTTCAGGGTGGCATTGTCATAGAAGAGAGATGATGGTTTAGACCATCTTGAGAGCATTGGAGATGGTGGGAAGTGGTCAGAATCCAAATCTGTTCTGATGGCAATAGGAGAAGCTAATAGTTTGGATAAAGGGTGTGGAAGAGAGAAATCAAGGCAGAGATGTGAACTAGATATGGGCGGATTTGATGTGGGGGCGTGTGAAAGAGAGGAGCTCTTGGTCTAGTGTTCTTCTCTTTCTTTGTCGATTCACTTTTGGGCTGTTTTGTTCACTGCTATTTTCCCAGCACTCGGGACAGTGCCTGGTACATATGGTGCTCTATAATTTAGAATGAATGAATAATAAGAGCGGTTTCAGTGGAGTAATCACTGAAAATACCTGATCGGTGTACGTGTTATGAGCGAATGAGAAGTGAGGAAGTTGAGATAGTGATATAAAAAATTATCGAAATGAATTACCATAAAGGGAACCAGAGAAATTGGGAAAGAATTAGAGGGGGGAGGGTATCACAAGAGACCTTTATTTTTTTTAATGATGGATGATATTGCATCAGTTTTTTATGCTGCAGAGAATGAGCCGGGGAAAAACTGGCAAGTGTGGGAGAGATAAAATCACGGAAGTAAAATCCTTAAGCAGGAGACAGGAAATGGGATCCTGAGCGCATGTGGGAGGGATGACATGAGATAAGGGCATTGACAGGCCTGCAACGAAGGGACAGGTAGAGAGTTTGGCTCAGATTCAGGTAGTATGATATAGCTGCTATTAGGAAGATGAGGTCTTCTAATTGTTTTATTTTTCTTGATAAAATAAGAAGCAAACCCATGTGCTAAGAGTCTGGGAGAAGAGTTATTGGAGATTTAAGGAGAGAAAAGAAAGTAAAAACAATGAGTCGTTTCAGAAAGCGGGAGAGTAAATTTGTTTGGCAAATGTAAAAGGATCATGGGAAATTTGAAGTATGTTGAGGAAAATTGAAAGAGAGATGGCCTGTCAGGCATAATTACACATTTTTCTCTAGCTGTATTTAGCTACTCATTTGCAGGCAAGAGGTGGACTTAATCAGTGTTTATGTTTTCCCAGGCTGTTACAGGGGAGTAAGAAAGAGGCAAGTGTGTTCGGGGTACATAGAAAATGATTATAATGACTTTCATTATGGACTATGTATGTAAGAAAGGAAGTAAGAACATGAAGATGACTATAGTCAATTTAAATGTGGTAGCATCAAAGGATTAGCGATTAGGAAGGTACAAGAATTAACACTATGAAGGTACTGGATGAAAGAGGTTGGAAAGATATGATGAGATAGTGATTTGAGATCATGAGTTTGCAATAACAAGATTTAGGACCTTGGGAATGAGTTACTGGATTAGACCAGAACTGAGGCTCATTGGAGGGCAAGAGGTCAAGGCACTGACTTGTAGCTTTTAGTGACCAGAGATCACGTATATGTCAACCATAATGCTTAATTCTGGGCATGAATTATGCCATTTAATTCTAATTCACATAGCACTCCTATATGGCAGTATAATTATTGTCACCGACATTTTATAGATGAGAATGTTGAGTCAAAGCACTCAACCAGTGTCGCACTCCTGTGTCGTAGATCAGGAATGGGAACTAACATGTTTCTGACTCCAAAACCTTTAATAATGATAGTGCTTTGAGGATGGGTGGAATTAGATGGTTTCAAATGAAACTCTGGAGACAAATTGAAGCAAAGACACATCAGAATTGTCTCTGCGGTGTCTGGGTAGCAGCGTTTTTTGATGCTTCTCTTCAGTTCTGGCAGATAGTGCCTCATGGCATCCAAGCGGGAGTATTGGTGGGTGGAGCGTCAGTGTCTGGTCGTTTCTAGGCACGGAGGTAAAGATGTTTTGGGAATTCTAATAGACGAACGTGCTGTTTTGGTGCCTTCTACGTAGGAGGTACTCAGATGTCCGTGATAAAACACATTTGCATTTAGACAGGATCTAACAGCAAGCAGACTCATCTTGGTGGCAGGTCTTTAGCCAGGCATTTTATATATGTTATATTATTTAGTCTTTACAATTCTCATACAATGAGCACTATTTTTTTATTATTTATTTATTTATTTATTTATTTATTTATTTATTTATTTATATAATTAAAATCTACCTCCCCCCACTCCCCTCCCTTCTGATAACCACTAGTCTATAGTCCATGTCCACGAGTCTTTGTTTGTTTGTCCTGCTCATTTGTTGCTTTTAGGTTTATATCCCACATATAAGTGATATCATGTGATTTTCTACTTTCTCAGTCTGGCTTATTTCACTTAGCATGATTATCTCGAGGTCCATCCATGTTGTCGCAAATGGTAGTATTTCATCTCTTCTTAAGGCTGAGTGATATTCCATTGCATATATGGACCACAGCTTCTTTAGCCAGTCATCTATCGTAGGGCACTTTGGTTGCTTCCATGTCCTGGCCACCGTGAATAACGATGCTATGAGCTTCGGTGCGCAAATATCTTTTCAGATATGGGATTTCAAGTCTTTGGGGTAAATACCCAGTAGAGGGATTGCTTGACCATGTGGTAAATCAATTCTTAGTTTCCTGAGGAACCTCCATTCTGTTTTCCATAGCGGCTGTACCAATTTGCGGTCCCACCAGAAGTGTATCCTCTCCAGCATTTGTTTTACTTGTCCTGTTGACTATAGATATTCTAACAGATGTGAGTTGGTGTCTCATTGTGGTTTTGATTTGCATTTGCCTAACAGCTAGTGATGTTGAGCATCTTTTCATAAATTTGTTGGCCATGTGTATGTCTTCTAGGGAGAAGTGTCTGTTCAGGTCTTAAGCCCATTTATTGATTGGATCATTTGTTTTTTTGTTGTTATTGAGTTGTATGAGTTCTTAGTATATTTTGGATATTAGGCCTTATCGGAGGTGTTGCTGGCAAATATATTTTCCCATTTGGATGGTTGTCTCTTTACCTTGTTGACGGTTTCTTTTCCTGAGCAGAAGCTTTTTGGTTTGACGTAGTCCCATTCATTTATTTTTTCTTTTACTTCCCTTGCTTTTGAGGTCATATTCATAAAATCCTCTTTAAGTCCAAGGTCCTTGAGTTTAGTTCCTATGTTTTCTTCTATGCATTTCATTGTTTCAGGTCTTATATTCATGCCCTTAATCCATTTTGAGTTAATTTTGGTGTGTGGTGATAGACAACAGTCTCGTTTCATTCTTTTGCAGGTGGCTTTCCAGTTTTCCCAGCTCCATTAATTGAAGAGGCTTTCTTTTCTCCACTGTATGTTTTTGGCTTTTTTGTCAAAAATTATTTGCCCATATAAATATAGGTTTACTTCTGGACTCTCGATTCTGTTGCACTGGTCTGTGTGTCTCTTTTTCTGCTAATACCATGCCATTTGATTACTGTCGCTTTGTAGTATAATTTGAAGTCAGGCAGAGTGATGCCTCCAGCCTCATTCATTTTTCTCAGGATGGCTTTGGCAATTCGGGGTCTTTTGCGCTTCCATACTAATCTGATGATTTTTTGTTCTATTTCATTTAAAAATGCCAATGGGATTTTGATGAGGATTGCATTAAATCTGTATAATGCTTTAGGTAATAAGGTCATTTAAACTATGTTGATTCTTACAATTAAGAACACGGAGTATCTTTCCATTTCTTTGTGTCTTTTTCGATTTCTTTTAACAGGGTTTTATAGTTTTCATTATATAGGTCCTTCACATGTTTCAGTAGATTTTTTCCTAGGTATTTGATTCTTTTTGTTGCAATTGAAAAAGGAATTATTTTTTCCACTTCATTTTCTGACACTTCGTCATTAGAGTATAGGAATGCTATGGATTTTTGAACATCGATTTTGTATCCAGAAACTTTACTGTATTTGCTTACTGTTTCTGGTGGTGTTCTTGTGGAGTCTTTAGGGTTTTCTATATGGAGAATCATGTCATCCACAAATAATGACAATTTGACTTCTTCATTTCCTATTTGGATGCCTTTTATATCTTTCTCTTGTCTGATTGCACTCACTAGGACCTCCAATGTTACAGTGAATAGTAGTGGCGATAGTGGACAGCCTTCCCTTTTTCCTGATCTTAGAGGGAAGATTTTTAGTTTTTTACCATTATGTATATTGTTGGCTGAGGGCTTGTCGTATATGGCTTTTATTATATGATGAGTATTATTATCTGTATTTTACATTGAAGAAGGAAGACTTTGAAGTCTAACACAACTAGTAATTGGTAATGGTAAGTAGTCTCTTGATCTGGTGGGTTCCTGCACACAATCTCTTATACCTTCTTACTTCGTTTAACATTGTCACTTTTTTAAATGACATTCATTTATTCATTCATTAACTATTAAGTACACATTTATCAGATACTCCTCTATGCATCAGGCATATATCTATGAATATAACAAATAAAATTCTTTGTCTCCATTGAGCTAGGGACACAGACAGTAACAAAAAACACAAAATGTGTGTTACAAGTGCAAAGGAGGAAAGATAGAGCAGAGAATTGCGTAGGAAGAAGTATCTGCGATGTGTGGAAGGATTAAAATTTTATATAGGGTAGTCAGGGAGGGCCTCAGTGAGAAAGGTAATATTCGAATAAAAACCTGATGTGAGAGGAGAAGCAGATTATCTGGAAATTTGATAGCAGAATATGCCAGGTGGAGGCAATAGCAGGTATAAAGGCTGTAGATCTGGAGCATGCCTGGCGTATTCGGTGAGCAGCAAGGAGGCCACACTTCCTGAAGTGGAGTGAGTGAGTGAGAGGGAAGGATGGTGGAGGATAAGGTTAGCCAACTCTTTGGGGATTAGATCATGAAGGTCCTTGTAGATCATAATAAGGCTTTTGAAACTCGAAGCAACTGGAGAATTTTGAGCAGAGGAAGGCATACTTTAAAATATCACTCTGTTAAGGGGAAGAGATAAAGAAGTATAAATCGGTAGTTACAAAATAGTTACGGAGGTATAAAGTACAGTGTAGGGAATATAGTCAATAACTTTGTAGCAACTGTGTGTGGTGTCGGATGGGTACTAGATTTATTGGAGTGATAACTTCATAACTTATATAAATGTCTGATCATTACACCTGAAACTAGTATAATGCTGTATGCCAACTGTATTTGTAAAATAAAAAATCACATGAAACGTTCACTATACTGTATAGAGAATAGAGACCGTAGGGGTCCAAGGACAGAGGCAGCAAGACCAGTGAAGAGGCTTTTACAATCATCTCAGCAAGAGATGAAGAGCCAGAGTGGTAGCAGGAGAGGTGATGACCAGTGGTTTTATTCTGGATGTTTCCTTTTAAATGGAAGGCCAGTGAGACTTGCCGATGGATTGGATGTGGCGCATGAAAGTGAAAAAGGAGTCAAGAATGACAGCCTTTTTACTCTGAGCAGATGGAAGGATGGAGTTACAATTGCCTTAGATGGGAAAGACTACAGGAGGACCAGGTCTGCGTGTGTGTGCGTGGAGGTGGATATCTAAACCTCAGATGTGAACGTGTAGGTTTAATACGCTTCTCAGACATCTAAGTGCAGATATGGGTTGCAGGAGACAATTGATGTGGAGATACTAATTTGCAAGTCATCAGCTTATAGGTGATATTTCCCTCCGGTTTGTTCCTTGTACCCTGTTTAGCTCTTGCGCTGAGAGATTTGGTTGAGTTTTGGCTGTGTGATCACATTATGGTGGCTTCAGCATGTGTCAGGATTGTGTGTTCATGGGCTCTAGATAATCCATTTTAAACCAAGATTATCTGAGCCTGCACAGGTTGCCTCCTCCCATTTTCAAGCCAGTCTGCTCCTACCACAAGCATCTGCTTTTGTGCCCCTGCTTATCTGAATATGCTCATTGGGCATAAGCTCATATATTGTTGGTGTTTATCCTGCTATACTTACAAGAGCATACACCATGGTTGTCTACTTTTGCGATGTTGGCTGGCTTCTTTATACTAACTTGAAAACTACCATTATGTTCATGCAGCACAGTTGTTTGAATATTCATGTCATTATATGATTGTTGCTGTAATTTTTAGTTAATTCTGCATTGACGTATATCCTATATTTGTTCATATGATATAAATAGTTATTTATTCACCATGGTCATTATTACTTGAAAGATATCGATTCCTCTGTGGCCACTTGCATCTCTATATTACCTGTCTGCTCCAGTGAAAAATTTTTATGTTTGCCTGCTCTTTGGGCCATGGTCCTCCGTTCCTGCACCATTGTATTCTACACTCCTAGCATGGCCATCTCCTAAACCATGTCGCTTAATACTGTATGTGTACACATTACACTTAAGGACTAATACACCTAATAGTTCTTCATATGCATCACGATTGTCTAAGCATGCACCACTTTTGTCACCGGCTACATGAATATCTTATGTTCAAAGTCTCTTTGGTCAAATGTTATGATTTTCAGTTTATGTACCATGGTAACTTGAAAATTCACCAAGATTGTCATAACAAGAAGTTTAGGTTTTTGCTCTCCTGCAGTCCTTGCCTGCACTTGGTTGATGGTCATCTGAGCACGTGCCATGAGTATATGTATGTTCATTTGATGCTCATTGATATCTGCTAATGTTCTATATTTCTCTGTTAGAGTCCTGTTTTGTAGAAATTTGCTAACTTACTAAGGCTACCTGTTCCAGTGGCATTTTTTTTTAATTAAAAAATTTAATTATGGTAAAAAAATCACATAACAAATCTTAACCATTTTAAATGTCCATTTTAGTAAAGTATATTCATATTGTTGTGTAATAGTGCAATGGCATGCTTTTGATCATGCACCAATGTCTTTTTAATATTTTAATTTTTCAATTACAGTTGGCATATGATACATGTTAGTTTCAGGTGTACAACATAGCGATTAGGCATTTGTATAACTTACAGAGTGAACCCTCGGTAAGTCTAGTACCCACCTGACATGATATGAGTTATTACAATATTACTGACTATATTCCCTATGCTGTACTCTACATCCTCCTTGACTATTTTGTAACTACCAATCTGTACTTCTTAATCCCTTCCCCTTTTTTTTACCTCAAACCTCTCCCATCTGGCAATCATCAAAATGTTCTCTGTATCTGAGTTTGTTCCTGTTTTGTTTGTTTTTGTTCTTTAGATTCCACATTTAAGTGAAATCATACGGCATTTTTTTTTCTCTGTCTGGCTTACTCCACTCAGCACAACACCCTCTAGGTCTCTCCATGTTGTTGCAGACAACAGCATTTCGTTCTTTTTTATGACCAAGTAATATTTCATTTTATACATGTACCACCTCTTCTTTATCCACTCATCCACTGATGGACACCCAAGTTGCCTACATATCTTGACTATTGTAAATAATGCTGCAATGGACATATGGATGATTCACATGTCCCTTCAAAGTAGTATTTTGGGTTACTTCAGATAAATACCGAGAAATGGGATTACTGGGTCCCTCTTTGTCTCTTATAGCCTTTGTTGTTAAAGTCTATTTTTTTCTGGTATAAGTATTACTACCCCAGCTTTTTTTTTCTATTTTCATTAAACATCTTTTTCCATCCCTTTTAGTCTGTGTGACTTTCGATCTGAAGTGAGTCTCTTGTAGGTAGCATATGTAAGGGTCTTGTTTTCTTATCCATTTAGCCACTCTGTCTTTCGATTGGAGTGCCTAATTTATTTACATTCAAAGTAATTGTTGGTAGATATGTAGTTATTGCCATTTTACTATTTATATCTTTTATCTTATTTTTTCTTTTTCTTAAAGAAGTCTCTCCAACATTCCCTACAATACTGGTTTGGTGGTGATGAACTCTTTTAGCCTATTCTTGTCTGGGAAGCTCTTTACCTGTCCTTTGATTCAAAATAACATCTTTGCTGGATAGAGTAATCTTGGTTGTAGGTTGGTGCTTTTCATCACTTGGAATATTTCATGCCAGTCCCTCTGGCCTGCAGAGTCTCTTTTGAGAAATCAGCTGCCAGTTATATGGGTGTTCCGTTGTACGTAACTAACTGCTTTTCTCTTGCTACTTCTAAGATTCTGTCTTTGCCTTTAACCTTCGGTGTTTTAATTATGATGTGTCTTGGTGTGGGCCTCCTTGGACTCATCTTTTTTGGGACTCTCTGTACTTCTTGGATTTGCATGTCTATTTCCTTCGCCAGGTTAGGGAAATTTTCTGTCATTATTTCTTGAAATAGGTTTTCAATTCCTTGCTCTTTCTCTTCTCATTCTGGTACCCTTATGATGCCAGTGTTGGTACGCTTGATGTTATCCCAGAGGTCCCTTATACTATATACTCATTTTTTGGATTCTTTTTTTTTATTGCTGTTGTGATTGGGTGTTTTCTGCTACCTTATCTTCTAAATTGCTAAATTCGATCCTCTACTTCATCTGTCTGCTGTTGATTCCTCCTAAGGTATTCTTCATTTCTGTTATTGTATTCTTAATTTCCGACTGATTCTTTTTTGTTTTCTATCTCCATTTTTATGTGTTCTATCTCTCTGTTAAAGTCCTCACTGAATTCAACTGTTCTTCCCCTAAGTTCATTGAGCATCCTTATCACCAGTGTTTTGAACTCTGCATCTGGTAGATTGCTTGTCTCCATTTTGTTGAGTTCTTTTTCTGGAGCCTTGTTCTCTCATATGGGACATGTTTCTTTTCTCTTCATTTGTTTTTCATGCCTCAGAGTTGTCTGCTCACGCACCATATTTTCTTACTCATATGCTATGGTTTTCTGAACTGTTCTGTTTCTGTTCATTTCTGTAAAATGACCATCAGCTCTTGTACAGTTTATGAATCATGAATGTCACCGCACATAGACTGACCATAACAAATGGCTGTTTGGTGAAACAAAAATTGTCACATATTGGTTCATTATTTTATATGATACAACCTGATATTATGACTTTCTATCTCTAATGTGGACATTGCTTCATGTCAGAAGCCCATCTTCTTCAGTATCATAGTTTTCTATGCCTCTAACAGATTGTGTTGGGGGGCCCGTAGCTGGTGTATTAAATTAAGAATATGTAGATTATGACCTGCTGAATGAGGAGGCACAAGCCACCCACATGGGATTGGCAAGTACCTCCCTCAGCATCTGAGCTCCCACTTTGAGAAGTGACAATCCTTGGGTTTTTTTCCCATTAGTCTTTTTTTAATTGAAAAAAATTTTTTTCAATTACAGATGACATGCATTATTATGTTAGTTTCAGGTGTACAGCATAGTGGTTAGACATTTATATAATTTATGTAATGATTCCCTTGATTACTTTAGTACCCACCTGGTATGATACATAATTATTATATTATTATTGACTATATTCCCTTTGCTGTACTTCACATCCCCGTGACTACTTTGTAACTACCAATTTGTATTTCTACCAATTTGTATTTCTTAATCCCTTCAGGTACAGTTTCAATATACTCACACAGAGGAAATAGAGTCACAAGATTTATTACTTACAGATCCCAGAAAAAGGGGGGCAATGAGCTCGGGGAAGGACAGTCCTCCATCCCAAGTGACAAGCAAGGGAGAGATAGAGAGCAGAGTAGCAAGGACCTGTTACTTACAAGGTGGTTGACACAGGGCTCACTAACTTTTCATGGGCTCAACTGTAAGTGGTTATTTTAAAAGGCGCCCCAGGAAAGGAAAGCAAGAAATTGTGGTGGCACTCCTAAGCGGGGTCTTTATCCAAATGTCCAGACTCTGAGTGTGATTACGGCTGTCAGACTGGAAAATGCTGAAGTAGCAACTGCAAATAACTGTTTTCTCACACAGATTCAAGAAGACAATCTAATATAGAACCTATAGTGGCTGCTTTTTGACGGATGGGCTCAGTTTAGAAAGACTCGTTCTTCATCTTCTCATCTACCAGAATAGCTCTCCAGCATGTATCTGTTTTACACATTATATTAATCTCTTGCATGAACTTTCCTTAGAAAAGAGTTTCATAGTCTTCCATTTCCCCTGAAAGTGAAACCGCTGATATGACTGAAAAGAGCATGGCATTAGGTCAGTTAGCTCTCCTTCAAGTGGTCATTGTCTCAAATTCAAAGAAACTGTAGGGTCTAGAGATAGCAAGCGAATCCCACTTTATGCTGTTTTCTTAACCCCGTGTGTAGTGTAAACCTCCACCTGCCCAGAGTTCATACAACAGCCTTGCATGTAGGCAACTCTAAACCACATAATTCTGTCATCAGTATAATTTGCCAACCCCTTTGGGACTTGTGTACTAGGAAGCTGGGCTTGGATTCCTTCCTTATGTCATGGCCCCTATACAGAGCTGGCTTCACCCTCAAATATCTCTTTATGGGGACACATTGCATTCCTATTCAAGAGTCAATGTGTCTCATCATTCAGCAGTTTCTCAACCTGATTCAGAGGATACAGTCCATCTACTCCAGGCCATTTGATCATTTGGAAAATTGCTTAACTGCATCAAGATGAGAATCAATCCTAAATATGCTATGAAGAGACTTATAAGAAGGTCTTAACATTCTGGTATTTACTACTGTATAACAGTTAAGTATGGCAAAGGCATTTGTGATAGTAAAGATCAGACGGAACTGGGGAAAAATAAGATGAAGACATGAGAGTTTATTTTAAGCTTACTGTTTTTTTAGATTCTAAGAGGTAACTGAGGCTGAGAGCAGTTCCATGACCCACCAAGTTTTAGGAAGACGGGGAAAGAAATGGAACTGCAACCTAAGACGCCTGATTACTGATTTAGAGCTCTTTACACGACTTTTTCTTAGATGGGCTCTGGTATATTCAAAAAGGAGTATGTCAGGAGTGAATTTGGGTGGCATTGATTAACTGGGGGAAGGGGTCTGCCACATTAAGCATTTAGTAGCTGGATATTAGGGACGTTAAAAGGCTCTAGAGAAGTTAAAATCTTTAAAAATTTTCTTTTTCCTCTCTCCCTTTGTCTTCTACTCCTTTCTCCGTCTTCTTTCCTTGAACATGCATTTCGCAGGAGTCTCCAAATTGGTGCCTAAGAAGATGATAATATCGCAAAGGAGTCGCTTCTATATGACCAACCTTGGGCTTCTCTTCCTGGTTAATATTCTCCCTGGGACAGCTGGCCAAGGAGAGTCAAGACGACAGGAACCTGGGGACTTTGTGAAGCAGGATATTGGCGGGTAAGAACCATTAAATCCTAGAACAAAAAAATACTGGGCAAAATTCTTGCCTTGAATCAAACATTTTGATTTTTTCCCCCAGGTGAACGAAAGTACTCTGGTCCCTGATACCTAGACATTGCATTATATTTGGAAAAAACATCTCAAGGAAGAAAGAGATCTCAAAGGTCTTCTTGGGCAACTCCCTAGTCCATGCTCAAATTCCCTCTGTAACATCTTTAAAAGCCTTTCTCTCCAGCCATTTGTTCTCATTCTCTCTTAGATCTTCAACGCATTCCTTTTTATTGGCTCTGCCCCATTAGCATTTAAATATGATCAAGAATCTTCCATCTTGAATTTTAAAATCTTCCCTCCAGACAGTTCTTGAAGTCTTTCCTCTTCTTCACAGTCACACTTCTTGAGATGGTTTTCTTTATTGTCTCTACTTACCTCTCACTCTGCTCCACCACTCAGCCAACCCCATGACTCTAAGGCGACTTCTAGAACCAAGGTGGCCGATGTTGGCTCTGTTGCTAAAATGAACACTTGTCTGTTCTTATGTAACTCAGTTTCTTTAGTAGCGGGTAGCAGCATTCAACATTGTTGACTCCTCCCTCCTTAACTTCTTTTTATTATGAGATAAAGCATCCATATATGTGCATAAAATATAAATGTGAGTTTAAACAGAATTCTTTCTTTGACTCCAGAGACACCACAATTCTCTGGTTCTTGGATTAAATTCTCTAGAAGCAGGGCCTGAGATAAGGATTGTTAAGCAAATGATTTATTGAGAATATACTCTCAGAGAAATTTGTAAGAAACTAAGGGAAGTGAGTTGGGAAGGGGAAGAAGTAAAGCAAAGGCACGATTTCACTTAAAGTGTAGCTTCCATTTGAGCCCGCAGGGATATCTGAAACATGGATGGCGCTCCAGATTTGGTCCACCTTGAGGCAAGGGGCCTGGGCTTTTGTAGCCTCATCTCAGTCAGTCATTGCCTGAGGTCTGACTAGACTAGAGGAAGGTATGGAAGAGGTCTGGGCATAGTTCCAACAGTAAATCCTATACCTGGGTACCTTCATACTTTAATGGCTACGCTTTCTATAGTATCTTCCATAATACTGCACAGCTATAGCAAAGGCTTTTGTGATTCAAAGATCTTTTGTAATCTCTTTGGTAATCTTCTCTTCTTTTGTTCATTGCTCAGATGTTGGTATTTTCATTTTGTTCTAGGCCCTCTACTTACTATACAAACTCTAAGAGATTTCATCTATTGCCATAACATTGTTACCTTTTATACACACACACACACACACACACACACACACACACACACACACACACACACATATATGCGCCAATGACTTTCATCTCAGTCACCGTTCCTAACCTAACTTCTCCTGGGTGTCAGACTTCTATATCCAGCTACGTATTGGACACATCCACTTGGCTATTTCATCAACTACTTAAACTAAGCATGTCCAAACTAGTTTCATTGTCTCCATCTCCTTCCCCCAACTCTAAAAGTGGAAACAACAAAAACCGAAAAACAAACAAACATAATATGGTACTTTTCCATTTTTCCTTGTTTTATGCAATAGAACCACCATTCACCCCATTGCTCAAACCAGAAAGTGGAATCACTTTTGTTAATTTTCTACGCTTCATTCTCCAGACTGAATCAGTCACCAAGATCTGTCATTTTTACTTCCCACATCCCGTGGATTCATCTACTTTTTCCCTAACTTTTTGCCACCACCCCAGTTTAATCCAATGTTGTCTTTTGTTTGGATAACTGTAAGAGTCTCTAATAGGTCTTACTTTCTAAAATCTTGCTCTCATCCAAATTAACTGTCACTCTATAGCCAGTGTTTCTTCTGCAGTGTATGTTGAGACATATCTATCCTGTTTGGAGTAATTTAATGGATTTCTGTTGTCCCTAGATTAAAATCTAAACTCCTTAACGTGATTTTTATAAGGCCCATTATGACCCAGCCTCTACCAATCTTGTCAGCCTCATTTTTTAGTCCTCCTTTCACTAAATTCTATGTTCTTCAGCTATATCGAACTTTAGATTTTTAAAATCCCATTTCATTCAGGGAATGCCATTACTAGAAATAATTCCCGTAGCCTCGAAATATTTTTGTGTCACACAGGATATTTTATTCTTTGGTAGTAGTTTTTCTGTTGTTTTACATTTTGCTACTATCTCCTATTCTTGGAAGCTTTAAGACTTGTTCCTAATTATTTTTAGGGTCGATTATTTTAAAGTATTCTGAGTCTTTCCACATTCTATCATAATCTCTTCTAGCAGTAATCTCTTGGGCCGAGGGCTATTGAACCAGACTAATATGTCCTTAGAAACTTGACCCACAATACCCTTTCTGTTCTTTACCCCAGTCTGGAAAAATAGACTAATTCTGTTTTATTAACTCTTCATGTATATTGGTGTTCACTCTGCCATGCTAGATGTTCTAAATAAGATGGACGTTCTAAACAAATGAACCTCACCTCTTCAAGTGTTAAAGCCTTTTTAATTTTAACTCTGAGAGTAAAGTTTTCTAAAAGTGTACTGCATACTTTCTTATAATCCGAAATAAGGATTTTGAACAGAATAATCCCTTTTCTTGGCGGCTTTGATTATCATAAAGAACATTCATTTTATTCATTCTATATCTGCTTTTTTTTTCGTTTTGGATCTTTACCTTCAGTGTCATCACTTCTCCTGTTCACATCGGTTTGTTTACATTCTGTTGGTGCTTAGAAAATCAGATCGCCAAGTCTTTTAATAATTATATTCAAGAGGAGGTGAAGAGCTCCTACTTGAAAAAACAGAGAGAAGTGTTTAGATTTAATACAGGGGCTTAGATACAGGTTTGTTGTTGCTATTTACTTTCTTCCAAGTCCAATACAATTCATCTGGTAGTTCTGATACTTCACAGAGCTGCTGCTCCTTTTTGTTTGCTTGTTTTCATACGTTCTTAATGTATTTTTTTTTTTTTTGCGTGTGTTGGAAAAAGTCCATTTGCTGCATTATCTTATCTACCTTTAGTGGTTTATTCACTTAAATCACCTGGGTCGTCTACTCAAGCAGCTTCGACAATCAATAGTGGTTTATTGCTTGGTACTTTGTATAAATCACATGCTAAATGCAATGGGTCTCGGCGTTCAGTATGTGTGAGCAGGGGCATGGGCTCCACACCTGCGGATGATGGTTGAATACCTCCAGGGACTGTGCCTAAAATATGCATATTATAAAATGCCCCAGGTGATTCTGATGTAGGGAATCTTGGACAACACTTTGGGGTACAGTCCTTGTTTTCAAGGAAATGATAGTATAGTTAGAGATACGGGATTCTGGTTTTAGAATAGCAGACATTGAAAAAGCCATAGAGAGCATCTAGTCTGAGCCTTATTTTGTGGATAAAGAAATTGAGGTATGGAAGGAAAACTGACTTTTCTAAGGCCTTATAGCAAATTAATAGTAGAGCTGGGTCTAGAATACCAGTGTCTGATTCCATGTTCTTAAGGAAAAGCTACAGGGAACAATTTCCGCTTCACATAATAAAGACGTTTCTTACACTCTTGTTTCCTGGCCCAGCATTTTGACCATCAACAAATGAGAACTATATGTGTGAACAGTGTTAAGTTGGATCATAATGAAGCTGTCATTTTTCTGGCTCAAAACGGCAGAATAAAAGCGATTTCATAATGGGTCAACATAAGTAGCAAGTAAGTGCCAAATGGATCATCTTTCCAGGTCTGACTGTGATTCGCTGAAACTTGAGATGCGTATCAGTCAGGGTCCCAAGGAAAATGGATGAAGCGTTTCAATTAAGATTATTCGAAGTCTACGGCCATGCCACCCTGAATGTGCCCGATCCCGTCTGATGTCAGAAGCTAAGCAGGGTCGGGCCTGGTTAGCACTTGGATGGGAGACCACGTAGGAAGATCAGGTGCTGTAGGCATAAAAAAATAAAAAATAAGGTGTTGTAAGCTAACAAGGTCCTTGCAATCTGTGAGGTCAACCGAAGATTGCCTCACCTAAAAAAAAAAAAAAGAAAGAAAGATTATTCGAAGATGGTAGATTTGCAAAGTGCCTTATTGTAAAGGTATAGTCTGGGTGTAGGGGCACTCCAATGGTTAGAGAAAAAAACCTAAGGCCAACAACAAATATGTCACATAAGAAAAGCTTTCTTAAGGGGTGCAGAGACCTTTAGTGGATGAGATGTCAGAGAGAGAGCAAGCCCCAGGGGATTACATAACCAGACTTTCCTCTTCTGATCTTTAGTAAGGAGGCCAAACCCAAGGTGAAGCCAGAGGCTGTGAGAGCCCTGTTGTAAAACATACGAGTCAGCTTTCTAGGAAAGAGAACAGAGTGGAAAAGAGTGGAGAATACATATGGAAGGAGAAATGAGAGGCATTGGGTATAAAGCCCATATTTACATGTTTAAGAATAGAGTGGAGACCGTGCTTTTGAAGGGACACGACACCATGGCAACACTTCTTCTGCATCAGGATTCTATGGTGGTGGCAGTGGTGACAATAGGTACTGTGAACTTAAGAGAAAATGGTTTGAAGTTGCTTATTTGTTTCCCTGTCACATCATAGCTTGACTCGGTGCCACTGTACCAAAGGTGTCATCAGTCCTTGTGTCCGTTTTTGTCCTGAGAGATATTTTCTCAGTGCTCTTAATCTCAGAAGAAACTGGCACCTCTGGCCACACGTGTACACACTAAGAAGGCACAAAGGACTTGGTTTTTGATTTTATTTTAACTCAACAAATAGTATAAACAGGTGGGACATATGTTTGGGCGGGTATGTCTCAAGCCAACTGTGATTTGAAGCATAAATAGGAGAGTCCAATCCTTGCCATATACACAGTCTCTATTATGGAATCGGTGTGTTAATACTTTTTACTATTCAATCATCAAATGTTAGATTTTCAGAAGCAGATGTGGGAGCTGAGAGGCTGTCAGTCCTGAGCTCCTAGCCTGCTCAAGAAGCCCTCCTGCTTTCTGCTTGATGGCAGACCTCCCAGTTGGAACCTCTCCAGTGAGGGATTGGAAAGTGCTTGCTGTATCAGGCAAAAGTCCACCTTCCTCCAATGCAGACCAGTTATAGGGCCCTGTAGCACTCGCTTTTCTACATAGCAACCCTCAGAGCTACTCCGTGCTCTCTCGTGTTCAGGATAACTTTCAGTACTTTCAATTATTCTTGCACGATGTGGTTTTCCAGACATTACTTCAAACCGGAAAAACTCCTTGGCTATTTAATTACTTTTGAAACTCGGTTCAAGACTTTATTTTTATAGTTTTCATATTCCATTATGTTAGTTTAAAGCTTGTATTTAATTCTTACTATGTACCAAATACTGTTCTGAGTCCTTTACAAATGGTAACATGATCCTTATAAGGGACCTTCTAGCTAGGTGCTGCTGTTATCCCTGTTTCATGGATGAAATATGAAGGCACAGAGAGGTCAAGTAACTTGCCAAAGGTCACACAGCTAGAAGGTGGCAGAGCCAGGACTGAAACCGACAGTCTGGCTCCAGAAGACATGGTATTAACTGCTACAATGTATAGCATTTCACACACTCAGTCACTTTTAACTAAGAATTAGGCAATGTCCATTTCTTTAATGTACGTGAACATTTACTTATGCATTGTAATCCCTCAGTCTGTGAATACTTAGTATCTCAGCCACGTGACTGGCTGGCCTGTGCAATTTTCTTCTAGGACCTGGGGGAATAAGAGATACATTTTCCCTTTTGAAGTCGAAATGTAGCATTTGTGACACAGAGCATGGCTGGGCATTTGAAGCCAGGATCACGGGTACTTGGTAGATTATCCTGGGACTTTGTGCCGCATCACATCTGAAGGCAAGGTTGTCTCAGCATTACTAATGCTGATTGCGATCTCTTGGTTAAGGTGCCGGCCATCAGGACTCTCCATTGTGAGGAGATCAGCCACCAGGAGTAACTGCTAGATGTAAGCCAGTAGCCAGCTCATTGCTTTGACCATGGCCATGGGAGTGGGGTAGACAGTAATTAATAGCGGATAAGAAAACATTCCTAGTGCTGTGGTTTCCCCTTTCTTTTGTTTTGTAATTTCTTTTCTCCACATAGGCAGTGTTATAAATGGTTCTCAGGCTGGCCTATTAAAGTCCACTTACCCAGAAATATTGCCGAAATAGTGCCCATGCATTGGCAATATGGTTACAGTCGTTCAGATAAATAATGGAAAGACTTGTGTAGCCTTGCCCGGAAGACAAGCTACCCTTTACATGGCATCATTCCAGAGGAAGAATTCACCTTGAATTCTTTACAAGCTTTGGAAGACAAGCCATTTTCAGGTGGGATGTGTTCGCTTCTGTTCACATATGGAATTACATCTCTAAGGTCCAGCACCTTGTTTTTTTAATCACTCACAACATAGATTAGTCAGACCTTCCTGTGTGTTGGCGAGGTCAGTGACGCAGTGGCTTTCGGTCATTAATAAGACACGAAAATCTTGGTTTTTATTTTACTTTAACTCAGCACATAGTTTGAACAGGTGGGGTACATGTCGAGCAGGTATATCTCAAGACGATACTTCTTTAGTTTCATTACCAGTCTACAAAAGCTAGTTAAGAATCAAACAGCTGGGGTAGGGAGAAAAAAAGGAAAAAAAAGAAAAGAAGGAAAGCACAGCTGTCTTCTTGAGAAGGATTGGACATACTCTGGCCAAAAATCAGTTTATTTTTTTTTAAGCGGCTTTGGTGAAGACATTCGAATGTGTGTTATTGAATTCCAGGTGCTTCTCATTCCCTTCCCAGTATAAAACTGGCCTCCCTCCTCCTTTCCACTGTGTAAATGACTGGTCTTAGATAACGAAAACATAGAGAGTTTTGGGAAATGGTGAGTAATCCGATTTGGTTATGCTTTCTGGTGAGAAGTAGTAAAATTTGTAGCTGTCAAAATAGATTGGGAACATGTTGAACATTTATAGGAAGCCATGAGCGTCAGGCTAAAGAGTTGGATTTTATTTGGTAAGCCATAAAGGGTTGTGGAATGTTTGTGAGCAGTGTAGACACATGATCTGAACAGGAATTTAAAAAAATCATTTATTATTTGAGATATTATGACATAATGTTGCAAACGTTTAAGGTGTAAAATGTGTTGTCTGATACATTTATATATTGCAGTGTGATTACTACAGTAGCATGAACTGATTCCTCTATCTGTCACATCTTTATCATTTTGTGTGTGTTGAGAACAGTTAAAATCTAGTCTCTTTGCAGCTCTAAAGTTTATAATACAGTATTGTTGACTATAATCTTCCTGTAGCTGAATAGCCATATCTCTCCCCAGATTTGGAAAAAATTTTAGCCATTATTTTTTAAAATACGGTTTCTCTCCCTTTCTTCCTCTTTTCTCTCATAATACAGATATTGTTTCTTTTGGTTGTTTCTCACAGTTCATGTAGACTTTCTTTGCTATTTTTCATTCTAATTTCTTTATTCTTTTCTGACTCGATAATATCAAGAGATCTGTCTTCAAGCTCACAGATGATTTCTTCTGTAATACTGAGCCTACTGTTGTAGCTATCTGTTGCATTTTTCATTTCATTCATTGTATTATTCATCTTCTGAATTTTGGTTTGGTTATTTTTTTATGATTTCTATTTCTTTGTCGAATTTCTCATTTTGTTCATATATTGTTTTTCTAAGTTTGTCGATCCTCTTGGGTCTTACTGAGCTTCCTTAAATCATTATTTTGAATTCCTTTGCAGATAACTCATAGATCTCCATTTCTTTGGGGCTAATAACTGCAGTATTATTTTGTTCCTTTAGTCATGTCACAATTCCTTGCTTTTTCACGTTTCTAGTGAGTTGCCATTGATGTCTGCACAGCTGAGGGTGCAGTCACCTCTTCTAGTCTTTTTAGACTGATGTCAGTAGAGAAAGACTCACCTGGAGATTGCTCTAAGGATGCGGGCTGGGTGGAATGCAGCATCTTTGGTTCCTGGGAAGGCACCATGGTGCAGTTCTATGTTACTACATTGGCTGAGATTGCCATTGGCCAGACTGTGAGGTATTCCACGGTCAAGTCTACAGATGACCTGCAGGTGGCAGTGGCGAGTAGGGCTATTAAGATCTCCAGAGGCTAAGACTGCCAGGATCTTCCTGTTCTCTCTCTCTCTCTCTCTCTCTCTCTCTCTCTCTCTCATTCTCTCTCCCTCCCTCCCCCTCACTGATGCCCATGGGAAGAAGTTCTGGATGAGGAGATGCTCTCCAGTGCCTAGTGTCATTGCATGCTGATGCTTAGAGCCCTCAGAGCAGTATTGGAGCCTGCGTTCCAAGATCGGGCACTTGTGGAACTCTTACAGCACCCATGTCCTGGGGCCCAGGAGCATCTGCTGCGGCTTTGGTGCTGGTGTCTAGGGTGCGAGTGTGTGTACATACCCCTTAGAACCAGTATCCGGATATGAGGGGCTCAGTACTATGAATCTGGCTAGTTGGGGAAATGTAGCACTGGCAGGGGCCTGGGATGACAAGGTGCACGGTGGCTTGGGGCCAGGGGCCAGGGTGCAGTAGTAGCAATGTGTGGAGATGGTGGGTCAAAATTTCAACTCTGGCCTCAGGGGAAAGGCAAAAGATAGCAGCAGCACGACTCTGGTGGTGTTCTCTTAAAGCCATGTGTCAGGACGTGGGGAGCTGAACATAGGGCAGTGGTGGCATGACCCTGCCAATGACAGTTCACTTATGATCTAGAAGGATGGGGCTCAGGGCCGTAACCTGATCCCAGCAATGAGCGGTCAAAGCCACAACCTGAAACTTCAGAGGTGATACTCAGGGGAGAGGCAGCATCCCTGACAATGATAGTTCAGCACCTCGATCTGGAAGGTTCTGGATTCAGCCGGGTCCCAGCAATGATGGGTCAGAGCAGCAATCTGCCATGCTGAGGGTGCAGCTCAGGGTAGTAGTTGCACCCGTGGCGATGATGAGTCACAGTTGCGACCTGGAACCCAGGGGGTAGTGAGAGCTCATCTCAGCAATGATGGTCCAGACTCTCCACCTGTGATGGGGATGGGGCGGGGCCAGAGCAGCAGCAGGTCCCTTGCAATGAAGACCCAGAGCCGGGGACCTGGAATCTGGTGAGTGGTGGCAGCAGCAGCACACTGATAATCACCGTCAAAGCATGACAGAATCCAGGGAGGAGGGCTCATGGCCGTGGCAGCCAGCAGACTAGCGTCTTCACCCAGGGTTAGGGGTCAGGCGCTAGGCCATAGCAGCATCCGTAGCCATGGCTACTCAGACCCGCAACCTGAAACCTGGTGGGTGGGACTCAGGGCTGCGACAGCAAGGCCTAGATGATGGCAGCTAAAGCATGATTCGTTGCCCAGGGGATGGAGCTCAGGGCAGCAGAGGTTGCCCTGGCGATGTTGGGACACAGCCCCAACATTGGTGGTTGTTGTTGTTGTTTTTGTGGGAGAGATGGTTTGGGGAACGTCTAGCTAGCTCTCCATCTTGCTGACATCTCCTTTTGCACAGTAATTTTGAATTTTCTTTGTTTTTAAACTGTTTTCCCCAAGATGTATATAGTTTTCAAGAAAATGCTATCCTTTTTTAAAAAAAATTTTTATTATCAATTTATTTTATCATTACAGTTTGTCTTATTTTTAAAATGTGAGATTTTCTACATGAATATAAAAACATTTTTTGTAAGGTGAGGCAACCCTTGGTTGACCTCACAGATTGCAAGGACCTTGTCAGCTTACAATCTCTTATTTTTTTATTTTTTTATGCCTATAGCACCTGCTCTTCCTAGGTGGTCTCCCATCCAAGTACTAACCAGGCCCGATCCTGCTTAGCTTCCCAGATCAGATGGGATCGGGCTTGTTCTGGGCAGCATGGCCATAGACTAAAAACAATTTCTTGACCTAGATAATAATCCATGTTGTCTTCCCAGATTAGTAGCTGTATTATCTACTTTTTGAAAAAGAATTTATTTATTTTAATTACTTTCAAGTATACAGTACATTGGTTAGATATCTATATAATTCATAAAACGATCCCCCCAATGGCTCCCTTCCTCCCCAGCCATCCTTTTGATGAAATAAATTTCTCCTCTCTTTGGGTTGTTGTATGAACTGCATCAGCAGCTCCAAAAAAGGTATCTCATTAAATTTCAAAACCTTGCGAGAAAGGGAATGAACAACTCCGAATCTATATTGGACTTTACCATTTACAAAGCAATTTTATGTTTATTATTTTATTTATTGCTGATTCTTCCAAAAGCGTTGTAAGGTAGGTAATTATTATCCCCATCTTACATGTCAGGGTATAGCTCATAAGATCATCAGTTAATGGCTGGGCCAAGACTAAAACGCTGTTCAATTGACCCTAGTCCTGTGGACTCACCACTGTGTCATCTTTAGGACCAGAAAAATGACTAAACCTGCCTAACCTACAGATAATGTAGTAGCAACATCATTTTCATGTTTCGATAATGGATTATTAATGTCATATTTAATTCAACCAATAATAACAGGTATGGTTGTTGCAGTGATCTTATCAGTTTAATAAGCATGTGGCTTTGAACACTTCCTTTCTCTCATTGTCGTCTTAGGTGCTCTGTAACGCGAAGGGAAAGGATTGCGTGATCTACTGTTCTCCATAATCCTGACATACCATTATTCTTTATTGTTCCCTTGAATTACTTTACATCGGCACAAACTACAGAATCCTCAGCTTTTGCAGTTTAGTTATTGAGGAAGAGAGCATTCTGACTTGGGTTCCAGGTTAAACCACCATTCAGCCTGTCCATGCAGTAATTTAGTGTGCATCAGAAAAATATTTTTTCAGTAAGCGAGTACAAAAATCACAGAGAAATGTATTGAAATTTGTGTTTGGGAGATATTTAGCGCTGATTTTTGACTTCAAAGTTTAAAAGTTATTAGTGAAGAATACTGCTAACATATCAGCACAGTTGGCAAAGGATGGAAATGTATTGTCGTGGAGAGGTGGCACGGTGTACTGGACTTATATTCAGGAATTCTGGGTCAAAATTTCAGCTTTCCCATTACACTTGGAGTGGTTAAAAAGTCATGTTTAAGGCTGTAGAATTCCCATCTATAAATCCGCCTGGAGTAGACCATCTCTGAAGCCATTTATACTCATCTGCGACTCTGGCAGGATTCTCCTTTCTATCCCTTTCCATTCATCCAAGAAATGGCTTTTAATTCAATAGACCTATTTCCCAGAAATCAAATTTAGGCTAAACAGGGTCAAGATTTCCCACAGTGAGAGTTAAGGGATAAACGATAAACGATTTTGCACAAAATCGATTGCACTCCAACCGCCTCTCTCCCCACAGCTCATGTCAGGTGGATTGAGAAACTTGATGGACTGAGCGAACTGTCCGCTGTCACTCCACAGGGTGTCTGTATTTATCTCTTCAGCACATCGATGTCAGCTTGTTAGCTCTGCACTGCATTTCCTTCTTTGGTCCCCCTTCCCAATGAACCTGTATTATTTCTAGCGCTCTGACCAGTAAACCAGCCAGTCATTTCTACTCTTCAGTGGGTTTCAGTGTCTCTGCGGCCAAAGCTTTCTTTATGGCTTTTGGCTGATGGGGTTCCAATATTTCGTTGTCACTGTTCACATTTGAGTAATGCATTTGAGTGCATAAACTATTTTAAAAAAGAGAAAACAAACTTGGAATACTTCTAGATATCAAGCATTAAGCCTGGCAATTTTAATATATTATTTAATATTAATACAACATATCTGTGAGGTTATTTTAATTTTAAAGATGATGAAAGCATTACTAGAGGTGTATGATTTGCTCAAGGGCACATAACTAATAAATTCAAATGTGTGTCCCCAGACTCTTTAAGCCTAGGTCCCTTTTTCCTTCCATGTGTATCTATTTTATCATTTGATTCTCTCAGCAACCCTGTAAGCACGGGACGATTACTCACCTTGTTTTACCCTTTTTCCCTGCTTTATCACAAGACACAGAACAGTAATAGGCACATAGTTGATGCTCAGTAGAGATACATTGAATGACTAAGTAAATTTAATTAGGAAATTGTGGTTCAAAATGACTTTTCCAAGATTATTAGAGAGTGGCAGTTTAGAGTGAGAACTATTCAATTCAGATGTTTCTACTGTTCTGTAGATCTTTTTCAGGGTCTTTTTCAAAACAGGAACCTTTCTCACTGGGAGGGATAAATGTTGATGGGAAGACATATTGACTCTCTCTTAAGACTCCTTCTTAACTATTATCCTTTGTCTTTTATGTATCTGATTAACTGGATGCTAGGAACATTTGTTGTATATCTATTAATGACAAGCTTCTGCGTCCACGGTAAGAATGGGGAAAACTGAGGCCTAGGAGAGACAGTACCATAACTAGCTTAATGATCTGCTCCAAATCACAAATACAGCAGACACTAGGACCCTGGATTTCTGACTCCTAGTTTATTACTTGATTTCACACCATTCTTTTTTTTTTTTTTTTTTTTTTTTTTTACACCTTGCCTCTTGACCCTTGGCATTAGCCATTTCTTTTACAATATCCTCTTTCCCCTGAACTACCCATGGCCTTTCTTTATTCTCATCCTGTCAAACTAGACCAAGCTCCTCCCCAGAAGCAGGGGAAGTATCAGTCACAGCCTGGGCCGGATTGAGTGGTTAGTCAAGTGTCCAGTGCCTGGAAAGGCTTACAGAAGGGGTCCAAACTGAGAAGCAGGTGGTAGCTACGGGTCACCAGAAAACTAGAAAGCTTTGATTATATTCCTATCTGTGCCTCTCATAAGCAATATGACTCAGCAAATTTGGTGTCCTCCCAAATTTGAGAGAGATTAGGGAATCTCTTAAGAGTTTTGGTAGCTTTAACATTTAATGCGTTACTAGTGCTTTGTCACTCTGTCTTCATGGGGTGGAAGGTAGATAGATTACATGCCATTCAAGGGCCTGTCTGGCTCTGTCGTTCTGTGAACCTACGTTTCTCTGGGCTAGAAGCGGGATAAGTTCTGAGTAACAAAATTTTCCTTTCTTACTTTGAGGCCAATTTATTCAGGCAAGAAAATTTGCTGGATCGACTCCATGCCAGGTACTGTTCCCAGGGACATTCTGTCCAGGATTTCTGCCTGTGTTTCTCCACCGCCGGTTTGGGGCCGGACTGTATGTTTGGTAAAACTCATGGTCAAGTGTAGTGACCACTGTCTGCCTGCTACACAGGTAGTCATCACGAAAAACAGGAAGTGCTTGCTGGTTTGGTTAACTTAATTGGCCCAGTCTACTGATTAAAATCTTGAATTAAAGTGTTCAGCCATGTAATGGTCTCCTATTAAGAACTGTTATTTGTTATCTCTTTTTCTTTCACTGCCTCAGACTCTCTCCCAAGCATGCCCCAGATATTCCCGATGACAGCACTGACAACATCACTATCTTCACCAGAATCTTGGATCGCCTTCTGGATGGCTATGACAACCGGCTGCGACCTGGGCTTGGAGGTTAGTTACTATTTCAAGATCTATTTGGCTACTGTCATCTAAAAAGTGCCTTCAGTAGTCTACTGATGAATGAGGTTAATATAAAATTGTTTTTTTTTTTTTTCTCTCTGAGCACTGGAAATTAGTTCTAAGCTTTCATTTCAGTGGTTTCATTCAGTGGTCTGATTTTGGAAGTTTCACTTAAGTAAATGCATATGGCGTACTATTCTACAATGTTTGAACAAAACCATTTCTGGTAACGAATCCCTGCCTGGATGGCAGGTGTGGCCGAGGAACAGCTGGGAGACATGCCTTTGTCCTCCAGACCCCTAGCGCATGTCAGCTTGACATTCTAAAGAAGAGCAGTCTGCTGACTGGGTCAGATCCAAGTTGGCCATCAGTCTAGTACGATCAGCAATATGATCACAATGAGGTTAATGTGCGTGGCTTGCATTTTCCAGCATGGACCACTACCCCACAGGCCAGATCGAGGGCACTTGAGGCCGTAGTATTCTCAGCAGTGTCATACTGCAGTCAGAGTCTCGATCCCATGAGCGGAGGCTGGGAGGATGGAGGGATCTCCTGCCTTCCTCAAACTTGCCCAGAGTTTAGCCTCGGCAGCTTGCTTGCTTCAGAACGAGAAATGCTGGCATCCTGCCCTTCCGAGGAAGAAAGCCCTCCAACTGGGAGCTGGGAGAGGAGAGAGACTTGTGTTCTTTCTTGGCTGCACCAGCCTGGAGTTGAATTTCTGTCTTAATTGGGCTGTGAAGGAGGAGGGTGGAAACAGGTCTCATTTTAAATATCTAGACTTTTGATAGCCTTACTGAGTTTGAGTTGATTTTCTTGTATAAATAGTTGTATTTCCTTTTGTTGTATACCCTTAGGAGATTTGCAGAAATTTTAAATGCTTGTTTTTAAAATGGATTTCACCAAGGGTTAAAGAAATGAAATTGATAGTTGATAGAAAGTCACAAGGATGGGGAGCGGGGAGCATGACATGGGAAATACAGTCAGCAATAATGTAATGGCTGGGTGGAGAGCCAGAGCAATCAGGGAGATTGTTTATAAACTATATAAATGTCTAACCAATGTACTGAATACTTGAAACTAAGAATAAAATAATAAAATAAAATATAAAATAAAATAAAGTAAAAAAGATTTCACCAGTTTCGTTTAAGAGCTGGTTTGCAGGGCTCATCCTGCTTACATGACAGAAGTGGAATTTCTAGTAAGTTTTTTAGATTTCATCAGATGATATACATAGATGATTATGTCATATGAGAAGAAAGACTATTTTAAATCTTCCTGTGCATTATGCATGCTGTTTTTCTTGCCTTACTGAACTAAAGAGACCTCATGCATAATGTTGCGTAATTAGGGTGAAAGCAGACACCATTGTCTTGTTCTTAATCTTAAGGAGAAAGTTTCACCAGAAATTATAATGTTAAGTGTAAGTTTTTCTTAGATGTGCTTTATCAAGTTCAGGAAGGTCTACTCGTAATTCGTTGGAAGTTTTTAAGAGGAACGAATGTTGGAATTTTTTCAAATGTTCTAGCTGTGTATATTGAGTTGATTATTTGGCTTTTCTATTTTAGTTTGTTAATATGGTAAATTACGTTGTTTGATTTTCTTTTTTTCTTACTAATCCAGTGTTTTATTACTTCTAATGTTAAATATGAAGCACTTTTGCATTGTCACAAAAAGTTATTTTTAGTCGATGTATCCCTATATACTGTGAACTAATATACTAAACTATCTGATAATTTACCATAAATCTTAACACTATTGAACAAATGACAATTTTTCAGGGATAACCTATAATATACAGTCTTCCTAAAGTATGTGAATTTCAACATGTCTTATAATATATTCTATTTTATTTCATTTTTTTTAATTTTTAAAAAGTTTTCAATTACAGTTAACATTCAACATTAGTTTCAGATGTACAACATAGTGATTAGACATTTATATAATTTACGAAGTGATCACCTCTATAAGCCTACTACCCATCCCATATCATACATAGTTATTGCAATGTTGTTGACTATATTCCCTATGCTGTATTTTATATCCCAAGACTGGTTTTATAACTGGCAATTTGTACATCTTAATCCCTTTGATTTTTTAACCATCTCTCCAACTCACCTCCTATTTGGTGACCATCGGTTTGTTCTCTGTATCTATGAGTTTCTTTCTGTTTTGTTTGTTGATTTTGTGTTTTAGAGTTCATATATCAGTGGCAGCATATGGTTTTTGTCCTTTATTTCACTTAGCTTAAAATCCTCTAGGTGCATCCATATTGTTGCAGATGGCAAGATTTCATTCTGTTTTATGGCTGGGTAATATTCCATTATATATATGTACCACATCTTCTTTATTTAATTATCTATGGATGCTTAGAGACAGATAGGTCAATGGAACAGAATAGAGTACCCAGAAATAAACCTATGCCTCTATGGTCAATTAATTTCTGACAAAGGAGGCAAAAATGTTCAATGGAATAAAGACAGTCTCTTCAATAAATGGTGTTGGGAAAACTGGACAGACACATGCAAAAGAATGAAATTGGACCACCTTCTTACACCACATACAAGAATAAACTCAAAACAGATTAAAGACACATGTAAGACCTGAAACCATAAAAATCCTAGAAGAAAACATAGGCAGTAAACTCTTTGACATTGCTCTTAGTAATATTTTTTTTAGATATGTCTCCCTGGATAAGGGAAACAAATTAAAAAATAGGTAAATGAGACTACATTAAACTAAAAAGTTTTTGCACAGAGAAGAAAACCATCAACAAAACAAAACAAAACAAAAAAACAACCTACTGAATGGGAGAAGATATTTGCCAATGATATATCTGATAGGTGGTTAATATCTAAAATATATAAGGAACTCACACAACTTAACATCCCCAAACAAACAATTTAATTAAAAGATAGGCAGAGGCCCTGAATAGACATTTCTCCAAAAATGATGTACAGATGGCCAATAAACATGTGAAAAAATGCTCAGCATCATTAATCATCAGAGAAATGCAAATTAAAATCAATGAACTGTCACCTCACACCTGTCAGAATGGCCATCATCAATAAATCAACAAACAACAAGTGTTGTTGAGGATGTGGAGAAAATGGAATATTTGTGCACTATTAATTGTATTGTAAATTGATGCAGCCGCTATGGAAAACAGTGTGGAGATTCCTCAAAAAATTAAAAATAGAACTTTCATATGACCTAGCAATTCCATTTCTGGGTATTTATCCAAAGAAACCCAAAATACTAATTTGAAAAGACATATGCAGCCCTATGTTCAATAGGTCTGCAATCCATTTTGAGTTAATTTTTGTAATAAGGTATGAAATGAGGGTTGGAGTTCATGTTATAGGTTATAGTTATCAATTGTTTGGCATATGACTATCCAATTATTGCAATATAATTTATTGAAAAGACTATACTTTCTACACTGCCTGATCATAGTGGTTGGAAATAATCATGGAAAATCAATTGACTATATATATCTGGGCATATTTTTTTAACTCTTCATTATATTCTCTTGATTTATGTATCTATCTTTTCACTGTTTTGATTGATGTAGTTTTACAGTAAATCCTGAAACACTGAAATCCTGTACTGGTGTCCTCCAAATCAAGAACACATTTGAAAAATTGTTTTGGCAATTTTAACTCCTTTTCCTTTCCATATAAATTTAAGAATCATCTCGTGAATTTCTACCCCCACAAAATCTTACATTTTATTTAGGATTGTGTTTAATCCATAGATCGGTTTAGGAAGAATTGATTCTGCCTTACGTTCTACTTTTTCTTTGCATGAAGTCTGAAACTCAGCTGGATATGAAAGCTTGTGTCATTCTAAGGCTTTTTATGAGCACGCGTCCAGCCCTGGGCATGTCTGTGTCCTCATCAATTCCCTGGTATATGATGGGGCTTTATAGAAATCCTTACTCTCTCAGGTATCTTCTTTTTCAGCCTTTTTCTTGGCATTTTCAATCTGTGTATTGCTTTTCCCAACTGTTATCATTAGCCTCAGGCTGCCCCTGTCAATACTTTTGCCTTTAAATATGTTTGGCAATGCCTCTCAGGAAGCAGCCCCAACACTGTGAATGTTCCCCATTGGGTTAAACAAAAGCAAATCATTGCCTCACTCTTTCATTCTTTGGGTGGAGAGGGGGAGCTGCCATTCTGTTTGAAACCCTTAACCTGAATTCTTTAAGATCAAGGTTCATATTACTCCCTCTGGTACTAGTAACGTGCAATGAAAGGGTGAGCTGCCATCTTCAATGGCTGCTACCAATCTGGGGGTTGTGTCATGTAGGTGGGCCAAGTAAAACGCCACAGTGCTCTGTTATCTCAATGAAGTAGCTGTTTTCTTCACCACGTCTTCCCTTGGTAGTTTAAGTTTTTGGCTAGATTCTAGAATTTTGTAAATGTCGAGTCTGACAGTCTCCCCAAGCTTATTGTTTTATGGAGGGACAGAACGCTGGAATTTCTTAATACGACATTTTTGGTGACATCATTCTTCTGTTTTTACTGATGCTTTATAGTATTGGTCTTTTAGTTTTCTGGCCAGTCTTGCTAGGATTTTGTCAAGCTAAAACTTTTTTTCAAGGAACAAGTTTTTAATTTCACTGATTTTTCTGTTTTTCTTTTTTCAATTCTACTTGCTTCATTTTTAAAGTGTTCCTTTTTTATATTTCTAAAGATGTTATCTTAGAATATTGATTTTAGATTTTTTCTCTCCTAATATAGACATTTTGCTATAAATTTCTAAGTATGTGCATCCCACAATTTTGATGTGTTATATTTTTATTTTTTTTTCAGTTCGCTCTATTTTGTAACATCCCTCATGACTTCTTTCTTGATACATGTGTTATTTCGAAGAAGATTCTTTAATTTCCAAATATTTGGAGAGTGACCAGGTATTTTTCTGCATTGATTACTATTTTTATTCTTTTATGGTCACTGATCACAGTTTAAATGACTCAGTTCTTTTAAATTTGTTAAGGTTTGTCTTATGGCTTATCTTGGTGAACGGTCCAGCACACTTGAAAAAATTGGATAATCTGTTGTGGGTAGAACGTTCTATAAATGTCAGGTCACATTGGTTGATAATGTTCAGGTCTTCCATATGTTTACTAATTCTGTCTGTACATATTCTATTACTTTCTGAAAGAAGAATGTTTACATGTCCAACAATAATTTTGGATTTGTCTATTTCTCCCTCAAATTCTGTCAGGTTTTGTGACATATATTGAAGCTCCATTGTTAGATGTCACATTGAGCCTCATCGTATCTTACTTGTAATTTAATTATATAAATCCCTTTTTTTTAAATTTATTTTTTAAATTAAATTTATTGGGATGATATTGGTCAATAAAATCATATAAGACGGTAATGCATCACCTGTATATTGCATTGTGTATAAATCCCCCTTTATTTTTGGTAATTTTCCTTGCTCTACACTTGGATGTTAACATAGCCGCCACATCCCTCTTTTGTTCAGTGTTTACATTGTATATATTTTCCATTCTTTTACTTTTAACATTTATATTTTTATATTTAAACTAGGCTTCCCATACACAGAATATAGTTGGCTTTTTTTTTTTTAACCTGATAATCTCTGGCTTTAATTTGTTTAGGCCATCTACAATTAATATATTTATTGACACGGTTGTACATAGATTCATCATTTTATTATTAGTTTTGTTTGTTCCGTCTGTTTTCATGTTAATCGATTTTCCCTTTCCTGAACATTTTCAAAATATTTTTCTTTCAATTTATATATTGCCTTTTTAGAAATATTTCTTTGTAATATGAAAGTCGTTGGTTGCTATAAGGCATACAGTCTTCATAGCTGATCTTTGACAGTCTTCTTAGGGTTAATATTGTTCCACTTCTAGTAAAGCATAGTAACCTTGTAACCATATAGGTCTGTTTGCCATCCAAAAGGCCTTTGTGTTATAGTTATTTATTATATCAACATTCAGTGAAAACCGCACAAGACAATATTGTAATCTTTTATTTCAGCACGCATAACTGTTTTAAAGAACTTAAGAAGGAACAAATATTTCAAATTTACCCAGAATTGCCATTTCTGTTGTTCTTTTTTATATTTCTATCTCATTTCCCTCTGCCATTATTTCCCCTGAGCCTGAAGAACTTTCTTTAGAATTTCTTATAGAACAAGTCTGCTGGTGAGAAATTCTCCTGTCTTTTTTAATCTGAAAATATATTTAATTTTAACTTCATCCCTGAAACACATTTGTTCTGAAGTTGAAAGTTGTTTTTCTTAAGCATATTAGAGTGCTGTTCCACTATCTTATTAGTCTGTGATTTGATAATATATCTTTAGTCTTTCAGATAATTACTCCCTTCAGAGACTGTGTTATTTTCCAATAATAGCTTGTTTTAAGATTTTTCTTTATTTTTGGTAATTAGCAGTTTGATTATGATATGTCTATGTTATTTTCTTTTTTTCTTTGTTTTTGTTTGGAGTCTGGGGAACATTTTGATTCTGTAAATTTATGTCTTCTACCAAACTTGGAAAATTTCTGAGCACCATTTCTTGAAAAACATCTTTTCTTCACTAATTTATTTCTCTTCTCCTTCCGAAACTCCAATGTTCTATGTGTTACAGACCTCATCATATTGTCCAACATGGCCCATTTTTCTTGCTGTTCTTTGCATTGGATAGTTTCTATCAATCTCTCCCCAAGTTCACTGACTCTTTTCCTTTGTTATTGCCATTCTCCTATTGAGACCACCCAGTAAATTTCTTATTTTGATAACTGCATATTTCATTTCTAAATTTTCAAATTGGCTCTTGTTAAAGTTTCTAATTTTCTAATTTTTTTCTCTGCTGAGAACATCTATTTTTATTATTTATTTTCGATGTGTTTTCATTTACCCCGTGGAACACAGTTATAATAGCTGCTTTAAAGTCTTTGATACTTGCAACATCTGAATCATCTCATCGTTGGCATTTGTTGATTGTCTTTTCTTATGAAAATTGGTAATATTTTTCTGTATTTTTGTAAGTCAAATAATGCTGGATTGTATGCTGGACATTTCGAATATTATGGTATGTAGAGTCTGTGCCCTGTTATAATATTCTGGAGATTTTTTTCCTTGTTTTAGGAGACAAACGACTTGGTTAAATTCAGTCCACGTGGTCTGCCTTGCATTCTATGGGCGGTAATACCCAACTCTTTCAGTTTTCAAAGACTTGGCTATGCCGCATTTTGTTTATCTCACACATGTATCACTTAGTGGATAGTCTAAGCCTTGTGCCATGGTTTTACATATTAGTTTATAGTTCAGTTATCAAAGTCTTTGCTGTGCTGCCTTGGGTCTGTCCTGTGTATATGCTCAAGGGATAGCCTCTGATCTGTGGGGGTTCACATAACCCTCCACACTCTGAGAGTCCCCACATTCTCTGGCCTGCAGAGGCCTTTGAATCTGATTCTTTGGCGAGACAGATAGGTTTTTTTCCTAGTTTTGCCTATTTGTGCCACTGTCCAGCTATGTATTTGCCATTGAGGCAGAACTGCAACAGAAAAGGAGAAGAAAAAAAAAAAACAACCAGGAACTGTATTACCCTGTGGGTTGCTTCTGTAAGTTTTGACTCCCCTCTATAATCCACCTGTTCTTTGTTTTACTGTTCAGAGTCCTTGAGTTGTTGCTTTTATATTTTGTTCAGAAATTTTAGTTATAATCAGTGGGAGAAGAAGGTTGTAATACACTTACTCCACCATTCTCAGAAACCAGTTTGGTTTTGTTTTAATTTAGTTTTCCATCCTCTTTTTCTGTTTAGTGGTTTTGTGGTTTGCTTCTACTCGAATCCCTATTCCCAACTGGACTTATAATGGCATTTTGAAGTTTCTTCTCCACTGTGATACTGTTGATCCGTTCCTGGTCCAACAAGCCCCTTGGCTGAATTCCTAATCCCAAGACTTTCATTGTATATCATGTCATTCCCACCCACCTCCCATCCCAAGCCTATATCCTCAAACAGAGCCATACTCTGGGTAGCAGATCAGCTTCACCTTTTCTATTCTCTTTACAGGTAAAGCCCAGTTCTGACCAGCAAGTGTTCGGCCTGCTTCCAGTCTCTGCTTTTGTACAGAGAATATTCTAGTCTCTTTCCCTACATTTCAGACCCGGAACTCTGGCTCCAATATGGTGTACACCTTTATTTTGTTTCTGTTCTGTGATATTTTGATCTTTGATTTGAAACAGCTGTATCTTTTGTTGTATATTTTATCTTTTCTCATTCTTGTGTGTTCGGAGCAGAGAGGTTGTACTGAGATGGGAGGTTACCTGTTTCATCTTATCGAGAAGTTCCAATACTTCTTAAAGAAGACAGTGTGTGTGCCTCTGGTGGCTTTTTCTAATCTCTTATGGCCTTGGAACCATAATAGTTTTAATCTTGGAATCATAGCAAAAGCAACTCCCTTTTTTACAGATAAGGAAACTAAGGTATAATTAATTTGAAGTAGAACCGGGACTAATCCAAGCCTCCAGATTCCTATACCAATGGTTTTTCCACTTACTGATTTTATGTTTAAGCTGAAAATCAGTAGATCCTGAAAAAATACCAGAGCATCCTTTGATGTTTTGGAATATTTTGGCTGTTTTAAAGATTCTGTTGCTTCTCCCCAGCTTTCAGCTTTCTTGTGGCTCAAGAATTTGCCTCTAGAGCAGAGAAGACATTGTGGCCTCCAGTTGATTTCTCGGTCATTATTTGGGCACTGCATCAGCTTGCCCCTTTAATTTTATGATAATGTTGACTCACAGAAACCCTCTTAGCTCTTGGGAGTGGACTGTATTTGTAGAGAAGGGCTGTGAACCACTGAAGAGGCTGCTCTCTGTTTTTTTTTTATTTCTACATCTGTTACTGACATTTTCTATGTGGGTGGCTAGTTCCACACATCTACCCTTTTGCTCTGGAGCTATAAATTCAGATATGGCCTAGGGTCTCCATCACAAGGAAGGGGTGTCACTAGAAAGGTCTATGGGCCAAGATATTCTTGGAAGGTGCTTCTATAGGCCTATAGTAATGCCACTGGGAGCGCTGAGCACAGCAAAAAAATACCATTTGTGTATTTCCTTTCTATGGACCAAAGCCTGGATATTATTTATTTCTATCTCCTTCTTTACTACATTAGTGCTTATTTCTTGTTTTTGCTACTTGAACCTATCTCTTCAGTTTTAATTTGGTGCTTCTGAACTACTCTGGGCTTAGAAACCAGGAAAGCAGAGATTTACATAATATTTTTTAAATGGACTTTAGAGATCTCTGTGTTGAAACCTTTCATATTCTAGATAAGGAAACCGAGGCTTGAAGAGATAAAGGTCCCATGGTTGGTAGAACTGCTTGAGCTTATAGTGTGATCTTCTGAAGTAAGATTCAGTACTTTTTACATTTCATTCTGGGTGCGTATTGAGTTAGGTAACAAATAATAGGTGTAGGGGAAAGGCTGGAGGAGGGAAACATCTAGAATGAGCAAAAGACAAATGCAGCCATTTGAACTGACACCTGAAACATGTGTTGCTGCTTTACAATTTAAGTATTAAATGCCAGGTAAAACATGGGATAATAATGAGGGTGGTGAGGTGCTGGGGGTGATGGTACAGGAATTAGTGTTTTTGTGGAGCCAGGGAAAGGAGTGATCTGAGTGTTGTCTGCTGCCTACCAACTGTATCTGGCTTGGGACCGAAAGGCATATTTTGGGGCCTCATTAAGGTGAAAATTCCTGAGAATTTTGGGAAATAGGCTGTGAACTTTGTTCTGGGAGAGTCAAGATTCTAGCTATAGTGGAATTAATGAGAACCCATGGTAGTTAAGTTGGTGGCGATCGTGGTCTCTTTTAAATCTTGTTGTATTTTTATTGGTGTGTTATAAGCATGCATTGTGTGTACCTGGCTATTAAAGATTTGCTGTACATTCGAAGTACTGGACACTAGACGGAGTAGCATAAACACAGTGCCAGTCTAGCCTACCAAATGTCAAAAGTTGTGATTTCTGCCCACAGAGCCCACAAAAGGGGGTGTAAGTTGATTGCGGAGCATAGATTAGAGCTCAGGATTTGTGACACAGACTCTTGTAATTTCTGTTTCCTTAAGCCACCTGTTAGTGATTCCTCTGGAGAGTTTATCTGTGATTAATGCTATTGGGGGTTGGGTCACTGATTACCTACGGTATCTTAGTCCCTAAGGATTGTCAAAGACAAATGGAAAGGCCATTAACATGAGCACAGAGCAGTCCAGCTCTCGGATCTCTGAGAACCTGTCTGTAACTCATTGTAGCCCAGTCTCTAAGTCTGTGTGACCAGCAGACCTCGACAGCCAGTCACTTGGGAGCTCATTTTTGGCAGCTTAGTCTCTCTTCGAGATGAAAGGTGTGCACAACAAGAAGCACCTGTCCTCCAAAATTTCCAGCGATCAGAAAAGAAGAAAACAGGAAAGTCAGGGCTTCATTTTTTAGCCAAAGACCCAATCCTCAAAGCCTCACTACTCATTCGGATGGACTGAAGGGTCCATCATGAGCTATGATGAGATAAAGGGGTATATATCATTCATCTGTAGCTTTGTCTCTAATGGAATTGTCACAGACTTTTACCAAAAACATATTTCAGGAGTGTCAGGAAAAAAATCAGACCTAAGGCAGAGGAAAGAGAATGGGGGATAGTGAGGGTGATTAAAACTCATTTGAAAGAGGAGAGACACAATCAAAGGAAGTCCGAATATTTCGTGTGGAAAGGAACAAGGACAGACGAAGCGGAACCATGATCACTTTCTATCAATCTGTGTAGGTCTTTAAATCTCAAACAGACAAGAAGCAGACTTTGTCGTGTGGGTCCAGAGGACAGCGCTGAGACCAGTGTTTATGTGTGTGCTGGGTTGGAGCAGCTACAGCCGGGGAACCTACTCTGGTCTCTGGTTACTGCTCAGAGAATAGTCACAGTTTTTGAGGAGGGTCTCTTTGAAGCCAACTTAGGAAATATGGTTTGTTATGAGCAACATATTCATGATGAGCACAGTGATTACTTATTGACTTATTTTTATTCTTTCCAATCAAAAGCAAGCAGAAATGACTTAGGGATGGGTCGATGAGTTCCTCACCAAGGGGAGTCCCACTGAGTGCTAAGGGCATGTGTGTTTGTGTAAATACAGGAGCTTTCTAATACTTTCAATGCCACAGTAAATCAGCAAAAGGAAAAGATAATTCTATTTACCTTCGGTTTCAGAGGATAACGTTGGAAGGAAATTGGACCCCCAAAGCGAATAAAGAGCCAAAGAGGACCGGAAAAACACTTGTTTAAAAAAAGGATAAAAGTCCCTCTTATCTACGCATTGATTTATGTCTCACATTTGTCTCTACTGAGAAGGCTGTAAATAGGGGCTAGACTCTAAAGTGTCGTCTAGCCTCTCACTAGTTTTAGTCCGATCGACTCATCTTTTCATTTAAATGAAATGGCAAACTCTCCCCCATTCCTTCACGCAGAGGTGCCGTAGCGGTGGGTGGGACTTCTGGGTGAGTTCCGTCCACCTGGCCTTATGGGTGGCTCATGTTATCTCACCTGTAGAATAGTATTCAGCAGTAGGAGCAGCAGCTAACATATACTGAACCCAGGGTCTGTTCTAACTACTGGTCTAAATAGCATCTCTTTAAACCCTCAAAGTAATTCTGAGGTAGATGCTGTCATTATCCCAGTTTCCCAGATGAAGAAACAGGCACGGAGAAGTTAAGAGACAAAAGGCACAGAAAGAGTAATGGCAGAACCCAAACTCAAACCCAGGTAGTCATGCTTTTCGCCACTGTGTCATACTTCTGCGGGGCACTTCCCTGAGTGTTGTCACATACTCTGCTCCAAGGCACCTGGATTTCCAAGTCCAAAATGGGATTGAGCCATCAGGGCTTGTGGTCCCTGTGTGGAACACTGGAGCAATGTCAAATAGCCCTGTGTCTGCCTGGCCTTACTTAGAGTGGAGGGCCAGAGATGGAAAGGTGGCAACGGATTGAGAGCCCTCCCCCCTGTGCTGCCACTACAATTAAGGGTCCTGTCTCCACACCCGCTGCCTGGGGGATTTCCGGCTCCTCTGGTGAAAAAGAGCATTACCTCTTAGCTTTTTCTCTGACCATTTTTCTCTCTTGCTTTCTTTCTCTCTCACTCTTGGCTCTTGCTCGCTAGCTCCCTAATTAGTTTTATTTCCTCTTCTCACTCTCTTTTCCATGATTCTCTTGTCTTCTTCCTGTTCATTCTTTCTTTCCTGTTTTTTCCTCTAGTCCTCTTCTAATTACCTCTCTCCTCTTCCTTTCTTACCCCTTTTCCTATCTTTACTCCCCCTCCCCTTAGTTTTATACCACTTCCTCTAATTCTCTTATCTGCCAGATTCTTTCCAGATGGGATGGAAATGGTGGAAGAAGGGGTTTGGGGTCCAGTGTACTACACCAAACTTCCCAACTCTCTTTCCCCACCATAAAGCCAGGGCAAATTCTGAAGCTTGGCTCAGCCCCAATTTTGGAAAGCAGCCTCTCCCCACACTGTTTCCTTCTTAACAATTAATGGATGCTCTTTAAATGAGAGTGAACAGTGCAGAGAGAGGAGTGTGACATTGGCATACAACCTCCTGCCTTCCTCGGGCAGCAGAGAAAGCTTGCCTCTTGCCACCATTGGACATCTCTAGTCAGATACTTTTTGCTTGGCCCTACAGTCAGAATTCCTAGGTACAATAGAATGAAAATTCGGAACTCGGCTAGTCCCAAATCCTCATTGTGCAAGGGAACAGCCAAATGAAAAACAGACTTGTGCATTTAGCAAGTCAAGGGCAGAGATCCAGAAGCCAAGCCTTCCCATCCCAGCCCGAGACTCTTTGTCATAGCCACTTCCCTTTCTACCTACGGTGACAACACTCTCCTCTTGGAACTAGAGCAGTCTCCTGCCACTTGACTTTACCACCATTATCTGTCTTCCTCTTTTTTCCTATTGTCTGGGTCCCCTGTTTTCCAGCCACATGAACTATCTTAGGATTATATTGCTTTAGCATGGTGTTATGTTTCTAACTATCTCCAGCCTGGAGTATTAGATTCCAATGTAATTGTGTTCTCTCCCATTAAGTAATTACGTTTGCTTTATGTACTTGGGGGAAGTGCGATGCTTCTCCAGCCAATGAACTTGACGTTCAGTCTGAAGGGACAAGTCAATGCTTAGAGTACTGAAATGTTGTCTCATCTTCAAGCACAGAAATAGCTTTGAGGGAAGCCTGTGCTCTAGATGAGAGCCTAACTATTTAAAACACAGCTCTAGTTTTGGAGACATGTTATTTGCTGATTAAGCTTGGGAGTAAATTGTGTGTTTTGATGAATTGACTATAGGGTTGATTATTATTAAATGATACTCAGTGTCTTCTGAAAACGAAATGTTTGTGGACGTGTGCAGTGGCCTTGAGTCTTACTCAGTACTTAATTGAGAGAACAGTGTATTAAGTCTATGGGACGGTTCTGGAAAGTGAGAAGTCAATAGGATCAAAAGTACATCTGGGCTGGAACCTGGGACTGGATGAATATAGTGAATATGCTATAGATGGGGTGGATGTATTCCCTACCTCTCCGTGAGAGAAAAGAAACAGCCACGGATTGTATTAACCAGCTTCATTATATATATATATATATATATATATATATATATATATATATATATATATATGCATCAAGCCTTGTGTGGGCTTTGTTCTTTGTTGGTGTTGCCTGCACTACTGGTGTGCACTGCTGGGTCCGGTGCGCTGGGCTGGAGTGGGACTCATCTGAATTTACCATAACGATGAGGTGTTTGCTAGGCTGGAGTGGGCTTCTCTGTGCTCTGGTTGAGGGATGCTGGAGTAGGTGTGCTAGTCTGGGCTGAAATGGGGTAAACAGAGCTGACAAAAACAGGAAAAGAACAGCTTACAGGTGGAATAACTTCACTTCTCTGGGTATCATTTCTCAACCTGGCGAAGATGTGATGAGATTCGTCCATTCATACCAAAAATGTTCAGTGAGCACTATCTGAGTAATGGGCTCCTTTTCTAGGTACTGAGGATACAGAGATAACAAAACATTGCCCTTCCGGGTCTCTTGGGTTTGGTAGGAAGCAGACAAGAAAGGAAACTAAATACGAAGTGAGTGTATCAGGTGATATTAGCCTCTTCAAATCTTAGTCACGTAATACAACAAAAACACTCAATAAAAGTTTCTCGTTCATACAAAGTCTGTTATAGATCCAGGCAACTCTGTAGGGCCATTGTCCTCCTTGTGTTGGTCATCAATCCAGGCTGTTTCAATCTTACGGTAGCCCCACATCGATATGTGTTTCTGTGATGACCGTGGCAGGGAGGGGCTTGCATGGGACATCAATTGTTCCAGCCAAGGAGGGACACTTATTCCTTCCTCCCACAACCCAAACCAGTCATGTGACCACCCTCTACTTTACACGGGCAGAAGAATGGGAGTGCAATTGTCCTATCTTCCTGGAAGTGGAAGAGATCTGGATCTCGGAACATTCATAACCGACCACAGGTAAAGGTAATCACGGTGTGGGGGCCTGGCACATGTGAATCTCTAAGGGATGTCCTAAGCTTTGGAGTTTGGGAATTTTGCTGTCATTCTCAATGATACCTAAAGGGATGGACTTTGTGCCTGTACCTGACGTGTTCTCCATGGAGAAATAGTACAGGCGAGAGTTTTTTCAGAGGCTTTCCTGAGTCTGTACCAAGTATCCTTTGTCAGAAGTAGCAAGTTGGCTGTCATT
>CM053505.1:95156498-95204376 GCA_028627145.1 Eidolon dupreanum | reverse complement strand
GGAGTACTGCTCTCGTCTCTCTCTGAGCTAAGGCAACAGGTTTCATTGACACTCTGCTTTTCTACTTTCTTTGGCCCAGATGCAGTGACTGAAGTGAAGACTGACATCTATGTGACAAGTTTTGGCCCTGTGTCAGACACTGACATGGTAAGTATAATTCCCACTAAGGTAAAAGTGAAAGAAGATGCAACAGATCCAAGAAAAGAAATCGGGGTTTTCCTACAGCAGGGCTTTGTAGCTATGTTCTCTGGAGGTCTCGTCTCAGATAAATTCCTGCCCTCACCATCCGACATTCAGCCAAATCCATCCCTTGCCCTTCTCACCCCATCTGTTCGCATATAAAGCATATACCCCCATCAGGAGTCCACTTTCCTTCTTTCAAAATCGACTCGACTCCCCAGTCTCAATTCAGCTTTCTCTGGCATCCTCCTTCACGTTTTGCCAGCGCCACTCATATTAGGACAGATAAGTCCCATGAGGAGAGCACGTGGTGGGGACTGTCAGTCAAGCAGCCAGTGATATAATCTGAGAAGTCCGTTCTTTGCAAACAGACCCTGGGGACAGTCTGACCAGGGTGATACAAAGTGTTTGGAGGAAGAGGCAAAACCACTTCCGGAAACTGGCCTTTCGACACGTGAGCGATGGGAGACCTTTGGAGCAGGGTCAAGGACTAGGGCAGAGCATAGCAGAGCTAGAAAAGGGGGTGACTCATGAGTCATCTGCATAGATTTCCCCTTCTCCCGCCATTCTCCTTTGCTGCCAAAGCAAAGAACGCAGTGAAGAGTTGAGACAGGAGACCCCATCCTAATGGACCACCTGATCGATACCTACTAAGTATCAGATATTGATTGAATAATTATTATGTATGGAAACAAAAATAATTATATAAAATAAAATGGACCACCTGATCGATACCTACTAATCAGATATTGATTGAATAATTATTACATATGGAAACTGCTCAGTACGCCTGGCAGTTATTAGATGCTCAATAATTTTTTGTTCAGTGAGTGACTTTGTGTTGAAAATAAAAATCTTAAAATCAGAACATATATATTAAAAAAATATGAAACGTCCTTGTTCACTACTTAGGTTTTTTTCTGTATCTCTCTCTCCAGTGAGCCTACTGCCTTATGGGGCCCAAGGCTTCTTTAGACCTGTGGGGTAAATACAAACGGTTGTGTAGTGACATGATACAGTTTGCCCTGTGGGTAATGTAGAACCACTGAGCAGATTCGAGAAGGGCAGTAAAAATATGTGTTGGTTTAGAATGATGGATATGGTACTCTGTATGGGATGGTTACGGGCGGAAGGACCAGAGGCTGAGAGCTGATTTAGTCATGGCTCTTCTTTCAATCAGGTGAGGTCTAGGAGTCAGTTGAAAAAGCAGGCTAGTTCTCAGGACAGGGAGCCTTGAGTCGTTGTGAAGCAAGGCAGGGGCAAGGTAGAGGCCTAAACTTTGTCTTTTAAGTGTACAATAAACAGAAGGGTATAAAGATGTAGTAGACTTCCTTCGAACTCCTTAAGGGCAAGTACCAAGTCTTCATGGCTTCCCTGGCACTTCACAGAGTACTTGACACATAGGGAGAGCTCAGTGAGGGACATGTTTGACATGAGGGACAGAGGAGACAGGTCTCTCATAGAGGTGACAAGAAAGCCTGTATATCTAGATTGCCCCTCACCAACCTGTTGACTGCTGACTTCCACAGCTTCAGATCCAGGCATGCATTAAAACAGTTGCCAGTCGGTAATGCAACAAGTATTCCTTAAAAGCCCAACTCTGCATTACGAGGCTCAAGGGACCCCTATATTAAGAGAGCTCATAGGCCATTGAGGCTAACCAGATTCAGCAGGTATATGCACCTCTCTCTGTGCATTGCTGGCGATTAGTGATGCATTAGGATTTTTATAAGAAAGCATCTGAAGCTACTGTATAAACACACACATTCACTCTTGTGAACTGTCATCCACAAATACATTCAGAAAAATGTGCGTGCGCACAAGAAAACACACACAGAATACAAACAGCCCACATGCTATCCTAGGCACTCCATAGATGCCCATGTGCAAATAGATACCTAAATACAGGGGTACTACACACACACACAGCCTAAATGCAGGGTACTACACATGCACATGCGTGCATGTGTGTGTGCGCATGTGCACACACACACACACACACACACACACACACAGCCCCTGCCCAAATCGGCTCCTCTCCTTGTTTGTTCCCCGCCCAAGTAGGCACACGTGGGTTTTCAGAGGCTTGGAGACATTTTAAACAACACAGACTTTCTAGCTCTTTTGAAGTTTCAGGTCCTACTTACTTGTTTGTTTTTCTCCCTCATGATTAAGCAGAAGCAATAGAATGGCTCTTTCCTAATCGGGACATCAGGCTTCGGTCAAATAAATTTCTGGTTATTTTTAGCTGTACTTCCGTTCTGTCACAAGGCAGACTAGCTTTGATCACTGTGGCTGGGAAACACATTAATGGTGTTTTAAAATTTTTCTTCTTCCTGTACTACTTGGTAGACTATGGCAGTTGACCCAGGGTCAGGGATGAGTTTGAATGAAACATCAGTCTTTTTAGCAGCTAGTTTTAGCAAGGACATGGGCTCCTCTGAGACCACAGACTACTTCAAAAAGTCAATGAAAATTCGTGTTGGCTGAGTTCTTGACTCACTTCCAGCCAACAGTTTTGGTCCAGAATACTTTCTAAGGAAATAGAGACAGTCTTTTGTTCACAAAGGGTGGAAACTGTGATGCCATTTTGAGCACTGAACCAATACTACCCAGAACCCTTTGCAGCCATTGCACTCCCTGGTCAAACACTGACTCACACAGACATAGACCCCGAGTTTGACAGAAAACTCCATGAAGGCCCATGTCTGTTTTGTTAATCTCGGTACCATCGATGCCTAATTAATTCAATGTTTGGCACTTCGTAGATTCTCGACTGTTAAATGGAAGAATGAGTGAGATGGAGCAAATTAAATTCAAGGGGAAAATTATGATTGTGTTCCTCCATTTGACTAGAAGTTCTTCAAAGGCATAAAAATTTGTCAGGTACATTTCTGTACCTCCAGCACCTAGCCCAAGACCTGATGTAGGTTCTCTGTGTTTGTTGATGTGATATGAAACATTAGCAGCAAGCCCTGAGAGTAAAGAGTAGAAATAGCTTTCTTCAGGAGACACTGCTGAGCAGCAAGCTAATGAGTCACTAATTGATGGCCCCAAGCTTTGAGGTACTAGTTTTTTTGGTGGCTTCTCCATCCATGAAAACAAGGAGCCGTGACAATAGGGAATTGGGCAGAGGCGAAAGCTGAACGCTAATAGATCTTTCTAAGGGGAAAGTCAGATAAAGAAGCTTCATACAGGGTATAAGACATGAGTTGGAAACTGGTTACAAGGGGACTTAACAGGCATCGTGAAAGAAAGGTTTGTGTTAACCGTTTGCAATAAATGGAGCTTTGTGGTCATAGGATACATAATTCCTCGACAGTAACACTGATCCTGTGTCAGTGGTCTCCCAGGAGAGAAACAGAGTAAGGGACACAGTCTTAATTTGAATAAACTGAGGCCATGTGATCTACTATGGCTTTCTGTTTTAGTGAGAGGAAGGCTGCAAAAGATTTGGGGAACGGTTTCATTGTCACTTCTCTCTCACATTGGGTCTGTCCATTCTTTGCCAATGAGTGGTGGCTCTTGGCAAATGGAAGTTTTCCCTGGTGCCCCAAGATCCTTTGAATTTCAGATGCAGAGAAAGTGGGATGCTGGCTTAAGAATGGCACGCTATACGTATGGTCAGTCTCTGAAAAAGAAGGTAGCAAGGTGACAGTTGATATTTTCCGAGAGTAGACCTTGAATTGTGGTAATTGTTTCACGATGCCTATGTATATTAAATCATCACGGTGTGCATCTTTTAAAATCACATTGTACAACCTAATATATGTAATTTTTGTTTGTTGATCCTACCTCAGTAAAGCTGGGGAAAAAAACATAACAGCTGAGAGAAAATTTGGATACTCTCCTGGCCCAAACCACCTCTGGCAAAGCTTCCATTCTAGCTCTCAACCTAAGGCCCCAGGCTGTGCCGTGGTCCTTGCGCATGACAGCGATGCAGGAGCCCAGGGTCCTGAGTTAACTCTTCAACAAATATCTATCTGGATGTACTGATAACGCTAGTGAGAAAATAAAGAGGACAAAGAGTAGTAATGTTAATAGAGTCAGAGAGAGAACAATCGGAAAACTTAAAATGCCAGTTCTAGGTATTGTCAACCTCGCCCTTTTCCCAGGGACACTTTAATTACTTAGGTACCTGCTAGGTAAGAAGTGCCAGCTGCCAGTCATCAGAGAAACTTCCTAGAGTATACAGTGGACAGCCAGGTAGTGAAGCAATTACATGACACAATAAGAGAACTAAAAGTCTAGCTCGATGAGAAAAATAAAATAGAGGCTTGGGAATGGGAACTCATAAAAGACATCATAATCATAATTCTTGGTAACAGATTCAGGTGGCATATATTTTGGTTGGACAACTGCTTATGAAACTCATGCAAAGTTAGCAGAGTATTCAAACACCGTGTGGGGAAAAAAATGGTGTTCATTAAAAAGGAAGTAGCACAGAGACCTCTTTCCTGGTGGCAATGGGTTGGAAGTTATTGCACCTGTCTCCTCTCTCGCATTGGAAAACGTGGCGATGTTCAGTTCAAGCCCTCCCTTACTGGTGATCTCGGGCATAGAATGGAGCAGAGTCTTCGTCTATTTTGAAAGCCTCTTAGGCTGTCAGTTTCCTCTTATCCCATAGGATACCATATTCCCAGAAAGAAACACGGCCCATGTCTGTGGGGTTTTGCGAAAGATTCCATGACCAGGGATTCCCTGGCTACTGTTATGTAAAATGGACAGGAAGGACACATAAACTGCTAATAAGACAATTTCAAGGTCTAAATGCAGCTAAAACAGGCATGTGGATTGTGATTGTCCAAAATAGAGAACGATGGAGAAAAGATGGCAGCAAAGGCAGGACAGGATGGCCAAAACAAGGGGCGGGGTGCCTTTACTGTAATGAATTGTCAAGTATGTTGGCCCTGGACCCCGTTAAAGTGAAATCAGCCTTGCAGGCCTTTTCTGGGAGCCTGCTTTGAAACACCACACAGCGTCAGAGTTAGACATTCAAACTCTTAACACCAAGCCAGAAATTCTTCCCCAAGTGCTATGTATCATCTCCACCCAGTGTAGGAAATGCATTCAGTGTCTTTCCCAGGAGACAGACTTAGGCTTATTAACTGGAAGATTTGATTTAAATGCCTCACAAAACAACAGAATTCATTTGTCGATTTGGAGGCAATCATCCTCGGAGAGTATACAAGGGGTCGATTTGCAAGGAAGAAATTTATTGCATTCCTAGAATGGTCAGGTCAAAACTGGATTGCTTTGGGCCAAAGGCCGTGAGGTACTTATGGAACAAATAATCACGCTGTGATTTTCCCAATAGTTTTGACTATGTTGATGATAATATATTAAAAAATGGAGACCATTCACCCAACTTTTTTTAATCTTAAAAAGTTTACGATATTGCTTTTATTATTATTTTTTAAATCTACAGCTACAGATGAAGTCCCTGGGTAACTTATCCTGATCCAATTTCTCTCCCTCCCCCCTCAGACACAATCACAATAATGAATTTGTCTTCTGTGTGTGTCGTTCTCATGCATACTCTAGACTTATACCTGAGGATGTATAAATCACATGCAATAGCAAATATAATAAGTAGCAAATAGTGACTTTCACGTTTTCAAATTATACAAAATACATCATACCTTGTGTATCATTTTACAACTTATCTTCCAGCCATGTATTAAAGCTATTTTTGATGCATTTAACTGTGTTTCATTTATTTTAACTGCTGTGGACTGTTAACGCTGTATGAATATTTATTCATACATTCATCCGATTCTCTTGTCAACCATTTATGCTGTTTCCAGTTCGGTTTTTTTCTTGCTATTAAAAGACAATGATACAACAAATATCCTTGTACACATCTTCTTGTATGTGTTTAAGTTTGTATAGGGTGTGTACCTACAGATAGAATTTCTGATTTGCAGGGTTTTCACATATGAAACTTTTTTCAGAAAGAGCCAAATTACTCTCGTGATAGGTTGTACCAATTTCTAATCCCACTAGCAGTGTATGAGAGATCCATTTCTCTGTACTTTTGCTAATACTTTGTATATTCACACTTTATTTTTGCATTTCTGATTGCTTTTCTGATGTGTATGACACGGTACCTAATGGATTTTATTTGCATTTTCTCGTTTGCCTTTGGGGTTAAGGATCTTTTATGAGTTTAGTGGCCGATTCGTGCCACTAAAGACAAGATGCCTTTGTCACCACCTGCATCAGCAAAAGTAGAAACTGCATGCAGAACCTGTTTTCTCATGTTGTCACTTGGAAGTTTCCCGTGGATATGTGTCTACATGCGTGTGTGTATGTTTGTGTAACTTGTGATACCTAGTTTGTGTAACTTGTGATCACTAGTTTGATTCTAACTGCAAGAAAGGCTGACACTGAGTTTTGGCTCTTAATTTAGGCAGGCAAAACTCACAATATGGAGAGGTTTTTGCAAGGTTTCCTAGAAAGGCCAAACCCATGATGGTAAATGGTGATGAACATGGCAGTTATCCACTCTGCATTCTATTCCTAGTTCTCTCAGAGGTGTGTGTGTAATTGTGAATGGATTTGAAATTTTACAACTTCTCTTTTATCCTCTATTAAGATGATTGCATGATTTTCCTCCTTTAATTTGTTAATGTGGCTAATTACATTAATGTTTTTTTCTTCATCTTTACAGCCCTTGGAAGAATCAAGCTTGATAATTGTTTTTAATACATTTTTTTGGTTTGCTTTACTATTTTATTTCTGGTTCTTTGTATCTATGTTCATAGCTGTTCCCAAATAAAACCACTTCTCAACATCTCAATTGCTACTTCTTTGATTCAAGCCACCATTGCCTCAGATATATTTGACTATAAAAATCCCCTAACTGATCACATGCCAAAGTAGAGAAAATAATTTAATGGAACTTCATGTACTCCACGTCACTCAGTTTCACAAAGTTATCATCTTTTTTTTTTTTTTTTTTTTTGGCCAGCCTTATTTAATCTATATTTCTACCAGTACCCCCAACTGTTTCCTCATTTTGTCTCTTCTTCTCAATTAAACTTATCAGAAGTTTTATCTGTTAGTGTTGTTAAAGCAACCTGGTTTTGGTTTTGTTTATCATCGTTTGTTTGTTTGTTTTGTTTTCTGTTTCACTGATGTTCGCTTTTGTCTAAATCTTCTTTTTCTTTGCTTTCCTTGGGGTACTCTGTGGTCCTTCTAGTTTCTTGAGATAGATTAGCTTATGGTTTTCCTTTTTCTTAAGGATATCTTGAAGGCTTCTTTATGGCTGTCAATTTTCCTCCAAGTACCACTTGAGACACCTACTACAGGATTTCATACAGAAGTGTTTTCATCGTTGTTCAGTTCTAAGTATTTTCTAATATTTTTTATGGTTTCCTCTTTGTTTCTAAAAAAAATTTCAGTGGGCTTTTCAATTTCTAAATATAATACTTTGTTATTAATTTCTAATTTAATGTCTCATACTGAAAGAAGATGGTCTATAGGATAAATAATTTTTTTGCATATTTCTTGAGATTTGCTTTATGGCTTAGCACGTGGTTGTTTTTAGGGGAAAAAAGTGTGTTTTACTAAATGTTAAGTTGATAAGTCTTGTGTTTTCCTCGGCTCATGCTTGTCAAGTGGATTATTCACATATTTCAACAATATAAATTGTTGGTCTGATTATTCTTTCATCTATTGAAAATCTATGTGTCACTTTCTCTTTGTAATTCAATTTGTGTCTTATGTATTTTGAGTCTGTGTTATCCATATATAAAAGTTTAGATTTTTTTCCACTTGGGACACCCCATATTTTTACTGTAATGATATTTTATCCCAAAGAAAAATGTTTATCCTACAGTCCATTGTGTCTGTATTTTATAGTTCTACCACTTTATTTATATGCCCAAACATATGTTTCCATCACTTTATGTTTGACCTACGTTTGTAAGTGTCTTGAGGTGTGACTTTGTATTTACATAGCATACAGATACATTGTTTATTCATCCTTAGAATATATTGATTTTGTTTTTACTATTTTATGTATTCTTTTTCCCATGTTTTTCTATGCTTTATTTTTTCTTGCCTTCTCTAGGATCTTCCCTATTCTCTAGTTTTTCTTTACTGCATTGTAAGTTTTTCATCTATTTCTAGTATATTCTTTAGTGGTTACCTTAAATGTTAACATATACGTACTTGACCTAAAGTCTAATATCTCTATTCTCATCCCTAATATACTCCCTCCTTCTGTTTGGTTTACTCTAGTTATTTGTTCCACCTTGTCTTTACAGCCTTTATTATCAGCTGTGGAGAACCATTAATTGTTTAGTTTACCCATAAGTTTATCAACACTTGACTCACCATTTCTTCTTGCATCTTCCTGCTGGTTTCATTTTTGACCATATGAGGAACTTTTAGTAGTTCTTTTCCTAAGGATTCATTTGATCATTTCTTGATTTGAAAATATTTATAGAATACCTACTATATGCCAGGTAGAGTTTTAGGTGCTAGGATATAGCAGCAAACAGAACGAAGTCTCTACTCTCATGGAGCTTCCAGGTCAGTGGAATGAAAAAACCAGTGAGCAAATAAAAATACATTTTGTCGGTGCCATCTGACAAAATAATGCATGAGGAAAACTAATGTATGTTAAGGAGAAGGGGGATTGCTATTTATGACAGGATGGTTGAAGGATGCTTCTCTGATATGGAGACTTTTGAATGAGTCTTGAATACTGTGAAACAGCCATGAGAAAAACTTATTTTGTCTACAATTATCTTACTTTGACCTCACTCTTAAATGATAAGCTACTTGGCTATAGAATTCTTTTGACTTCTGTTGTTCATTTCAAGAAGTCTGCTCTCAGCCAAATTGTTATTTCTTTGTAGGTAATATGCCTTTTCTATTTTTATGTTTTTAAGGTCTCCTCTTTGGCACTCTTCAAATCCACTATGTTTTGGTTTGGACCTATTTTATTATCTTGAGCTCACAGCTCATTATAGTTCTTGAAACTAAGAATGCATATATTTCAGCAATTCTGAAAAACTGTCACCTGTTAGTACTTTAAATATTGTTTCTCCCCCGTTTTCTCTCTAACTTTAGAATTTTATTAGATTATACTGAAGCTTTACCTTCTATCCTCCATGGGCCGTAGTCTTTCATGCTTTTTAAATCATTTATTAGTCTGATATGTACACTGAGCAATTTTTCTTCACATGTATTTTCTAACTCACTAATCTCTCTTCAGTGATATCTAATCTTCTATGTAACATATCCATTTATTTTCAATGACTGTTTTTCTTTGACAGAAAGTCTACTTCAAATAGACCTTTTTAAAATGTGTTTTTTCTTGCTCTCACCCCATAATGTCTGGATCTTTTCTCATGTTCTCAGTCTTTCCTTTGATGTCTTTATCATCTTAATTATGGTTCTTTATAATATCTGTCTGATTATTCTGTTATGTTGTTCTTGGAGGGGGTCTCATTCAGTTATATGTTGTATCAGTTGACTCCCTGGTGGCTTTCCTTAGGCATTTTGTTGTGGATCGTTGGCTTATTTCCAGCAAGCATTTATTTGTGGTCATGTCTCTCCAGAGTGTTTTTGTCTTTGTTTTTGCGAGTCAGTCTAGAAGTATCTCCATCCTTAGACCAATTTTTATGTTAATTTCTTAGTCTGTAAGCCCCAAACAGGGCAGAAAGTGTGATTTTAGATAGCAATCCCATCCATGTAAGATTAGGCTTGAGGTTGCTAAATTTCAGTAGAAATGCTTCTCCCAAACTCCTCTCCATTTAGAACCCATGCTTGGATAGACAAGTTTCCTTTTTGAATTGTCATGTTGTAGGCTGGTTTTCTCTAGTTCGGTTGATCTAATTAACCCTTTTGCTGAGGTAGGAGCCATTCAGGATCTTGATTTTATGTGGGAGTCTAGTTCCAGGTTCTTACCTGGCACAGTCCTGGTTTATACCGTTGTCGTGGCATAATGACTTTTAAAGCCTCCTCTCCCTCCCAAAAGTGTTCCAGTTCAGACAGTAAAGTATATAATCTAATCTTTAGACAGGAAGTGCTTCCTTTGCTAGAGGAAGAGCCAGACTGGGTAATCTGTAGAGGGAAGAATGGTTAAGGAAGAGCTCAGAGAAGAAACAAGGGCCAGTTAAGAAGTGCTTTCTAGACAAAGAAGGGATATCGGAATTTATTCCAGATATGATTGGAAGCCATTAATGGATTTTAAGCCAGAGGATTCTCAGCAGCTTCTGGCTGCTTCCTTATTTTACCTGGCTACCTAGAGGTGTCCCCCATGCCTTGTATAGTTCAGCAGTCAGTCAAGGATTTGGGCGGAATTCGTACTCAGATTTTGGGACTCATCCTCTCAGTAGTTCTCTTGCTTCCAGGAATTTTCAGCTCTTTCACCATCAGTGAACTCTGTCCTCTGAGATATTAAACCAGCAAGTTTTCTGATTTCTGCCAAACTCACAAACATCACCTAGAACATTTCTTTCATGTGTCATTTAGTAGAGAGAGGACTCCCATATTGTTTCTGCCTGCATTTTTTTAAATGTGAGGTCTTCCTCATGTGTATAGTGCAATGATCAGCTAGGATTTGGGGCAGAGTATATACCCAGATTTGGGGTGGCATCCCTCCTGTGACTCTCCTGCTTCTAGGATTCCCACCCCTAAGTTTCCAGACTGTCTGCAACCGAGAACCAGTAAAGCTGTGGTATCTATCATGTGAATTCTAGGTTTGAGGGAGCACCTTCAGAAAAGAAAAGCCACAAACACAATTTTAACCCATTCCTGCTGCCATCTTTCAAGGATAAATTTTCCTCAAGTTTCTATCTACTTTCATTCTCTGCCCATTGCTTTCAAATAGTTTGTCTCTCTCAAATAGTCTGTCTCTCTATATATGTTTTAATTCAAATTTTATAAATAATAGCTATAAGAAGGAATATTCAAATGATTTAGTCTGCTGTTACCGAAACCTGAAACACCGATTATTTTAATTTGTGCTTATATTAACAGCAATAGGGAAAATTTTTTTATGTTTATTAGCTATTTTTATCCATTTCATTATTTTCTGTTCATGTCATTTACCCAATTTTGTATTTGTGTGTTTGTTTTTATCTTATTTCTCTGTAACAGTTTGTTATTTATTGAAGATAAGAAGATATTAATTCATCAGACATATTGTTATTTTGAAGCTCAAATGAAACGTGTTTTAAAATTTAAGGTTCTGGATTGATGGTGATTATTATGTTGGCCTCCGACGTTCACATGAGATCATTTAGCAGAAGAGACGAGTTAAGGAATCTGTTCTTACTAGACATGCCGTTGCATAGACAAGGGAGTTCTTGCCTTTTTATAAGGTCTTGTGATTAACTCATATGATGCATGGAGCAGTGTTGGCAGTGACCTTCCTAAGCAAAATCTCGTCGGATGTATTATCTCTGTACTTACGAGTCACCACAGCATTATCTTCCAATCATAATCATTTACCATACTCACCCAAAACTACGTTAATAGACTGCTGCTTCTCTGCATCAGAAGAAATATTACGAGGTAACTAATCTTTGCTTAGGACACTGGGTCCTTACCAGAACTCTATTCAGACATTCTTCTCTCTCTTTTTTGCCCCTAGGAGTACACCATTGATGTATTTTTTCGACAGACATGGCATGATGAAAGACTGAAATTCGATGGACCCATGAAGATCCTTCCACTGAACAATCTCCTGGCTAGTAAGATCTGGACCCCTGACACCTTCTTTCACAATGGCAAGAAATCGGTGGCCCATAACATGACCACACCTAACAAGCTGCTCAGACTGGTGGACAATGGAACCCTCCTCTACACCATGAGGTCAGTGAGTGGTACCCTCATCTAAAGTATACTGGGGTTAACACCAGGGTTGAATGCAGCATGTTTTAGGCTATCCATTGAAATTTTTTCACATTTGCAGGTATACACACTCAGGCATATATATCATAAATACACGTATAGAGTCGGCCGTATGAACATGCTCAGACACACAGAGGTGTATGTTCACGATATATAAATGTGAGCATACTCCAAGACACAGGCAGACTAACACAGGCATAGACGTAGTCGAGGATGCTTAAATGCACAGATTGACAACCGTTTACACAGACATGAGCACTGGGACAGTAAGAATAGGCTTAAGGTTTAACTGCAGCAACAATCTCCTATGATGAAGAATTATGAGAACCAAATGGATATTTTCTGAAACATACAATGTTATGGATATAAATATGAAATTAGAGCAACATATACTTAATGCCACATCGTCTGGGAATGCTGAGGAGTTTGATATATGTACAGTTTCCAAACAACTTAAGATTATGTCTTTTAAAAATATATATGTTTTTATATTTCAGTTAAAGTTGGCATACAGTATTATATTAGTTTCAGATGTACATGTTGATTAGACATTTTTGTAACTTTTAAAGTGATCACCCCGATAAATCTAGTACCAATCAGACACCATGCGTAGTTATTACAATATATTTGAGTGTATTCCTTATGCTGTACTTGACATCCCAATGTCTATTTTGTAACTACCAATTTGTACCTCTTAATCCCTTCCCCTTTTTCATCCAGCCCTCCAACCCCGCTCCCATCTGGCAAACATCAAAATGTTCTCTGTATCTATGGGTTTGTTTCTGTTTTGTTTATTTGTTTTGCTCTTTAGATTCCACATGTAAGTGAAACCATAAGGCATTTGTCTTTGTCTGGCTTACTCCACTCAGCATAATACCCTCTAGGTCCATCCATGTTGTTACAGATGGCAACGTTCCATTTTTTTTTTTATGACTGAGTCATATTCTATTGTATATAAGTACTTCTTCTTTATCCAGTCATCCATTGATGGACACCCAGATTGCTTCCATATCTTGGCTACTGTAAATAATGCTGCAATGAACACACAGATTCACATGCCCCTTTGAAGTAGTGCTTTGGGTTTCTTCAGATAAATACCCAGAAGTGGGATTACTGAGACCTTCTTTATCTCTTGCTATAGCCTTTATGTTAAAGTCTATTTGGTCTGGTATAAGTACTGTTACCGCAGCTTTTATTTGTTTGTTGGTTTCCATTTCCACGAAACATCTTTTTCCATCCCTTTCAGTCTCTGTGTCTTTTAATCTGAAGTGGGTCTCTTGTTGGCAGCATATGTAGGATTCTTGTTTTCTTCTCCATTCAACCACCCTATTTTTTATTGGCGCATTTAATCCATTTATATTTGAAGTAATTGTTGATAGATATGTAGTTATTGCCATTTTATTATTTATGTTTTTGATCTTGTTTTTTTCTTCTTTTTAAAGAAGTACCTCCAACATTTTCTGTCATACTGGCTTGGTGGTGATTAACTCCTATAGCTTTTGCTTTTCTGGGAAGCTCTTTATCTGTCCTTCAATTCTAAATGATAGCGTTACTGGATAGAGCAATCTTGGTTGTTGGTCCTTGCTTTTCATCATGCTTTTCATCACTTTGAATATTTCTTGCCAATCCTTCTGACAGTCTTATGAAATCAGCTGACGGTCTTATGGGAGCTGCCTTGTAGGTAAAGGACTGTATCTTTTAAACAATATATCATACTTTTCTACCCCAAAAGCAGAAAAACCATCACAATTTTATGTTTATCATGACTCATTATTATCATTAGAATTATTAGGTATTGACTTTGCCCCAATACTAAAAACTTTCTTGGTTCTTTTTTATGCTTTTGCTAGTTCTCCTGTGAGTTGTCACTTCCTGAATTTCCCTCTCACATTAATTAATATCAATTTTAAGTAACTGAGCGAACATTTATTTAATAGAAAAATGTATTTCTTCAGTGCAGGTTCTGTGGGTATTTAAAATTTGTGTATTTGTTATTTTGAATATGCAAAATGAAACTCAAGTAACACAAGCCTGGTAAATATGTGGTGAATACATGATGTATGCTTGCCTATATGACAGTCCTTTATTATTTTAAACTTACTATAGATGTTTTTCCTGAAAGAAGTTGAGAGACAAAAAGAGGGCCAAGGAAGAATGGATAGCAAATAGATACTTAAGAGAAAAGTTGAATTTATAGAAGAGGACCCGAGAGACTAGATGAGAAATGAGAATAGAGTAGAGGACATAATGATGGAGAAAAGAAATAAGGTGGGTAGAAGTGGGAAGAAGAGGATAGAGAGGGGAAAGGAAGAATAATCTGGAGAAGAAGTCAATAAAATTAACATATATATTTATATTATTGATCTCTTCCCAGATTTTTATTTTTATATATATACAAAAATATGTTTTTTTATACACACACACACACACACACACACACACACACACGTGTGTGTGTGTATATATATATACATATATATGAAAGGGGGAGATTTATGGATGAATTGATTGTCAGGGAGAAGAGGGTAGAGGAAAGAATATAAGAAAAGAGAGAAAGAGTAGAAAAATTGAGAAGATAAAGGAGAAGATGAAGTAAAATAAAGAGGCTAGCTATTATAATATCCTAAGAAAAACAAGGAGAAATTGGAGAAAATCATGCAGTACATAGGTAGAAAGAAAAAACATAGAGAAGTAGGAAAGGACACTGGAAGGAAATAAATTGTAGATGAGAGAAAGATGATTAGTAGTAATTTACTCATTCATCAAACATGTTTTGATTTCCTAATACACACATTGTCCTGGAGTAAGTTCTGGATATGCAAACCTTAATAAGGCATGGTCTCTGTCCTTAAGATAATCATAGTATATAGTAAAGAAAGACTAATAGATAATCATAGAAATGTTAACAGAAATGGTAAAGATAAGGGTAATTGCGAGAGGAACATACAATGCAATATATAGATGATGTATTATTGAATTGTACACTTAAAACCTATATAATTTTATTAACCAATGTCACCATAATATACTGAATTTAAAAAGGGGCCATCTAACTTGTTCTTTGGGTCCAGTTGAACAAAGAGTCCCTGGATGAGGCAACGCCTAAGCTCCTGAATATTAGTATTAGTATTCATTTTGTATTATTAGATAAGTAGAATGTAATCAAGAAAATTGTAGGTTAAAGTGGAGAGAAGAAAGGAAGGATATTCTAGGCAGAGAAAACCAAGTGAACAGTTGCAGAAAACGGAATGGTCTATTATAAGCAAGAGAATGAGGGTGGTCAGTTTTTTATTTTATATGTGACGCTTTACTGACTGTGTAAAGAATGCATTTGAAGGGAACAAGACTGGAATTAGGGAAACTGGTTAAGAGACAGCTTAAATAGCCTAGGTGAGGAGTGGTGAAGTTCTAATTCAGAGCAGTGGATTAGGATGGAGAAGGGGAGATACGCTAAGGAAACAGGCAGTAAAATGAGCCAGTGTCAGAATGACAGCGAAGAGGAGTCAAGGTAGTAGGAACCCAAGTAACATGGGTGAATGAAGGTGGTATAAGCTGGGGCAGATCATGTGAAAGTTAGGAGAAGTTTTAGGTAGGGTAAACCTGAGAGGTTAATTTTAGACAAGATAAGCTTAAGAAGATTTTACATTATCCAGAGATAGAAGTGTAATAGTAGTTGAATATACAAGTCTTAAGACCAGGAAAGAGACATAAACTAGAAATATAAAGTTACATATTGTCAGTATGTTAGGACAACCGTATGAATGGATGTGATCACTTCAGGAAAGTAGAGCGATAAGAAAATCATGTCAGGCATGCAGTCATGTAGCATCACTATCATTAAGGCAGAAGGGAGAAGGAGGGAGCTGTGAAGGACACCAAAAAAGAAAAGGAAGGAAGGTCTTCACAGAATCGCTAGTGTACAGTATCTCGACAGCCACGTGTGCTACTTCCGGTATTTCCATTTCACTTCTGAGGTACGTGGCGCTACTGCACTTCAATAGAGCCTCGAGATAGGCAAGGACAAATGACTTGCTTTGGCTAACCAAATGTTAGCGGAAATAACAAGTGTTATTTCTGAGGGAGGATGGGAAACTTTTAAGGGCTATTACATGATTTTCCATGTTTTCCTTCTCTCCTGGCCACGATGAGTAGCATTGTGCCAGGTGGCCTTGGTTCTATGGTTCTGTGTCCCTTCTTGAAGATGACATAGAAGAGAGTCCACCTTCCCACAACCTGAGGTAGACTGTGTGAGTGAGAAATAAACCTTTGTTGCTTTAGAACATGGAGATTTCAGGAATTTTTTGTTGCTGCATATTAATCTAACCCATTTTGACTGATATACAAAAGGAGTAAAGGGTTTAAAAAAGATGAGAGTGATCAGTAATAATAACACCAATAATAGCATAATAAGGCCAATAGTTAATATAGCACTTACAGTGTGCCAGGCACTGTTCTAATCATTCTAATTATATAACCTTCATAACAACTATTATTCCCATTTTATAGGTGAGGAAACATAGACATGGTATGTAAGAAAATTTTCCAAGATCACCTAGGTAGTATTGATATTCTGGCAATACGGCTACAAATTCGTGGTCTTTACTATTATTTATACATTTCTACAACATCATTGGCTATTACAGAGAGATCAATTCATACAGAGAATTAAAAGTATGTATTCGGTTTGGTGACATGGAAGACTTTGGTGTCCTTCATATACACTGTTTCATTTTAGGAGTTGACACAGAGATAGTAGAGACAGTAAACATAGAAAATACTTCCTGGGAGCTTGTTTGAAAATGAAAGGGATACATATATAATAGATACACTCAAGGATAAAAGAAATAACTGTTATTTTTTTTGAATGGAGACACTGGCACATCTTTGTGGAATATCAGAATGGAGCTAGTCAAAAGACAAAGATTGAAGATACAGTAGATACAGGATTTTGCCAGCATCAAGCTTGCAGAGAAAACCATATGGAAATGGTATCAAAACTATAGTAAAATTTTACTTGTAAAGAAAGAGGGGCACCTCTCTTCACTGCATGATAGGATATGAGGTTAGGCATAAGTGTTGAAAAAGAGGATAGGACAGAATAGAAGTATAAATGATTATAATATATGAAGGAGAATTTGGAGAGAATGGAGCACAAGTGAAGGAATAGATAGAAGAGAGACATGTAATAAACTGCATGAAAAAGAAGAGTTTGAAAAGGAGATGGGAGTACACACGATTGTGGAAAGAATGGAGCAGAGTAGATAAAAAAGAAGAGAGGAGGGATGGTATGATGGTGAGGAGATATGGATGGGCAAAGACAGTGAGAAAATGGAAGAGATGCTAGGGAAGAAAGAGTGATGAGCAAGAAAGGAAATGAACACATAGAGATTGAGACTAGTACACGAGAAAATACAGAATGAATGAGGAGAACAGGAGAGCAGAAGAACAATAATAAAAGAGAAAGAGGATAGAGGATAGGTTTGAGTTTTAGAGGAGGGATAGATGAAGAGAGAGGGGCTGGCCATGCTGAACTATGAAGAAGCCTGAGGATGCAGAGTGAGGAGGACGGAAGAGGAAGTGGACCAAAGCATCAGTCACCTGAAAAAAGAGTTGGATGAGTGGGAAGGACATGATCATTGGGCACTTGCTTCTAGTCTGAATTGGACGAGAAAGTAGAGTTTGGGGAGATAGGAGTCCCTTGCGCTTATTCTCAAGTACAGAATTGAGGAGGTGCAGAGGTTCAGAAGCATGGGGAAGCCATCAGTTCTCCTGCACTGTATATGCTTCACCTTGGACCCAGGAAGGTGGGTCTGGAGGGAGACCCTGGTTCGAAACTGAAAATAAAAACTTGGCTCTATTTAAGACCCCACGATTTATTCATCGAGTGACGTTTTACAAGATAAAAATTATTTGCTTTGTCATTCCGATAGCGGTGTAGCAGCTGTCTTGTCTTGTAGACACATTAAAAAGCACAAATCGGATAAGGTCTGAAGAACACTTAGGATTCTTCAGGAAGTGTTCATTATTCTATGGTATTCCTATTATTATTTGGACCCTCAGAAATCTTACCATGATTCCATGGGAAAACTACAGAGAAACAGCTTCTTTGAAAAATCTGACCAAAGGTTACACAGCTATGTAACTAGGGCAGTTTAGAAGGAACCTTTGCCTTGTCTCATCTTGTGACCTCAAGACAACCATAAAAACGCAGGCCAAAGCTCATTACTAGCTGCTCGCTGCAGCAGCGCACATACTAAAATCGGAACGATCCAGAGAAGATGAACAGAGCCCAGCTCAAGACGATACACATTTATGAATTATTTTCCATTTTTTCAGACGTGGCTATATAGGGAACTACATTTCTATTAATGCCGTCTTATTTATTGATGAAGATATGGGTAAATATGTTTATCGTGTCTTTCTTTATACACAGTAAAACGGTCCCACTGATTATATGAGTAGGAGGGACAAGTACTCATTGAGTTTAATTAGATTTTATGCCATCGATTTAAATCATTCATTCAACACATTTACGAGTGCTTATTATGTTTAAGGCTTTGGGACATGTGCTGAGCCACAGAGATAAATAAAATACATATTGTGCCCTTAATGGCCTTACAGTCTAGGGGTTAAAGCAGACACATGCACAGATAGCTGCACAGTAATTTGAAAATCCTTATGTAGAGGGAGGTGCGAAACGTGCTGAAATTATAACATAAGGAGCATTCAAAATCACATGGAGGCATCAAGGAAAGTTGTAGATAGGAGACGATTCTCGCACTGTATCTTGAATCTTGAAGAAAGTGTAGGTAACTATCAAACAGCTGAGGAAGAGGGTGAGGTACAGAAGAGGGTCTTCCAAGAGGAGGAAATTGTGTGCACAAAGGCAGCAGGTATTCATGAATTGACATCATGCATCAGAAAACTAGGGATAAAGTGGTGAGCAAGAAGAGATGTGGTCTGCCCTTACATAAGTTCCATTCTAGTGGGTAAAACAAAGAAATCCTGAGTAAGTGCTATAATCGGGGAAGAACAGAGTGAGTGGTATGGTATTACCCGCAAGGAATACTAGAGGAAGTTGCTTTTAAACTGAGACTTTAAAAACGTGTACAAGTAAATAAGAGTAAAGGACAGGGAGAAAATGTTTCAGAGAGAGGAATATAGAAGGTTCGAAGGCCAGGGGAGGGGAGTGAGCGAGGAGGCCCTGATAACACATCAGAGAAACTAAAGGAAGTTCAGTGTGACTGGACCACAGAGTACAGTATGGGGAAGTGGCCCGGGGTGGAGAAGGGGTACTAATGAGCCATGTTGGCATAAAAATGACAGGGATCCATCGAAGAGTTTATTGCAAGGGAATGACACAATCAGATTTGCATTTTAGATAGATTTCTAATCTTCAGAAAAACTATTCGATAGAGGTGTTATTATTTCTGTTAAACCGATCCAGAAAGTAAAGCTTAAAAATGAAAAATGACTTCCCCAAGATTCTTCAGTTATTAGGTAAATGTAGGTCTGTCTGGCTAGAGTCTACTTACTGCTTTATCCACTAAATCAGGTTTTTAGAAGGATCTGGGTCTCTACTCTGTGTTGGATGGTTCTGGTGCCTGATTGAAAATTAGTGGAAGTGGGGTTGTTGTCTGCGTGCTTTCTCTAAAGAAGTCCCCTCAGATGACGGAAGTGCTAAGGGTTAGGAAAAATGTTAATCTAAGTGTTCACATTTCCGTTGAATGCAGAAGAGTAAATAAGCTTTGGGAAAATGGCGATGATGGGGAGGGGTAGTGGGAAATAAAGCCAAATAGCATCCTAATTTGAAAAGATTTCTACATGACAGATAAGGAAGGTAAGTTCTGTGTTGAAACTACTCCTGATCCTAAAATGGAGCGAATCATAACAACACCTGCCTCACAAGGCAGTTGTGGGGATTAAAGACAATAAACCAGCTTAATTGCCTGACATTTTCCTTGGCACATGTCCACTCTGTGGCGATATTTGTGTTAATGTTCCTGCTTTTATAATTACTAAGCTGAAGTCTCAATAGAGCCAGTCACACCAGTATTAAGTGGCAGAGCTGGTGCAGAAACCCAAGTCACACTGACTGTAAAGCAAAAATGTGTCCCCTTTACATCCTACCCCTTCCCCTAAGATGAGGAAGTGAAGGATATCAGTTTGAAGCATAATGAGTCTGAGGTGAATGTGACAAGCTGCACTTATAAATGAAGGCCTGGAACTCAAAATGTTGACACAATGGGATTTTATCAAATTGAATACACTGCGTAAAGTGTCTTCGATGTATTAGGCTACATAGGAATAGTGTTCTACATTTAATGAAAAATTAAAGGAAATAAATGCTCATTTCTCCATGTTGCATCCCCAGGAAGAAAGTGATGTTTTCTGAACCGATTAAGCTTATTCTCATATTCAGACCTTCACGGCCTCCTTTATCCTTTGCTTGAATGATCGGGTCAATTTTAGGACATTCCAAAGACGAATCATTTGAAAGATAAACTGTGCTCAATGCCAGGATTCCCACACCCCAAATATTAAGTGTAAAGCTTTCTTTAACTTCAGATGCAAATCGCTCACACATGAGTCTTCATTATAGAGATTGCCTCTGAAATGGCCAGGAACCAGGAAGGCATGGGGTCACATTATTAGTGGTTATAGGACTTAATGTAATGGAATCAACCAAGCATCCCTAGCTTTGTTTCACAAGGTCCTTTCTTTTGTAATGGCTTTTGCTCTAGGGGATTCCACCTGTAGTTCCTTATTCATTAAGCTAGCAGCTGACTCACAGAACCCTGACTTAGTGTGCCTCACTCTAATGAACAGAAGTGAGGAGAGAAGAGATAGAGTGGCTCATTTGGGACTGTGAGAAAGCTAACAATGAAGTGAGAAGCGAGTAATGTACACGGCCTCAGTCGATCACAAATTACTCTGTGCACTCTGCCTGGTGATGCCAACCCCTACCTTCCAGGAGCTCACATCCTGCAGGAAAGATAGGATACATTATTCACTGTATTATAAGGCATAATAGAAGTTTTGCCAAAAGAGCCAACAATGAAGTGCTGTGAGCTAAAAATTACAGTTCTCATTAGGACTTGGAGGCATGGGTCCAGATATGGGGGGGGGACATCAGAGGGGTACTGGCATTTGTGCTGGAGGGAGGGAAGGACGAACATAGTTCCGAGAGGTTTTCTCACATTTGTTTCATTTTTTTGCCAGCTACGAGAGGAAATTAGGGTCTTGAAATAACAAGAATTGCCTTTATTCTCAAAGGCAAGAAGCTGATGTCTAGGCAGATTGAGCGTGTTAAAAAGCTCATTCTAACATGAGGGGCATTTACAGGTCACCAGATGGGTCCCTCTAGTTCCAAAGAACTCATCTATTTTAGATGCTACCCCTAGACAGAGTGGAGACCGTAATGTTGTAGTGAAATGGAATTAGGAATTAAGAGCTCTGGGTGTGAGTTCCAACTCGGGCCCAGATCAGCAGCGTAACCATGGGCAGGACATTTTCCCTCTCTGGGCCTCACTTTTTTTTTTCCTGGGAAATGGACTGAAACTGTCTGCTCTGCCTATCTTGCAGAAACATGTGTTAAGAAGCATTTATTAAGTATCTGCTGTGTACTAACCACCATAGTAAGGATAGGATTACAGTGATAAAGACTTTTCTTTCAATTTGCTCACAGTTCAATGCGGAAGACAGACACATACAGAGACCAATAATATTATGTGCTGTTAAAATGATTAAAGAAAATAATTTAGGTGATACAAAGTTTGTTTAACACCTCACAGAGTGAACAGTCTCCATTGGGAAAACTGCAAAATGGAGTGGAAGGCAGGAACCTTTATAGGATAAAGAATCAAGAACAAGGAAGAGACAAATAGAAAATATCTGATTGGCGAGGGCCACACATCAACCTCATTTGGAGTTGGCTTGCCGTTCGGGGATTGGCTGACTAGTTACACTGTGTTTCTGGTTAAGAGAGTATTTACAGGGATATGAAAGTTATTTAAGTTTTAGTTTGTTGACGTGGCCCCCTGGGCACAAGTGGCTCCATCTTGGCCTTAGAAGGTTATTTCAACAGCGCTAAGGACTGTAGTATTTGTCCAAAGTGCTCTGGGATTTCTGTGAGCCAGAGAACAACTCACTATGCCTGTAGTGCACATACAAAGCATCATGGGAGAGGTAATATTTGAGCAAGGACTTGAAGAAAATTTGCTGCACATATAAAGAAGAAAGGGCACTCCAGGCAGGAAAACAACAACAACAATGTGTATAAAGACACAGAAGCATGAAAGCTTTTGCTTAGTACAGTCGCAAGTATTTGTAGATGCGAGGACAGTGTGAATGTCAGAAATGAGGCTGGAGCTATACGTCTGGGATCACTGTGGAAACTGACATGTTCTCCCTGTCACATGTTGGCCTTCCAGTGTCCCGAAGCCTTTTGCCTATAGCACGATGGTTTAATGGGAAGCCCGCAGACAACTGGGACTCTCGTGTCTAATGTGCTGCTTGGTTTGAGTGTTCGGTGGTGGTATGTTTCAAGTGACTCATCTTCCACCGATAATGGCTATTAACAATTTACTATCTTTTCTTTCACACCATAGATCCCAGGTCCTGCCCTTTACTCCATGATTCTAGAAATAGCCTGCCTGGGACCTTAACCACTCCTGAAGTTATGTTTTCTACCTTTTGAGTTTTAGAAAGAACATTCCTCAGAAGGCAGAGCAGCTTGCTCCACTGCTAAAAGCCCTAGGTGACCTATTGCCTAGGGCCTCATCTTGAACTCCGGAGATGCTTGTCCCTTACTAAATTTAAGCAACTCCTTCCTCCATTACTCTCAACGTGTTGACAGTCTCACTGAATGACAACTACACATACTCAGTACAATTTATATCTTTAATCTTTAGGACCCCAGTTAGTTTGGGAACATTTTTTTTTTCCTCTGGAGGTTTTTTTGTATTTTATGCCCCCACTTACAACATTTTTTTTATTCCATATACGAAAATCTAGACATCATTTGATGTTTTCTGTCGGGCAGTTAAGAACTAGGTGGTTCATTTTCATTCTTATTCGTTTTATAATTCTTAAAATTCTTTAAATAAACAATAATTCATATTGCTTGAGGTATGCAAATGTTATGTCGATAGCTCCACAGCATTCTGGGTAAGGAATGTGTTCCAGACATTGCGGTAGAAAAGGGTAAAGAAATGGCAAAGTGGCTTAGTAAACTGAGAGGTATTTTCAAGATTTGCAGACCAGAGCTTCCATAAGGATCACTTTCATTGAGCCAAAAGCAAACGGGCACTGAGGATATGGATGTAATAGCTCCTGCATTGGAAATATTTTCTTGTTGGGTTGAGTAAATTTCCATGGAAAAGTAGATGACTTACATGTATTTTTTGATCCAGTTCAGGGCACACATGCCCCCTAAAAATCCTAAAAATGCAAACCATTCATCGTATAATAAGTGTCAAATGAATACTGGCTTTTATATCAATGATATAATACAATAGAAAAATAATCATCAGATAGCATAGTAAGAATAATCTCTGATGTCTGTGCTGATTTTAAAAATGAGGATGAGATGGGGCACCAAATAACCAAATGACTATTTTGTCTCAATTCTGAAGGAGTAGAAAAGAAACTATCAGTCAGTGGCTTTAAGTCAATAGAAAAGATCTTTTTTTTTTTTCATTTATATGAGAGCTTTATTCCAATATGAAATTTCTTATAACAAAGGATGGTTTAGCTCTAGTAATTTTCAAATAAGCAAACATTTATTCAGTGCTACTATGTAGAAAATAGTGTAGCAACAAGGATTTCAAAATTGAATGACAGTTTATAATCCAATTTAAAAGATATAAGAGAAGCCATAAAATAAGGATAAAAAGGACTATATGGAGAGGAAGCGTAAGTTTGAGACATTTTAAGCAACACTTTATAATTACAAGCCATGTAGCAATAAATAGCCATGGACCTATGTGTTTTTGTATTATTGCAATTGTGCTTTCAGAGTAAATTCCAAGAAGTGAGAACGCTCACTCAAATCGTAAATGCACGTAGACTTTCACTGGATGGTGCCAAAATTGTCTCCAAGAAGATTGTACCAATTTATACCTTCACCAGCAGTGTGTGACAAACACTGTGTGTTTACAGTCTCAGCAAAGAATGAGTTATTAAACAGGGACACTTTCTCCAGTTCAATAGATGAGAAGTGGTATCTCAGTGTAGTTTTAATTTGCATTTCTCTAGTTATGAGGGAGCTTAATATCTTCACATGTTCAGAGGCTGCTTTCATATCGTTTTGTGCGATTGCCTGTCCATGATTTCTGTCCATTTTTCTATTAAGTTTGTGGCAATTTCGCCCTGATTTAAGAGGTCTTTATGTATTCGGGATATTAGCCCTTATTTATGATATATTACAAAGATTTTCTCCCAGCTTGTCAGCAGTCTTTTGATTTTTGGTTTGTGTGGTTTTTTGTTTTGCTGTGTGTGGTAGATGTGGTAATGCCCTCCTAAAAAAAACCCCACGTCTTAATTCTTAGGACCTGTAAATGTTACCTTACATGACAAAAGGTACTTTGTAGATGTGATTAAGGACCCTCAGATGGAGAGGGTATCCTGGATTATTCATATGGGCCCAGTATCATCACAAGGGTCCTAAAAGCTAAGAATCATTCTTAGCCGTGATGAGAGGGCAAGGTGACTGTGGAAAAAAGATCAGAGAGCTGCGACACAGCTGGTTTTGAAGATGGAGGAACATCCATGAGCCAAGGAATGTAGGCAGCATCTAAGAAACTAGAAAGGTGAGGAAACAAATTCTCCTCTAGAGCCTCTGGAAAACAATTCAAAATAATAGGGATTTTTAACTCAGTGAGATGGCAAAACATAATCACTGGAGTAAACATTTTCAAACTACCATATACAGTCTAATGTTTATCCCCTTATTTTATACCTGCTTCCCACTTTGAAATCTGAGATGTGTACGTTTTGCTTGAGGTAAAAGCAATATGACCCATGGGTAGTACGTACTTTAAGAAATGTGAAATATTGAGAAACATTAGTGCGTTGAGATTCAGTGGGAAAAATATTAACCCAGTTATTGTGCCCTGGATCTCAGTCCCTAGACTTCTTGTCGTCTCTATCTACCATCTCCTCCTTCATAATACCATCTGGTCTTAGAGCTTTAATTAGCATCTGTAAAATGTAAGCTAACAAGGCACAGAGAACTGAAATAACTTGCACAGACTAAGAGGCAGAGAGAGCTGCATTATAAAGCTGGTAGTCTGGCTTTGGAATCCAGTCTCTTAAAGGCTGTACTAAATGCCTTTTGCTTTTATTTTTATTTTATTCTTGTTTTTTTTTTTTTTTTTGAAATTTACAAGAGCTTTTTTGAACTATCATTTCCATATGATAAGATTCCTCTGTTTTAAGTGTACAATTCAATGATTTGTAGTAAATATACAGAATTGTGCAAGCATAACCACAATCTAGATTTAGAACCTTTCCATCACCTCCAGAAAAATTCCTGCAAAAACTTCCAGTCATCATCCATTCTCAACCCCAGCCCCAGAGAATCACTAATCTACTTCCAGTGAGCTTTTGTGTCTGGCTACTTTTACTTAGCATAATGCATTTGAGATTCATCCATGTCATTGTGTGTATTCTTTTTTACTGATGACTAATATTCTATCACACACACACACACACACACACACACACACACACACACACATTTGTTTATTCATTCATCATCTGATGGACATTTAGGTTGTTTCTGCCTTTTTTTGGCTGTCATAAATAATTCTGCCATGAACAGGTCTTTTTGCAGACATGTGTTTTTAATTCTCTTGGGTAATGGAGAATTAGAGTGGAACCTTAGGGTTTTATAGGAAGTTTATGTTTAACTTTTTAAGAAACGGCCAAAATGTTTTCTAAAGCGTGCTTTAGCATTGTACATTTACACCAGTGATTTATAAGGTTCCATTTTCTTGTCAACACTTGATATCACTTGATTCTTGTCAACACTTGATATTGTCAGTCTTTTTTATTTTAGCCGTTCTAGCTCACGTGCAGCGGTATCTCATTGTGATTTAATTTGCATATCCCTAATGACTACTGATGGTGAGTATATTTTAAACTCCTTATGAGTCAATGGAATATCTTTTTATCAAATGCATATTTAAATATTTTGCTTATTTTCAAATTAGGCTTTGCTTATTTTCACATTCTTGGTTTTGAGCTGTAAGAGTTACATATTCTTGGTACAGGTTTTTTCTATCAATATATGATTCACAAATATATTTACCCACTTTATGACTGTCATTTCATTTTCTTAATGGTATATTTTGAAGACCAAAAGATTTAAATTTTGATAAAGTCTGATTTATTATATATATATGTGTATATACACACACACACACACACACACATATGTACACACACATACATACACATATATGTATTTTAAAATTTTATGGCTGACGCTTTCAGTGTCTTATCTAAGAAATCTTCACCCGATTTTATCCTATGACCTCTTTTAGAAGTTCTAGCTTTTATGTTTTGGTCTATGATTCATTAATGTTGATTTTTTTTTTGTTTATGATGTGAGGTAACGATCTGTGTTCATTTTTTTCATATGTAGATACCAAATTCTCCCATTTACCATTTACTGAAAAAGCTACCCTTTCTCCACTAAATTACCTTGGCACCTTGGTCAAAAATCAATCGACCATAAATGTGAAAGTTTATTTCTGAACTTTATTGTTTTCCTTTCGTCTATATTGTTTATCTTTAGACTAAACCCACACTGTATTGATTACTGTAGTTTTATGGTATGTTTTGAAATTAAGAAGCAAAAGTATTCACATTTTTTTTTCTTTTGAGAGATGTCTTGGCTACTTTAGATCCTTTGTATTCCCATTTAACTTTTAGGAACGGCTTGCCATTTTTACAAAAAAGAAAAGCTTCTGAGGTTTTTGTTAAGGAGTGTACTGAATCTGTGGGTTAATTTGGAGAGAATCATTGATATTAGGACTTCTGTGAAAATAGAATGTCTGAACATGGAATTTGCAATTAGACAGTTTAGCTTCTTTTTCTTTTTTGTCTTTAACTTCTTTTGCTTGCCAAAATTTTTAAACAGCTTTATTGAGATATGATTCACGTGTCATGTAATTCACACTTTTAAAGTGTACAAGTAAACGGTTTTTAGTATATTCACAGACTTGCGTGGCCATCCCCAATATCCAATTTCGAAACATTTTAGTCACTCCCAAAAAGAAACTCCATATTGGTTAAAATCTCCAGGACAGTGTTGAATAAGAGAGAGTGGAATCCTTGTCTTGTTTGTGATTTTAGGGGGAAATAGTCTTTCATCATTAAGTGTGATGCTAGACATCGATTTTTCATAAATGCCTTTTATCAGTTGAGAAAGCTCCCTTCTATTCCTAGTTTTCTTTTGATAGTTTTATATCATGAATGGGTGTTGGATTTCATCTTTCTGCTTTTGCCTTTGCCCTCCTTCAATTTACTCTTCACATGGCTGCCAGAATAATCCTAAAATGTTAGTCATTTCAAGTGACCATTCTATTCAAAATCAAGCCACATGATCTCAGGAAGCCTTACCTTATCTAGTCCATTCCTCCCAATTTCCTCTTTGAAGTGATCTCCCATTAATCCTTCCCCTTGGTCTCGCCACTACAGCCACAGTGGCCTGGTTGCCATTTCTTGAATACTTTGGGCACACTTCTACCTCAGGGCCTTTGCATTTGCTACTCTCCCTCCTTTGAATGTTATTTCTCCAGGTGTCTACAAGGCTCTCCCACATTTCTTCCGGGTCATTGCTGAAATGTCACCACCTCAGTGAGTTATTCCCTAAACACTCAATTAAAAAAAGTGCATTACCTCCCCAGTACTTTCTCCTCACATCTTATTTTTCTTCTTGAGGCATATTGCCTTGTAATACACTATATATAATTTACCGATTTATCTTGTTTGTGTTCTTGTCTTCTCGCTACTTGAATGTAAGCACTAAGAGGGCAACAATCTTGATGTGTTTGCTGATGTAGTTACATTGCTTAGAATGATACCTGGAGCATAGAAGGTGATCAAAGACTATTTGTTAACTACACCAATGATTCAGAAAACTTCCGGTCAGCTCTATCTTGTACTTGTTGGGTGATTTGGGCAATTTTTTCCCTTCTGTTTTATCGTATGTATGTGGGAATAAAACTGGGTGCTTTTTATAAGGCTCTTCTAGCTCTGAAATTCTAAGAAGGAGGCTGTGTGCCCACTGAAGAGAATAGATTGAAGTATTTTGTTATTAAGGAATCATATTAAGATGCTATTTTGCCTTGAACCCTAAGAATACCTGGATGCTGTCTTGCTCTACCTACACCTCCCCTCTGCAAGATCCCCATAAAAATATATACTTTCAGGAAAGAAAACTCATTCATTTGATGGGTAGATATTGGACATCTTCAAGGTGCTAGGTACTGTGCTAGGCTCCTGGCACACATCAAATTGAAAACAAGACAAAAATCTATAATCCTATAGTAAGGTGAGAAAAAATGATAATAAATAGAAGAAATAAATTGTATGGCGTGTTACATTAGGTGCTATGGGAAAAGAGTAAGGTATACTAACCGTAGTGTGGATGGTATGCTGAGCAGAGGTCAGGGTAGGCCTCCGTTAGGAGATAATAATCAAACAAAGACTTGAAAGAGGTACGAGAGCGTAGCAAGTGCGAAGACCCTGGTATAAGACAGGCTGACGTGGAAGGAGCAGCAAGGAAGCCAGTGTTTAGCTGGAACAGAGCGAACACAGCCAGGCCCAATAGGAGATAAGCCAGAGAGGAAGAGAAGGTAAGATCATGTAAGACTCCGTAAGCTATGGCAAGGACTTTGGCTTTCACTCTCTAGAACATGAGTTAATACTAGAAGACTGTTGTGTAGAGAATATACCGGAAGGGCAGAGGGTGAAAGCAGACAGACCAGTTCGGGAGACATTGGCAGCAATAAACCTTTAAGTTATTACTGTGGTGAAATAAAAACCAACTGTTGAGTAGCAGAGGGTAGAGTGATGAGCGAGCCAGGGTGCTGCAAAGCACAGAGAAACGAGGGCAATAACTGAGGGAGGTGTGTGTGCGTTTGCAGGCGTGTGTGTACACGCACAAGGCTGAAAAGGCCCTGCTTCCTCTTTATCCCCATCTGTATCTTTCACCCTTTCCCCTAAAGAAGGGGATTTCCTGGATTGCCTCCTACTTCCTGTCGAATCTTTGCATAGAAATCAGAGCAGGCCAAACCCTGGACTGAGACTGAGGCCCCGTGATCTGAAGGGTACAGTATGAGGGGTCTCTGACCGTGTTTGAAAAGCCCACTAAAGACTATTTGCTGTAGATTAGGTCTCTAGGACTTATTCATCTTGCAGAATTTAGTGCCCTTTCACTAATAAACCCCCGACACCTCCCAACCCCTGGAAACCACCATTCTACTCTGCGCTTTTATGAGTTTGGCTATTTGAGATTCCACATATAGATGAGATTAATATTTGTCTTTCTCTCTCTGGCTTATTTCACTTAGCATAATGTCCTCCAGTTTCGTTGATGTTGCAAATGACAGGATTTCCGTTTTTAAGGCTGAATACTATTCCATTTATGTATATATATTTTCTTACCCAGTCATCTGTTGATGGACACTTAGGTTACTTCTATGTCTTGGCTGTTGTGGATAATGCAGCAATGAACATGGGAGTGCATATGTCTCTTTGAGATCCTGATTTCAATCTCTTTGGATTTATACCCCAAGAAGTGGTTTTGCTGAATCATATGGCAGGTCCTTTTTAAAATTTTTGAGAAACTTCCATATTGTTTTCCATAGTGGCTGTACCCATTTGCAGTCCTACTAACAATGTATGAGGGTTCCCTTTTTTCCACATCCTTGTCAGCACTTGTTATTTGTTGATTTTTTTTTTTTTTTTTTTTTTTTTGGTGATACATGGTCTTTCTAACAGGAGTGAGGTGGTATCTCATTGTGGTATTTTTTTTCTAATGCAGTATTTTTTTTATTAGTTTCAAGTGTACAATAAATTGGTTAGATATTTATATAGTTTATAAAACAGTCCCCCTAATTGCTCCTTCTCTCCTCTGGTTTTCAACCTCGCCAGTATATTAATGCTAACTGCATTCCCTGTGCCGTGCTCCGCATCCTCGTGACCATCTATCAGCTACTAATTTGTACTTCTTTAACCCTTTCACCATTATAATCAAACACTGACTCACGCCGGCTTTGGTTTGCATTTCCTTGATGATTAGAGTTGCTGAACATGTTTTCATGTAACCTGTGGTCATTTGTATGTCTTTGGAGTAATGTCTTTGTCAGTGAACAACACTGTATTTTTCAAAGTGGGCAGATCTTATGTTACGTGTGCTTGTCACAATAAAAAAATAATAACAGTTATTATTATTATTTATTTTTAGCGATTTCTCCCAAGCATTTTAATAAAAATAGCAAACCAGTCCAGAAATAAATTATTGTTTCAAGGAATTACAACACTACTTTTAATACTTTGGGGTGAGCCCCTCAGGAATAAAAGACAGGTGTACAGCATAGTGGTTAGACATTTACACAAAAATCACTGGGAAGGGGTAACTCTCACTCCCAGGAATGGCCCAGTGGGAGAGAGGCCACCTGAGGGGAAGGAAGCACAAAAGGGACCCACCGTAGACTCAGGACAAAAGGAGTGCCATTGGTGCTGGGACCACGGAGCACCACAGGAGCAAACGCGAGCTGGGCCACATAGCCGAAGGTCAGGAGTGTCCTCCTCCTCCGTCGCCTTTTTCTGCTTCTGCTGCGTGATCTCCGAGTCCCTCTGCTTGTGGGCAGCAGCGGAAAGAAAGCCTGTCATCTCAGCACTTTTCCTTAACGGAGCCGCCCTGCTTTTTCTAATTTTTCTGATGGGTGAGCTCGTGCTGGTTACTGTGAGTCACCGTGACAGCCACAGCAGCGGCTCCTACCGGCTTCCATTGTGTCTCCTTGTTCCAGAGAAACAATTAAAAAAAATATAAGTAGCAGTTAGCAAATCGCTTTTGAAAGCCAATGAGATCTTGGTACTGAATGATTACTTCATTGTAAGAATGGGAATTGTGCAAAACCTGAAAAAAAATGAGCAGATCCAATTCAAATGTATCTAAAAAGAATATTATATTACAACATAGTTGGATTTACTCCAAAAAGCTAGGTTCTTTTAATGTTCTAAAATTAAAATAATTTACCATATTAACAGAATAGAGAGGGAAAATAATATGATTATTTCAACAGATGCAAAAAAAATCATTTGAAATAATTAAGCACCATGATGAAAATATCTTGGCAAACTATAATGAAAATGTACTTCTATGATACAGGGTGTTTATAAAATAAGATCTACAGCAAACCTCATATTAATGCTGTATTCTATCACCACTTATAATCATCATGATATTGAAGGTCCATGCTGGTACAATAAAGGGAAAAACAAAAGGAAAAAGGATGGAAGGAAGGAAGAAGGAAAGAAAGTTTCAAGAGTGGAAAACAAAGAAATAAAAGTCATTCACAGTTTACACGATTATACATTTAAAAATCTAAAAGTATAAGGAGCTAAATTATTAAAATCAGTAAGAAACTTTGACAATGTCTTTATACAAAAGGACACTATGAAAAATCTAAGGCATTCTTGTGTACCACTGATTAGAAAATATAACATTTAAACTAGCATCAAAAAATAAAATACCTAGGAAATATGACAAAATATATAAAAGTTCTCAACACACAGATTGATAAAATATTGTGAGAAGTTTTAAAACAGCCTACAAAACTGAGAGGCTATGCCAAATTTTTGTTTTGGAAGACTTGGTATTTATAGATTTTAATTTTCTGAAAACGATTTAGCTAATAATAATTTTAAAAGAGGGAAGGAGAAAACTTAGAGAGGATGCAGATGTTTGTGGCATAAATTGAGGTGTTGAATATAACAGCCCGAGCGCAGCCATGGTGGTTTTGAGTGTAGCAAGGTGTAGGGAAAGTAGGAAAGGCAGACAGTATGACTTAGGAGGTCAGAAATGAAAAGAGCACAGCAGAATCTGGCTTATAAAGTACTCTACCCTCGCCGATATCTGCTTTCTCCTCTCTGCTCTGCTTAGGGAATGGACAAGAAATGAGTGAGAAGGAAGATAGGAAAGTTATAAATCAATTTTGTTCCTAATCAGAAATCAGTACCTTTTTTATTTTGCTTTGATAATCTATCTACTCGTCGTGGTCTTATTTTCCATGTCCCCAGGACTGCTGGTAGACATAAAGTAATTTCCCCTTGGTGTTATTCATAAGAAGCAGCATCTTAGAAATACTAATATAAGTGGAGAGAAAGAACACAATTTTCTTTATATAACTCTCATGAAATCTTCTAAGCATCTAGCACAAGGAGCAGCTTTCTCAGTGAAATACATTTCTCTAGTGTCGGATTCTTCGAGTCATAAAATCCCCTTTACACCTTAGGAATAAAGGATGGATTGGTGAGATATTACAGGCTGACTCGAGAACTGAGTGTTTGTCCAAGACACATGAGAAATTTTGTAAATATCTGAGGGATTAGTAAGAGCTCCGAGGACACTTGTTCCAAACTTTTATTGCTTAGATGAGGAATCCGAAAATAAGAGATGGGTCAGTATTTGCTAGAGGGCATACACTTGGTTTCTGCCTTCCAGCCTAGGTACACGCCTGAGCTTTAGTCAGCCTGCTTTGAGCAATATCTAGTGTCGCTGCTGTGAGCATTTGTGAGGTGTCACATATTTACCAGTTTTAAAAATTAGCCAGGATTGGAGATACTGGACAATTGGCCACCAAGAACTACAAGAGGATGGTGGGGACTGAATCCGACATAATCAGGAGGTATACAGGTTAGCTAGAAATAGCTCATCACAGCTAGGTTCCCCAAAACTCTGAAATTTTGCCATATGGGTCCTACTTAGGGACTCAATAGTAGAAGGCCACTATTGAGCCAAGGAAAGTTGAGGTTCAAAAAATTAGAAAGAAATCAGAGAGGAAAGCTTGGAATAGATTACTTAGACTAACACAAGGGAATGATTATGTGGGCGTGGCGAATCATACCTACCCCATTATGATTTCCGTTGAGGAATCCATGCACGGTCCCTCCCATGCGTTGTCTCTGTTAAGAAAGTGTGAGGTCTTCAGACTTGACCTCTGAGGTTTTTGACGTTTTCTATTTCCTTTGTATTTTTTTCCTGGTAAGTTGCTCTATGTTTGTATGCATGTGCCTGCACGTATGCACACACACACACACACACATGTGCACACACGACTGGGTGTATAAGTTCTCCGAGAACCATTTCCTTTTCAATTATTTTTCTTTTTCAGTTACAGTTGACATTCAATATTATTTTGTATTAATTTCAGGTGTACAGCATAGTGATTAGACATTTACATAACTTATGAAGTGATCTCTCCGATAACTCTAGTACCCACTTGACGCTATACATAGTTATGACAACATTATTGACTATATTCTCTACGCTGTACTTTGCACTGCCATGAGTATTTTGTAACTACCTTGTACTTTTTAATCCCCTCACTTTTTCACCCAGCCCCCAACCCCCTCCCATCTGATGAACATCAGTTTGTTTTCTGTATGTTCCCTATGAGTCTGTTTTTGTTTTGTTTGTTCATTTATTTTACTAACAAATAAAGACTCTACACACAAAAAAGACTCTACATATAAAGCGAGATATCATGTGGCATTTGTCTTTCTCTGTCTGACTTATTTCACTTAACATAATACCCTCTAAATCCATCCATGTTGTCACGAGTGGTAAGGTTTCATTCTTTTTTTATGGCTGAGTAATATTCCATTGTACATGTATACCACCTGTTCTTTACCACTTCTGGGTATTTATCCAGAGAAACCTAAAACACTAATTTGAAAATATATACGTTCCCCTGTGTTCACTGCAGCGCTATTTACAATATCCAAGATATAGAAGCAGCCCAAGTGCCAATCAAGAGCCATCTCCTTCGGTAAAGCTATAGCAGTTGCTGGGACCAGCAGAACCATCCTTTGTGCTTGTTTATTATCGGGATAAAGATAATCTTTCTACACAGCTCTCTTCTCCAGTGCAATCTTTAAACTGGTTAATTTACATGATAGCCTGCTGAGGAGAATGATTTCAGAACGAATTAAACTGCTATCAGGAGTGTCTTGAGGTCCATCCATGTTGTCGCAATTGGCAGTATTTCATCTCTTCTTATGGCTGAGTGATATTCCATTGTATATATGTACCACGGCTTCCTTAGCCAGTCGTCTATCGTAGGACGCTTCGGTTGCTTCCATGTCCATGTGAATAATGCTGCTATGAACATCAGTGTGCAAATATTTTTTCAGGTATGAATCTTCAGTAAATGAGTCAGAATCTGATGTTTTAGGCTTCTCTGGACGGGGGCAGTAGCTAAGGGAGCATGGCTAGGGCAGATAAGCTATATTTGTTTTTCTAAGGGTGGTAAGGTGGCATTCAGATATGATCAAAGATCTAAATACTGGATGCTGCTTTGAGAGGCTGTCTAGTTGACTTAATCCATCCCACGTGTTCATAAAGACTTGGACCTCGGTGAATCTAAACAAACAAAATCCTGCTGTTCTTAAGAGCACTCTGTTGTTGATAAATGAATGAGAACTCAGCTTTGTGTTTAATACCGCTCCTTTTAGCTTAATTTCATTTTCTGTTCTTTTTCTCGTAGGTTAACAATTCATGCCGAGTGTCCCATGCATTTGGAAGATTTTCCCATGGATGTGCATGCCTGCCCACTGAAGTTTGGAAGCTGTATGTATTGTCTCACTTTCTGTTCGCCCGATCTTCTTCCAAAAGACAGCGGATATTTCCTGTTTGGTCCCCTAATTGTTTTTAAAGCTGAGGGCTTTTATCTAGGCTGATATGGAAATGGGAAAAGGAAAGTGAGATTGAGTAGTACTAAGTGATTAGGAGGAGGCTTAGCCTTTCATAGAATTTTCTTTCTAGACAGCGAACCCTATTTCACCATTTCAGACTAATTTCTCTGTCATTAGGTTGAAACATTGACATCTGTTACTTAAATCATCCTGATGACACAGCAAGACAGAGCTTATAGAGCGTATAGTAGCAGCTTCCTATCCTTCAAATAGAATATTATTATATTTTTAAAATGTCTATTCTACCCGCATCCTCATACATTTCCATCAAATTCTCTACAGTAAATAGTAGACAGGAAGAGACTCTGGAGAGTTTCTCATTTTTAGAGAGCATTGCCTTTGCCGGTAGCCGTGAATCTGACAGAGAAATGAATAGATACATAGCCCATTTTCAAATGAATTTTAAATCAAAATTGAACAGAATTTGAGTGAGTTTCTTCCTCTAAGAATTTCAGAGTAAGTTTCATTTGAGGAGTCATCAGAGCAATATCTAAAGGTCTGCATTGATCATGTCTAAATTAGATTGAGCTCTATGTTTTGAAGTACACAGTACATTTGAAAAGACCCAAATAATTACGTGTAACATATTTTCTCAATCATTGTCAAGTATTTACAGATTGTGTGCCAGGCTGTATTTCAGGAGCTTGAAATGCATCTGTGAATAAAATAAAGACCCTGCCCTTGTGTAGCTTATATTATAGAAGAGAGAGTGATGGTGAAAGATAAACACTAAATTAAAAAGTAAAGTATAAAGGATGTTGTCCAATGAGAAGCACCATGGGAAGATGTGAAAATATTGCACAACAAGAGAGATGAGTCACTTTAAGAGGTGGAGGATGGGTGTGCCATTGAGATTTAAAGTAGGGTGATCAGTATAGGCCTCTTTGAAAAAGTGGCATTTGAGCCAAAATATGAAGGAGGTAAAAATGTTAACTCTGCAGATATCTGAGGAAATTGTGCTCCAGGTGGAAGGAACAGCCAGGGACAAGATCCAGAGTCAGAAAAATATCTGACTTGGTCTGGGAAAATCAAAGTGGCCTCTGTGGCTGGTCAGAGAGTAAGAGAAGAAGCATAGGAGAGAGTGAGATGAAAGAAGAGACCAGGTCATCTAGGGTCTTGTAGGACGTTAAAAGGCTTTGAATTTTATTCTTAGGAAAAGTGAGGAGTGATCGGAATATTTTGAATAAAATAATTACATTATCTGACTTATAAATACTCTGTTGAAAATGTTGGTATGGGAAGGGTAGAAGCAGGGAGTCCAGTTAAGAGGTTATTAATAATATTTCAGATGAGAGGCAATAATGACTCAGAGTAGAATGACAGTGGCAAACGTGGTGTGAAGTGGCTTGATTCTGGATATATTGTAAAGGACGGTCCAAAAGGATCTTTTATGAATTAGATGTGGATATTAGAAAAAGAGAGAACTCAGGGGTGACGTGTAGTTTTTTTGTTTTAATGGATATGCTATCAAGTTAGATGAGTATTATTTCCACTCTGGGTGAGACAAAGTAATTTGTGGATGAACAGTGTTCCCCTCATGAACAATGAGAAAACTTAGAACTATAGAAGTGACAAGGATGAACAAGAAAAAAATTCTGCAGAAAGGCTAGAACCTCTCGTAGATGAATTTCTGACCTGCAGCTTCTTGATTCCTGGTGACACAGTGTCGCTTGCCAATTCTGGCCATTGATTACAGCTTGGAATTGCAAGTTTGGCCCTAGGCATCGGGCTGCTGCTGCTGAATGACAGAAAAAAAGCAATAGTTTCGATGGTCAAACAGAGCTAAAATGATAAAAGTAGAGCTCTAGAAAGTCTCAAACTCTTGGCTAATACCTCTCTCAATACTATTGCTGAATTTTGAATTTATAAAAATCATAAAGCTAAAAACTAATATGAAAACCTAAAAACTAATATGAAAACCTTTGAAAAGTAGAGTTGGCTTTCCTGCAGGCCTCCGATGCTATAACAAGGAAGACAGGCAAGGGTTCAATTCAAAACCCTAGAGAAGCTGTGTCCTCGTTAGAAGGGAACAGCAGATAAAACCAGGTTTAACCGAAACTATAAGTCAGCTCAGTCCCTTATGGCTTAAGGTGTAAATTCTCCCACACTGTGTCGCCAAGGAAAGAATGAAGCCTCTCTGGTCAGCATCATCTGAAAATTCTCCAGTTTTACATATAATATATGGCATTCAATTAAAAAATCATTAGGTGTACCAATAGGAAGGACCATGTGGCCTAAAACCAAGACTGAAAAACAAAAAGGCAAAATATGGAAACAGAACTATAGGTGATCCAGATACTAGAGCTTATAGATAGGGACTTTTAAAAACTGTGGTTAATATATTCAATTCAAAAGAGAAAAATATCAATAAAATAGATAAAAGATAGGGAATTTCAACAGAAAATTGGAATCTATAAAGAAGAATAAATTGGAAATTACTTATGGAAAAGTACACTATTTCAAATTCAGAATTCGATGAATGGATTTAAGTAGCGGAAGATTAGAGAACTTAAAAATAGGTAAACAGAAAACAGTAAAACTGAAGTACGGACAGACAAAAATACAGAACAGAGTTAGAAGAATGTGGGACACAGTAAAATACAGTATAATGTATAATTTTGCAAAAGACAAACAGGAAGGGAGCACAAGCAACAATTCAGTAGCTAAAGGCCAACTATTTTTAAATCTGACAAAAGTTATCAATCCAAAGATTCAACAAGTTGGTAAACACTGAGCATGATAAATACAAAGAGAACAGTACTGATTCTAAAGTACTGATTCTAGAAATATAAAAGTGCCAAAAGTAGGTAAGACAATCTTGCAGGGAGGGAGGGAGGGAAAGAGAGATCAGGATTGATTTCTAAATGAATTGTAGTTGTAAGTATAAATGTAGATATAAATAAAGCTTTTAAAAGAAAACATAGGAGAATATCTTCATGACCTTGGAAGAGGTAGAGAATACTTAAAGAGGACATAGAATAGTGCTATCCACAAAGGTAAAAAGGAGAATGACTTGGAATATATTAAAATTAAGAAATTCCTTTATCAAAAGGCAGTGGTACAAAGGCAAGCCACAGGGTGGGAGAAAATATTTGCCTTGCTTATACATGACAAATGACTCAAATACATAATAATTAAGATCCCCTACAAATTTATAAGTAGTAGGCAGAAACCGCAACAGAAAAAAAGCCAAAGTGTTCAGTAAGCTCCTTATAAAACAGGGTTTCCCAATCACACACAGATAAAGTGATCAGTTACATTAGTCAGCAGAGAAATGCAAATTAAAGTCCAGAGGGTACCACTCTGCAGCTAATTGAATGCTAGGATGAAAAAAGGTAGGAAATACGTAACGTTGGTGAGGATGTGGAACACAGCTGTACTCTCATGTACTGCTAATAGAAGTGTAAAGTTGTACAAAGGTTTGGGGGGATCGTTTGGTGGTATCTACCAGTGCTGAACACACACATATCATATAACCTGGCATCTCTAGTCCCGAGTATATTTCCAAACATAAATCAGTATTTATGTCTCAGGCATATGATGAATATTCATAGCAGAGTTAATTTTAGGAGAGCCAAACTGGAAACTACCCTAATCTCTGTCAAAATGAATGAAAAATCTGTGACATAGTCACACAATGGAATGCTATACAACAATGACAATTAAGTATATTACAGTCAGCATGAACAAGGTCACAGATCTAATGCTGAACAAAAGCCAGACACATAAGTATATATAGTGCATGACTCCATTTATAACATAACATATACCAGGCAAACTAGTCTACGATGTTAGAGGTCTTTAATATTTTGTCTATTTTTGCTATTGGTAGTATTTCTAACTTCCTGACATATTAAACTATGGGATTTGGGAATAAAAGTTGGAATTCCCAGGAATTTTATAAATTAAGTATTATTCGTAAAACACCCCAACCTTCTTTATGCTCTTTACTCATTATTACGGATATCCAACTATTTTTTAATAAATAAGAGATGGTATGTTTAGAAGTACAGCAAAGGCCAGTTGTATACAGAAGATACACAAACACTGGGAAACACCAGTAAATCTGATTGGATAGTATTCGAATAAGAACATTGGGATCTCTTAGCAAGGTAAACAGCAGTACACTGAATCAAAAGTCAAAACTGCCAGTTTGAGGGTTTATTTTGCTTCTCAAACTTGGTATTTCTTGAAAGAACACTCAACAGGATTTGTTTATTGTATTCTAGGCATATAGACTTGTCAAGAGATAATTCACAAGGATGCTTTACCATTAGTGACGCACAGGGCCACAAACATACACTTATAATCAGCAAAATCAACTGATTAGATTAATATGTACTCCTGTACCGATACCTGAAAATTTCAAGACTTTGAATCAACATGCCATTGTTTCCTGTTTTCACTTTTGACTTGACATTAGTAGATGCCTTCAAATCAATGACATCTCTATGTCTGTTGTTACACTTTAATTCTTACGGGAAAATTATATTGTTTTCCATTTTGCTGATTTCTCAACTTCTTTTTTCAGCATTCGATATTCAGAAAAATATATAAATTTCCTGGTAAATCCCAAGAAGGAATTTCCACCTAGAAGCAATAATCAGGATAGTGGTTACCACTGGTAGGAGTTGTACTTGAAAATGGATGCAAATAGCACTTCCGGGTGTTGATTATGTGGGACTTAAGTCTGGTGTTTGGAAAAGATATCTGGACTGGAGACTTGATTTAGGTGTCATCCATGTGGATGGTATTTAAAGCCACACAGCTGGATATCAAGGAAATACTCTATATAGATAAGAGTACCAAGGACTGTTTTCTGAGTCACTATAACATTTAGAGGCTACAGAGGAGAGAGTAACTCAGTATGTTGAAGGAGAGGACAAGTGTGAGGAAACATCAAGAAGGAAGGAGTGACTTAAATTCTTAAGTGGGCAGTTAAAATTAACCTTAAAAAATCTCTAATGAGGAAGCAATTCTAGAATGGTGGAATAAGGGCTTCTAAAGATCCTCCATAAAATGTCACAGTAAACTTTCTCCAAACTCTAACCAAAGGCTCACAATAATTTGAGGGGTGTTTAAAAAAAACAAACGTAATTCTCAGTAAGACCAGGGAGCCCCCTTCTCATTTTCTTCTTCCGCAGTCTGTAGAAGCTTTGAAGATTTTGTAATGATATCAATGTCAATCCAACAGGAAGATACAACAATTATAAAGATACATATGCACCTCACCACAGAACTCCAAAATACATGAAGCAAAACTGACAGAACTGAAAGGAGAAATAGACAATTCCACAACAATAACTGAAGATTTGAATACTCCACTTTCATTAAAATAACTAGACAGAACATCTACATAGAAATAGGAGATGTGAACAACACTATAAACCAACTAGATCTAACAAACATTTATACTGCACGCTACCAAACAACAGAATGCATGTTGTTATAAAGTGCACATGAAACATTTTTCTGGGGTAATCCATGAAATAAGACTCAATAAGTTTGAAAGTATTGAAACCATACATACAGAGTGTGTTATCTGACCTCAGTTGAATGAAATTAGAAAACAACAGGAAGGGACTTTGGGAAATTCACAAATCTGTTGAAATTAAACAACTTACTCTGAAGTAAACAATGGATCAAAGAAGAAATCACAAGAGAAATTAGAAAATATTTTGAAACGATCGAAAATGATGCACAACATATCAAAATTTATGGAATGCGCCAACTTAAAGCATTGTTCAGAGGGAAATTGATAACTGTAAAGCATATATTAAAAGGAAGAAAGACCTAAAATCCGTAACCTGACCTTCCACCTTAAGAAACTAGAAAAAGAAGAGCAAACTAAACCCAAAACAAGGAAGAAAGTAATAAATATTGAAGTGAAATTAAATGAGAATAGAAAATCTTTAAGGAAAATTAAAGAATCTACAAGTTGATTCTTTGAAAAGATGAACAAAACTGATAAACCTTTAACTAGACCAAGTTTTTTTTAAAAAGGAGAGATAGAGAAGAAATCAAATCACTAAAATCATGAAAGAGGGGACAGACAACACTGTTGACCTTATAGAAATAAACAAGATAATAGGGAAATAGTATGAGCAACTGTATACCAAAAAATTGTATAGTTAAGATAAAATGGAAAACTTCCTAGAAGCACACAAACTACTGACACTGAGGAAGAAGTAGAAATTTTTATTAGACTTACAAAAAGTAAAGGGGTTAAATTAATGATTTAATAACTTCTCACAAAGGAAGGCACAGGCCCAGATGGCTTCACCATTGAATCTACCAAATATTTAAAGAAGAATTATTACTAAGTCTTCTTCACAAAGTCTCACAAAATATAGGAGGTAACATTTTTTAACTTATTCAATAAGGTCAGTATTACTCTGATACTGAAACTAAAGATCACAAGAAAAGAAAACCACAAATATTCCTTATGAATATAGACATAAAACTCTTCAACAAAATACTAGCAAACGGAATCAAGCAACTTATAAATGGGTTATACACTATCTTTAAGTAGACTTTTCCCCAGGAATGTAAACTTGGCTTAACATCCAAAAATCAGTCAATCTAATCTACTGTATTAATTTCTAAAAAAGGACAAAAACCACCGGGTCATCTTAATAGATGCAAAAGCACATACATCCTGTGCTAAAAAATACAAAACTCTGTCCTTATTTTCCAGTAACTAGTACCTATAACATCTCTTGTCACTTTGGATAATTTAAAGTTCTGAGAATTAGAAGTATTTATATTAGTTATAAACTTATACAGTGTCTATTTCCATATACGTCTATTTCCATACGTCTGCCAACTTTAGGCTGTAGGTTTATTTAGGTTGATCAAACATTGTATTTTCACTGAATATGCCCAAACTTAACTGATTATTTTTTCTATAAAACCTTCTTTTGTGTTTCTTGTCTTGGTTTATTTATTTTATTTTATCTTTTTTAAGCAAGGCAACCCTTGGTTGACCTCACAGATTGCAAGGACCTTGTCAGCTTGCAATCCCTTATTTTTTTATTTTTTATGCCTACAGCACCTGGTCTTCCTAGGTGGTCTCCCATCCAAGTACTAACCAGGCCCGACCCTGCTTAGCTTCTGAGATCAGATGGGATCCAGCTTGTTCAGGGTGGCGTGGCCGTAGACTCTTGTCTTGGTTTACATCCTATATTCTAGTTCTTACTTACCTCTTCCAACTCAACTCATCTCTCTCCCCTGCGTACGCTGGCCTTCTGCCAGTTCCTAGAACACTGCACGATCTTCCCCACTCAGAAACCTTTGCACTTGCTGTTTTTGTGGCCTGAAAAATATTCTCCATCACATTCTGGGTCTTTTTCCTTTTACATGTTTCAGCTCGAAAGCTACCCCCTCGAAGAGGTCTTCTCTGATCACTGTATGTCACGAAACCCCTCTCCTACCTCAGAAACTCTGTTTTACTTTTTCATAGAACAGATTCCTGTCTGGTATTATCCTCTTTGTTTAGTTATTTATCTTCTGTCTTTCCACACTATCCTATAAGCTCAATGAAGGGACCCGACCTCAAATGTCTTAATGACCACCGTACCTTAACTGTCTAACATAATTTCTTAATATTCGTTGAATGAGTGACAGAATCAAGAAAGTAAGCAAGCAATCTCTGACAATATGGGTTCAGAGAGAATGCTTTCTCAGTGGTGCCATTGTGGCAGGATTGTTTTTGACTTCCCATTTTCCTGGGGCCTGACACGTACCAAGGCTTCAGTAATAGAAAGAGACATTTGGCAAAGCAACTAAAAGCAAGGAGATGCTTGTGCCATCATAGCCCATATAACATATATTGAGGGGGCCATATTGACAGAGTGAGTAGTTCTAATCATCTGGTAGATATCTTTTCTGCAGTATCCACACCCCCCCACACACACACTCCACCTTTGTTCCTCCATAAAAATAAAATGATTGGAACTGAGAAGAGGTAGGACTCTACAGGAGGGAAGCTGAAGGGTAAAGGAACCTATGGAGCATAGAGAAAAGAGAGAAGAAAGAGAAGGCCTGAAGGGACAGTTGTGAATGGATTCCATCCTTATCCACATAACTCGCAAAAGCTACAACCCCAGGGTCATCTAGAATCTTTCCTTAAACTTCCGCTTTTCCTTAACCGTCATGAAAAGCCGTCAGTTCTAACATGTTCTACCTCGAAATCTCTTTTCTGTTCCACTCAATTCGGCCCACTGTCCACTACTATATATTATGCCCTAAGGGTCACATACTCCAAACATTGTGATGGCCTTTTTTGCTGTTGTCTTGGCTTCGGTTTCACTTTTTCCCACCAGTCATCCATACTGCAGCTAGAGCGAGCCTTCCAAAGCATATATCTGGCTGGCCATGTTATCTCTCTGCTTTAGGCAGGTCTGCAATAACTTGTAGCCTGCGGACCAAAACCCTCACTCCTCAGTGCGGGCAATCAGAATGTGTTATAATGTTATCTCAGCTTTTCTCTAGTCTAGAAGTCCAGGGATACCATGAAATTCCCTAACACCCCATGTTTTCATTTGCTTTTTGCCTTCGCTGTGTTCTTTTGCTAGGAATGACCTTTCGCGTATGCAAGGTGGCCTCCTCTAAGTATCGACTACTTTCCGAATCCTTCTCCACCACTCGGCTCTAAGCAGAGGCCACAGCACCCTCCTCTGGTTTCATTTAACACTTGTTCCACTAGTGTGAATCCTTTTCATGTTCAGGCTTGTACTACGACTGTCGACTGTCGTATGCTGTCTCCCCCAATAGATTGTGGGCACCCTGATGGCAGTTACTGTGCCTTATTAACCTTTGTTTACCAGTATAGGGTCCGATTGAAAGCAGACACCGAATCTGGTAATTTTCAATTTTTAAAAATTATTTTCTCCCTCTTCTTTTTCTTCCTTTATTACTTCATGCCTTTCCTGCTTTGACCTCCATCATATGAGAAGAGAATATTTTTTCTCCACAGATCCCTCTGTTCTCATATATTATTTTCAAAGAAATAAAACCATTGCTTTTTGCATAAAGCAAGTTGCCTCTCTGGGCCCAGTGACATTTCTAAGATACCCGGTAGCTGCACAATTTATTGTCACATCTATACTAGGACATGTTAGGATTTGGGGGCTAATATTATCTGCTCAAGGTACTCGGCTTAAGAGATCCAGAAAGAAATTTCCTTCTTAGGGGCAGAAAATATCTCCCATTCCCTACCCTTTGCCTGAACAGACCTGTTCTCTTTTTTTACGTGGTCAAACTCTTGGATATATTGAGCAGAACATTGCATTGTCCTTTAAACATAGGAAGTTACAATCATCTACAGAGCAAAGATAAGAAGACATATACAGATGATTTTCTGAAGTAGTGGAACCCCAAGCGTATATACTAAAGATGAAAGGTACTGGGGAAAATGAGAGGACAAGGGCCTTGTGAAATTACATTTCAGTTGATAGTCTTAGAATAAATTTGCAGTAAGGGTGTGAGAAGAATATTGAGGAGATTTCCCTTTCTTCTTGGTGATAGCATTTTAAAGATCTACAGTTCCAGTTGGGAACCCTAGATAGCCCACAGGCAGCAGAAGATGCTATGTTTCTAAGACTGAATCACAAAAAAAAAAAAAGACCATAGCCATCTATGAGAGAAAGTCTATAGAGCAGAGTTTGCAAATTGATGGTTTGCAGGTGTGATTTGCTTAATATATGCAGTGTTTGTAACTTTTGAAATCACTTGCCAAGGTTTGAAATTTGGGAAATGTCACATAAAATTCCAGATTTGTTTATTTATTTATTGTGTGTTTATTATTTATTTTTTTGAATTGAGCCTGAAAGTTCAACAGGTTTTGTGATTGGATTCATACACCAACTGTTGCTGTTGGGAAATGCGATTTTGCCTTAAGCAACAAACCTTCCTAGGCATCAAGATATTTTATAGATACAAACCTTATTTAAAATGTCTATTAATCAGAGGAGAAATTATATATCAAACTAGAAGTATTTTTGTCAGTGTGTTGAAGAAATGCCCGAGACCACTCAGGGTGTATTATATGGAAAAGTTAGACTTCCTGTGATATTTTCTTCTGTAGCTTATGAGAGCACAGATATAAAACATGCCATAGAGTTATGTGTATTTTTTTCCCGATTTCAATGAGAATTTTGATGTGAATGAAGAATTTGTTGGCATGATGCTCGTTACACCCAAATTAGGAAATGGTTTATTTGGGTATATTCAAAAATGTCCTAAGAAGTGTAATATAGGAAGATCACAATTAGTACATGTGAGGAAGGGTTAATATCCGACTGTTAAGAAATTTATGTCCAATGTGGCAAGGTTTTGTAGGGACACGGAGTTTGTTTGTTCATTGGTAAATTGACTAGGAATTATTTTCTTTGTGGTAAAACATTTATTAGAGTGTATTATGGACATAGCAGCAGCCACAGCCTCCACGGACTTGAACAACAGATAGCTCAAAACTTGAATGAAATGAGTGAGCAGCGTGGCTGGCGGTCAGCTTGCCTTTAACGAGCCTGAGTTAGGGCCACGTGCTCACCCTGAACATAAAACCCACTATGCAAAGAATCAATCCATGTCTGGAAAGAAAGCGAGTCTCTTCCTGTAAGATACTGACTCAAACTAAATAACCTCACCCCTCGTTCCTTCACCATTCCCTTATCTATACGCCTGTTAAAACTAATCTCTACTAAATTCTGTACTGAACATTGGAATTCTAAATATAAGACCTGACAGTAACAGCTTGGTGCAGAAAAAACAGGTGGTAGGTTTCTGGTTTGCAAATCAAAGGGGTGGTAAATACCAAAAGAAAATTCTAATTTTTATTTATTGCTAATTTCAATTTTCCATTTTTTTAATTTAAAATATCCCCAGTATGATGTTTTTTTTTTGCTTTATCTCATGTGGACACCCTATTATTAATTAAATAAATTTTTGTTGCATTTCTGGCAGTTCATTTTTCTTATAACTAGCCTGCTTTACTTATTTAAGACACCTCTCTAGCTCCCATAAACACTTGAATTTGTGACAAGTGCATTAGACAATATTTTAGCCATTCCTCCCTTGCCCCTACTCTCTACTCTCCAAAGAAAAGTTTAACAATCTCTTGGCAGTCCAAAAGACTGTGGGTCAGTGAGGGAAGAGACCACTTTGGATTCACTTCTGTGTACCCAGCATAAACTATAGTAGTTATACGATGATTATTAGATGGATGTATAAATGTACTTTAAAGAGAGAACACATACCAAGAAATCTTTTGGGATAGAAGTTGTATTTCAATCTCATGCAAATTTAGTGTCAAGGATAATCATTTTTCTTCCCCTTAAACTTCTCCTTCTCCACCTTTTTCTGCCTTAGATGCCTATACAACAGCCGAAGTGGTTTATTCTTGGACTCTTGGGAAGAACAAGTCTGTGGAAGTAGCACAGGACGGCTCTCGCCTGAATCAGTATGACCTCCTGGGCCATGTCGTTGGGACAGAGATAATCCGCTCTAGTACAGGTATTTATTTTATTTAACAAGCACTTTGCAACCTGTGCCAGTCATTGTTCTAAGTGCATATAATAATTTATGTAATCTTCGAAAATGTCTTGTGATGTAGGTACTATTATCATGAGGAAACTGAGGCATGGAGCTATTTGGTAACGTGCCTGCGCCATGTCACAGTTATACAATTCCAGAGCCAAGATGTGAACCCAGGCAGGTCGGCTCCAAGCCCGTGCTCTTAACCACCATGCCCCGCTGTCTTTTGGGGACTGGGTATAGATGGTCAAGGGACGGTAGCAGAAGAGAAGACAGAGGGAAGCCATAATGATGGGAGAGCTGAACTTTGAGCCTAAAAAAGTTTCATGGAGACATTTGCTGAACTCTGCCAGTGCTGAGGTGGCGAGTTAATAACCCCAAGAGAGGCCAGGTGCACAGCTGGGAGGTCCCGGGATGAGGCATGAAATTATTTTAAGTGACTCACTCGTCTCAGAAAGAAGTCTGTCTGGTAAAACTTTCCAGGTCCTCTCAGTTGCTCGTCCTTGGATACTGGTAAATCGAACACAGAATATCGTTCTGTAGCCTCAAGTCCTATTTAGAAACTGACCAGGTGCAGGGGTGAGGACAGAGTTGTCCTCATTGCCAACTGGCCTTAGAGCATTTTGCAAATTGGAGTATATCTTGGGCCCACGTATCTTGCAATACACACACACACACACACACACACACACACACACACACACACACACACACACACACACGTGTGTGTGTGTATGTATATATTAAAAGATGAGAGCTTTCGACACTTGTCTCCATGAAAGATCTCTGAATCCACAACTATAAATGAAGTAGAGGACTCTTGTCCTTTTATTTCATTAGCTGGACACCGCTGTTCCCTCTCCTGTGATGTTACAGTGTGTCTGTCATCTTGTCTGTGCCATGTTCTCCTTCCACACCTGGACCAGGGGAGGGTGCCTTTAAAAAATCAGCATTTGAAAAAGATGTAAATGACAATAGGATTAGAAATTTGGAATTTGGTGTGGGGAAAGGCTGTTCTTGAGAAAGGCACCATACCGAGGTGTCAAAAGGCCAAAGGTGTGTGAGAGCGTCACCTGGTGGATAATCTGGAGGAGCTGGAGAGTGAGGGGCAGCAGGGGTGTGCGCTGGCCTCCTCCTCGGAGGGGCTTCTGGGGTCCGATGCGTGGAGCGGGTAGTGGCTGGTGCAGGATGAAAGGCCCGGCAGACACTGCGCGCGTGGGGTCCAAGCGTCCCCTCCCTCCAGCAGCGCGCGTCAGCGGCTGAGGCCAAGTGCGGGCTTTGGAGCGTGCTGGGG
>CM053505.1:95091676-95155998 GCA_028627145.1 Eidolon dupreanum | reverse complement strand
ACAACTTACTCTCCCATTAACAGTGTATGAGCTTGCCAGTTTCCCTTCGTGGTCATACAGATGTTTTGGGTTGAATTACATCCCCTCCAAAAAATATAAAGTCCTGACCCCCCAGTACCTCAGAATGTGACTTGATTTGAAAATAGGGTCATTGCAGGTGTGATTAGATTACATCTCAAATTAGTTTTGAAAACACGATATAACGTATATCAGTAAAAAGGTGCATTAACATATTAAAATTCATTTACACCATTCAGTACCATGCATCTGTAAGAAGAAATGAGGAAGCTCTTTACGTGCTGTTCAGTAGAAATATCTGCAGGATATGATGTTGAATAAAAGAAAGCAAAGCATACAATACTGAACAGCATAGGAGTGTATGTTCGTATAGGGTTAATATTTCTAGAAATACATGCAAGAAGCCGTTCATTGCAGTTACTTAAAGGAAGGAGAAAGAGATGGGTGGTTTAGGGCAGCCGTGGGAGGGAGACTTTTTGCTGTACACCCTTTGATAGTTTTTGATGTAAGAACCGTATAAATATTATCGCTTCGCATGTATAGTTTGTATGTCACTATCAATTACGGATGTTCCTTTCCAAATTCAGAATATGTGGGGTCCAGCATATTAATGGGAAGCTGGACCAGGAAAACACCAACAATCCATAGAAGTTATGTTTCGTATGAGTGGCCTTCTCTCTGAATGCTGCCAGTCCTCAGTATGACATCATTCCAAGGGGAATGACGCTCTGTGCTCCAGATTCAAACATGCATTAATTAAACGAATGCAAAATACCTTAGAATCTGTGGCTAGTTATTCACACCATTCCCTATTTCAGCACTGATTTTATTTCTCCTTACTTGGAAAATGATTGCATTAATTTTCTAAGAGGATCGGGGAGTATGATCTTATTTTCCATCTTTCCTAGAAATTCGAGCATTTGTTAGAATAAATCTCATTGCTGTCATTGTATATATTATTTCTTTAGACATGTAGCATAGGTAAGTAAAGACAAACAAAACGAGAGAGTGAGACATAAAGAAAAGCCCAGAGAGATGGAGATTGAAAGAATACAGGAGGCAAGATAAAATTCAAGGAACACAGAGAGTTGGAAAAATACCAAACATTAATTTGAGAAAATATATCCATCCACTCACTTAATATAATGAGTTAATTTGCCACGCTCTTTAAAAAATCCTCTTGTGTCTTTCACAACCTTAGAAACTAGCTAAATTGTGAATGTGTTTTACATTGTATTCCCAAATATTTCACACTTAACACAGATGGAGCTTAATAGGATGGAGTGCAAAGGCAGGGGAGAATTCCCCAAACCACTTAAAGGATCATCCTTCATAATAAGATACACAGAGAGAGGCAGCAATAGAGGCAAGAAAAAGGAATAAAATGATCCACTTTATGAAAATGTGTATAGCATTAATTTGCTAAACTGTTCTACCCTTCTGATCCCTAGATAATAACTAATTTGGGAATACATAGGCATTATGTTTTATATTGTACCCTTGCCTTAATATCTGTACCCTTGATATTGTGTGTTTTATATTTTACCCTCTATATTTCACACACAACACAGATGGTACTTGATAAGTTTAATAAGCTGAGACACAAAGGTGGAAATAAGATGGGGGACTTGGAAAAAATCTAATCTGATCAAAGCTTCAGTTCCCACTTCGGCAGAGAAGAGGATATAAAGAAATAGAAAATATCAGAGTTATATTTAACAGAACTTCTTCAGTTAATCGTCACAATGAATTGATTTGCTAAGCTTCCTAAATGTCCACTTATAATTTTCTCCCAGAGAAAATATTTAGGCTGTGAATACCTGTGAATGTGCTAAAGTGGCCTAAAGTATTTTTCCATTGTCCCTTTGACTATTTCACATTGAACTCAGATAGCCTTCAATACAGGGCAGAAATGGGAAATCTTCCCAACTGAGCAAAAGATTTTATTTCTCGCTAAGGAGAATTATTTTTGCTTCTGCCTCCCTCCCCCCCCCCCGCAGCTTTATTAACGTGTAAGTTAAAATTAACATTGTACACATTTAAGGCATATGATGGGATTATATATTATTTGTGATCATATACATTATGAAGTAATTACAACAATCCAGTTAACACATCCACCGCTTCAGTTATCTTTTTTATGCATGTGTGATGAGAACACTTAAGATCTACTCTCAGAAAATTTCAAGTATATAATACAGCATTATTAACTACAACTGCCATGCTGTACATTATATCCCCAGCATTTATTCATCTTATAACTGAAAGTCTGTACTCTTTGATCAACATCTGCCAATTTCCCTTTACCCTACAGTCCCTGGCCACCACCATTCTACTGTTTGTAGGAGTACAACTTATTTAGATTCCACATACAAATCACACCATGTAGTAGTATTTGTCTTTCTCTGTCTGGCTTGTCTTACTTAGCATAACGTCCTCCAGATTTGTTTATGTTGTAAAAAATGGCAGGATTTTTTTCCTTTTTTTTTAGGCTAGTACTCTATTGTCTGTGTGTGTATTATACATATTACAGTTTCTTTATTCATTCATTGATAGATTGTTTCCATGTCTTGGCTATTGTGAATAATGCTGCCGTGAATGTGGGGGTGCAAATATCTCTTCTAGATACTGATTTTATTTTCTTCGAACATATACCTAGAGAAGGTATTGCTGGATCCTATGATAGTTCTATTTTAATTTTTTCTTAGGAACCTCCATAGTATTTTTCATAATGGCTGTACCAATTTACATTCCTACCAATGATGTACAAGGATTCCCTTTATTCTTGTCTTATTTTTTGTCTTTTGATAATAGCCATTTTAACACGCGTGAGGTGATGTCTCACTGTAGTTTTGATTTCCGTTTGCCTGATGATCAGTGATATTTAGCACCTTTTCACGTACCTATGAGCAATTTGTATGTCCTCCTTGGAAAAATGTATATTCAGATTCTTTGCCCATTTATTAGATTATTTGAGTTTGGTTTTTTTTGCTTTTAAATTGTAGGTGTTCTTTATTTTTTTTTCAGTAATAATCTCATTAGATATATGGTTTGCAAATATACTCTCCCATTCTGCAGGTCGTCCTTTCATTTTTGGATTATTTCCTTTGCTACATAGCTTTATAGTTTGATGTAGTCCCACTTGTTTATTTTGGTTTTGTTGCTTGTACTTTTTGCGTCATATCCAAAAGTTCGTTGTTAATGACCAATGTCAAGATCTTTTCCTATATTTTCTTCAAGTTTTATGGTTTGGGGTCTTATGCTTAAGTCTTTAATCCATTACGTGTTAATTACTGATCATATCTCCTTACGCGATATTGATGTGTTCAGATTTTCTATTTCTTCACAATTCAGTGGGCCTTGCTCAACATGGCCACTAGGGGGTGTGAGGAGATATCTTATTGTGGATTTGATTTGAATTTCCCTGATGATTAGTGATGTTGAGAACCTTTTCATGTACTTGTGTGCCCTCTGTTGGATGGGAGACCAGCTGTTTGCAGCTATTGATGGGGACCCCTCACCACACCAGCTGCTTTGGGCCAGGGTGCGACTCCAGCTTGCTCTACTTTTCGGTTTTGGCGGTGGGGGTGGGGACCCGCAAGCAGCACAATGGCCTGGCCGTAGGCCATTTTGGTGGGTGGGGGTGCTGCTGCTGGCGGGTTTCCGACCCCCAGGGGTCTCCGTGTCTGAGGAAGGAGGGGCGCTACTGCCCCCAGGCCCCATGGCCAAAGAGTTTTGACTTCCAGTGGTCACCCCAGAATGTGGGCTGCACGCAAACTGCTCAGCCAATGGAGTGTGACCCCTCAGGGAAGCCTTGTCGGAGGATGGGGGCGTCACCTTCCCCAGGCCAAGCTGCTGGCTGGTTTTGATCCCTATGGATCGTTTTGTAGAAGGACAGTGGAGCTGCCATCCCTGGGCTGCGTGACTGGTGAAGTTTGACCTCCAGGGTTCGCCTCGTTGGCGGGCGGGAGGGCGCTGCCGCCCCCAGGCTCTGTGTCCAGGCACGTTTTATTCCCCAGGGAATCACCTTATGTGTGACGGGCAGGTAGTTCGTTTCTGCTCCTAGGCTATGCGGCCAGCCGGTTTTGACTGCCAGGAGTCACCGTGTTGGCGGACAGGGTTTGTTGCCGCCCCCCAGGCGGTACCACGAGCTGTTTGTTACCCAGGAGTCCCCTTATGGAAGGACAGCGGAGCTGCCGCTCCCAGCCCGCAAGGCGGTGTGATTTGTTCCCCAGAGAATCGCTTTGTCTGCGGCAGGCGGTAGCCTTGCCGCCCCTATGCCGTGCGGCAACCAGGGTGACTCCCAGGGATCACCGTGTTGGTGGCAGGGTTTCGGTATCTGCGGACAGGGGTTGCTGCCACCCTCAGGCTGCGCGACCCGCTGGTTTTGGTCCTCAGGGACCACCTATGGAAAGACAGCAGAGCTGCCACCCCGTGGCCGCAAGGTGACGGGTTTTGTTCTCCAAGGAATCGCCTTGACTGCGGCAGGCGGTGGCTGTGCCGCCACTATGCTGCGCGGCAATCGGGGTTTGATACCGCTCCCCCGCCCCCCACCCAGAGGTTACTGTGTAGGCAGGCAGGGTTGCTGCCGCCCCAGGCCTCCCGGCTGGCGTGTTTTAACTCTCAGGGTTTGTCATGTCTGCGGCCAGTACGACTCGTTTCCCAGGAATCACCTTGTTGGTAGGCGGGTCGTTGTGTCTGTGGATTAGGATTGCTGTCGTCCCCAGGCTGCGCAATGAGGGGTTTTGATTCCCAGGGATCGCCGAGTAGGTGGGTGGGGGACATCACCAGCTCCTGGATCGTCGATTGGTGGGTTTTGATCCCCAGGGATAGCCTTGTCGGCAGAGTCACCGTACTTGCAAATGGGGATCGCTGCTATCCCCAGGGTGCACGGCCAGGGTTTTGATCCCGAGGGATCGCTTCGTCGGCAGACCTGGGTGCTGCCGCCTCCAGGCTCTGCAGCTGGCGGGTTTTGACCCCCTAGGGATTGCCATATTCGTGGACAGAGGACCTGCTGTCCCGAGGCCCCGCGGCTGGTGTGTTTTGTTCCCCAGAGATTGCCTTGTCAGTGCGTGGGTAACATCGTTGCCTGGGACTTGAAACGCACGGGTTTTGACTCCCAGGGGCCATCGTGTTGGTAGGCAGGGTCGCTGCTACCCCCAGCCTCCTTGGCAGGTTGGCTTTGACCCTCAGGGATTCCTTGTCAGTGGACAGAGGAGCTGCCGTTCCCAGGCCACGTGGCCAGCGGGTTTTGATTTCCTGGATCGCCTAGTTGGCGGGCTGTAGCACCGCCACCCCTAGGCTGTGTGGCTAGCAGGCTTTGGCCACCAGAGGTCGCTATTTTGTCTGGGAGGGGGACATCAGAACGCGGTGAGGCGGGTGGGGGGGGTGGTGTTTTTGATCGGTCCACCGCCATTGGACGAGGCCTCTGCTAGCGTTCTGCTATTGGCCAGGGCTCCGCTGATAGGCGGGACCTCAACCTGTACTTATCTGTTTGCCAGCGCTACATGCTGGTCAGAGGTTGGGTTTCTGTGCAGGCAACTCCAGACTGCTACACTTTGATCAGAAGAGGTTGCGGGCTGGGACTTGGTACCGCCGACAAATCTGGGCACTGATGGCTGTAAGTTCCATCCCCACCTTCTTTGTTCTTAGCTGAGCCCAAGTAGTTTAGCCCTGCCAATTCCCACAGCGTTCCCCATAAGAATAGACAGAAGTGAACCTCCAGAGTAATGCCTCTGAAAGCTGGAGAAGCTGGACATGTGCCGTGGGCTCTTCTTTCCCCACGGCAGAATCCGTAGACCCAAAGGAACCCTCTAGGCGCTACATCAAGCTAGCCTACCGGAAGGAAGAAGGCAGCAAAGTGGCTTTGGCCTTACATCCTGGTTCTGGCATTTTCACAAAGGCAATCTTGTCTGTGGATGGTTGCTAATCCATATTTTTGAGATAGAATATTAGAGCCGGGATGTCCTATTCCGCCATCTTGCTGATCTTAGTCACTCTCTCTACTTCTTTGGAACAGAGACAGCAAGACATAAATTGAAGGAAAGAAGGATATAAAAGGAGAAAGTTGAACAAAATATATTCAGTTATTTAAAACTGGCTAATTTGATAAGCTTTTGCAAAGTCGACTTGCTTTTCCTTTTACCTATAGAAAATAACTAATTTGTGAATATTGACTTTATATTTTATAGATTAAATATTTAACATGATTGGATATAGATTAGTGGACAGGAGTTTAGGGGTGTGAGACTAAGATGGGGAAGGGGGAAATTTTCCCAAGCTAATCAGAGTCCAACTGTTGTTAGAAATAAACCCTCACTATCTTCTCAGTGGGGAGAGAGGAAAAACAGGGAGAGAAAGGAGTAGAAATGGACACAGACAGGAGAGATCGGGAGGCAGTGAGGAACAAAGACAGAAATAAAAAGATTGAAAAATAAGCAGAGAGAAACTTCGAAGTTATAATGAAGAACACGTTCCATAATTTTATGTGAGAATTCTTTGCTAAATTAAAAATATTTTACATTTATATTTTTCGTGTTCACATAAACAAGCTAGATTGTGAATACACACACAATATGTATTGTATATTGCAGTTTACATGGCCAGATGGCGCTTCCTAGGCTTAGGTAGAAGGGGAGCGGGTGGGGTGGGAAAGTGGGAAATTGCCTCGTTTGGGAGACCTGCCAAAACCAAATGTGGGTGGAGGGAGAGAGGGGAAAAATAAGAATTTCTGACAAGAAAGGAAGTTGAGCAATCACATATCATAGATCTTTGGGGACTGTTTGGGGGTATTTGGCTTTTACTCTCTGAGAGATTGGAAACTATTGCAGGGTTTTGAACAAAAGAAAGACGAAGCCGACTTAGGTTTTAATATGATCGTTTTGGCTACTGTGTTAAGAATGCATTATCAAACCAATTTTTTTCTCCCTTTCTGATCTACAAAAGTACATCTTTCTGTGTCGACATACATTTATTAACTAAACCACCTTTGATGGTCACGTATTAATCTATCTTATGGATACACTGCAATTTATATATAAAATCCATTTATATGAGTTCTTAATGCATTGCTACTTTAAGCAGTGCTAAGAAAAACATTGTATGTAATTTATCTAATTATTTCATAAGGATATTTTAGTATAAATAGAATTGATGGGTAAAGGGGATATGTACTTACTTTTTATTATTTTATATTAGTTTCGGGTAGATAGTACAAAGGTTAGACATTTATATAATTCATGAAGTGATCCCCAATTACTCTAGCACCCACCTGGCACTGCACACAGCCATTACAATGATAGTGACCATATTCTCTGTGCTGTACTCCACAGCCCCGTGACTGTTTTGTAACTATTAATTTATACTTCTTCATCCCTTTGCCTTTTTCACCCCACCCCCCTCCAACCCCGCTTTCCCCTGGCAAGTCACCAGTTTGTTCTCTGTATCTGTGAGTCTGTTTTCATTTAGTTTGTTAATTTCTTTTGTTCCTTAGATCCTGCATATAAGTGACATCATATGCTATTTATGTTAGCTTAAAATGTGTGCGAAATGAGGTAAAATTTATTTCTGAGCATTTGTATTATAAGAGAAATTCTCTAAAAAATCTGATTTCTACAAGGAACATGTGAAGAAATTCTAGTAAAAGTTTATTATTAAAATAATCCTAGGGAAGAGCAGAAATACGACTCTTCACATAAAAAAAATTTCTTTTTAATATTTTTGAAAATTGGTATCTTCTGAGCACTTTTAGAATCTTCAGAAGGGACTCTTTATCTGTGCCTGTAGAGTCTATGTATATATTTCACTATACACACGTGTTTGTATTATCTAGAGCTTTATTATATATGATATATAAACAATTATAATCATTTCAGTGGTATCCTTATGCAAATTAAAAATAAAAAAAAATGCTTTGACGAGGGCAAGAACAGAAGCAAGGCCAGTTAGAAAGCTTTACAATACTCTAGGTGGCTTAGACCAGAGTTGTAGCAGTGGAGGTGGTGATAAGTGGTCAAATTATGGATGTATTTTGAAGAAGCAACCGTCAGGGTTTGCTGATTTATTGGGTGTCTGTGTGTGCTTACGTGTGAGCACACGAAGGCATACACAGGGAAAGAGAGAAGTCAGTGACGATGCCAGGTTTTTGAAGAATTTGATTTTAGCCTGTGTTCTTGAGAGCTGCCATGTACTGTTGTTGTAGGAGCCAGGATGGAGGGGTTGAGGGGTGGAGAGAATAAAATACCGGGACATCTTAGGTCAAGATAACCATCATATCCCCAAGTGGTGATGTCGAATAGGTAATCGAATTAGGGAACCCTAGGTCTCCTGTATCAAGATACCACAAACTGGGAGGCTTAAGACAACAGAAATTTATCATCCCCAGTTCTGGAGGTTAGAAATTTGAAACCAGGGTTTTTGCAGGGGTGTTTCCTTCTGGACATTCTGAAGGAGAATCTGTTCTGTGTCACTCTCTCCTAATTTCTAAAGGTTGCCAGCAATCTTTGGCATTCCCCGGCTTGTGGATTTATCACTCCAATCTCTGCCTCTGTCATCACACATTTCCCTGTGTGTGTCTGTCTTTATGAGAGCATTAGTCATAGTGGAATACAGCCCATCCTATTCTGCTGTGATCTCATCTTAACCAATTATGTCTACAACCCTATTTCTAAAGGTGCTCACATTCTGACGTTAAGACTTTGCCGTACCTTTCCAGGAGACACAATTCAACCCACAACAAGTAAGAAGCGCAGGCAGAAGAGATACACTGGGGAGTTATTGGAGTTTAAAGTGTTATTTACAGACACAGGCTGAGAATGCAAAGGCAGCGAGTGAGACAGTAGAGTCCTGACATCCTCAAGTGTCGAGAAATTTAAAGGAAGCAGCCAAGCAGACTAGAGAGATAATGAGGAAGGAAAACCAGAAAAGCATCATAACCTAGAAATTTGGTAAAGAGAATTATTCCAGGAGGATGAAGTGCTCATCTGTAAAATCCTGCTAAGATTATACTTTCAGGGATCATTTCTATAGTTTGTAAAATCCTGCTGATGACAAATCCAATATGAGTAATAATTAACTATTGAATTTAACAAGGGGCAATAATAATTAGTACCTACCTTACAGGGTTGATGGGAGGGTTGGTATAAAGTTAATACCCCCAAAACACTCGAAGTTTGGCACGTAGTCAGATCTCAATAAGTGTTCACGCTTATGTTGGAGTGGGCTGATGGAGGCCAACCCAAATTCTGCTGTGTGAACTTTTGGTTGTAAGCCAAAAAATCCATTCGAGCAGCAGAGCACACTGGTTAGAAAGCATAAACTGTAGAGCCAACCTATCTGATTCTGAATTCAGCCTCCACTACGTACTAGCTGGGTAACTCGTGTGAGTTGCCGATTCCCTTGCTTTCTGTTTATTGACCTATAAAATGAGGATAACGACAGTACCTACCTCGTAGGGCTCTCCTGAAGATTACGGATTATAAAACGTTAAAGTGATAGTAGAGTGCCTATTACATAGCGAATGCTGCAGAAGAGATTATTTTTTATTAAATGTATTTAAACGAGGACTTTAATTTATTGAAATGACTTGATATCAAAACTGCTCCAAGCAAGCTGTGTTGGTACACTGCTAGCATATATTTTCACCAAAACAAACAAACAAACAAACAAACAAAAAAAAAAACCTCACTGCTTCATGAGATCCGGTTACAGGGACTCGGGAGTTACTGGGATGTCTTGTTTTGAATATAACTTAAGGAGCTTTGTGGACTGAATTGGAGCCCACTTCAATAACACGATGTTTACTTGACTACATACTACCTCATTTTACTCTCTCTGCAGGAGAATATGTCGTCATGACAACCCACTTCCATCTCAAGCGAAAAATTGGCTACTTTGTGATCCAGACCTACTTGCCATGTATTATGACTGTCATTCTGTCACAAGTGTCTTTTTGGCTCAACAGAGAGTCTGTCCCTGCCCGCACGGTCTTTGGTGAGTGTTGTCTTATAGAGAATGAGATGGGGGGAGACGTTTGCAAAGTCTTGTGATGGGCAGTCGGAGTAGGCGTGAAGGAGGTAGAAGAACCATTACCGGAGATAAGGGAGCGGTGCCTGAGCCCAGCATTAATAACTGACTCATTGGATCCTGGTATTTCAGACAACTAACTGAATTCTTAACAGAGAAGTGGGAATAAGAAGAGTGTGGGAGTGGAAAGGTGACTGAAATGCTTCCTGTCTCAATCAGCTTTCCTCCAGTAACTGGGGAGGGATGGAGCCTTCAGTCAAAAAGAGGAAATTAGCGGGCAGAGCTGTAGAAGGTGAAGGGTGAGAAACTAAGCTGACAAAACATAAGTGGATTAGGGGCTTTTGTTATGACCCATTTTTTTGTATGTGCATCTAATTTCGCTGCCTCTCCTCTAGCCTTTTTGCAATTATGGATTATCTGATATTCAGTAAAGGTTACACAAGTTTGAAGGGTTTTTTAATAGTGCGCACAATCAGAGAGATTTTTCTTCAGTATGAATTCACTGGTGTCTAGGGAGAGGCTTGTATGTCATTAGCACTTTTCCCTGGGAGGCATACAGCATATAAAACATTCTCTGTCTGTTTTTTCCCCGTAGTAAGATTTTTTTAAGGCGATAAATATTAATTAACTCTTTTAGTCGACTAAACTGCCTCCATGGCATGGTGGCTGTGAGTCATACACTTGGATGTGCTAAGCAACCACACAGGAGGCCAATATTTCCTACCGATATCCTGAAGCTATACTGCGTAGTTAAATAGTAAATGATGTTTCAGAAAGAAGCAGCATTTTAGGTCAGGTAGAGGAGGAGAGAGTAATGGAGAAAGAGTAAGCTGGAAAGTAGGAAAAAAATTTAAAAAAAACTAGAAGGTTGTGATATTATGGAAGTCAAGAGAGAAGAATGTTTCAAGAAACAGGGAATAATCATGAATTCTACTGTGTGTTTAGGTAGGATACAAATAGCAACTGTCTGTTGGATCTGGGGATATGTTTGGTTGGTAACGATCTTAGAAAGAACAGTTCTAGTGAAGTGGAGGGCAGAGAATCTATATAGAAGGTTAAAGATGCCCGTTTTTGAAAATATAACAAACTAGATACCCCCCCAAAAATCTTTCCTCACAAAATCCTAGAAAAGTTAGCTAAAACATTCTTTTTTAAAAAATGTATGAGCTTAAGAAATTAAATACTCGAAGGGACCCAAATTGAAGAAGGAACTGAAAACTGGACTGTTAATCACGTGAGCTGATACTGCTGTAGCAGAAAGATGGGCTGATGGACCACTGGTCTTCGTAAGGAAGACTTTGAGTTTTAAGGTTACACAAGAAAGGCTTTGAGCCTGAGTGAAGTTAAGCGTTAGAATTAGGACTGTTGGAGGCTGAATAATGGCACCCAAAGATAGCCACGTCCTAATCACTGGAGCCTGTGAGTGTGACCTTATATGGCAAAAGAGAATGAAGATGTGAACTAAGTTAAAGATCCTGAAATGTGGACATGAGCCTGGATTATCTGGATGGGCCCCGAGTGCAGTCACAAGTGTACTTATAAGAGTGAGGCAGAGGGTCAGTTGAGTACAGAGCAGAAGGCAGCGTGGTGAAGGAAGCAGGAGAGATATGAAGGTGCTGTGCTGTTGTTTTTGAAAGAGGAGGGAGGGGCCCACGAGCCAAGACATGCAGCTTTAGAAACTGGAAAAAGCAATGGACTCTCCCCTGTAGCCTCCAGAGGGAGTGAGCCCTTGCTGACACCTTGGCTTTAGCCCAGTGAAACCGACTTCCGACTTCCGGCCTCCATAACTGTAAGAGAATAGATATCTGTGTTGTTTAAGCCACTCATTTTGTAGTAATTAGTTAACAGCAGCCATAAGAAATGAATACTACCTGCATTGATGTGAATCTCCAAGATAAAACATTAATTTTAAAAGTAATTACAGAATTTTCATGTAAGAACAAAGAGCCAAGAACAGCCAGTATCCTCTGACAGAAGAATGGAGTGCAGGGACTTGCTCCATAAAATGTCAAAAATGCTGTAGTGATCATTTTTGTAGTAATTAAGACAATGTGTCACAAGGAAAAAGGAAAATAAAGCATCATAGTGTAAAAGTAGACCCACGTGTGTGAAAACTTGATTTATTACAGAGATACATTGTAGATAATTAACTTGAGATTGATCATAGACTTATATATAAAAAATATGCTCGTGGACTGAATATAAGATCATATCTTTGCAACCTTTCAGAAGGCAGAAATTCTTTAGTGCACAAAAAAATAACTGAAAAAAAGGATTGGACTTCATCAAAATCGAAAATTTTCACTCAAAGTATATATAACAGTAAGAAAATGAAAAGGCAAAGCATAGACTAGGAGAATATATTTCATACGTGTACAGCTCTGACAGAGCATCAATTCCAAAATTATAAAGAGCTCCTTCAATTAAATAATAAAAGTACTAAGAATCCAATTTTAAAAATTGGAAAAGGACACGAACAGACACTTCATCAAGAAAATATATAACTGCCCATAAGCACATGAAAAGATAGTTAACATCATTTTATAGCAGGGAAATGTAAATTAAAACCACATGGAGAGATCACTTTATAAACTCTAGAATGACTAAAATTTAAAAGACTGACAATTCCAAATATCTGTGAGGTTGAGAAGCAGTTGGAACTCTTGCACACTGTTGGCGAGGATATAAAATGGTATAGCTACTTAGGAAAAACAATTTGGCCGTTTCTTATAAAGTAAAAAGTACATTTACCTTAAAATCTAGGTATTTCACTCAGAGGTATAAATACCCAAGTGAAATGAAAATATATATCCATAAAAAGCTTATACAAGAATGTTCATAACAGCTTTATTCATAAAAGTCCCAAACCAGAAAACATCCAAATGGACATCGACAAGTGAGAGTGGGTGAATATATTGTGGCATATTCATACAGTGGGTTAATAACTATGGATTCACGTTATATGAATCTGAAAAAAAAAAAAAGTATGTCATACCAAGAAGCCAGAAACAAAATAGTACAAAATATATGATTTTACTTATATGGAATTTTCCAAAACAGGCAAAACTAAGCAATGGTGTTAACAACCAAAGCAGCGTTTTCTCCGGGGTTGTGGAAGAAAACAGATGTACTGGGACTACAGATATTTGAGATGTCAAACTTTCAAACAGCCATGATGAATATGGTTAAGTAGATGAAAGGAAACATGAGAATTCCATCATGTGAATGGTGTGTGAGGAGTGAGCACGTGTGAGAGGAAGCATACTGAAAAAGCTAAAACTGGAAAATATCAACAAAAACTCAGTGGTTTAAATACTGTTGAAGTTTGAACCCATGAATTGGAAGAAGATATCTAGGATGAAGGCCCAGAAAGACAAAAATGTATAAAATAACGTAAGAATGAGAAACGACATACGATTTATGGAGAAGGTCTAACAGTAATTGGAATCCTAGAAGGAGAGACATGAGAGAATGTCACAGAAGCAATTTGTGAAGAGATAACAGTTGAATGCCACCCAAGCTGGATGAAGGACAAAGGCACAGTTATAAGAAGCCCTATGGACCTGCGTAGGATAAATTGAAAGACGTACAAACAGACACATTATAATGAAACTTATGAAAACAAAGAGCGAAGAGAAATATCTTAAAAGTAGCTTGGAAAAAAAGTACACTGCCTTTAAAGTCATCATAGACTACCAGCTAAATTCAACAGAAACAATAGACATTTTCAGAGGAAAAAAAAATAAAACACTAAAACTTCATTACCATCAAACCTTCACTAAAGGGAGTTTTTTAAGCAAAAGGAAAATTATCCCAGAAGGAAGGTTTAAGATGTATTTTAAAGAATGAAAATAGTAAATACATGGATAATGCTAAATGACTATTGAATGTATAAAGTAACAACAGTGGCTTATTAGGTATACAATATATTTAGAATAAAAGACTAGACTGTAATGTAATCTATATCAATTGAGATGGTGATACAAGGAGATTAAATGTTCTAAAGACTTCATTGTCAGGGAAATGTGTAAAAGTGCCAATTAATATTTAGTTTTCATAGGTCAAAGATTCACACTAACTGAAACTCTCATATATCTGATGGGACCATAAAATGGTACAACGGCTTTAGAAAACAATTTGGCAGTCTCATCTAAAGTTAAGCACATGCTTACCATGCAATCTGCAGTTCCATCCTTAGGCGTTTACCAAGAGAAATGAAAACATGTGCTCATACAAAGACTTGTACGTACATCTTCCTAGCAGCTTTATTCATAATAGCTGAACACTATAAACAGTCCTGATGTCCATTAATAGGTGAACGGATAATCAAATTACATGAATACAATGGAACAGCACTCTGAAGAGGAGTGAACTAAAGATATTCACAACTCGAAAAAACCTAAAGGATATTATGCTGAGTAGAGGAAGCCAGACACAGTTGAGTACATATTGTATGATATTTATAGGAAACTCTAGGGAGAAAAATGTCATCTATAATGAAAGAGAGCAGTACAGTACATTAAAAGAATGAGGTGGTTACCTGGGGCCAAGGATGGAATGATCTCAAAGGAACCTTTGGGATGATGAAAGTATTCTATATATGACACTCAGGAGACAGGGTGGAGAGGGTATCACCAGATAGAAATATCGCAGGAGCACAGATTACCACATGACTGTGATAGTGTAATGGTCTAAAGAGTAATAGAGATCAAGAAAAATATGGAACCCCTACCTCTTGACCTATTGATTATGAATGATAAGCCACCTTTTGAGAACCAAAATGCTATATTAAATAGGCGAGTTGGGTTTCAGTTAAGATCAAAAGAGGAATGTACATTTGGAGAAGAGGTCGAGAATATAGGTGGATTTGTCACAGAGCAGCAGAGATGGAGAGTTAGCAGATTTGGAGTGAAGGGGGTTGTAAATCCATAAAATGAATAATTCAAATACGGGTAAGTGAGAGGTGGCAGTATATTACAGTGATAATTTTGTATTTTTCAGAAGAAAATTTAAAACAAATTCCTCTTGCTTGGTTTTCTTTTTATTATAATGACCAGTTTTTGGTATTTCATTGTTATTGAGATATATTTTTAGAATAAAATTTTGTTCTCCAAGGGGGGAAAAAAGAAGTAATGGGGGATAAGTCATATTCAGTAATGTACTTTATAAAACCGAGTTAAGCCTGATTGAAAATGAATTAACAAAAAGCCTTTTCCTTCTCATTGTATCTGAGCTCAACAGGTTTATGAAGTCTGATTATGTTAGATTGTCCCCTGGGGAGAGCGAGTGCTCATTTCGAATGCTATAGTCTGAAACATTTTTGTTTTGGGATCCCTACGACCTAAGTCTGTAAGACACAGAAGAGACAGTTGATGTCAGGGGAAAAAAAAGAATAAGAACTATACTATTGATAATAACAATATCGGTACTATAAGAAAAGTACATCATTCGCTCTGCTGGGAGCAAGTGTGGGCTGGGCAGAACCCTTTCCCTCATCCCACGTGCACTAGGGGTCTCCTCTATTGTGTTCAGAGGACATAGAAACGGATCACCCACGGTCCCCGCTCTCAAGAACTCCCAGTTTGGTGTGACAGATACGTGTTATACCAAAGAAGTAGACTAGGCTTTTAGACTTGCTCAGAGGAACTGAGGTAGGGCAGTCACAAAAAAAAAAAAAAAAAAAAAAAAAAAAACTTTCTAGAAGAGTCTTCAAAGAGAAGCCCTGGATGGCAGGCCCGGATCTCTTTTAACATCCAAACCTCTTTGTCCATCTGTGAAGTGTAGCAAAGGCTTTAATGAGGGTGCTGCCCGCTCTGACTAGCTAAGAGCTCTTCACAAGATGACAGTTCTAATTGAGCCCTAGAGGCTGGAGCTCTAAAAGTCTCTACTGAGATCCGGCACAGAAACACTTGTGTGTCAGCGTAGTTCTCACCATCCACGCATTAGCACACCTCTGCGAATGTGCTAAGGGTAGACAACCACACAGGCTGATAACCATAAATGAGGGGACTTGTTTTTCCCATGAATTACTCCTTGCTTGGTGTGGTCAGTGGGTTAAGGACCTTGGATCTGTTTTCTGAGCTTACAAGGCTACAAATTCAGATAGTTTAATAGGTACTAGCTATGTGGCTGATTCCTGACAAGACTTAAAATGTGTTTTTGCTAATCAGCCTTGATGATTCTGCCTAGTTTGTGCGGTGGTACTCCGTTAGACTGTTTGTTGAAACTGTACTAAGTCTGGGGAATATAGTCAATCATATTGTGATAGCATCGTATGGTGTCACATGCTTCCTTGACTTATCATGATGATCGCTTCTTTGGGTATATAAATGTTGAATAACTATGGTGTACATCTGAAACTAATATAATGTTGTATGTTAGCCATATTTTAATTTAAAAAAAAAATCTCTTAAAAAACTGTAATAAGTCTTTTCCAGTCCGGATTTTCATTTATATAGTGAATGTTTAAGTAAAGGTACTCAAGGAAGCAAGATATGAGAGGAGGCCCCAGAGGCTGCACCTGGGTAGAGTAAGTAGGCCTTTTCTGCTTGCTTTTCTCTATAACAGTGTCCCCAACCCCTGGGCCACGGACTTGTAATGCTCTGTAGCCTGTTAGGAACCGGGTCGCACAGCAGGAGGTGAGCGGTGGCCGAGCGAGCTAGCGAAGCTTCATCTGTGTTTGCAGCCGCTCCCCAGCGCTAGCATCACCGCCTCAGCTCCACCTCAGATCATCAGGCATTAGATTCTCATAGGAGCACCTGTCCCTGGTGCCAAAAAGGTTGGGGACCGCTGCTCCATAACATCTCTTACCCCATTAAGACTTCTTTCTATGCCCTATTTGGCCTAGGCTCATGAGGCTCACACTTCCATCTTCTTGAGCAGGCCAACACTCAGAAAGAGGTTCTGATGATCCCCTCTTCCCCAAGTCTGGATGACTTTGGGTACAGCTGCCTCATCACCTCTGGAGGATAGAGATGGTAGGGAATATTCATAGATGGGGAGAATGAAGGCACGGAGAAATTAAGAAAATTGCCCAAGATACCAAGCGAGTAAGTTGTAGAACTCAAGACTTCTCATTTCTAGTGTAGGTATTCGAGACTAGAATACTATTACTAACAATTATACAATTATTATAATATTAAAAATGTGTTTTTAATTATACTACTATAATTAATCATAATTATGACAATACTACTGTTAATAACAATTGTAAATATAAGATTAATGTTACAGAAACTCCTATTTATGGAGTGATTACCATGTGCCAGATATTACGCTGTGGGCTTTGTAAGTATCATTTCACTGGGTCTCCCAGCAAACCTCTGAGTGTGGTATCATCACACACATTTTACACATGGTAAAACTGAGGCTGAGTGGGGTAAAGCACCTTTTTTTAAGGTCATGTGATTAGTAAGTGGGATTGCCAGAATTTGTCTGCTTCAGTTTGATTCTAAAGCTCATACTGTCAACCACAACAGTACACAGCTCATATGTATATCTAAAATATGAACGGATTAGGAAAAAACGCAATAGAATTTAATAGTGAATAAAGGAAAGTCATAAATTTAGGTTAATAATACCAAGAAAAAGAATCAATTGTTCTAAAAGCAAGCTGTGGTTTGGTAAAAACTCACAAGAAATAAATATTGGAATCGCTTTGGTTGAACATGAAACTCAATAGGACCTCGATTGTGATGCAGCTAAAGAAATATTTTCCGTGATAGTTTGTTGCATTATTAGAAGAATAGCGTCCACAATAAGGGAAGCGAACATCCTGCTGACCTCGGACCATGTCTTGAGTTTTGGGCTAAGTTCTGGGTTGTTCAGAAGAAATCTACCAGAATGCACGAGGAGGAGAAACAAGAGAAGGAACTGGCCGTGTTCATTCCGGAGATGAAGTGATTCCTGAGGACCTGCGGGGCCCCTGAAGGCCTGGGCTAGAGAGAAGGGGACAGGCTTTTCTCTCCTGTGTTGTCAGAGAGGGAATCTGACATCAGTCTGTGGGCTAGCCGTTAGAAGGCAGGCTTCAACTCAGAAGCTCGATTTTTCTAATTACTCTCTTATGATGAAATATGTTACCTACTCTTCAGTGGAAATGTTTAAACAGAGGCTAGAGGACAACTTTTAGAAATGGTGTACAGGAGGTCCCTACTACTGTGAGAATTGGGGACGGGGTGGTTACCAGGTCTAACCATAACGCTCTGACACTGTTTTTTTTTGTTTTGTTTTGTTTTGTTTTTTTTGTTTTTACCTTCAAGTGGCCATCTGAGTGGGGTATAGCTCCTCCTTTCAAGTAGGAAGTTGGTGATCTCCTCACATATGCTCTACAACTGATTGTCTTCTCTGTCCCCAGGTGTCACCACTGTTCTCACCATGACCACCTTGAGTATCAGTGCCAGAAACTCCTTACCTAAAGTGGCATACGCGACGGCCATGGATTGGTTCATAGCCGTCTGTTATGCCTTTGTATTTTCTGCGCTGATCGAATTTGCCACTGTCAACTACTTCACCAAGCGGAGTTGGGCTTGGGAGGGCAAGAAGCCGGAGGCCCTGGAGATGAAGGTGAGATATAACAAAGATGGGGGCTGGGAAGCACTCCCTGAGAAAACTGTATTGGAACCAGGAGTGGACAGCCTGCAGCTCGTGGGAACTGGCCAGGGCTGTGTGCTATTCACTGGGGTCATCAATCCAGTTTTCAACTGGTGTGCTTCTTGGCAATGTGGTGTGTTTGTTTGCTGGGGGCAAAGCAAAGAGGGTAGGTACCATGGAGGGTTGATGTCTTGTGGTGAGAGACCAAAGTGAAGCATGATTCTGCTAAATCTTGACTCAGGGGGATCCTTTTGTGCTTACGAGGTCACCCAGAAGAGTGGACTCTATCTTCAATCCAGAGAACAATCTGTAGGGTCGCCTCTGCCCCTCACTTTCCAGTATGTTCCCATTACAGTCAGACCAAAGTGATCATCATTCCTTCTGTGTCTTTGCTTACTTTTTACTCTCTACCTGGGATGTTCTTTTTTTTTTTTTTTTCCTGCCTGGTGAACACCTACTCATTTTTCAAGACCCAGATGAAATGCTATTTTTTTCCATAGAGCCTTCCCAGAATCACCCAGATAGCTTTAGCTTTTCTTCTAGCTTGGGGGTGGGTAGAGTGGGAAGGGTGCTCCTGATATTAAAAGCATTTATTTGTATTAGAGTTATTCGCCTACTCCCTAGACTAAACTTCTTGAGGGCAGAGGCTCGTCTGCATCATCTTTCTAACTAGACAGCATCCTTGAGCACAGCATCTGACTCACAGTACAAACAACAAATGTTAGTTGGATTGGTCGATGGATGGGAAGGAAGAATACAGAAAGAGAAAAAACAATAAACCAACTGGAATCAGTAGGAATAAAACATTAATACAGTGAAGTCAAGATTGTTCTCCTTGGCTGATTTTAAAGAGTTCAGATCTCTAGATGTAGATGAAGACTATCCAAAGATGCTAAAAACAAAAACCAAAAAAACCCCAAAAACTGGCAGATGTGGGCCCGGAATGATCCCAGTACTATCTGAAGAATCATGGACAAAAGATTTTTTTTTTCTCAAACTGGAGGAAAAAATATATATTCCATAGAATATGGACTAGTGAGTTGGCAAAAATCTTAGATTTTAACAATTTATTCAGATAAAATTTATTAACTCCTTGCTATAAATTATGAAGAAATAAGCACATTTTTACCTCCTCCATCTATTCTACCATAGGATTTGGGGGTTGGTTTTATTCTTATACTTAATCTAGTTGTTACTTTTTGTGCCTTTAAAACATATTTACCCATGTAATGCTTGATTTATCAGCTATGAACAGGGTCTATCGACTCCTCGCCTACTACAAGATAAAAGGAAATTAGTATAAATTATTCTACTTTTTATCTTGTCTCTCTACCAGCCTGTCACCTCCCAGGTTTGTTATGCTCCTATTTCTGGATTGTCAAATTTTATATCATTTATATGCTTTGGTGCAGCCATAATTCTTAAAGTTTACTCATGGCTCTGCCTTTAAATGGGCTGTCCTCCAAATAGTCCTTTTATTCACTTTTCCGTTTATTGTTTCATTTCCTTAGGCTGTCGTCTAGAAGTTTCTTTAAGCTCATGGGAACCATATTTCCTACTGCCTTGCATGTGTAAGACTGTTAATTGTGTGTATACTTCAATTATAGTTGGGCTGTTTTACAGTTCGTGGGTCACATTCTCTCTCTGATGTCTATGTAGACATTGTTGTGCTGAATTCTAGGACTGAATGTTGTTAGGAAGGTATTTACAACCATCTGAGAATCTCTCACATAATAGGGAACTTGATTTCATGGCCTGGAAGCCAATATGTACGTTTCTTTTGTTTACAAATTTCAGTTACTTTACAAAGATGTATCTTGATCCATCTGTATGAATTTTCCCCAGGACAGCATGCTGCCCTTGAAGCCAACAGAGTCACAGCTGTCTTTGTTTCGGGAGAGCGTTCCTGAAACATATCTTTGTTCTGTTCTGTTCTCTTCCTAGAAGCACAAATTATACCTACCCCATAGAACTTTGTCTTTTATATCTACCATTTTTCCTAATAATTTTTAACTGTTATTTTCCATTTCATTTTGCTCATTTTTCTGAAGCCTGTCTTCCCGTGTTTCTGTTTTCACTAGTGTCTATTCACCTTTATTTCTATGGTAGTATTTTTTTACGTTGATTTTATGACATCCGCTGACTTGTTTTTAGTGTTTTATGCTTGTTCTGTGTCTTGTTCCACAATCCTTTATTGGTCGTTTTCCCTCGTTTTTGCAACATATTTTGCATCAGTACTATATTAGTTTGTTTTCATTAATTGAAGTTTCATTAGAGGAGTTCTTTACTAGCCCAGGTGTGTGTGAAAGCATCATTTGGAGAGGTACTGAGAGGGTGAGTCAGGTAGTAGTGAGTAGTTGAGAGTGAATAGTTTGAACACCATCTGTTGTCTATATAAATTCTCGCGAGTATTCCTCCTTGTAGTGTGATTCTGCTTTTAACTAGCAAGAAGTTTCCCCTGCTCAAAGGAAAGCCTTCTATGTACCATGCAGGGGTGTGTGTTTGTGTGTGATATTACAGCCTTGAATTTTTCCAATCTCTGCCTCCACTGCCGTTACTGGTGGTCAAACTGTATTCTGGGATGTTCTCACGACCAGCCTGAAAACCAATTTGTTTCAAAACGGGGGCCATTTGTTTCCTCACTCAGGTCTTTTAGGACACTATTCCTGGCCTGAAATCCATAAGTAGGTATGCTCAGTGTCTTCTGCACCCTGATCCAAGTTTGACTGCATTTTGGAGTGCTGACTTTTTGCTGTCAGAGTTAAAAATGCTTTCGAGTTTCATCGAAGATGGAGTTTTGGTTTCTATCTCTCATTTCCCTTACAGTTTTTGGTTGGTTCCAGGGAGGAGAAGAAAGCAAAGATGTCTTGATATATTAAACTGAAAGGTCCCTAGAATATATTATTAAACAGATGTTTTAAGAAGTTAGCACTAAGAACTGATATCCAGCCAGAGTTAACTAAGAAGAAACTAGGCCAGATTAAGACTTGTTTTTAGTGCTAGACTGCTGGACCAGGAAATAGCATAGACTTTATCAAGACATCTCAATAACTTATTAAATTATGCCTTTATGAAGAAGAAACAGCAGTTGAAAAATATCACAATTAGCCTGATGTAGTTGGTTGACCAATTGAGGTAAAATAGAATTGACTGATAGACAGACATCAACTTGAATGGACATCCCTGTGATTATCCCCAGGGCTTCATCTTTGACCCTTCCCTCTTAACTGTTGTCACCAGGGACTCAAATGAAGGCACCTAAGAGAGCAGATTCAAAGTTGTAAACTGTCATTAGTGAATGTTCGTTGGAGAGGAATATCTTCTGAGTTATGAATCGAAAAGAATGTCTAAAGTTTGAGAGAATAGGCTAAAACTAAAAGATCACATTTGCCGAATCAAACAAAGTCTTACACATAGATACAAAAAATAGTTCTGGGATAGAAAAGCTTGACAACAGTTGTACATTATAAATAAGATAATGGGATAAAGGGGGAAGTGAACTTAATGTAAGCCTTCCAGGGGCTGTGACTCTTGAAAAGCCAAATTTGATTTGAGCTTAAGAATTACCTAGAGCAAGTGAGATGGTAAGCCCTTTTATAACGTGCTGGTTGGGCCATATTTAAAGTACACTGTTCCAGGCTGGTTGTTACCACAGCGGACAAGGGACAAATGCTTCGAGAGGATGATTGCTCATTTCAGATATCTGAAAGGCTGTCATAGACGTCTTGTGAAAAATGTGGTAGATTTGTGTTTTTGCGGCCGAGAGGAAGTGCGGGGGTGGTTTGAAGGCAGAGAGAACTAGAATAAATTGATAAGGGACTGTAGATGTCAAAAATGATGACCGTTTCTCCAATTCTAAGTAGTTATGAGAATGACAAAATAAGAATTGTCTAAAAAACTCTTCTGCAGAGATGGTGATTTCTGTCTTCCTCTTTAGTCCCTCTCCATGGTCAATCCATTTAAGTTATCTAAAATAAGTCAGTTATGAGATTTGAAAAAAAAAAACCTAGGGAATGCATAAAAATGAATCTCTAATGTGAGGGGGCTACGCTTCGTCTGCACTGCTCCAACGTGAAGGAATTCGTCAGAACCACTGACCCGCAGAAAAAAATGAGGTGCGTTAAAAGTAAAAATATTTGGAATTTAATCATAACTTATTTTAGTTTCTCTTTTCTTCCTTTAGAGAGACATATTAAACCTTATTTACTTCAAAAAGCTTAGAATGGGTGAGCATGAAACTGTTTACAAGTAATAAATGGTTTAAAAATCTACTTCTGATCTGTACTATGATCAAGAATAAGATAAAATGTGAGGGGGAAAACTACAAAGGAGAGGAAAAGGAATAGGTGGAAACAAAACCTTATTTTCAAACGAAGACAAGTACCTTGTAACAGCACTCAGGGAAGTAGATGGCCTGGGGACTTCTGAGGATCAACTCTATATGTTTATCACTGCTTCCTCTAAACATCCCACTAAAATGAGAGTAAAGAAATAAAATAGATATAAACCCACAACCACCAGGAGAACCGGAGGAGTTTCAGTCAGACAAGAGATTTTAATGCATTTTTTATAAGAATAAACGCGAAAAGGGAATAAGAACTGATTCATCAAGCTGGAATAAGATAGAATTCCAGAGTAACTCGGTGTTTGGGGTGCTCGGTACAGCGGAGGGGTGCAGCTGGGGGAATTGGTTAAGATCTGCACATGAAGTCATCAAGACCTTAGAGTCTGCCCAACATGAATGGCTGCAGCCAGATGTGTTCTTTCCAGAAGAACAGCAGAAGTTTCTCTTCTTTCTATAAAAGCTGAATGTCTCCAGAGAAAAGACCTTTACGTGTTGACATTTGGGTGTACCCCAGGAAATGACTTGCTTCCAGCTGATAGTCTTAAATCATAGTCTACCAGTCAACAAGCCGAGCTCAGGGACAGTGAACAGGCAGACATTGTTTATGTTGCTAAATTATATTGAGATACCAAGGATTACTGAAATGAAGTTTGCAACGTGAAGGAGAAAAGCAAAGATTAAAAAGTCCCCCAAATTCAAAACCAACTCATCTTAGAGGGAAAAAAGAAAATTTAGGGAATCAAAGAGAATTTAAGAAAGACAAAACTAACAAGTACCATATATATTCGTAAATATTATCATATCTTAAAAAATAGGAATAGGATGCTAACATAAAAGGAAATCACAGAATAAGAAAGAACTCTTAAAAAGAATCGCCAAAACAAAAATTTCAGTAGAGAGGTAGGAAAATAAACTGAAGGAAATCTCCCTACAAGCAGGGCAAAAAAGAAAAAAAAAAAAAGAAGAATGTAAAAGAAAAAAAAGACTTAGGGATGAATCTAGGAAGTCCATCCAACTCAGAAGCTGCAGGGTGAAAAAGAAAAGGGAAGGAAGTTAAAGAACTGATACAAGACTTTTTTTTTTTTTTTTTTTTTTTTTTTTTTTTTTTACAAAGGGAGACATAAGCCTCCAGATTGAAAGTGTCCTCATCAGTCCACGTAAAGGTACATCATCATGAATTTTCAGAAAATCAGGGATAAAGCGATAGTCTAAAAAGATTTGAGAGAGATAATAAATGTTATCTACAAAGAAATTCTTAAGCCTTATCCTGTTTAGAAAAAAAAATGTGCAGCTCGCTGCCAGTGTTCATTTAACAGCACGTGTAGGAATACTGCATTTTCTAGGATTTGATATTTTCAGTGATCGAACTGCTAAAAACAATGCTGTAAATAGAAAGCTGTCATTTGTTTCCAAAGACTATTGATATACTAGAGCGATGTGAAAATAATAATAAAAGCGAGATACTTCGTGGCAAACTTTGTGGGTAAGGTTAGGACTATAATCCGCGAGCATTCTCATGTCAAACAGGAAAAGGGTTAAACAAATGGGACTACATCAAACTAAAAAGTTTTTGCACAGCAAAGGAAACCAAAAAAATGAAAAGACAGCCTACTTAATAGGAGATATTTGCCAAAGATACATCCAATAAGGGGTTAATATCCAAGATTAATAAAGAACTCATAGAACACAATGTCAAAATAACCCCAAACGATTCAATTAAAAATGGACAGAGGCCCTTCTGCTCTGTTCTCGGGATACACTCGCTGGGGTCTCTCCTTTGACCCACCAGCGGATCTCCTGCTCAGATTTCTCTCCTGAGTTTCAGGCTCACACACACAGTTACTCACCAGACAATTCCACTCAGGGTATCTCATGGGCCTTTCAAAAGCAACCTGTCCAGAACCAGACATAGCTTCCAGCCAGAATCCTCACCTCGCCCTCAAGCCCCAGCTCAATGAAGGTACTGCCATCTACTTGTGCCCAAACCAGAAATCCATGACACCTGTCTTTCCCTCCTTCCCACATCCAACCCATTAATGTCCCTTCAATTCTACCTCCTACGACTCTTGACTCCAACTTCTCTCCATTCCTAGTTCAGGCCTCTGGATAATAACAGATCATTTCCATGGTGCTTTCAGAGTGCCAACTGTTGTAAAAAATAAATATATATATCTTCTTCGTACATTAGATTCTTTGGTGTTCGTTGTCCCATTTTTTTTTACAGTTAAGGAAATTGCAGCTCAGAGAGAATAAATAGCTTGCCTAAGCCGGTAGGTGTTGTTGCTGGACCTCAAACCCCTATCTTTCTAATGCTAATGCTCTAGTACTTAACTATTATAATAAAACCGAAATATTGACTGCAAAAAAAAATGGACAGAGGACCTGAATAGGCATTTCTCCAAAGAGGACATGCAGATGGCCAGTAGACATATGAAAAGATGCTCAACATCATTAATCATCAAAGAAGTGCAAATTAAAACCACAGTGAGATATCACCTCACACCTGTCAGAATGGCCATCATCAATAAATCAACAAACAAATGATGGTGAGGATGTGGAAAAAAGAGAAATCTCACGTGTTTTTGGTGGGATTGCAGATTGGTATGGCCACTATGGAAAAGAGTTTAGAGGTGCCTCAAAAAATTAAAAATAGAACTGCTTTATGACCTAGCCATTCCACGTCTGGGTATTTATCTGAAGAATCCTAAACACTAATTCCAAAAGGTATATGCACCCCTATATTCACTGCAGCACTGTTTACAGTAGCCAAGATATGGAAGCAACCTAAGTGCCCATCAACAGACGACTGGATAGAGAAGAGGTGGCACAAAAAAAAAAAATACACACACACACACACACACACACACACACACACACACACACACACAATGGAATATTATTTGGCCATAGAAAAGAATGAAATCTTACTGCTTGTGACAACATGGATGGACCTGGAAGATATTATGCTAAGTGAAATAAGTCAGACAAAGACAAATACCATATGATTTCATTTATATGTGGAATGTAAAGATCAAAATAAATTAACAAACAGACTCACAGAAACAGAAAATGCACTGATGGTTGCCAGATTGGGTAGGGTGGGGTGGGGGGGGGCTAGGTAAAAAAGGTGAAGGGATTAAAAAGTACAAATTGGTAGTTACAAAACAGTCATAGGAATGGAGAGTATAGCGCAGGGAATGTAGTTAATAATACAGAGGGATCACTTCGTAAATGATATAAATGTCTAACCACTATGCCGTACACCTGAAACTAATATAAAATAATACCAAATGTCAACTGTAATTGAAAATACATTTTAAAAAGGAAATTAGTAGCCAAACGGCTTCAGACTTCTCAGCGGCATTGGATGCTGGAAGATGGACCAGTAAATCTCATAAATCTCAGGGACAAATGATTTTCACCCTAGAATCCTAAGCGTAGCCAAAGTATCAATTAAATGAAGAGGTACAGTAGTCACTTTTGGACCTGGAGGAACTCAGAAATGTCACTTGCAAGCACTGCACCGTATGAAGATACTGAAGGATATGTTCTATTAAACAAGAGGATGGAACGTAAATAAAAGAGAAAGACATTGGGTCCAGAGAAGCGGGAATCCAACAGAGGACGTAAGTGAAGGGGAGTTTAGAGTCTGGAGCAGGAGGCTAGAGGGATTTATATAGTCATTTATAATAATATTACCACTGATTATTGAAGTAAAAATATTGCTATAATTTTTTAGAGGATGAAGGAAGAGTTGCATAAATTGAGGCAAATCATTTATCATGAAAATATTATGTATAAAACTGTTAGAAGTATAAGTGTATTATTTAGAAATATATAAATAGTAGAAGTATCAGCTAAAAGATTTTAAAATAATTATGAGTTGCTGAACAAGGTTGGGGTGCATTGGGGTACAGGTTTCCTGGGTTTTATTATAAGCCTTTAAGATCTATTTTATTAAAAACTATGTATTACTTTAAATTTTCAAAAATTTAAAAGCGAATCCAAATGAAGAAATAAAGATCTACATTTAACAGGAATATAATTATTATTCTTAGAACTGCTTTTAAAACATTCATAAATTCTTACTTAAATTTTGGACACAGTAATTCTTAGGTTCTCTTTTTTATCTTCAAATAAGACTATTCAAATGCCCCAGTATAATATTTTATCTTTTTTATATTAGAGAAAACGCTCAACTTCCATCCAGATCTCAGGAAAGTTTAGTTTCTTATCGTTAATGGCTTTTAAATGTGTAGGGGCATTCCTGTGAACACAGCCACAAATCAAGTCACCACTTGGTGTCTTCTCTGTGGGGTGAATGAAGATCACTGTGAGTTAAGTCGTACTCATAAACCGGTGGTCTTCTCATCGTCTCCTACAGTAGGTATAAATGCCCTGACAACAGTCATATTCTACCACTGCTGAGTGGATTGAAACAAAGAAAAAAAACCAGCAGCCATTTCCAGAATATATGCGGGATACAGTTAAACAGTCCATGACCCCAGTACTCAAGAGCTGACAGTGGAAAGAGGAAAATAAGGTACATGTACCTACATGTCCAGAGCCCCAACACAGGACCAAGTGCCGACTGTCACAGCAGAGAGAAAACCAGAATGCTCCCTCTCCATTTTTTTTTTTTTTTTTTAACCTTAACTTGGCTGGTTTTTTTTTTTTTTTTTTTTTTTTTTTTTTTTTTTTTTTTTTTTTTTTTTTTTTTTTTTTTTTTTTTTTTTTTTTTTTTTTTTTTTTTTTTTTTTTTTTTTGAGGAAACTACTCCTTCAGCTGCCATTACAAGCAGAAGCCACCCTTCTGTTCTTTCCTTGATGCTTCGACATCATTACCTACCCCTTTACTTCATGCAAACTGCTTTGTGCTTTCATGCTCACCCCATCTGGCTGTCTCACTCTCTCTTTTTCTTCATCATCTTACCAACATTATTGTCTCCATGTTCATTTTATATAAAGGATTTGGATAACTAGTTTACATTATTTGCAGCCACTCCAAGTTCTGTCTTTATTTTTCAATTCGATGACCAATCGGACATCATAAACTAGGATTGAGCCTGTGGCTAGTCCTATCAAATGAGCTCTGAGTTGTCATCCTCTGCCAGGCATTGCTGCTTCTACCACTAGGTAAAGGCTTTGAAAATGAACAAATCTGATTGCCTGTGATACTTGTTCTAGTGTTTTTGTTTCGCTTTTAGGAAGGCCATAAAGTCAGCCAATGACATTAGTATGTTTGGAACTGTCACGTGATATCAGAAAACCTCATGATAATCTTCGTGGACACGTGAGGTCATATGCTCTACAGGGCTCACTTCCATGTCATCCTTGGTCAATGCTCAAATTGTAGTTTCCTCTGTGGTCGTTTATCCACCCCTCCCTTCTTGTCTTTACACTCTGCTGAGTTTTTTTCTGGACTTCTCCTCCTTCTTAAACTTCCCCCAGGAACTCCTGTTTACTGGACAAAAATGATTCAGCGCCTCGAGCTTCTTCACTGAATGAGCCCTCCAACTCTCTCTTAACTAAGAACCATTTCTCAGTGGAGACTTCTCTCCCCACTGCCTGCTAATCTCCTCATTGTCATTTTTTGGGAGTGTGGTTCACAGCTCCTTAATCCCCAATATTTTCTCCAGACCGTTTACTCTTCCATCTTTTACACTGACAATGTCTCCTTCGAAGCTCTAGACCTTTACCTGGATCCTCGTACATTACCGTCTCCTGTTTTCCTCTTACTCCCCTGATATTTTCCTTTGCACTCAAGTCACCATCTGTCACTAGCCTCGTTGGATTAGCCTCTTAATTTTCTTCCTCTGCTTTCATGACAACTGTCTATTCTCTGCCCAACAGTTAGGATGATCATTTAAAATTATAAATTAGGAAAACTTTGTTTCCAATACTTTAATGGCTCCCCACTACACTTGGATCAACATCCAGAATTGCTGCCATGGCTTTCAAAGCCTTGCCATGGAGACTTTTCATACGTCCCCATAACATTACCTATGACCATTATCTATGACATTACCTCTTACCATCCTTTTTCTTCCCCCATTTACTCCACTTAGGTCACTGGTAGCTTCCTTGATGATCCTTGTATAAGTCCTTGTCATTCTAACCCCTAAGTGCTTTTTTTCACTCCTGTTCTCTCTGGGAGTCTCGTTGTTCAGATCTTTTTGTGGCCTGCTTTCTCATTTTATTCAGGTCTCCACTCACCTTCTCAGAGAGACTTTCTCTGACTAGCGTTCATCACCCTTCGCTGCCCCTGCCTTGCTTTGCATGTCACCTCCTCACGTTACAGAGCTGTATATATTTAGTTGCTTATATATTTTTCTGGAACTTGAGCTCCTCGACATCAGGAGCCATGTTTTACTGTTCACTGCTGTACCCCCAGCACCTAGCACAGACCTGCCATGTAGTGGACACTCAGTAAATACTTAACAAATAAATCGACAGCCTCTGGAGTTCCTCAGAATCCACGATTCCCTGTTTTCATTGCTTTTCTATCCAGCCTTGGCTGCCTGAACTATCGCTGTGGTCACTCACCTGCACTCTCAACCCCCTCACTCACTTCGATCCGACTCCTCCACGTCTCTGAGAAACAGTCCACAGACATTGACAGACTGCTGACATCTCTGAGCTTATACTCTTGAATTCTGCTGATCCTTCAACCTGGGACTGCAGTCCTTCTCTGTGTCCCTAAATCAGTTCTGTCTTCTATTCTCGATAAAATCTATTTTATCTTTTTGGTTGATTCAATATTTTTATTGTATCCATAATAATAAAATAATTCTATACACAATATTAAAATGCAGTCATACATTCTTTAACATTAGTAGATAATTATGGTATATTGTAGCTAAGAGATCAGATGATGCACCACAATCTCATTTTTGTCTTCCAGGAATAATTCCACTTGTACCAAATAAGTCTTAAAAGATAAACACCAAAAGTGTAAATTGTGGTTACATTTTTTCTCCTTGCTTTTCAATCTGTATTTTTCACATTTTCTCACTTAAAAATTTTAAAGTTATTTCAAATATTAAGAAATTCCCCTATTGTAATATTCTTTAAGACAAATCACTCCAAACAGATTGTCTAATAAAATTTATGACGTCTACTTAAAGGATGGGCAGATATCTAAATTATTTATGGAACATTCCTGAGACCTGTTAGCCAAATGAGATATTCTAAATGAGGGACTGTTGACATATAATTAATATAATTAACAAAGACAATTGTTTTTTATGGTGAAATAAACTCTAATGACATAAAAACAAATCAGGATAGATCATATGATATTCAGATGCCAGGCCTAAAAATTAATGTTTTGTCTTTAAAAAGTACTATTATAAGAATCCTCACAATAAATACTGAGTTCCTTTTCTATGCCTTATTTCAGTTGTAAGTGGATTTTCCAGTTCCCTTTTCTAGCATTGTGTTCGTTTCTTACATTATTTTTTATTTTATTTGTTTCAAGTATACAGTGCATTGGTTAGACATTTATATAGTTTGTAAAACAATCCCCCTGATTGCTATTTCTCTTCCCTCCATCCAGCCATTACACTAATGCTGACTGCATTCCCCATGCCGTACTCCGCATCCCCATGACCATCTATCAGCTACTAATTTGTACTTCTTTAACCCTTCACCCCATTCTCCCAGCCCTCAAACCCCCTCCTCCCCTCTGGCCGGCCCCAGATTGTCCTCTATATTTGTGAGTCTGTTTTTGATTAGTTTGTTCTTTTTGTTCCTTAGAGGTTATTCTGCTGAGTGAAATAAGTCAGATAGAGAGATACCATATGATTTCACTTATATGTGGAATCTAAGGAATGAAATCTATTTTAAATCTTGACTATCTCCTTTGCTTTATAAAAGCCATTGTATAAGATTTGCCTTAGCTTGCTGTGTACCTTTCTTCCCACCAAGGCACAGGTAGTATTTGAATCTCATCCACTCTTTCCTTGGCCGAGATCTGGCCCCAAGTAATTCCCCATTAGGCTCTGGATACCTTCCACCCTCTCAGAAAGCTGGTACAAGTGATTACTCTTGTTCCACCTGCATTTTCTCCCCTTTTTATTGGCTGATTACCCCCTCCTAACCCCAAACGCTCTCCTCTTCTTTCGAATTCCCTCCACTCGTTATTTGACTCTCTGCATGTTTCTTGTGCTTTCTCCCTTATATTTTAGTTCTCTCTTATTTTAATTACTCTTTCTCTTCAAACAGCCTAAAATTTACCATCTTAACCATTTTAAGTGCAGTTCAGTCATATTACATATGTCCCATTGTTGTAGAACCAATTTCCAGAACCGAAACTGTCCGCATTGAACAATAACTCCCATTCTCCATTCCACCTTTCCTCTGGTGACCCCGGTTCTGCTTTCTGTCTCTATGAATCTGACTAGTTTAAAGTGCCCTCATATAAGTGGAATCACAGTATTTGTCCTTTTGTGACTGGCTTATTTCACGCAGCCTAATGTCCTCAGGGTTTATGCATGTTGTATCAGAATTTCCTTTCTTTTCGAGGCTGAATAATATTCCATTGCGTGGATAGACCATGTTATGTTTATCCATCCCTCCATCCATGGACACTTCGGTTGCTTTCACCTTTTGGCTCCTGGGGATTATGCTGCTATGAACACAGGTGTGCAGGTATCTCTGAGACCTCGCTTTCAATTTTCAGAGGTATATACCCAGAATTACAATTGCTGGGTTATATTTCAATTCTATTTAAAAGTTTTTAAGAAACCAACATACCATAGTGGCTACCATTTTATATTCCCAGCATTTGCACAAGGGTTCCGATTTTTCCACATCCTTGACAACATTTCTTATTTTGTTTGTTGTCGTCGTTGTTGTTTTTGTTGTTGATAGTAGGCATCTTAATGGGTGTGAGGTGGTATCTCGTGGTTTTGATTTGTATTTACGTAATGAGTAGTGATGTTAAGAATCTTTTCATGTGCTTGTTGGCCATTTATATATCTTGTTTGAATAAATGTCTTTTCAAGTCCTTTGCCCATTTAAAAAATTGACTTTTTTTTGTCATTGCCGATTCATCTTTGAATCCCACATAGCATAAGCTGTTATTTTGCCCCATTTCTGAAAACTGGGGTTCAGGATAGTTGGATGACTGTTAGGGGAGGTGACATAGAGGCACTGGACCATTTCTGCATATATTCCACAGTCCTGGCTGCGTCTCAAGTACATTCAGAGCTACAACTATCCCTTTAAATTGTACTTCTGGAAACATAGACCGAGTACCATCTGAGGGAAACTCGAGTTGGATGTGCACTGGCCCATAAAAGTTTTGATGGCCTCATCCCAAGACCCACATGAGGTAACTTTCTAGAAGGAAAGGTAACCTTGTCCAGAGTCATACTGCTTGAGGGAACCTGGAGGAGTCAGTTCCATTTTGTGGTCTGGGGAGTATTCCAGGCTGAACTATAGGGACATGCTTGTTCTCAGTATAGGCGAGTTCAAGACTCAGGAGGAACAAACTGCAAATCACACAGGGGATCTTCTGAGGGGGGGGGGCGGACATTTTTTCCATTCAGTAAACATCTTTCAAAGGCCTAAGAGCCAGGCACTCGGCTGGGGAGGTTGGACTGGAATTGCATCTTAGTCAAAGTTCAGTCAGTCTGGTTTATATCTATCAACATTCCAGAGCAGAGAAGTATTTAGAGAACTAGACGCAGAAATATTAACCTTTAATCTCTGCCTCTTGCTCCTGTCTTCTCCACACTACAACTTTTGCTTTATTTTCCTTGACAATTTAGGTAAAAGTTATACTGGCTGATTAAATATACCATTTTAGAAAGGGTGAGGGAAATTAAAACATAAATTTCCTTTATTATAAAGTCTGCAATTAAAAATCAATTGCTGCTTCTCCCCACCTATAGAACACAAAGTGCCTACAAAACTAAGGAAGGAGTTTGCTGCTCAGAATGAGTGTTTCAGAGATTTGGTCATAACCAGCTCATGAGATGAATAAATGAAATAACATGTGAAAGCTTCCAGAAAAAGCTTTCAGGGTAGTAGCTTTTTTCTTTTTTTTTTTTTTTCTTTCTTTCTTTCTTTCTTTTCTTTTTTTTTTTTTTGGTCTACCCATGAAGGAGATTACTAAGCAAATTAACAAGTAAGTGGGCAAACACATAAAGTGCTTTTTTTATTTAATAGCAGGGACATTTAGCAGCAGGCCTCTATCCACACAATGAATCTAATTACAAACGAGTCCCATGTGGTATTTAAAGCATTTACAGGACCTTTAGAAGCCTTAGTTCCACCCCCTTCCACTTGTAATAACGTGACTGCAATCCTCAAAAGAGAAAGACCAGTACTGCTTCGTAAATGTCCTACTAGTCAGACTATTCATTTACTTCAACCAACTGCCCCTCATTTGCTCCACTCCCCCTCTCCGACTGAACACCCCGAAGCCAGCACAGGCTGGCAAAACAGGAGGACACCACACTCAAGGCCTTCACCACACTCATTGTTATCCAGCTGCAGCAGACTCCTTGTCACCCCTTAAACAAGCAGTCCCGTCAGTCTGGGCGCGCCGGCCCACGCTGCATCTTCACCTGTGAACTCTCACTCACCTTTTATAGCCCAGTTCATTGGCTTCTTCTCTGAGGCACCATTTCGAACACCCATAGGGACTGTGCCCTCCCTCTACTTTACTCCCATCACACTCTAGTGTATCTGGCGGAGCCCTGATTGTGTTAAAACAATGATGTGTTCACAAGGCTCTCTCCCCCACTGGACTCTGAACTCCTGGAAAACAAGGACTAAAGCTGACTCATCTTCTAAGCTTCCCACCTATCCATAAATGCCTAGCATAGTTTTTGGCCCAGTAGCTACTCAGTAAATATTTGGCAAAAGTTATTATCAGGATTAAGAAGGTAAATGGCAGCGTGATCTAAAGGGGGGGGGGGAAGACCAAAATGATTGGGATTCTGAAGTGAAGACAAAAATAGAAAAAAAATTAAGAGAAGTGAGTCAGTAAGAGAGGATGGATATAGAGAAACGCAGGAAAGAAGTAGGAAGTAGAGGAATAAAGAGGTAAAACACACTGGGAAGCAAAGTAACGCTGAGAAAGGGAACACTGTGAGGTACCGCAAGTCAGGGCGATGCAGCTAGTTGTCACTTTTCCTCAGATACTCTTGGGCATTTCTGAAATTTTATCTATCTCCACTTTTTCCTAGAAACAGAGGGATGGAAGGAAGAAAAGGCCAGAGTTGGGGAGTGAGGCAGCAAACACCAGAGACTATGAGCTTGGCCACCGCCTTTGGCTGAGTCTAGGACTGGCCTCCCAGGGCCTCCCCTTCCTCAGCCTCTCGCTCCTAATCCAGGCCTGAGTTTTGTCTCTTTTCTACATGGAGGGTCCATGTATACACGGGTTAATATATGTGAGAATGAACGGGCACACGTGTGCATGCTTGTTTCCCAGTGAGTTTTTTTACTCTGGAAAGAAAAATCCAAACAGGAGTGTCATAGCAAGCCCCCAGTTGTCCCTGCCTTTGCTGGGTCAGAGGCGAGTCTTCGTTTAGCTCCCTGGGGACGCTGAGGCACCGGCCACAGCCTTGCGAGAGTGGAAAACCCTGGTGTGTCTCCTGGCCTGCTGAACACATTTACAGTGCATGAAGGGTGAGCTACTGTCATAATGATGCATGTACACGTGCCATCGTGTTTATTGTGTCTTTGAGACGAAATGACTTTCCAACTCACGGAGCTTTCTTCCCCACAGGAGATGTGCCACTTGATGGTTGAAGCCTTTTGGAGTTATTTCTCGGGTAACCAAAAAGTGTCTCGTGCCTGTAGAAAGCAGTACAGTGCAGTCCTGGATAAAAGTCAGGGGCCCGGGTGGCTGTTGAGGGCTCTGCCACTCAGCCTGAGGCTTTTTCTCATCTGTGAAATGGGAGTAATGTCACCCGCCTACCTCGATAGGGTTACTGTGAGGATCAAATCACACGATTATGTAGGACCCTACACGTGGCCAACACTTTACAGTTTTCAAGTGATTTCTACCACTATTCTCTCATCTGATCCTCTCAACAACTCTGCCAAATATTTCGATCCTCATTTTACAGATGAAGAAACTAAAGCTCAAAACGGAGAAGTGACTTGGCCAAAGCCACATACATAGCTAGCAAAGCAGGATGATGTAGAGTTTCTGTTTTCAAACTTGTCTCCAATTATCCCTAGACACAAACCTGGCAACTCAGTGCTATTGGCTTCATGGCCCCCGTTTCTTAACTTCTCTCATGGCTCCTCCCCACAGCCTCTGAAGGCGCTCTGTGTAAAGAATTAATTAGCTTTTCTTTTGTTCCCCCTTCTCCCCTACTTTTTCTGGCCCGTAGAAGAAAACACCAGCAGCCCCGACGAAGAAAACCAGCACCACCTTCAACATCGTGGGGACCACCTACCCCATCAACCTGGCTAAGGACACCGAGTTCTCCAGCATCTCCAAGGGCGCTGCTCCCACTGCGTCCTCCACCCCGACACTCGTCGCCTCGCCCAAGACCACCTACGTGCAGGACATCCCGACTGAGACCAAGACCTATAATAGCGTCAGCAAGGTTGACAAAATTTCCCGCATCATCTTTCCTGTGCTCTTTGCCATTTTCAATCTGGTCTATTGGGCCACGTACGTCAACCGGGAGTCGGCTATCAAGGGCATGATCCGCAAACAGTAGATAGTGGCGGCGCAGCAACCAGAGCACCGTATACCCTAGGGAGCGTCAGGCACCCACACCCCAGGGCTCCCCTTCATATGTTTCAGGATTCCTCTTTTTAACCCTCTACTAAGCTGTGACTCTCGATTTCTATTTACGAATCTCACTGGAAAAACAATTACAAGAAGAAATACTTGTCCCTCTGACATTGCTGAGCGCATCCTCATCAGAGCCAAACACTGCCATTTGTCCGGTTGCTCATCTTAGTCTGCCAGTCTCCCCCAGCTGAGGGCGCTGCATGTATTTCATTGCACTGTGCCAACTGCAGAAAGAACTGGAGACTCTACTGCCCATAGTGGGAGCCTTGGCCGTTTAACAGGTCCAGACCGAGAAGGATTGTGGGTTGGTCTATATCAGGTGGTTTTGATTCACTAGGGAACCTGGCTGGGATATCCCGTGTGAGCCTGCCCGCCGCCTCCCCTGCCTACGGCAGGGCCCACTGGGCATAAGTACCGATGACAAAGGCAGGAGCTAATCTTCGAACATGGCCCCCAGCCCCTTTATTGGCTTGGAGCTTAGTGGGGACAGTTGAAGTCCACCACTGTGTGTCACGTATGGCCCAAACCGATAGAACCAACTGGGCCAGCCTGGCACCAATGTGGCTGGTGCCCTGCCATGTCCAGCTCCTCAGGAAAATAGTACTTTTTTTGGTATCGCTCTCCTCCGGGAAAGCCCTCTTCTCAAGCCCTTTGACCCCCTCGTAGCCCGCTGGACCCTGCTTAGTTTGGACTTATTACCGCCTGCAAACTCTTTAGGGAAAGGATCAAGTATTTTCAAAATTTATACTAAAAAGGTATAAGTAGAAACAGAAAGATCTAGATCACATGCCTATGCGATAATTTTACAAGGATGAGAGAGACAGTAAAGTCACCTCCTTGCCAAGGTAACTGGTCAAGTAGTGGATGGGGCCGGAAGTTTGGGTCAGGTAGTAGCTGAGGCTTGAAGTCTTGCTCAAAAGAGAGGGCCACTGGCAGATGAAAGTCAGCTGCTTCGTTCCACATCCTCACATTCGAAGCCCCAGCTCAGGCCCAAGGACTTGGCTCCCACTGGATCAGGGAACTGCTCCTCTGTTAGTGCTGATTCTAAGAGGGGTGAATCAGGGTCTCGTCGATTTTTGACTCAGCTAGATCATTAACTTTACTACCGGTTTGACAATATATTATTTAGGGGCCATTTGATCTCATTTGTTCTTAATGTGAGTAAAAGGGACAATTATAATTACAGCATTTTTATAAGGTAGATAAACTGAATCTTAGACATTTGAGTGACTTGCCCTGGCTCCTTACAAATGTCTGTAATAGAGAATCGTCACGTGCCTCTTTCCCGAAGGCCAAAAGGAAGACAGGATTGAGAAGACAGGTCCACCCTAACCTTAGAATTGGCACCATCTCAACAGGCCTGCTGGGTCCTAAATACCTTTTGCTTGGACATCAAAAAGATTCTTAGAAAGTCATACTATATTACCCAGGGAATGAGATTAAGATGGCAGCCCCAACCACTCATCCAGACTATCTTGGAAGCCCAAAGTAAAGCCACAGGTGGTACCAAACACAGATTCTCCCTGTCTGCCCCCTGAACAAAGCTCCTAAGGGGTCTGTCATTAGCTGCTGGTTGCCTCTTCACCCATCCTCCCCCCATCCCCTGCTTCCTTGCCATTGCTGGGATAATGCATGCCAGTCCCATTATTCCTAATACTGTGTCTGTAGGTAAATTCATGACTAGAAGAGCGTAGTGTTGTGGGGATTGGGGGTGGGGGTGGGGGTGGGGCTGCTGATGATCGTCCTAAGGAATTAGAATGGAAGACTGACCTTTGCCTCTTTGTAGAACTTGTGTTGCCAAATGCTTTGGTGCAGTGTTTAGTGGCTGTTTATTAAACTCTTTCGGAATTGTACTCGGGTTGGAGATTTTTTGATCGCTCTCTGCCTGACACAGGTGGTATACTCTGTTCTTGGCTTTCACCCCCACTCGCATGCTGTTTTTCCACTTTTAACACCACTGGAATATGCAAGAGAAAAAGGCACACCCAGAGCGAGAGACCTGTTACAGTGATCTGAAGTGGAACCGACGTGAAACCATGGCTTAACTCAGGGCTCTTCTCACCCAATGTGACAGAGAAGGAAACACCTGTATTGCTTCCTCTGTAAAACTCCCCACACTCCCAGGAAATAGAGAAAGCTATCTTCATTGCAATTCTAAAGGCTTTCTCCTTTCCATTGATTACTGTTGCCCTTAGATATAGTTCCCTTAGGTAACAGTTATCAGGCAGAGACAGACTGAGTGAGTGGTTGGTTGCAACATGCGTCAGGAAGTGCATGATGACCCATACGTATTACAGAGTTAGGAAAAACTGGGGAAATAATTTCATGACATCTGCTTGAGGCAATCGCCTGACTCCTAAGGGATGGGGAAAATGTCCTCGCGGGAGCATGTGAAATCATACTAACCTAACACTGAAATCAAACCACTCTGACACCCGGTGCGCGTTCCAGCCTTGTGGTCATGTGGTAGGTGCCCTGCTGCTGCAGCGACCCCACAGTCCCCTCCCGGTTCAGCCTTACCCCAGAGCACCACATGGGGCACACATGGGTGCCTCCCTAGCAAAATTGCCTGATATCATATTTAAGTGTTGTTTCCTTGAGAACCTCCTGAAACCACTTTGCTTCTGAGAACTGTTCACCTAATCTTACAGGAAAGCTCAAGCTGTTACCATCAGCACTTCCGTTGCTGAGTTCCCCTAGAGTCTGAAACTTAACTCAGAAAAATGAACACCTGGGTTTTAGCCAGGGCTCGATCCCACCACGGTTGCTGTGTGATGTAGGGCAAGTCCCTCCCCTGAGCTGAGACTTAGTTTCCCCATTAGTAAACCAGGGTTCTGGTCAGAGCCAAGTCAACTGAATACCCTTCCCAGCAGCTGCCTGGTGCTTCGCTCTACTTCTGAATGTCTCCACATGCCGGGGCCCCCATACTAGCCCAACCCAGGAAAACAAACCCCATCCTCCTTTGGTTGCCCGTCACACAACTCAGATGGGTTGGCAGTCTCCAAAGAATTTGATTAAACACCAACTAAGAACAGCTACAAGGCTAAACCTGATAATCAGACGCCAAACTCTCAGGTCTAGTAGTGACCTCCTCACCCCCCACCATGTCCTTGGCCTGAGCTTCATGTGGCAAGGTCTCGTGTGATGAGATGCGTTAATTAACGGGAACATAGGGGATGGAGGATCTACTGCCAAACTCCACGTGAAAGGGGATTCTGTGGGGAGTTGCAGACAGGATAGTTGCCCTCCTCCTGTCCTGTTCAGCAGAGAAAGTGTTGGGTCCTACACTGAGAAGATGAAGGAGGCTCTATGTGCCAGACCAGGGATTGGGGTCCTTCACTCACATGTCTGGCAGCTGAGCTGTGATGGTTGAAGGACAGGCTCAACTGGGACTATTGCCTGGAACATCTACACATGGCCTTTCCTTATACCTTCTCACAGCATGGCAGCTGGGTACTGAAAGAAAGCTTCTCTAGAATGAGCCTCTGGAGAACAAGCTTTCCAGGAGGACCAGGTAGAAGCAGCATTTACTACCCTAACTTGAGAAGAAGCTGCATTTTGTAGGACAGGGGTCCCCAACCCTCAGGGCCGCAGACTGGTACTGGTCTGTGGTCTGTTAGGAACCAGGCCTCACAGCAAGAGGTGAGCGGCGGGCCAGTGAGGGAAGCTTCATCTGTATCTGCAGCCGCTCCCCAGCACCAGCATCACCGCCTCAGCTCCGCCTCAGATCATCAGGCATTAGATTCTCATAGGAGCGCCGGTCCCTGGTGCCAAAAAGATTGGGAACCACTGCTATAGGATACAGCAGAGTCATGAAAGCAGGCCCAGATTCAAGAGGAAGGGCACAGGCCTCACCTCTCAATGGGAGGAGTGCCTAAGAATTTGCAGACATGTATGAAAACTGCCACATCTGCCTTATGCTGATGACTGCCAAATTGCCATCTCTAGCCTAATTCTTTCATGTCAAATTTAGCATGTTCAAAGCAGGACTCTAGACTCTTCGACTCACACAATTTTTCCTTTGGTCATTTGTTATCAATAAACAGAAGCATCACTCACCCGCATGCTCAAGCCAAAAACCTAGGAGGAATTACTGATACCTCTCTCTTGTCTTTGCCTCCAGCACATCTGACAATCTTGTGTGCTCAGCCTCTAATTTAAATCGCATCTTGTACCCCCTTCTCACTTCCACTGCCAGTACCTAGTCCAACTCTCCATCATAATCTCTCAACTGGAGCACTACAGAGCTAGCCTTTTAAATCGTAAACCAGATCATCTGCCCGCTTACTACCCCTGAGTGGCATCCTACTGTACCGAAAATAAAATCCCAAATCTAACCTTGGCCTTAAAATTCCTGCTTGGCCTCACAATCCCTGCCCTACTCACGATGCATCAGCCACATTAACTGCACATAAAGAACTAATATGTCTTGGGGCCTTTACATAGGATGTTCCCTCAGTCTAGAATGTTCCTTCCCTTTCTGCCTTGACCTGGCTAACTCCTACTTATCCCCTCAGTTCTCACATGAAAGGCCATGTCTCTCATGCCTTGTCCTCTATGGTAAAGTAGCTCTGTTACTGCCTCTACTCTACTCTGTTGCACTTACTATGCCGACATTCAACACGTTTCATTGCAATCTTCTGCTAGACTAAGCCCTGTGAGGAAGAGCTGCCACTGTACAGCACTGTTTAGGGCCAAAACCATAGTTACATTAGGCAAATACTTATGGAATAAAATAACTTCTGAACTGGGCTTTAAAGGATGCTTCAGAATTTGCTAGGCAAAGAGGAGAGGGCCTTTCAAGATGAATGCACAAAGGCACAGAAGTGAGAGAGATCATAATGAGGTATATGGCCACATTCATTTGTCCTAATTTCCAAGGCATTCTACCCATCAGGATGGATGGTGAATGTAGTGGGTCTGGACCTAAGAGGTGGTATTGGAGGCATAACCTCTCATTTACATGAGAACCTGACTACAATGCCATCATCTTGCTGACCCGTGATACCAGAAGGTTGGCTTCTATAAACCCAAAAAGATGATAGCAGCGCATGTGAGCTGCTTTGGGGAAAGCCACTCGCTGCTCCCTCTGATTGATGGCTCCATTCCAAGCCAACTTCCTACTCAGTTTTATAATAGAAGTCCCAGAAAGAGGGGAAAGAGAATGGAGACAATAAAAGAACAGTGAACTAAAGAATAGTGAACTAAAATTTCCTCGAATTAGAGAAAGACTAAGATAGAAAATGTCTACCTAATTAGATAGTGTTGATCTGAGGGAAATTTATCTATTTGAGGGAGAAAATGGGACAGGTTTGGCTAACAAAAGTAGAATGTGTTAAATTGGTAGATCAAGAGAGATCTAGAGAGAAACAGATAAGTTAGTAAGGAGGCTACAATCTGTCCTTATTCCTGTAACCAAGACAAGCCAAGAACACAACTGGAGTTCAAGTTCAGTGTCTAAGCAAGACTTGACTTTACGAGTATCACTGCCAGGTGTTCTGATTTCAGGTTCCTTCTTTGTGTGAATTATAGGGCAGGGAGAAGAGCTGTGCATAAGTGAAATAATCGTAACCAGGAAGAGAAAATCACACGACCTAGCTAGCTCCCTTTACAGGAAGGCCAAGGCAAGAAGTTTCAATTGTCAAGAGAGTGGATAAGATCACGTGACTATATTCTCGGATTAAGTAAAAATGATTAACTGGGCCTACGTGGGTCTGTAGAGAAATAGTTCATGTTTCTGCACAGTTTAGACTTGCTAAGCAAATCTTACTGAAACCTGGGACCTGGGATAAAATGGCAAGGCTTGGAAGGTAATTTATAAACTGTACAGATGATGTGAGAACTCCGGAGAGATTTATCATTCGAAGTATGTGTTACATTTCATTCCTAGATCGTGAAGCTGGAGACAATGGTCTTTTCTTCTCCCAAGAGAGATTTATAGTAAGAACACCAGATACTTCCCAAGGAGCAAAGGATTTTCTCCCTCCTTTCAATATACACAGCCCCTCCTCTCTCCTATGTAAATGCCCACATTTACTTCTGCATTCCTTGCAGGCAATATAAATTCGGTTTGTGTACGGTGACATCCAACCCTCATCTTGTCATCCCAAGTGTAAGAAATTGAGGCACAGGAGAACCACAAAGTTGTTATTTGCTTGAGAGTAAATAATGATTAATCTCCTCTGCCCCAGAAATCTCATATGTGCATTCAGAATACTAATAAATAGGGACATTAAGAACTTAACAGCCTGCAAATTCTGAATCTTATTTACCCCTCATTAACATGGTTACAGGGAGTATAAATAGATCAGATATTTGTGCGCCAGTATTACTTTATGTGTTCTACCAGTTGCTTTGCTAGACAGGAGGAAATCCCCGAGATGGAAGATGATATTGTTCTCCTAGCTTTTGTGGATTGCCTTGGATAAATAAAAATTGTGGCACCTTGCTGCCTTGATTATTTAACGTGTTCCCGACTGCCACTAAGGAGAACCATGCTTACCTAAAGTCAGAATGGGTGGAATGAATGGCTACTGAAAGGGCACAGTACAGCTGAAATGGGGAAGAGTGCTGAAGACAAAAGATGAAACTGCATTAGTCAGGCTAGCCTGTTATGCTGTGGGAGTAAACTACCTCTAACCACAGAGCTTAACCCAGCGAAGGTTTACTTCCTTCTCAAACTATGTGTCCAGCACTGGTCAACACAGGGTCTCTGTTCATTATAATCACTCAGGGACCCACCCTGGTAGAGACTTTATCATAATACCTACTTCCATGATCACATAACAGGGTAGAAGAATGCGTAAAATTGCATGTTGGCTCTTAAAACTTGTCTTTGGGTGAAACATATACCTTTGGTTCACATTTCTTGGGCAAAGCAAATCACATGGCCGCAGCTAATTCAAGGGGTGTGGGAAAGCAATCCTACCATGTGTTAGGTAGCTAGTCAGATGTGAGCGACGGGGGAACAGTATAGAGGCGTAGCCCAGAGACCACCTAAAGAACACCCCATTGGTAGTTCGAGAATCCCTCTTGCATCCTGGGAGACAAAGGACGGGAGGGCCATAACCTATAGCTGCTTTAATCTGGCCACAGACCCTTGTGCAGAAGGTATTACCCTAACCTGCCCACAACCTTGGCCTCATTATGCCATCATTATAATATCATGTTTATGCCTGGAAGTTCATGCTAATTATAACAGACTGAATTCTGGGTAAGCACATGCGCACTAGGCAAAGAGTTATATAACAGCCAAGTGTCGATCAAAAATGACCTCACGTGCCAATGACACAGGAATGCCTTTGTAACCACACATCGATGCCCAATATAGTACAGACCTGCCTACTTCTGCGTTGTTACAGCTCTCTTGGCTGAAAACCTGCTCTTCCTTTGGGGTGTACTCTGTCTCTTATTTCTTTTCTCTTTTTACCTTTCAAATTTCACAAGGCTGCAGCCTTCCTTAGCATGGCCCATCTCTTTCTAAAATAAATCTTACTTTCAATAAATCTTACTTTTTCTAAATCTCACTGACGTGCAATTCTTTGCTACGTCAGTGAGGAAGTAACAAGGAAAAAGAGTTCATTGCACTTCTGCGTTGTTATCCCCCCCATGCCGCTGGGGCAACCCTGGAGTTCAAAAATCACCCTAAAGGCAACACCTGTACTTGAGAACTTGAATATTTAATATACAGTACTAATCACTACCATGTCTTCCTTTCTCGTCACCAAATATTTTGTCTACTTGCCTTCATGCAAAACACATGTACCCCCTCCCCACGGAAGGAATCAAAAAGTCCCATTCGATCACTCTGACTCTCATAATCTGGGATTGTCACCCAGCCAAAGTTCATGTGCCTAATGCTTCAAAAGGCCAATATTCAAAAGGTGAGAGTGTGGAGTAAAGAAAGGTTTATCGATCAAGAAGGCACCATCTCGAGAGGGCACCTTAGAGGTTCCTCAAATTCATCTTAAAAGGACCCAGAATTCAGGCTTCTCTTCTGTCAAGGGAAGGGAGAATGGGAGGGGCAAAAGGTGACTAATGACCACAGACATCTGGACGCCAACAGGGATCCAAGGAAGAGTGAGAAATCTCTAAATCTCTTTGTTTACCCCTGCTGATCTGAGTGTGGTCTTGAGGTTCCTGCAAATCTTTGATAAAAAAATCATTATTTTGTACCTGTTTCCCCACCTCCTCTGGAGATGCACCTTCTTGGCAACTGGCTGTTCTTTCAAAACCTCAAGCCTCAAGCAGAATTCCCCTAATGATTAACATATCTACAGCAGGAGCTATTTGCCTGAAGGCCAAGGGGAAAATGCAGGCTAGAATTAAAAGAGACAGAGCTTTTTACTCTATTGGTCCCTTCATGTCCAATATTCAGTGGTGAAATTGGGAAAGATAACCACAATAAACAGTCTCTTCTGGAGAAAAAATAGGAATCACAACATAGTCACTGGTTAAGAGCAACTCTTAAATCTTACTAGACAGACCCAGAAAGATTTCCCTGCCTAAGGAGGGAGAATATTCCTTAATTAAATCCTAATTCTGCTCCCTGGGAAAGGGATCCCCCAGGTCGATTTTACTCTATGGACCTTGCCTCTCTGCCTTCAGAGGGATTCTTTCTTTTCTGTTACCCTCCTTGACTATATCTGGATTGAGCATTGGAAAATAAATACTCCTTGGAGGATGTAAAACTCATAACCAGTTTCCTGTTTTATAGATTTGGAGCCCAAGGGTCATTTTTAAGTCTCAGTCAAGGCTTCTTATCTATTTAGTGTGCCTCAACTCTATCAATAACCATACACGTGATTCATTACTAAACACACTTTGTATATGTGCTATATTTATTTGCTTTCTTATACTCATCTCTCTCACAACTTAACTGTGAGTACTTTCAGCCCTTCAGGCTTCTATGGGAGAGCTAGACCCTAGGTTTACTTCCCCCCTCCCACATCCATTTGTCCTATAGAAAAGATTTATTTGTGGCAACAGCCCTAGCTTAGTCTTTCCTTTGAGACAGTACTGTCTATTCAGAGATTTTTGCAATGGGTGAATGAATGTTCATGCCCTTGATTTAATCCTGCTATAAAGCTATTTTAAAAAGCTTTTGGCACCAATAAAAACTTCTTTGTTTTATCTTTTACTCATTGAGGCTAAAAGGCAATCATCTTTTAATAGTACAAGTTATCACATTTCTATCATATTCTCTTTCATCATTTCTATAGTCTTTTTCATCACTTCTTGCAAACCAACCAATTCTTTTCTGACCTCAGCACCTTCTCGTAATGACTTGTTGAATAGAAGTCAACAGTGACTAACACACAGTGCCAATATTTTCTATTCTAATCTCCTCCCTTAGAGCTCAACATTCATTAGATAAATTATCTGCCTTACAAATTAATGAAGACAACAGTTTCAGGAAATATTTCACCACTGCAAAAACATGGATGATTCTTCCAGCCCCTGATAACAGTTTATTTGGTATCCACCATCAGATACCACAATCAATACTACATATTATTATTGTTATTAAATCGTTGTCATTTTTTGGTAATAACCTCCTGTTTCAGTCTGGATAGGCTAGATCATGCGGTAATCGTAAACAACCCCAAAATATCAGTGGCTTAAAACAACAAGATTTCTCTTATACTTCCTGTTCAATGTCGGGCAGCAGGAGGGCTCTGCTCATTGTAGTTACTGAGAGACCAGGCTTACAGAGTCTTTAGATCACTGTGGGTTTCCACACTTGCTGTTGCACAGCAGATAGAATGTGGCAAATTGGGTATTGCTCTTAAAAAGCTTCTTTATGGAAGTGATATGTCGTCTCTTCTCAAAAGTAAAACTTGCGGTTTACAATAAGTAGTTAATGATAATAAGGCCACACAATTAATATTTTCTGTAATGGCCTATGAAAGTGACACACTATTAAAAATAATAATTTGAAATAAAAATTCAGTTGATATCCATGAAACCTGGATAATGTGAGAAGGGCAGAAAAATAAAAGCTTACTAAAAGTCTTGTTTGGGAGAGAGGGAGAGTGATTAATATTCTTTGTTTATGGGAAGTTTTAAATTTAAATATATTTGCTAGAAATTTGAAAGCAACAACTTGCAGAATGGAAATATATAGCAAAACTAACAAAAAATAGATTATGGTGGATGGGAGAAATACAATGCTATTCATCTAGCAAAAATGAGGGAAGAAGAAAATAGAGAAAGAAATTACACGGTAACCGAGATAAACATAAAAATTAAAGCCAAGTAACAAAAATTGCACCAAGGGAGTTTCATTTTTTGTATTGGCAACATGAAGAGCACCTTGGATCCATTCCCCAGCGGAATTTGTGAAAATTATTTTTAAAACAACCATTTAAAATCTCTGGAAATGGTCCTAAGGGCAGATACAAATGGAGAAGCACTTATTGAAGAAAATTTACTGACACCTGCTAAGAACAGTGAGAGTCTATGGCATCTGAACCACAACCCACTGCCTTTCTCCTTCCTCCCAGCTCAGAGAGAGGAAAACTCCACTCCAGATGGGTGCGGCCAAGAACAGGGTTCCCTGTTCCCCCCAGCACTCAGTTAGGGCTTTATCTTCCTGGGTAGGGTGGGAATCAGTATTTCTCATCTCATCCCGAGCTACTTGTTGCAGAGGCTAAGTTCCAGGAGAGTGAGGCTGAGAAGTGGAAACTTTTCTCCCACCCAGCCCCCACTGGTGAGACAGAGATTCTGCCTTGGGAACAGTGCACTGTGAATACTGGGTCCTCAATTTCCCTCCCCCTAGCAGGATTTCCATGCCAGAAGTGGCAAGACAAAAATACCCAAGGCTACTACTGATCACCTCCTCTCCATGCCAAGCACTTAGCTACTAAAGTTATTTACAAAAAAAAAAAAAAGTATTCTACTTCCCCTATTTCCAGCTCCAGAGCTATGGCTCAGTGAGTTCGACGAGGAAGAGGCAATCCATTGGAAAAGATATTTAAAGCTCTTTCTAAAGGATTTGAAAGTATTATGCTAAGTGAAATAGGTCAGAGAAAGCAAAATACCATATGATTTCATTTATATGTGGAATTTTAAAAAATCGAAACAAATGAACAATCAGAACAAAAACAGACTTGTAGAAACAAAGAACAAACTGATGCTTGCCAGAGGGGGAGAGGGTGGAGGAATGGGTGAAAAAGGTGAAGGGGAATATAGTCGATGACAGTGTAATCACTTCACATGGTAACAGATGGTTACTAAACTTAGTGTGTCTTTCACATCGTAAGATATACAAATGTCGAATCACTATCGTGCGTGCCTGAAACTAATGTAATATTGTATCCCAGCTATACTTTAATAAAAAAATTAAAAATAAGGAACGTAGTGAAAAAAATCATTGAAGAAATTAATGTTACATTAGAAAATATTCACTAAATGCAAAAGAAGTAAAGGATCAACAGAGAGACAAAGAAATATGAGATTTAGAGAAAAGAAAAAGCGAAATATAAGCATAATTTCAATGATTCAATAATGACATCAAATATAGATTGAATAATCTAATCAAATGGCTGGAATTGTCATGCTAGAATTTTTTAAAAGATCCAATTATATGCTGTCATTAACATATAATCAGCTAACATAATAGTCAATGGTGAAAGAGTGGATAATTTCCTCCTTAAATCAGATACAAGACAAGGATGTCTGCTTTTGCCACTTTCATTAAACATTGTCCTGGAGGTTCTAGCCAGATAAATTAGGTAAGGAAAAGAAATAAAATACATATCCAGACTGAAAAGAAATAAGTAAAAGTATCTTCTATTTATAGATGATATGGTGTTGTATTTAGAAAATCCTATGGAGTTAAATAAAAACTATTAGGATAAATGAGTTCACGAGACTGCAAGATACAACATCAATATGGAAAAATAAATTCTATTCCTACACACCAGCAATGAACAATCTGAAAATAAAATTAAGGATTTCCATTTAAAAATAACATCAAAAATAATTAAAAACTGAGAAATAAATTTATCCAAGGTGGTGTAGTATCTGTGCACTGAAAACTACAAAACATTGCTGAAAGAAATTAAAAACATAAATAAATGGAAAGACATCATATTCATGAATTGGAAGGCTTGATAATGTTAAGATGGCAATACTACATAAATTGAACTACAGATTCAGTAAAAATATTCCCTATCATAATTCCAATTGCTTTCTTTTTTTTCTTTTTTTTCTTTTTTTTTGCAGAAATGTTAAAGTTTCTCCTAAAATTTGTAGGGAATCAAGGAACCCTAAATAACTTAAAAAAGGAAACTAAAGTTGGAGGACTCACACTTCCCAATTTTAGAATTTACTAGAAATCTATAGTAATAATTAAAACACTGTGGTACAAGGATAGACATACAGATCAATGGAATGGAATTGGCACAAGGATAGATGTACAGGTCGACGGATTAGAATTGAGAATCCAGAAATAAACTTATACATTTATGTTCATTTGATTTTTGACAAAGGTGCCAAGACTAATCGATGGAAAGGAAAGAACAGTTTTTTTTCAATGAACAGTAACCTTGGGCTTAGCATAGATAGATGATAGATAATAGATGATATTTAGATATACATAAATAGAGCTTTGTACCCAAACTACACAAAATATATCCTTTTCAAATGTTCACAGGACATTTGCAAAAGCTGATGTATTACTAGGGCACCGAAAATTCCTCAGTTTCCCCAAATAGAAAAACACAAGCCATGTTCTTGCACCATAGTGAACAGCAAAACTAAGCAAACATATGGTAGACTGATAGTGACAGAGATGGGTGGGTTATAGATGACTGATAAATAGATTGGTGAGTAGGTAGCAATATAAATAGATTTACAATACCACTACCCTAAATAACTCCAGGGTAAAGAGGACAAAAATAAGATCAGAATATGTGAGTATGAAAGACAATGAGATCCTGCATCAGTACTTGCGGAATGCATGCAAATGACGATATTAAGAGAAAATTTATAGTCTTGAATGCATTCATTAGAATTTATAAAACATGAAACACTGAAATTAAAAAAAAGATTCAAGAAATTAGATAAAGAATAATAATAACTAGAGGAATATAGGACAAAGGAAACAATCAAAATAGTATCAGATGCTAATGAAATAGAAAATACACAAATAAAATAAACTTGATAAATAAACTTAAACATTGAGGTAATTCTTTAAAATAATAAGACAAATCTCTGGCAAGCCTTGAGAAATAAAACTCAAATGGATGTGAAGAAAAAGCGACATACAGAAATGTATTAGAGAATTTAAATCTTAATATAATACAACAAACAACCAGTAGCCAGAAAACCTGACAATTTATATTAAATAGACAATATTTTAGGAAACCACTAATATATAACCAAAGTTGACTAAAAAATAGAAAATGCACATATCCTTTGGCTTAGAAACATTTCACTACTATGAATTCATTCTAAAGATGTACTTACATATATGCAAAATACCATGTGTGCAAGGTTACTAGCAGTGCCAGTGTTTACAACAACAGAATAATAGAGATAACCTAATGACTTATTGAAACCGTAACTTCTTCTCTGATAATACTGAAAGTCCCTTAGTGTGGACCTGGAAAGATTCCAATACACTGACTGGCCTTAGACTCCAGTCTCAGCCACTCAAATTAAGCCATAAACTGTGCTTATCCAACAATCTGTTCAAAATAAAAAAATCTGGTAGTGGGCACACAAGTGTGTGTATCATGATTTTGTACCTATTTTTAAAATTTGTCAAAATGTTTTAGATTTTCATTAAAAATGTGGTAGACTTTCAGTTTCAGCTGTCACATGTAAAATGCTTAGAAGTTTTCACTCCCATCATTACAATAAGAAAAATGCTGAATAAACCAAAAATCAATGACTTCTCTTGGCTATCAGAGAGCTGAGGTTGCTACTCCAAAGTTGGGAAAAATAGTTGTATAAAGACAAACACAGCTGAGACGAGCTTACCAGTAGAAGTTGGAGCTATAAACTGGTAGGAACTCTTAAATGGTGTTACATTAATTTAACAAGGAGGCCTTTAGACTCAGGTGGCTCTAATGCCATGGCAGCCTACGTAAGCAAACCAAAATCTAAGCCTATAAACACCTCGAGGTTACAAAACTGAAACCTAAGAGCAACCAATCACAAACATCTGACTAGGCTTTAATGTATAGCCAATCCATAATTTCCTTAGTCTGCTTCTGCCTTTTCTCTATAAAAGTCTCTTTCTAAGCTCCAGTCAGTGGAGTACTAACTACTTCTGGTTTGGCTCTGCCAAATCCAAATTGATTTTTGCTGAAATAAACTCTTAAAATTTTTAATATGCCTCTTTTAACAATGGAAACATTGACAAATCGCTGGAGGCTGAATGTGAACTAGCATGAGCCTGAGAAACAACTGGATATACAGTATTACAGGAGCATGGCTTTTACCTCCAAGAACCACATCAAACTCTCGCAGCACTTCATGTGTTTGGCAATGGGAGTGGAAAGTAACCATTTTTAAATACACATAGTGCATTTTTCATAACAAACATCTACTCTCTCTAGTAAAAAAAGACTTTGCCAGTCTTATCTCATATAGGCAGAAGGGCAATTACCCTACTTCAGCCACATCTAGCATTCTTGTCTTACATTAGCTGGGAGGAGAGGTAGGAAAGATTTCTGAAAAACACAGCCTAGGAAAATAAACATACTAGAAGACTAAGATTTAATCATAATTTGGAAGGCTTCCCCTCTCCCACACCTTACCATCACATCAACATAGCTCCGTTATAACAACAACAGTAGATTATGGCTGAAAGAACTGCAAAAGACAGAATCTAAGATGTAGTTCCTATGGGAAACCAAAAACAACAGAGGAGGAAAAAAAAACCAAAGACATTATATAAATTGTAAGTCTCTGGCACCTACAGATGTAATGCTAGCCAGACTGACATAAAACCTCACACTATAAAGGCCTATTCAGTTCCTACTGCCCAGTATAATATGTCTGGCTTTTCAACAACAACAACAAAAAAATCACTTGGCATGCTAAAAGGCAAGTAAAACCATAGTCTCAAGAGACAAAGCAAGCATTAGAAAAAGACTTGGATGGGACGAAAATGTTGAAATTATCAGACAAGGCATTTAAAATAATTATGATTTATATGTTAAGGGCTGTAACAGATAAAGTAGACAATATGCAAGACAGATAGGTAAGCAGATATAGGCTGAGATATAGGAACTCTAAGAAAGATTCAAAAGGAAGTGCCAGAAATAAGAAGAACTGTAACAAACTAAATGCTTTTGATGAGGTCATCAACAGACTGGACATGGCTGAGGAAGAATTAGTAAGCTTGAAAACATGTCAATAGAAATCGCCCAAATTCAAATTTAAAAGAAAAAAAAAGGTGAAAAAAAAAAGCAGAACAGAATATCAAAGAACTGTGGGACAATGTCAGAAGATGTAACATTTAATTAATTGGAATATCTAAAGGAAAAGAAAGAGAACTTAATTTGTAAATTAAATAGACCTCCAAATATCTTTGAGTCAGGGAAGACCCTCAATATAAATTTTAAAATATTTGTTATTAAGTTAAAATTAAAATGCAAAATATCAAAATTTGTGTAGCAAAAGCACTATGTAGGAATAAATTAAAAGCACTAAATGTATTAGAGAAAAAAAAAAGACCTAAAATCAAAACTTAAGACTATGCCTTAGGAGTCTAGCTAAAGAAGAACAAATTAAGTCTCAGGCAAGCAAAAGAAAAGAAATAAGAAAAAAATTTTACAAAAATCAAATTCAAAACAGGAAACCAATATAGAAAAATCAATAAATCAAACCCAGTTATTTGAAAAGATCAACAAAATATTAATAATCTTCTAGCAAGGCTAATCAAGGAAAAAAGTTAGAAGACACCAATTACCAATACCAGAAATGAGAATAGGATTATTGTTATTGATCCCATTGACAGCAAAAAGATAATGAAGGAATTGAATGAATACTATGACAATTTTATGTCCACCAATTTAATGAACGAGATGAAATTCTCTCCAATGATGCAAACTCCAAAAACTCACACAAGGATAAAAAGATAACCTGAATCAACATATATCTACTAAATAATAAATCAATAATATCCTTTAAGAGAGAAATCAGTAGGCCCAGATGGTTTCACTGATGAATTCTACTAAACATTTAAAGAATTAATAACAATTCTGTATGAGCCCTTCCCAAAAATAAAGCAGAAGGAATACTCTTAACTCATTCTACAAGGCCATTACCCTAACCAGTTAAAGATATTATGAGAAAGAAAAATTACAGACCAGTACCTATCATGAACAGAGATCCAATGATCTTTAATAAAATATAAATTTAATCTAACACGTATAAACACAATTATACACCATGACCAAGTAAGATTTATTCCAGGTATCCAAGGCTGATTTAACATTCAAAAATCTATTAATGAAATTCATGGCATCGACAGGCTAAAGAAAAAAATGTCATATAATATCAATTGATGCAGAAAAGGTATTTGATAAATCCAGCATACATTCATGATAAAAAATATTCTTAGTAAACTAGGAATAGAAGAAAATTTACTCAATGCTTTCCACTTAAGATCAGGAAAAAAGCAAAGATGTCTCCTCTGACAACTCTTATTCAACATCGTGCTGGTAGTCCTAGCTAGTACAATAAAAAAAGGAAAAAAACTGTACATTCGGGGAAGGAAAAGCATGCCTTGCTTTGTTCACTAAAGAAATCTCTGCCTATGTACAAAATCCCATAGAACTGAAAACAGCAAAATACTCTTGGAATTAAAATGTAATTATAGCAAGACCACAGGAAATAGGATTAATATTTTAAAAGGTTGATTGCTTTTATATATACCAACAATGAATAAATCGAATTTTAAATTAAAAATACAATTTACAATATGCCCCCCAAAATGAAATGCTGAGTTATAAAGCTAACAAAAGCTAGGCATTAACATAGACAAAATGTTATGCCTTTCACAAAAAAAAATATCTATTTTGTACTAAGGGCACATATTACCTATAAAAAATAAAGTATATATTTCTAACAAAAACAAAATAATCCAAAGTGTAACCTAAATGTAAATTGAAGAAACTATAAAATCTCTAGAAGAAAACGTAGGATAAAAATTACGTGACCTTGGAATTAGTGATGAGTTTTTAAACACAACATCAAAAACATGATCCAGGAAAGAAAAAATTGATAAGTTATATTATGTTAAAAAATTTTAAATGTGTGCTCTGTGAAAGACATCATTAGGAGAATGAAAAGAGCCACAGAAAGGGACAAAATAGTTGCAAAACATCTGATAAAGAACTTGCATACAAAATACAAAGAACTCTTAAAATTTAACAAAAGAAAACAAACAACTCACTTTAAAACTAGGCAAAAGATTTAATCAGAAATCTCAAAATATACAGGTGGCGAATAAACGTAGAAAAAGATGTTGAATATAATTTGTTATTAGGGAATTGCAAGTTAATCAAGGAGATACCTCTACACACCTACTGGAATTTCTAAAATTGAAAACACTTAAGCCCAATGGCTGATGAGAACTCAGAGCAAGAGGAACTCTCATTTCTGGTAGGTACGCCAAATGGTACATACACTTTGGAAGACAGTTTGTCATTAAAAAAAAATAAAAATAAAAAACTGAACATAGTCTCACCATAAGACCTAGCAATCATAGTCCTGGGTATTTGTCCGGTTTTAAAACTTATGCCTACACAAAACCCCACACATGAATGTTTATCACTGCTTATTTGATAATCGTCAAAAAACTGGAAGCAACCAAGAAGTCCTCCGATAGATGAATGGATAAACAAACTGTGCCACAACCTTACAATAATTCATCAATAAAAAAGAATGACCTACAAGATGTGCAAAGATATGAATAAATGTTAAGTGTTGTTAACTGAAAAGCCAGTTGGAAAAGGCTAGAGAGTATAAGATTCCATTTATATATTTTGTAAAGGGAAAAATCAGAGATGGTAAACATATAGAAAAAGGTTTAATTTAAGCACAGGGAATTTATTAGGGCAGTGAAGCTATTTTGTATGATACTGTAATGGTGCACACATGACAGCATGTATTTGTCAAAAGAGAGAACTTGAAAGCACTAAGAGTCAATCTTGATGTATAAAAATTCTAAAAAAATTAATTTAGGAGGTCAAGGAATCCCAGCATGGAATGCAGAATGTGGCAAAATATTCTAACTGCATTAAAAATGTATGAAATGACCTCGCTGAAGAATATGAAGGGAAAGTTGCTGCCCTAAGTAACTTTGGAAATGAATGTTGTAAGACTAAAGTCAAAAGGAACTATACCTAAGTGCTATTCTTTAGTTGGTAATTCTGAAACCACTATACATACTGGAATTGAACAGTTAATTAAATAGATTGGCAGGTATGGGAGCCAGGTGTCTCACTGTTGGAGTGGGATGTTACAAGTAAGTAAAAGGAGCTAGAAAGATCTTTGTGATAATGGATTAGTTGGAAACATCAGCATAAAGCCACATTCAGCTTCACACAGATACAGATGGTTACATATGTCAATAAATATTCACAGGTATATACACAGTTTAATATAGGCATACATATTTCACTGCACATATCTCACTGCTCTCTTAGCTGAGAAGGCCTCTAAGTAAGAGCTCCCCAGCAGCAACAAACATACCAGCACTGAGATCTACATCTTTTAAAACCATCATCTAATAACAGGAACTAGGGCTTTTTGGAGAAATGGCTGATTCTAGGACTTGGGCAGCAAATATAGAAATGAGCCTGAGGTATCCTGTAGAATCAGAAAGTAAGGTCTGAAGAACATGTTATGGGACATCACAAATATTGCATTCAACAAAATTCCCTGGACAGAAGACTAATCCTATTTGTCTGGCTTTTATTTTTTAAAAGAATAATTGCAAAGAAAAAGGTGATGGGGAAGGGAATTATAGATTTTAAAAACCTCAAGAGATGTAAAAACAATTGCATTGATTAGATCATAATTGGACACCGATTCAAGAAGCTAATTTTTTTTTAAGAAGCATAAGCCTGCCAGGTAAACCTGAAAAATACCTAGGCATTTGATGATTACTTATTTAAATTTTTAGGGAAAAAATTATACTGAATTTAAATTTTATAAGAGTCCTTATCTTTTATGAATGCATATGAAATATTTAGAGATAAAATGCTATGATGATTTGGATGATTCAAATTATTCCAGTAGCAAGAAATGGGGGAAGGTGAGGATATAATTGGAACCAAATCGTATTAAAGATTATTGATGTGAAGTGTTAGGTATACTGGGTCTATTACAAGCATACTTCGGAAATACTGTGGTTTTAGTTCTACACCAGTGTAATCAAGCATCTCAATAAAGTTAGTCCTGATCTTTTTGAAAAAGTGTAACATCTTCGAAGCACAATAAAGCAAAGCACAAGAAAACGAGGTATGCCTGTATACTATTCTCTCAATTGTTGTATATGTTTGATAATTTCTGTAATAAAGAGTTTTTATTATAAATATCATGCCCTTATATTTGAAATTCTAAGTGAACCGACCACTTAAAGTTTAATCAAGTGACACAAATTGAAACTATATTCAACACTCAAGTCAATGTTTCAGAACAAGGCAGTTTTGGAAGCCAGTTTTACAGAATAGTCAGGGAAAAACAAATTACCACATTATGTAAACTCCTCTAAAGCATACAGAAATGGGCAATTATTCAATTCATTTTGCCAGGCTAGCGATCCTTGATTCAAAAACCAGATGAGAACACCCCATGAAAAGAACACTTCAGCCATGCTCACTCACATAGCAGCGAATATTCTAAATAATTTAAATTCAGCATAGCAATGAATTAAATGAACAGGCTGTGTCTGAAGCATACAAATATGATTTAATACTGGAAAATACTTTCAATTATAATTCTCTGCACAAATTAGAAGAAACACTTGCTCATGTCAATGGGTAAAGAGCCTTTGAAAGAAATTCAACAGATTCATGGTAAATATATGTATGTGTGTGTGTGTGTGTGTGTGTGTGTGTGTGTGTGTGTATTTGCATATATATTAAATTAATGTCAGAACTTCCTAAAGTCTATAGCAAACACTTAAATGTGAATTATTAGGATTCCCATTAAAGCCAGGGACAGACAACACAAAAATGTTTGCTCCTGTACTGTTCAAAACTGCACTGGAACATACAGAGCTCTGTATGTCAAAATAAATAGGGACAGTCTACCACCATGCCACCCTGAATACACCAGATCCTGGCTGATCTCGGAAGCTAAGCAGGGTTGGGCCTGGTTAGTACTTGGATGGGAGACCACCTAGGAAGACCAGATGCTGTAGGCTTAAATAAACAAATAAATAATATAAGGGATGTGAACATTGGTAAAGATAATATCTGGTGGCAATATTCAAAGGAACAGGTATGTGAAATATTCAAATGAGGGAGAGACTTCAGAAAAATGTTTTATGAACATCAGTATAGCGAAATCAAGAGCTTTTCCACCTAAAAGCAATAACTAATTGGCACATGTAATAGAAAATATCCCGTTCGCGAGGTCAACAAAATCCAAAAATTACCCAGAAGGAACCCTAACAAAAATGTATACGATCTTAAGGGAGGCTGATATAAAACTTTGCTATCCGCGGCTCAATGGCCCCACCTGCGAGAAGGGGGTGGGATGCCAGAGCCAGGTGTCCCGGTACTTTGAGAAGGCCCTTCACAGCCCGGCGTTCCTGAGCTGGCTCTCACATCGATCCTGGCTACCTGCAGGCTTTGGCTGGGACTTTTTGTTGTTTTGTTTTTGTTTTTGCAGGGAGCGCTCGGAGCAGCTGCGATGGCCAGTACCAGGAGCACTGAACTGGAGCACTTTGAGGAACGGAACAAAAGGCCGCGGCCAGGGTCGCGGAGAGGAGCGCGCAGCTCCTCCGGGGGTAGCAGCAGCTCTGGCCCCAAGGGTAACGGGCTCATCCCTAGCCCCGCGCACAGCGCCCACTGCAGCTACCGCATGCAGACCCTACTGGCCCGGAGCTCGGAGAAGAAGGCCAAGAAAGTGCCCTTCTACCGGAATGGGGACCGCTACTTCAAGGGCTTGGGGTCAGCCATCTCCAGCCATGCACTGCTTATGGAGCTCACCTGCTCCCCGTCGGACAACGTGAACCTGCCTCAGGGCGTCCGCACCATCTACACCATTGGCGGCCGCAGGAAAGTCACCAGCCTGGACGACCTACTCGAAGGTGAGAGTTATGTGTGTGCATCAAACGAACCATTTCATAAAGTCGATTACACCGAAAATATTACTCCAAACTAGTCTGTGAACATCAAGAGTGGGACAACTGAGCCTTGGCTGCTCCTTCCTCGGTGAAAAGCGGAGTAAAACAAAGCAAAGATTTCATCAAACCCAAGTCAGTGACTGTGAATTGAAGCCTAGAAAAGCCGTGAGGATCCTTCTAAATAAAAATACCGCTCACTCCTTTAAATAGGTCTTAACAAATCTCACCGAAGCCATTAAGCTAGACTTAGGAGTGGTCATGAGACTCTGCACACTGGACAGGAAGCAGGTTACTCGTCCGCAAGTCTTTTTTTGGTGATGACGATGGTTTTATTGCATGTGGACCTGAAAAAATTCCATTATGCCCAAGATAACTTTGCCCTGGATCACAGTAAATGCCGCGTCTTGAAGTCACATCATTCTCACTTGTTAGCTAAGTATTCTGGGTCCAAAAGCTCTGGGTCCTCTCGACACAGCAAATCACAAGCTTAGGTTCTGTAATGAGGGAGGGGACATTTCTTCTACGCATTTTGAAGTTTTTCTATTAAACATACACATAGCATGAACAATAAAGGTTTTTGGATTATACAGCAATTCAAATCCAAGTCAATGGCATCACCGGGAGTGTAATTTTGGGGATTCCTTAAGTGTTTTCTCACTTGCAAAATTGTCTGGAGTGCGAGGATCACTATCTGGTAACACATGTAAAGTGACTTCTTATGTTCAGAAAAAGATTATTTAAAAAACAAACATCTCCAACTCATGAATTATATAGTCTGTTAGTTATATCTCAGTAAAGAAGTTTTTTAAAAATTAAAAACATAGAAAAAATAAAACAAATCTTTGCTGATAGATTCAGCTAAAAGAATTCCCAAATAGAGCAGTAAAACCTATTAATGGGAAACAATATTATAAAGATGTGAATTCTCTCTAAATTATTTACAGATTTAGTTTCCTACCTGTAAATGCCAAGATGACCATCAACTTGAGACTGCTGACTTCTCCCCAGGTTAACTTCCAAGAACTAATAGAAGAGAGAGAGAGGCAATAATCAGCAACAAACCCAGAAAGACAAAACATGAGAAAGCCTGAGACTGAGAACTGTGGTGAGCTGGTATTTATGTGAGGTGGGGGCGTGGAAAGCAACAGGAACGTGGGAGGAGCTGTAGGCTGCATGATGCTGATCACAGGGAGTGTAAAAGGAAAAGTTTAAACTTCTGCCCCTATTTCTTGTGCATAGGTGAGGTCCTCAGACCTCACATGCCAGTAGCCCTGGGGTAATACAGGCAGACCTCAGAAGTATTGAGGGTTCAGTTCCAGACCACCGCAATAAAGGGAATATCGCAAAAAAGGGGAGTTGTAAACTTTTTGCTGGTGAAGGGAGGGTCTTGCCTTCAATTTGTAAAAAAAAAAATGCACATCTGTGAAGCACAATAAAAAGAGCTATACTTACATCAGGAGAGCAGGAAAGATGATTGAAGTAGTAGGGCCCCAAAGTCTGTGCTAATAACCACCTGAAACCATTTTAGTGTGTTAAAATAAAAAACAAATGTAGACTAGCATTGAAAATTCCCTGGGCAGACAAAACCAGTTTAATCATATAAGCAAAGCTTAATTCAGCTTATTTTACAAGACTAATTTGACCTGGGTCATTTTTTGCTTATGCCTCTGGAAATCATAACAAAACTTAAACTGTTTCCCAAAATTGATTCGAGGTAAACGCTAACCAATTCCCAAGCATTTAAGAAAATTCTAATATTTTTTATAATCAGTCTCTGTGAAGAATAAAGTCACTGCTTTCTCACGATATAAGCTGCGTTTTAACGATATACCCCTGAGCCTGATTCCATGTTTGAGTTAAGTGCTCCTGGTTCACAAACTGTCTTTTTGGTGTGTGCACAATAAACTTTGACTAATTACTACTTTGGTGACTCACTACTTTTATTCTTTTATTCCTGAACTTTTGGCAAGTGGGTGAGGACTGACCTTCCAAAAAATTTATTTTAATGGAAGGTAAAGAATTGACTGGAAATAGAATAGGAAGTATCAGTGATCCACAAATAGTAAGTGTAGGTATTCTTTCATGAAACTGTATATACATATTCTAGATGTACACTTGGTAGAGGTGTAAAATAAATTTTTTTTCCTAGAAATGAAGGTCAAAAAATTGAAACCACTGCACTTGATGATGCAATGTTAGATACCTTTGAAACAGCAGGACATCTCCAAATCCTGTTGCTCAGCCTCTGTGTAGAAAATAAATCTTTTAGAACAAAATGTTTCCAAAATCTGCTGGCTGGCGAAGAGACCCCACTGGAAGCGTACTTCTTCTCCGACCCTCCCACACAGTCATGGGTGCTTTAGCTCTCTTTCTAACAACTAGTCCGGAGTCATTCTTTGCATAGGGTGCAGCTGGGCAAATGCTCACAGCTGACAGGGAGCAGGTAGATTACGACCAGCATTTATTCAAGGAGCCAGGAGTCAAGATCGGGAGCCTTAGGAACAGGAACTGAAGGAATTCACCCTCTCCAACACACCCACAGAATCTAGCTCCACTTTTACTGATAAGCCCTGGGAGACCCCCATGGAGCTATCAGGCTGAAAGTTCCCCCTCATTTCTGCCTGGGGGAGTCTCAGAGCATTGAGGGCCTTGGCTGGAACTAGACAGACTCACATCAGCAAAGGGAGGAGTCTCAGGCCCTGTCAGGAGTCAAGGTGAGAATCTTGAAAGAGCATTGGGGGAACCTTCCAAACCAGAAAAGAGGGGTCCTAGCTACATCCTGGCCCTACAGTCAGCCCGTGGAGGCCCCTGACTTCCTCCTGGGGAAGCAGAGATATAGGTCTCAGGGAAGGGAGGCTTGGATATTAAGGGTGTGTCTTTATATCAGCAGAGAAATGAGTCCCAGCACCTGCCAAGAGTCAACGTAAGGACCCTGAAGAAGGACTGAAGGGACCCTCGATCTCAGAACATGTGGGACCTCAGCCCCCAACCCATCACCACCTCCTACCCCCTGCTATCAGTTTGGGAGACCCCAGGAAGACGTAACCCAATACATATGGTAGCTTCAGACTTTTGTTGGGGATCGGGGGTCTCAAGGAGGAGAAGACTTTGATCTGAATGTACTGCACTCACGTGAGCAGAGTGGAGGGCCCATGACCTGTCAGTAATCAAGGTGAGGACCCTGAGGGACGACGGTTGGGGGAGCCTAGACTCTATAACAGAGGGTACCCCTGCTTGCAACGGAACTCCATTTTTGTGGTCAGTCCTGGGAAGCCCCATGGCAGTGTGGCCAGATGTAGTATTATCTCACTTCTGCCTTGGGATACCTGAGGATGGGTGGCTTGGTCTGAGGTGCATATCTTCAGGTCAGCAGAGGGAGGAGTCCCAGGCCCTGCCAGATGTGAAAGTAAGGAAAGACCCTGAAGGAGGGCTAGAGATCCTGGGCCCCAAAACACATATAGGCTTGAGAGGCACCAAAGTGAGATGATCACAGGGGGAACGTCCTTACTTCCACATTTGGGTCTGAGGGATTCTGGGGGAGTTGGTTTACGGAGCAGGACCTTGGGTCAGTGGCTGAGTGAAGGTGCAGGACCCGCCAGAGTGTAGGTGAGGACCCCGAGGGAGACCTTAGGGGACCTTGGACCCCATGACAGAGCATGCCCACTGCTGCTGTCAGTGATGGGAGGCCACAGGGCGGGATGAGCCCTTAGGACTTGTCCCAACCTCCACATCTGGGTCTGAGAGATTCTGGGGATTGGTATAAGGAGCGGGACTTCGTGTCGGTGGCAGAGAAAGGTCCAAGACCTGCCAGAGTCTAGGTGAAGACCCCTAGGAGGACTCAGGAGACCTTGGACCCCACAACAGAGGGGTCCCATGGAAGCCCACCTCTGCTGCCGGTCACAGGAGACCCCAGAGCAAAATGGCCACTTGCGGCGTATTCCGAATTCCACATTCGGGTGTCAGGGATTCTGGGGGTTGGTATAAGGAGCGGGACCTCACGTCGGTGGCAGAGGAAGGCACAGGACCTGCCAGAGTCTAGGTGAGGACCCCTAGGAGGACTCAGGGGACCTTGGACCCCACAACAGAGGGGTCCCACTGAAGCCCACCCCTGCTGTCGGTCACGAGAGGCTCCAGGGCAAAATGGCCACTTGCGGCGCATTCCGAATTCCACATCTGGGTCTCAGGGATTCTGCGGAGTTAGTATAAGGAGCGGGACCTTGGGTTGGTGGCAGAGGGAAGGCGCAGAGTCGAGGTGAGGACCCTGAGGGAGGACTTCGGGGGTCCTTGGACCCCACATCAGAATTGGCCCACCGCTCGTTGTCAGTCATGGGAGGCCACAGGGCGGGGTGAACCCCCAGGGCGTGGCCCAATTCCACATCCGGGTCTCAGGGATTCTGGGGGTTGGTATAAGGAGCGGGACCTCGGGTCGGTGGCAGAGAGAAGATCCAGGACCTGCTAGAGTCTAGGTGAGGACCCCAAGGGAGGACTTAGGGGACCTTGGACCCTACGACAGAACTAGCCCACCGCTCGTGTCAGTCATGGGAGGCCACAGGGCGGGGTGAACCCCCAGGGCGTGTCCCAATTCCACATCCGGGTCTCAGGGATTCTGGGGACTTTGTATCAACAGCGGGACCTCGGGTCGGTAGCTGAGAGAAGGCACCGGACCTGCCAGTGTCTAGGTGAGGATCCCAAGGGAGGACTTAGGGGACCTCGGAACCCACCACAGAGCTGGGCCACTGCTTGTGTCAGTCATGGGGGGGCCACGGGGCGGGGTGAACCCCCAGGGCGTGTCCCAACTTCCACATCCGGGGCTCGGATTCTGTGGGGTTTATATCAGGAGCGGGAGCTCGGGTCAGTGGCCGAAGGCACAGGATCTGCCACAGTCTAGGTGAGGACCCCAAGGGAGGACTTCGGGTACCATACGACAGAGTGGGCCTATCGCTGCTGTCATTCATGGGAGGCCACAGGGCGGGGTGAGCAGCCAGAGCGTGTCCTAACTTCCACATCTGGATCCGAGGGATTCTTGGGGGGTTGGTATAAGGAGCAGGACCTTGCGTCCACGGCAGAGGGAGGCCCGGGACCTGCCAGAGTCAAGGTGAGGACCCCAAGGGAGGACTCAGGGGACCCTGGACCCACAGCAGAGGGACCCCACAGAAACCCACTCCTGCTGTCAGCCACAGGAGACCGCAGGGTAGGATGACCACGTGCGGCACTCCCTACTTCCACATCCGGGTCTCGGGGATTCTGGGGAGTTGGTATAAGAACCGGACCTCAGATTGATGGCAGAGGGAAGGCGCAGGACTTCCCAGAGTCTAGGTGAGGACCCCAAGGGAGGACTTAGGGGACCTTGGACCCCACAACAGAGCTGGCCACTGCTGCTTTCAGTCATGGGAGGCCACAGACGGTATGAGCACCCAGGGCGTGTCCCAGCTTCCACATCTGGGTCTGAGAGATTCTGGGGGGTTGGTATAAGGAGTGGACCTGGGTGGGGGCAGAGAGAAAACCTAGGACTTGTCAGAGTGACGGTGAGAACGTGAGGGAGGTATCAGGGGACCCTGAACCCCATAACAGAGCTGTCCCGTCCATGCTGTAAGCCCTGGAAGGTTCTGGAATAGTTTCCTCACTGCTACTACCACTCCATTTACCCTCTTGATAATCTGAAACTGAAGGGGCCTTAAACTAAGGGTGTGGCATAAGGCTTGCAGAGGGAGGACACTCAGACACTACCAGGAGTAAAGCTATTGACCATGAGGGAGGAATGAGGGGGATTTCTACTCCAAAATAAATATAGGTCTCATGGAAACCCTTCCTGCTTTTGCTACCAGGCAGGGCTGTCTGAATAAGATCACTTCCTTTTGTCTAGGGCCGTGGGACTTCGGGAGTTGAGAACTCCAAACTGAGGAGGCCACACTTGGGTTAGCAAAAGGAGTTCTGGTTCTGCGTTTGTTAAAGTGAGGCCTATGAGTGCAGAAAAAAGTAACCCTGAAATCTAGAACATCGGGAGCTTAAGCTCCTCCCTTTCTCATGTTGTCTTGGGAGACCCAGGGCATGGATGGCTGAATGTTCTGTACCTTCACTTCTGTCTTGGGGATCTCTGGGGTGGGGTAGTTGCCTTGGTCTGAGAGGGGAAGATTCAAGTCAGCAGAAAGGAATCTCAGGCCCTGCCAGGATTAAAATCTGGACCCCTGATAAGGACTGAAAATATCTGTGAACCCCAGAAAAGAAAGGATCCCACAGATTCTGATTGTTGTCTGTTTTCAGCCCTAGGAGGATCCTGGTAAGACTGCCATCTACTTCTGCTATAAGGTGGGATTGGGTACAGGTCTCAGGTGAGTGAAACATCGACTTGAGGGAGTGATGTCAGATTAATCCGGGGGAGTGGTCCAGGCCCTGCCAGGGATAAATATGAATATCCTGAGGGAGAACTGGAACCCCCTCACCCCATAACAGAGAGGGTACAGCCCCTGCTGTCAGCCCTGGGAGACCCCTGGCTGGGAGTAGGATGCATAGGTAGGCCCTCCTCACTTCTGCCTCCTGGGGTCTCAGGGAGTGGAGGGCTTTGGTTTGAGCTGCAGCAGAGGGTGAAGTCCTAGGTCTTGCTAGGAGTCTAGGTTAGGACCTAGAAGATAGAAGGTATTTCCCACCCCAGAATGCAGTGGGGGTTCCAGAAAAATCCACTCTTGCCTCATTGGCAGTGCTGGGAGACTCCTGGCATGCCTTTTGGGCTGAGGAACTGACTTGTTTTTAGCTTGGTGTCAGGGAGATAAGGGCCTTGGTGTGAGGAAGCCTGACTCAGGCCAGCAGAGTGAAGATCAAAGCCCCTGCTAGACATTTAGGTGAGGACCCTGAGGGAGGACTCAGTGGACCTCCTACCTCAGAGGAGATAAAGCCTCACCCCATTACTGTTGTCAGCCCTGTGAGGCTCAAAGAATGGTGGCTGGATGAGTTGCACCCCCATTTCTACCTTGAGTGTTCTCAGAGACGGGAGGCCCTTGGTCTAAGGGAGTAAGAAACAGGTCAGCAGAGGGAAAAGACTCAGGCCGTGCCAAGGCACAGGGTGAGGACTGAGGGGACACCACATCAGAACAGATGGAATGCCAGCCCCACTTTGCCACTTCTGTTAGGAAGTGGAACATGGTGGCTAGCTGTGGCATTCCTCAGGTCCTCCAGTGTCTCATTAAGGTGAGATTTCAGTATAAAGGAAAGTGGCCTCAGGTCAACACGGGGAGTTATCCCAGACCCTATCAGGTGTCAAAG
>CM053505.1:95043115-95085592 GCA_028627145.1 Eidolon dupreanum | reverse complement strand
TCCCGCAGGAATGCTGAGGTCGCGTGAGCAGCTGGAGCTCTGCGGTTTCCTCCAGGGAGGTGGAAGGCCCAGGCGGGGGCAGACGCCACGCTTTGAATCAGTGAACAGGACGCTCCAGTCATTATACATATGAAACAAAGAAAACAATTCTGGTTGGTGGATTTCTGGTTGAGTACAGGCATATTTAAGCCATCTTGAGTTACTTTTAATATTCTGCTTCTGGTATCCTTCTCAAGGCTGAGCATACATCCACCGATACTCAGACATTTTCTCTAAACTTAAGGCAGTTGGCAGCTCTGTCTGTAGTAACTAAAATTGCTTATGCCAAGCAGTGCAAGGGGCTGGAGGCAACCTTGGGCCTAGGAAGCTAGGATTCCATGAATCCATCCTATACATCCTATATCTAACTGGAACATCTCCACGATACACCCTGTATCTCCTGATAGATATGGTTGTCAAAAGTTTAAAGGTGAAACCTCTTATCCCAACCAAAGCATTCCACACTAATCTACTCCGTGAAGGTGAAGGAAGCGAGTAGTCTGGTTAAAATGAGGACTACAAACCCAGAGTCCTGTCCATCCAGCACCCTTTCTTCCCTTTTGGGCCACCCAGCCACAGAACTCGAGGGTTCTCCCTGAGCACAGCGGGGAAAGCTCTGTGCTAGAAGACCTTTCTTGAGACATGGGGTCCCTCATGCTCTTGCGCAGGTACACAGATGTAGACTCCATTCTATCCAATACCTCGAATGCCAATTTTGCTGCCTGGCTTTCCAGCAATGCCAACAACTCGTGGTCCCCCAGCACACTTTCTCATCCCATTTCTCATTTCCCCAAGTTCTCATTGCCCACCACCTCTGAACTAGATATACATAGGCCCATAGTGTCCTCCTACTTACTCATCTAGTCTCTATTCTCAGCTCAGAACTGGTTATTCTCCCTCCAACCCAGAAGCTCCCTTAGGATTTTGCACAGGCTCTTCCCTCCTGCTGACCCCAACCCCTGTTTCTGTCTTCCTGGGCCTGGGCCTGCTTCGAACTCTCCTCCCTTAACCTAGTGGCCTCTCAGCACTCAGTAGCTTAGTAGGCTCTCTCTGTTTTTCCACCCATACTTCCACCTTTTGAAATTATCCTTAGGTCATGTTGAAACGCCCTCAACAAGAACAGAGATCCGGGCTCATTTTACTTCCACCTGTTGCCTCTGCTCTCAACATAACATACAATCTTCTTGACTGATATTCAGCTTCCCTAATCTCAACCAAAACCTATTAAAGCTGTGTAGCTTAATCCACTTCAAGAATACAGGACAAGTGGTTCCTATAAGAGTCCCCTATTCAACAGAGAAGAGAACAAAGAAGAGTAATTTAGATTTGGAGTTCACAGCAGCCCCTCTAGTTACATCGTGTTCACATTTAAGTGATGAGTGCAATTTAATGCCTGGAATAAGTGGTCACTATGCTAGGACCTTGGTACAAAAAAAAAAAAAAAAAGAAAAAGAAAAAAGAAAAAAAAGGAAAACAATTGGTCAATAAAAATAGTCAAACACACAAAAACCAACAGTATACTTCCATTTTTCCCCTTAGCCTTTCATCTACTGTGGCCATACATTTTACTTCTACTGTACGTTATGTTATAAATTCCACCATGCATTGTTATTATCTTTACTTAACAGTTATCTCTTAAAGGCATTTACATAAATAAGAAAATCAGCTTTATAGTTATTCATGAAGTTGCTATTCCTGGTGCTCTTCGTTCCTTTGTGTAGATCCACATTTCTATCTGGTATCATTTTCTATCTGCCTGGAGGACTTGAACATTTCTTTTAAACATTCCTTAACATTTCTTGTAGTGCATGTCTCTTGGTGACTAATTCTTTAAGGTTTTGTATTTCAGAAAAAGCCTATATTTCACCTTTGTTTTTTGTAATATATTTTCACTGTATATAGAATTCTAGGTTGACAGTTTAATTTTTCAGTGCTTTGAAGATATTGCTCCATTCCCCTCTTGCTTTCATTGTTTTGACAAGAAATCTACTCTTATCTTTACTCCTCTGTAGTAAAGTGTCTTTTTTTTCCTCTGGGTACTTTTCAGATTTTCTGTTTATCACCAATTTTAAGTAATTTTATTATTATGAGCCCCGGTATATGTTTCTTCATATTTCTTGTTCTTGGCTTTCTTTTAGCTTTTTGATTCTCTAGGTTTATAGTTTTCATCAAATTTGGAGATTTTTTTCTTCATATATTTTTCCCATTTCCCCATTTTCCCTCTCCTTTGGGGTTTCCAAACGTATGTACACAGGCCACTTGAAATTGCCTCACAACCCACCAATGCTCTGTTTACTTGGGGTCTTTTTTATATCTTCCATGGCCTCATTTAACAAGTTTAACCTTTCCTCTATCTTTTGAACATATGGAATACAGTTACATATAATATTGTTTTCATAGCTTTGTCTATTAATCCTATCATATCATTTCTAGGTAAGTTTTAATTTATTTTTTTTTCATTATTGATCTTACTTTCCTTCTTTTTTTTTAGGGTCATAAGGAAATTTTATTAGAAAAGAGATAATACTTCATAGAGTGTGGTCTCCTCTCAAAGGCAGAGAGAGGGATTCCCTGCTTCTTTGAATAGTTGGTAATTTTGATTGGATGTCAGGCATTGTAAATTTTACCTTGTTAACTGCCGGGCATTTTTGTGTTTCTGTAAATAAATATTCCTTAGCTTTGTTCTGGAATACAAGTTGCTTGGAAACAATATGATCATTAAGAGTCTTGCTTTTAAACTTTTTTAGGTGAGATAAAAGTAGCATTTAGACTATGGCTAATATTTCTCACTTCTAAGGCAAAGCCATTCTGTGTATTCTCACTGAGTCCCATGAATTATGTATGAAGTTTTCCATTTTGACTAATGGGAAGAAGAATTTCCAGACATGAATGATCTCGAGATTTCTGTCTCTGGGGTTTTTTCCTGTAAACTCTATCCACCTAGCACCCCTAGACTCAAGGAGATGGCCAGGCTCCTCCACTGTGTGCTGTGGTCTTCAATTTCTTCCTAGGCAGTAAGCTTGGGCAATCATAGGGCTTACCTTATTTGCTTTTCATCTCTCAGAGAACACTGTTCTCCTTTGCCTGATGTCCAACATATTGAAAATCATTGTTTCATGTAGTTACCTGTTTTTTTAGTTGTTTAAAGTACGTGTGTAAATTTGGTCCTGTTACTCTCGTCATGGCCAGTATCAGAAGTCCCATAATTCAAATTTAAAATGTCAATTGTTAACGTATGACAACTGTCCCAGTATTTCAAATTAGTCAAATTAAAACCAGATTGAGAGACTGGGACAAACACATATAAACACACATGTTATATAAACCTGTATCTCACATCTTTTCTGCATTTGCAATTCTTCCATTTTACATATAAATAACTGGGAGTATATGTAGCAAAATAGTAACAATGTTTTTCTCCTGCTTGTGGAAATATTAGTAACTTTTTATTCCTTTATTTATGCTTTCTATATTTCTAACATTTCTAAGGCACATAAGAATTATCATTATAATAACAAATAAAATACTGTAAATATTTTGAAATATTATTTAGATTACCAAAAATAAATGCTTATTATCTAGATGTCTTGTTTATAATATTGGTCAACATCTTGTTGGATTCTTTTCAGCCCCTGCCATGCTTGCTGGCTATGTATCAATAAAGGAGCAAAGAAACAAACAAAAAACTCTTTGAAATCCAATTAGAAGGCTATGTGTAGTCATCCAACTTCTCTCAGACGTTCAGATACAATGCTTCACAAGTAAGCATTTATCTTGTTTTTAAAACCATCTCTTGAGAAAAACTAGTAACATTTTAAAAGGGAAAATTATATTTATATTTAAGTCCTATTACCAATGACATGATATTGAATCCAATATTTATAGGAAAGGTTGTTAGTAGGCAATATTGGAAGGAAGAATTATCATGATTGCTTTCATTATTATGAGTGTTGTATATATATTCTTTGTCAAAACTTGTTTATATGTCTCTTGTAACAATGCATAATAAACACTATTATTTAAAATATGTTTTTCAGTCATTCATGCCATTAGTTCCGATTCATGAGTGAAAATGTATGGTTTTAAAATACTGACTTACCTAAGAATTATGCAATATTTTCATAACAGTGACCTGCATTTTCTTTGATGAACTATTATTCAACACATAGCTTCTAAGTTAACTCCATACCTATCTTTCAAACTGAATACCATGAAAAAGAACTAGTATTCATTAAAAAATTTTTTTAGTTTCAGGTATACAGTACATTGGTTAGACATTATTTAGTTTATGAAGTGATCCCCCTGATTACTCTGTCACCCATCTGGCTCTACACATAGCCATTACTATACTATTGACTATATTCCCTATGCTGTACTCTATATTCCTGTCATTATTTTTTGTTAGCGCTCCTCTACTGTAGGCAATACATGCTTGGTTGGTAGCTATGTCTCATACTCTTCTTTCTGCATTGACAAGCCTTCCATTTTAATGTTTTCATTCACACACTGTCCAATCAAAGTCATGAATGGTTCCTCTGTTATTATAATTTCATATTATTCTTGTGCCTCAGGAATTTTCTTACTACTCTATCATTTGTAGTTTGTTCTTTTACAACTCGTCAAGTTCTGATCTTTACCAAATGATTTTGATCTAAGGATATTTCTATAGACTTTCAGTTATGAAAAGGGTGCACTTAATTCATTTGCAATGAAATGATCTTATAATATTTTTATTTTTCCCTTCTAAAAATATAGGTTCACATTCTCCAAAAAAGAGTAAAATGGAAATAATAAACACCAGTATCTTTACCAATAACTTTTTTTTACTAACCTTGTTTAATACTTAACCAGTATTCTCCCCTTGCAAAATTATAACTGTTCCTTATTTTTGCATGTTATCGATAACTTTGTCCTTTTAAATGCATTTGCTGTAGATCTGATTTGTTGGCTATCCCAAACTTTTAAATAATTACACATTTCTACTAGATCATAAGACATTTATTTATTAATATGATTATAATATAGATTTATCAATTTTACCCTTTCTGAAAACTCACGTATCAGACATCTCTTGCTCTATATCTACAGTTTCATATACTTTAAAAGTGTCCAAAGCTTTTTAGTATCATTAGATATTTCAATTTCTCTGATATTTTCAAGGAAACAGCTTTTGTGCTCATTGATATGATTTGTTTCCATAATTTCAATTTCATTGATTTCTGCTTTTATCCATATAATTCCTATCCTTTTGTTGCCTAGGGTTTAATTTTTTTTATAGTTTCTTAAAGTGGAAGCTTAGATTATTGATCTGAGTTCTGTCTTCCTTTCTAATATAAGCATTTAATGACATAAATTTCTCTCAAAGCACTGCTTTAGCTAAATGCCACAAATTCTAATATGTTGTATTTTTATTTTCATTTGTTTCCAAATATTTTCTAATTTCCCTCAAGAATTTCTTTTGAAATGTGAGTTAGTTAAAATGTGTTGTTTAATCTCTAAATATTTGGTGAATTTGCAGATATCTCTCGTATTCTTTAATTCCATTATGAGGAGAGAATATACTTTGTATGATTTAATTTTTTTTTACATTTGTTAAGAGTTGTTTTATGGCTTATTTTGGTGAATATTACATGTGTACTTGAAAATAATGTATATTTTTCTGTTGTTGTGTGGAGTGTTTTTGCAAATGCCAATTAGATTAATTTGGTTGATAGTGCTGTTTGGGTCCTTCAATATCCTTGCATATTTTCTATCCACCTTTTCTATCATTTACTCAAGGAGAAGTGTCACAGTCTCTAAATATAATTGTAGATTTGCCTATTTGTCCATTCATTTTTTTAAATTTTTTATTTCATATATTTTTAAACTCTACTTTTAGGTGCATACACACTAAGGATTGTTATGTCCTCTTGATGAATCCTTATATCTCAAGGACACAACCAAACTTATCCTCAAATCTCATTTTTAGGGTGTTTTCTAGAACTACTTTTGTTACCACTTTCTTTATTAATCAGGACACAGAAATAGCACAAGTAATTTGAATAGACAGAATTTAATATACAAACTTATTTACTAGATACAAAATTGTTAGCTTCGTGACTTCAAATGTACAAATGAGAGTGCTCAAAGTGATCATGGAGGTAACAACTGGAGGTAGTAGCAGGGCTGGTAGAGCAAAGGGAAGAGGTTGGAATCATTAAAACTTATCAAAGACATTGAAACTGATAGGAGGGGCCTTGTGGAATCGAAGCACAGACTTCTGATAAAGGAAACTTCCCAGCTGGTGTTGTGTTCCTAAGTCTGACAATCAGACTTCTATAGAGTGAGCACTACTTACTGGACTTCCCTAAGGAGAGCTCAATGAACTAGTTCTGCAAGTGTTGGGAAGCCTGCAAATGAATTCGTTTGCTTCTGTCAGAAGGAACTTCATCTACCTAGGTGAAGAAGCATAGGGGAATGAGCTCAGATGAACTGCAAGAAGTCCAGAGAAGCAAACAGGAAGAAGCCAGACCCTTCTTTCTCCTGCAAACATAGTCTCTCTCTACCATCTTCTGTTGGCAGAACTTAACAGGCATTCAGCAGGCAATGAAGAAATCTGGTTTAGAAAGTCCCAGCTCCAACATCACAAAACAGAATACAGAAGGAGGATGAGAGCGAAAGATAATTTAATATATTAAAATGTGTACACAGCATAGCAAAGAAAAATATGAGCAGATAGTCTTTATTTCTGAAACAGGTCATAAGACTATGGCTGATATTGATGACATTTTTTTTAAGTGGAGAAAAAGTGTATTATAAAAATCCACTCTTATAAAACACTGCATTTCTGTAACCCAAGATAATATTTTGACTTGTGATTTCTACATTGTTAGGCAAATGATTCTTACAGTAGAAATAATATCTGACAACTGCGATTTTCCTAATTTTGAAATTAAATATTAGACTAACAGTACTCATGTTAATAATTTATTTTCATTTCAGTGCCATTATTTCTAAGATTAATGATATGTTTTAGTTCATTTTCAAATCTACTTGTTTCTTTATTGTCTTGTTTCACAGGGTTTCAGTACTTCCAGTTCTTTGGTTATAGAGTCTATGCTTATCTATTGAGTCTTCCTCTACTGTTGGTTTGTGTTCTTGTATGACTTGTAATTTTTTCACATTAAACTACGTTGAGTTTTTTGCTGAAACATCCATGTTATGGATGTGAGGCCATCCCTATAGGCTGGCTTTACTTGCCAGGAAGTTCTATTTCCCTATATGTGTGTAGCTCTATTCTCTCTCTAAATCTTCTGTGATTGTAGAGGTCTTTGTCCTCAGCCATTGGAGCCTAATACACGCTAATATTTTAAAGCTTCGTTTTTTTTGTTGTTGTTTGCTTTTTTTTTTTGACATCTTAGTTTAGAGCTTGGCCATTTATAGTTTTGTATTTCATAGAGTATTCTGTTAAATCCAAGGAGGGGGGTTCCTTTATCAGTTTAACATACTATATTGACTTCAATTTGGCTTGAGTCTAACATTGTGCTGCCCTATTTGCTAGATATTCACCAGTGTTCCTGAATGTAGGTATTTTGGAGGAAAAATATCCAAGGTAAATTTGTTTAGAATTTCTGTAAAAGTTAATTTTTATAAATTGAAATATAAAATTTATTTCAACAGAAAAAGCCATAATTTAAGTATTTGTAAAAATTAAACTAAAATAGCTTTTGAAAATCTCACTATACTTCAGTGCTAAAAATCTAAATTAGAATGTTAAGGCTACTTTGCATTTCAAGTCATAAAAACTGCAATGCATTTTAAAATAATTCCAACCATTGTTTGCTGTCTTTCAAGTAACTATCTTACTAAAAAACTGGCTACCAAAGTGACTGGATAGTCATATCAAGTTTTCATGTCACCCTATTTTTTGTACATATTTAAAAATTGTGCAAAAACAGTGGCTGGATTTGGCATGCTCTGTACCTCTTGCTAAGTGGCCCCCAGCCAGGCACTAGTGGAAGCTGGCCTTGGTTCATAGGATAGCCTCCCCAGGTGCCTCCAAGCTCAGTGCAGGAAGCTACCCATTGCAGATCACTTCATACCTCCTACTGGGTGGCCCCCGTCTAGGTACAGACAGCAGCTGACCTGGGCTGGCATCAGAGTCCCTCCCAAGAGGCCCAGAACCAACACATCTGGTGACTGGCTTCAGACCATGTCAGAGCACCACCCAATTAGCTGTATGAATAACACACCCAAAGGGTGGACTCAGTAGGCACCAGAGCCCTGTTACACTGAATCCCACCCTATGGGGTCAGTCAGTCCTCACACAATAACTCATCCACTGTAGTCATAGCTAGTCAGCCTGAGGGTCAGTCCCACCCATTGATATGCCAAGAGCAATCGAGGCTCAACTGTGACAGGAGGGCACACATAACTCACACAAGGGACACCCCTGGAACACCCAGTTCAGGTGACCAGGGAGACTGTGCCACTGGGCCCCACAGAACACCTACTACATAAGATCACTCTGTCCCAGACCCTCTGAGTCAGAATCTGCATTTTAATAAGATCTCCAGGGGATTCAGAGGCACTTTATAGTGTTTGTTATGTGTACTGCAAATCTAGCGTTCCTCCATCAAGAATTTGTCAATCTAAGCTGGTTCATTTTGGAAATCCTGAAGCTACTTTCTAATTAACATCTGGCGGCAAATTGCTAGAAAGGATAAATACCTTAGGCAGCATAGCTTCTCCCCACCCTCCACTTGGCATTCAGCCTGAGGCAGATGTGTAACCATCTGGCCTCAGGTACAGATTGGGAGCTGTTAGGCCATGATGGCGTAAGGCACAGATGTTGGCAAAATGCACACCTACTCTCCCCAATTGAATGGCCTCATGGCGGCTTGCCTAGTTAGTGGCCTTTCTATGGGAAGCCTCCTAAGCTACTGTGCTCCTAGAGCCTGACTTGCAACTACTGCTCATATACACAATGCTCTCAGACTGTAGGGGAGGCAAGCTCACCAGATTTATTGCCCTCAACAGAATAGCCAGCACACTGCTTCCAGTGGAGGCCCTAAGAGGAGTAGAAAATCTAAGCCACTAGCATCCTGAGCTCCAGGACTGAGGGCCTCTCAGATGTCTCTTTCTTTCACCTTCCTGAGTGGGACCTTTGTTCTCCCTAAGCTTGAGCTGCCTTGGCACCAGTCCCTGTGAGCTAGCGGTTATTTTCACAACCATTTTTCCAATTAGATGAGGTGGGGTCAGAGAGGCAAGATCTCATTCTCTCCCCACTGGGCCACAGTGCAGGCCATTTCCTGCCCTAGCGTTAATTTGCAGAGAAGGACTCTTTAAATGTGTGGACTGCAGCAGTCTTGTGAGAGTTTAGGAGGTACATATCTTTGGCATGTAGGGTATCTGCCTGATGGATTGTATGAATGCTTTCCTCCATTGAAGAGCTCAGATTGACAGACATTTCCCTCCAACAGATATTTTCTCCTGACTTTAGGACTCTCTCCCAAATACCCACAGTACTGGCCAGAGATTGGCCCCTGGGCCTCTCTGACAGACAGTGATTGGAGGAGTCTGATTGCTTTCAACACAAAGGGCTACACCTAGTAGTTCCTTGGTCTGGATGCTCTGTTTCTAATAATGCCACAAAGATGACAAAAAGTTTGGGTTTTCTAAAGCTGCATCAGTCACAATGAGGTTTACAAAGTGTTTTTCTCTTGTGGCATCCCCTGTTTTCAGTTTTGACTTTCTCAAAATGCTTTCTCTGTGTATAGAACCAAGGGAGCTGGAGATGGGGCTTTTTTCTCATAAGTTCACTGCCGTTTATCACCTGTTGCCTTGTGAATTGCACATTGTCATTGTCGCATTGTAGGTGCCTCACATGGTTTAAAAATCCATCCAAAAGCTATTAACTGGCCTCATCAAATAATTACTCAGTAAATAAGTAGATTGGACATATTGGATTGTGATTAACCTAATTTCCCCCCTGGCCTTGCCAAGTACAGAAGCCCAGATCCATCCTTGGAAACCTGCCAATGCCTAGTTCAATATAATTGCCAGGAGCCAGAGCCTCCTCTGAGGGAGAGGCCACAGGCTCCATTTCAGTTCCAACTACTGCTGGTGAAGGCAGGGCAGGAGGAACCCTGAGATACCAGCCAGCCAAGGCCCCACATTTTACAGATGGAAAACCAAGATCCTGACTTTTTCAGAGCATGTAAACAAATCAGGCTCCTATGACTTTGGAGTCAGGCAGAAGGATTGGCAGTTCCTCACTGCATCCTGGGTAGAGGTGAGCATTTCTGGGAGGAGTCAGAATCTATGCCAAACTGTAAATCAGGTCTCCAGGCTCAAATAGGGCAGGGAATGAGCCCGCTTAAGTATAACAGTAGCTCCTCCTCTCCCCTCTCTCTTCTCCTCTCCCCTCTCCCTTTTCATCTCCCCTCTCCCCTCCCCCCTCCCCTCCCCTCTTCCCTTTCCCCTCTCCCCTTCTCATTTCTCCTTTCCTCTCCCTCTGTTTCATCTCTGAGCAGTCAATCCCCTACCAGGTAGAACTCTGTAAGTCACATGACAACAATAAAAGATTATCTGAAGGCAACCAAATCAAAGTTGTGATGGAAACAAGGAGCAGCAGCAAGGAAAAATCACCTGGGATCTAGAAGAACAAGCCATACAACTACAAGAAATCTAAGAAATCACCCTGCAATGGCAGAAGGTAGGATGGGGCGAGGACACGGGCTGCCTGTCCCAGCAGGTGAGTGAGATGGAAGCTGTGGCAGTGACAGCCGCAGCGGGCAGATGCCTCTTAAAGGGGCCATGTCCACAAGCAGATTGTCACGATGACAGACCTGCTCGCTCTGAGCACCAGTGCTGACGGGGCTGTATGCAGGAGGCACCCGGGACTTACAGGGAGTCATTGTTGGAGTGAGGGCGGAGGAGAGACTTACTTGGTACAGAAGTGCCGGCAGTATCCATTGTTCCCTGCTGAGCCCTCCCCGCTCCTAGTGTGCAGACACAGCGCCACCATAGCCATGAAGTCATCAGACTGGATAACAGAGGTTGCTCCACCCAGAGGATTCCCTGAAACCCCGCCTCCCCCAACTCACAGCCTCACTCAAGCCACATCCAGGTGTGTCCTCAGGATGTCAGGTGCTCTTTGCTAAGCAGCGCCTAGACTCACACTGGAGGCGCTGGCTTCAGTTTCTGGCGTGGCCTTTTGAGGCAACTATAAGCACAGCACCTGTGGATTGCTTGCTGAATCTTGACATGTGCCCTGGAGGGGCACAGTCTGGGGATAAACTTGGCCTGCATCTGAACCCCTCTCAGGATTGTGCCACTGGACGCCTACCACACAAATCCACACTAATAAGACTGAGGGACTTAGGTGCTTTGCTCAGTACATAGAAACAGACACGGAAAGGCAGCCAAAATGGGAAGACAAAGAAGCAGAAACCACATGAGAGAACAGAACAGAGATCGAGGAATAATGGAGTCAAGTCATCTCACAGATGCAGAGTCCAAAACACTGGTGAGCTTTTGGTTAAATTCAGTGAGAACTTCAACAAAGAGGTAAAAAACATAAAAATGGAAATGGAAATTATAAAAGGGAACCAGTCTGAAATGAAGAACACATTATCTGAGATGAGAAGTACATTAAATGGAATAAACAAAGGAATAAACAGAGTGAATAAAGAAAAGGAGCAAATGCCCTATCTAGAGGATGGAAAAGCCAAGGACACACAATCAGAATGGCAAGAGGTAAGATGCCGAGACTGCAAAAATAATTTAAGGAGCATATGTGACACTATGAAGGGTCCAAATATCCATCTGATCAGTGTAACTGAAGGAAATCAAGATGTTGAACAGATGTTTGAAGAAATAATGATGGAAAACTTCCCTAACCTGCTGAAGGAAATGGACATAAAACCCCAAGAAGCTCAGAGTCCCCAAAACCCAGGACCCAAAGAGGCCCGCACCAAGACACATCATAATTAAAATGCCGAAGTTTAAATACAAAGAAAGAATATTAAAAGCAGCAAGAGAAAAACAGATAGTTACTTATAAAGGAAAACACATAAGGCTGGCAACTGATTTCTTAAAAGAAACTATGCAGGACAGAAGGACTTGGCAAAAAAAATATTCGACAGGATAAAGACCCAGGACCTACAACTAAGAATAATTTATCCAGAAAAGCTATCATTCAGAGTCGAAGGACAGATAAAGAGCTTCCTAGAAAAAAATAAGCTAAAGGAATTTATCGCCACCAAGCTGGTATTACAGGAAATGTTGGAGGGACTTCTTTAAGAAGAAAAAACATGTATCGAAACAAGAATAAAGAGTAGTAACAACTACATTCCTATCAATAAGCACCTCAAATGGAAAAGAATTAAGTGCTCCAACTAAAAGATAGAGTGGATGAATGGAAAGGAAAATAAGACCCCTATTTGTTGCCTGTAGGAGACTCACTTCAAGTTAAAAGACACACACAGACTAAAAGGAAGGGGATATAGAAAGATATTGCTTCGATAGACCTAGAAGGTATTTAAGTCAGACAGAGAAAGTTAAACACTTTATGATTTCACTTATATGCAGGATCTAAGGAATAAAAAGAACAAACTAATCAAAAACAGACTCACGAATATAGTGGACAATTTGGTGACGGACAGAGGGGAGGGGATTTGGGGGCTGGGAGAATGGGGTGAAGGGTTAAAGAAGTACAAATTAGTAGCTGATGGATGGACATGGGGATGGGAGCATAGCATAGGGAATACAGTTAGCATTAATATGATGTCTCAGTGGAGGGTCAAGGGAGGGAGGGAGCAATTGGGGGGATCATTTTACAAACTATATAGATGTCTAACCAATGTACTGTATACTTAAAACTAATTAAAGTGAATAAATTTTAAAAAACAATTATCTGAAGAAGGAAAGATCTCTTTTCTGAGAAGTCCACTTCTTTGAGAACCTCCATGGTCCCTGCTCTATACCCAATCTTTAGGGAAGGCTCTTCATATCACCTATGAGAATGAACCCTGTACATAGATACCCTGCTACTCCTGTAAATAAGCATCAGGTGAACCTGATATCACCATGCCATAACTTCCATCTCCCCCTACCTACCTGAGCTGCTTTCCCTCTAAGGAGTGGGGCTTGTGCCATCAGGCCATTTATATATCTGCAATACATTCTGGAAACTCACTTGGGGGAACATGTTTAGCACTGGAGGAGATGCCAGAGAGAACAAAACCTACTCCTTGCCCTCAAGGAGCTCACAGTCTAGGAATGAAGATAGGCAGACCGCAAAAGATCACGACTTTGGATAAGGTGCCAGGTTGAGGAGTAAGGAAAGCGGAACCAAAGCAAAAGGAGCTACTAAATCCCCCAAAAGCAATCAGTAAAGGAAGCATAAAGCAGCTGACCTTGAAGCTGGGCCTTGAGTGCTGAGTGTGAGTTCAGCTGGGGAGATGAGAAGGGAAGTTCACGTGGGTGGAATAGCAAAACCAAAGTCACAGTGACAAGAGTGAAAGGCATGCTCAGAGAACAGCTAGAAGTTCTCTGTGTTGGCAGCACAGGGTAAATAAGGGTAGGAGTATGTGGCAAGGGATGAGACTAATGAGGGAAGGAACTGAGTGTCACTTCTGGCTAGTTATTATTGTACAACAAACTGCCCCAAAATTTAGTGGCTTAAAACAACAGCTATTTTATTATATATCACAATTCTAATAAAATCCTTACCTGGGTGATTCTTGTCATTAACAGAGATCACTCAGAGGTATTCAGCTGGAGGATGGGCTGGTCCTGTGAGCACACTATAGCTTCACTTACGTGTCTGGTGCCTTAGCAAGAATGTCTGGAAGGCTAGGCTCACATGGGCCTGTCAACCATAGTGCCTACACATGGCCTTACGAGCATGGTGGTTTCAGAGTTGTTGGAGTTCTGATGTGGCAGCTCAAGGCTCCAAAAGCTAGTGTTTCAATGACCCAGGAAGAAGATGAATGGCCTTTTATGGCCCAGCCTCAGGAGCGATATAACTACATTTAAGCCAGCAAACAGAACTTGCAGTATATGGCCTATAGTGTGTGATACCCATTGACTGCAATACAGAGGCTTTGGAGCTGTGATACTTGCTCCTACTCAAAATGCTCATAATTTATTATGTATTTTGCATTCTCAGGACTACTTGTTACAGTGTTTCTGTTTTGCTATCCCTCCCTCCAATGCTTGTCAGCGTGGCTTTCAGTCTGCCTCTGACAATGCTCCTTCATCATGGCTGTCTGAAATGCAAGCTGAGATTGTTTATTTTCTCACACCTTATATAACTCAGGATCCAGAAACGGCATCAGTGTCCATTTTGCTCCAGATCATGACTCCTCTACCTTCTTGTAAAACAAAAGCAAAACAAAACAAAGCAAAAATTTGTTTATTTGAATCCTATGTCATTTAGGTATACCACACTCTCTCTTTCCTTATTTTTCTAATCCACAGATCTCCTAGCCATTTACTGAAGTTCACAATGTTTCTTTGCACTCTAAGTTCTACCATCATCATGGATTAATTATTTTAGCATCCCTGTATGTTGTAAATTCATCCAACTCACCAACATCCCAGGTCCATAAACCCATTATTTCCAAAGACCCTCTCATTTCATCTCAGTTGTTCACTCCTGTGGCTACACCACAGTCCTTGTCACTTTCTGTTATTGTCCCACCTCCGGAACCAGTGTTTCAACTATTCTACTTTCTGACCACAAACTCCTTTCCCTCTGGATTGCTGCTCTGCTCTCCATTATGACCATTCTTCATCATCTTGGGGCTCACAAACTATTAACTCAGGTCCCTGCCAATTGTGCAACCCCTTAGCCCCCTTCTATCTGACTCCTTATCCTATTTGGATGGAATGGCTCATCAGTTCAATTCCACCCTTACCAATGCCTTGCCTAAAGTCTCTTGCCCCTATTTTTTTTTTGTAACTTCAACCCTGCATGAACTGAACAATCTGTTTTCTCTGTGCTTGAATCTTAGCAGCTGAATAATACTGGAAAAAGTTACATTTAAGCAAGGTTGATCCCATTCTAAATGTGCAACTATCAACTTTAAACAGTCCTCCAACACTGCCTAGCAATTCTTACACAAGCTTCTGGTCAACTTACCCTCCCACTTATCCACTATAATGATTTCAAAACATATCAAATATCCTCAAAACCACAAAGTTTCTTCCCTAACTTCCCCTCACTCTCAGCATACGACCTCACTTTCTAGTTCTCACACATGCAAAATAGAAACCAATAGAAGGAAGTTTCCCTATGTTACATATATCAAACCTGCCAAACTACCTTTGTAAGCACCCAGCTTTGCTTATTTCATTCATTTAGGTTAAAGAAGGTGACTACTCTCCTGTCTTAGTTGAATCCCCCTCCCCTTCTTTGAATCACATTTGGTTCTCATTTCTCATAGCCTTATCCTATCAGTTATCCCTTCTATTTTTTGTACGTTCAGCTGATACTTTTTGTCTGAAATTTGAGTCATGATGGAGGTGGGCTTCTGCTGACTTTGTCAGGCTGCTGTGTATAACTGACTTTTACTGGAAGTAAATTCAGTGTACTTCTATACCATGGTGATTTAGAACACTGATCTCTAATATGAGGTGCATGGGAGTGATCCATCGTGGTGTGAGAAAGAAGACACTACAACTTGTTTCTGTGTTTTTAAATTTAAAAAGTGAAACGGAAAATTATCTTTCCATTATGGAGTATAAATGTTGACCTGCTAGGCTTATCTCATTTTGTCCATTTGTGTGCCGGACAGTCCTGAGTCCTATGCTATGGAAGAGGCACCCTGAGGTAAGAAAAAAGATATAGAGTTCTGGCATTTACGGTAGGGCCCTCATGGCTGCATATCAGGATTTTGAGCAGGTCAAGGTGCTAACTTAACTGGGTTTGTATTTATCAATCAATTTTTTTTTCATAATAGTTTCACTGACTATAAACTATTTTCCATAAAACTCATCCCTTTAATATAATAAAATTGTATCCCCTATACAATTAGTGGGTTCTAGTATATTTAGAATTGTGTAACCAGCACCATTATGTAATTCCAGAACATTTTTATCACCCTAGACACTCTATGCCCATTAGCAGTCACTCCTCATTTCCTCTCAACTATCCCCTCAACTTCAGGCAGCCACTAAACTACTTTCTGTCTCTATAAATTTGCCTATTTGAAGTATTTCATATAAACAGACTCACATAACACTTGTCCTTTTGTGTCTGTCTTCTTCCACTTAGCATAATACTTTCAAGGTTCATCCATGTTGTAGCATCAGTACTTCATTCTTTTTTATGGCCAAATAACATTTGATTGTATGGATAGAGCACATTTACTTTATCCATTCATTTGTCGATGGACATTTGGGTTGTTTCCACTGTTTGGCCATCATGAATAAGAGTGTTATGAACATTTGTGTACAAATTTTTGTGTAGCTGTAGGTTTTTATTTTTCTTGGGTAAACACCTAGTAGTGGGATTGCTGGGTCATATGTAAACTATGTTTAGCTTTTTGATTAACTGCAGAACTGTTTTCCAAAATGGCTGAATAATTTTACAATCCTATCAGCAATGCATAAGGGATCCAATTTTCTCACATCCTCTCCAACACACAGAATGAGAGAAAATATTTGTAAAATATATATCTAATATGGTACATATATTTAGAATGTAAAACAGAACATTTACAGCTGAAAAAAAGACAAATGGCCTAACTAAAAAATGAGTGAAATATCTGAGTCAACATTTCTCTAGAGATGATATACAAAAGTGGCTAAAAAGCACATGAAAAGTGCTTAACATCATTAGGTATTAGGGAAGTATGAATCAAAACTACAATAAGATACTAAATCACACACACTAGAATGAATAAAATAAAAAAGAAATCATCTAAGTTTAACACAAATCACCCTCACAAGTAGATAAGTGCTTTAAAAAGTTTTCTGAAATGAAACAGCAGATTGAAGATAAGACTAACAATACAATCATAAATGAATGACGAGAAAATGGCACCACTGATACTTAAACTTATCTGGAAACAAACTCTTTGTTAGCTACCCGATGAACTAATCATATGTGAAAAAAAACTGGCAAAAAGTTGAATTTATCAAGACAATAAGAAATGTGATATTTTTCATCACTGTTATAAATGATGAATCTTGCATCAAGTGTATATTATGCCTTGAGAAATTAGCAAATTGCAGGGTAAAGCTATCAGGATGTATGATACTTATAGATATCAACTAGCTCATATTTATATCTTTTATATGTTAGCTCATATTTATATTACTTATAAATTTTAAAATATAGATGTACTTTATATTTATAATATAGAGATTGTCCAGTGGTACATGTAATAAGCTATAAATAAATATTCATATATTGGAGATAGATGACAAAAAAACACTTAACTGATGGGATGAGCAATCACAAATGTGTAAAGATTACTGTTTTAGAGCACAGAACTAGACTTATGTCCTAACTGAACCCATTACTAGATGGTTCACTCTGAACAAGTTATCTAGCCACTCCATGCTTGATTCCGCATCTGAAAAATTAGAATATCGAAAACCTCTATTTCATGGAGTGGTTGTGAGGATTAAATGCTATAATGCACATTAAATAACACAGTGCCTGCATGTAGTATATGCTCAGTAAATATAATGAAGAAGTGGAGGAGGAGCAGGAGGAAGAGAAGGAGAAGAAACCATGGAGGGTTGTAACAGGAAGAGATTCTAGCTCTGCACAGTAACAAACTAGAATTAAATATGAGACCTGACTCTCCTGGGGCCCCAGGGAATGCCATGTACATTATCATAGTATCATTGTCACCTTCACCCTTATGACCTTGTCTGCAACTTTCCTAAATTCTTTCTTCTCCCTCCAAGGTTCCCCAACAATTCTAGTTTTCAAACTCCATTCTTCCTGGCTCACTAGAGGAGAGGGGGAAACACCTGTTACATTATTATGTCAAGAAATTTAATTCTTGTTGATCTTGCCTCTTCTACCTCCACTTTGCCCACAGGCTCTCACTCTTATGGCTACATGGCTCTAATAAGATAATTTTATAAACAAGAGATTTTTTTTCTTATAAAATTCAGTTTTCCTCCAAGGCCAATACACTCAAACTGCAGCTAGCTCTTAAAATAATAATTTTTTTTCCTCCCACCATAAATGAAGAAATGAATAATTGAACAAATGAGCCATCTTCTCTCTTCACTGAGAGACCTTAGGGCCTCCTCTACAATCAAATAACCAGACATACTCTGTTCCTTCCCACGTCCCATAGAAGCTGCTCTTTCTTCTGCCAGTCCAAGCTGAATTTGACTTCCTTAAACTCTCTTCAAGTCACTCAGGGCATTGGCAATGGTGGTGGTAGGCATGATGATGGAGATTGTCTGGTTAACAAAGGAGGAAGTAGTTGGATGTATCCATATAAGCTGCGTTTCAAGGAATAGAAAACCTGGGTGGTAGACTCAATTCTTGTTGGCAAGAAGCTAACTTTTTTGAGTTTCAATTTTTTTTTTGTCTATAAAACAAGAGGATAGAACCAGATTAGAGAGAAGACCTTGTAAACCATGCATGGGAATGTTTTATATTCCCTTGGTGTCATGGGATGGGAAAAGAGCTGAGCACTACTGAATTTAATTATCTAAGAATAAACCAGACACAGGAAGTTTCAGCCACTTAAAATTGGCCACCCACAGTGGTTATCCTTGGACAGAGAGATTAGAGTAGTTGTTATTTTCCCCTTTTATATTTGTATACTTTGCAAAACTTACATAACTGTCATGTATTTATTTTCTAATTAGTCGCCATATAATGTCAAGTGAAAAACTCAGGATGCAACTTTATATATACAGTCTGATCTCACTTGCGCATAAACATTTGTATTTATATATAAGAAAATACTTGAAAGCAAAAGAGCCGAAAATGCAATAGTGTTTGTTTTTCCCTGAGTGGTGGTGTTGTGATAATTTTATTTTCTCCATACTTATTGAGATGTTATACATTTTATACCATAAACACAATTTGTGTATAGTAGATAAGCTTTCCAGTTGTTAACAACAATAAAACGGTAGAATATATAAGGTAACTGTTTCAGGCATTAGAGACCAGGAAGCACACGACTTAGATAACCAAGACAAAGTAAGCTCACAAGGTAAGCCTCAGTCACCTAACTCTTGGCCTTCAGAAACTTCACATCGAAGTGCAGTGAGCTAGAGTCAAAGCAAAGCATGGCATTCTCATGGAGTGAGAAGGCAGAATACAGAGGTAAGAGTATGTGAAGTGGCTGGAAGCTGAGCGGTAGAGTACTACAGAGAGATCCACATGAAATATAGTGTCGCAGGAGCCCACGTGGGCAACCTCTATGAGTGTGAGGTGGTTTTTATTTGCATTTGCCTGATGATCAGTGATGTTGAGCACCTTTTTATATACTTGTTGGACAACTGTATATCTTCTTTGGAGAAATGTTTATTCAGATCCTTTGTCCATTTTTAAACTGGGTTAGTTTTTGGTTATTCAGTATTATGAGTTCTTTATATATTTTGGATATCAATCTCTTATCAGATATAAGGTTTGCAAATATTTTCTCCCATTCTTTAAGTTGTCTTTTAATTCTGTTAATTGTTTCCTTTGCTATGCAGAAGGCTTTTTAATTTTAGTGTATCTCTCTTGTTTATTATTGCTTTTGGTGTCATATCCAAAAAATCATTGCCAACGCTAGTGTCGAGGAGATTTTTCCCTATGTTTTTTCTAGGAGTCCTAGGGTTTCAGGTCTTATGTTTAAGTCTTTAATCTATTTTGAGTTGATTTTTATGTATGGTGTAAGATAAGAGTCCAATTTTATTCTTTTGCATGTGGATATTCAGTTTTCCCAACATGATTTATTGAAGAGACTGTCCTTTCCTCATTCTGTATTCTCAGCACCTTTGTTGGAGGTCAGTTGGCCATTTAGGTATGGATTTATTTCTGGGATTTCTATTCTGTTCCATTGATATATATGTCTGTTTTTATACTAGGACCATTCTGTTTTGATTACTATAGCTTTGTATTATAATTCGAAATCAGGAACTGTGACGTCTCCAGCTCTGTTCTTGCTCAATATTATTTTGACTATTAGGATCTTTTGTGGTTCCACATGAATTTTAGATTTTTTTTCTCTTTCTGTGAAAAAATGTCATTGGAATTACATTAAATTTGTATATGGCTTTGGTAGCATTGACATTTTAACAAAATTAATACTTCCAACTTATGATAACAATTATTGGTGAGGATATAGAGGAAAAGGGAACCTTGTGCTTTGTTGGTGGAAATGTAAATTGATGCAGCCACTATGGAAAACAGTGTGGAGGTTTCTCAAAAATTAAAAAAGAACTACCATAGGATTCAGCAACCCCACTTCTGGGCATATATCCAAAGAAATTGAAATTAAGATCTCAAAGAGATATCTGCACTCCCATATTCATTGCAGCATTATTCACTATGGCCAAGATATGGAAACAACCTAAGTGTCCACTGATGGATGACTGTGTAAAGAAGATATGGCTTATACAGGTCATGGAATATTACTCAGCCTTAAAAAAAAGAAGGAAATCCTGTCATTTATGAGAACATGGATGGACCTGGAGGGCACTATGCTAAGTGAAATAAGCCAGATACAAGAAAGATGAATACTGTATGATCTTGCTTTTATGTGCAATATAAAATAGTCAAACACATAATCTGGGGAGCTGAGAAATGTGGATGTGAGGGTTAAAGGGTACAAAGTTTCAGTAATGTGAAGTAAGTTCTGGTGATCTGCAGTCCTACAGCGTACTTCCTTTAGCTAACAATACTGTATTATATACTTAAATTTTGCTAAGAGGGTAGATCTTATTATGTTAAGAGTTCTTACCACACCCTCAAAAAAAAAAAAAAAAAAAGAATAGTAAAGGAGGTCATGGATCTGTTTTTGGCCTTGATAGTGATAATGATTTTATAGGTGTGTACTTACCTCTAAATTCATCAAGCTGTATATATTAAGTATGTACAGCTTTTTGTATGTCACTTGTACTTCAATAAATTAGTTTAAAAAATAAAGCTGCAGCAAACTGGCATTATGGTGTTGACATAACAATTAGACATAAAAATCACTGGAACAGAAAAGATAGTCTAGAAATAAACCCTTAAATATACATTTAATTGATGTTAGACTAAGTCATCAAGTCAATTAAATGAGAGAATGTCTACAGCAACTTGATGTCTTTATGTGGGAAAATGAACTCTAACCCTTACTTGACATCACATGTAAAAATTAATTTGAAATTGGGGATAGATCTAAATATAAAATTTAAGAAGCACAAATTAGTAGTTGATAGATGGTCACAGGGACGGGGAGCATAGCATAGGGAATACAGTTAACATTAATGTAACGGCTAGGTGGAGAGCCAGAGGAGAGAAAGAGCAATTAGGGGAATCATTTTATAAACTATACAAATGTTTAACCAATGTACTGTATGCTTGAAATTAATAATAAAAAATTTTAAAAATCTAAAACTGTAAAACTTATAAATGGAAACTTTGGAGAAATTTTTATACATTTGAATAGGCAAAGAGTTCTTATACAGGACTCAACAAACACTAACCATGAAAGGAGAAAAAAGATAAATCAAGTTTCATCAAAATTACAAGCCTCCACAAATAAGAATAGAGTTAGAGGTCCTACACTACCAGATTTCAAGACCTACTATAAAACTACAGAAATCAAGGCAAGCAAAGAAGGCTTATCTAACAGAATTGTAGAATAGTCAAAGTAATCATCCTCAAAATATGTCAGAACAGTGTTTGCTTCCAGAGGATGGCACAGACAAGGATTGACTTGGAGGGAGCAGAACAGACTGGTGAAAAGTAAGTCATGCAATTTTTCTTTAATAAAATGGGGCAGGGCTTATTTTAAAAAAAATGGTAATGGTAACGATAATATTCTACATCTTTCTGGGGGTTTGGCTTACTCAGGTGTAGGCGTTTATCAAAACTCAGGTGATATCTTTAAATTTGTGCATTTCATGGTTTGTAAATTTTAAATTGAAAGAAAAAACTAAATAAATATTGAATTCTAGTTAATGAAATACCAAATGAAATATTTGAGGAAAATAACTATTGTTTCTAATTTACTTTGAAATGCACACAGAAAATAAGATAAATGGATCAATAGAGGGATGGACAGATGTGATAAAGCAAATATAATAAAACAATGGTAGAATCTAGGTGGTCATATAAAAAGTGTTTACTTTGCAGTATAATTTTTACCTAAGGAAATTAAAATGCATGTCTATAAAAAAATTTGTGCCCAAATTCACATAGCATATTTATTCATGTTTGCCACAAATTGAAAATGATATGGCCGTCATACAGTAAATGGATAGACAAACTTTGGTATATCTATATAGTGGAATACTACTCAATGTTAAAAATGAAAAATGAATGTACTACTGTTACATGCAACATAGATGAAGTTTATAGATGTAATATTTAGTGCAATAAGCCATTCATAAAAGAATCCATGTAGTATGGTTCCACTTATGCGAATTTTAGAATAGGCAAAGCTAATGCATGTGAATAGATAAGCGGCATTAACTGGAATGGGAAGTGAGAGTGGTGACTTCAAAATGACATTCAGGAGCTTCTTAGGGTGATGCAATATTCTGTATCTTGACCATGATGGTAATTGCACAACTGTGTACATTTTAAAAATCTCATTCAAATGTACTACCCTGAAACTGGATGCATTTTATTGCATGTAAAATATACTCCAATGAAGTAGATTTTTTTAAATACCTAAGCCAGATCATGGCTTCCTCATCATATAAGGGCTCCCCATTTTCTCCCGTGGTAAAAGCAAAAATCCTTCCAGGGGCCTAAAAGTCCCTAACTGTCTGCTTCTACTTTCCTGCTCCAACTTCTCTGACTTCAGCTCTTAATACTCTTGGCTTTGCTCCCTCCACTTTTGTCACAACTGGCCTCCTTGCTTTTTCTGGAACATGCCAAGTATGCTCTCACTTTCGGAACTTTGCATGCACTCTTCCCTCTGTCCAGAATACTCTTTTTCCAGATATCCACAATATGGCTCACCCCTCATCTGTTCTGGGTCACTATCAAATATTACCTTCTAAATGAGGCCTGCACTGACCATCCATTTAAAATCACACTCACACCCTTAGCACTCAGCAGGTATCTTACCCTTCTTCTTTTTACCTTTTTACCTTAACACTCGTCACCTTCAAATGTAGTACATACTTTTCATATGATATGTGCCAGTCATTGTCAACACCCCCTTGTTAGAATGTAAGATTCACAATAGCAGGGATTTTTGTCTGTTTTGTTCCCTGCTGTGTTGCCAGAGATTGTTATGGTGCTTGGAACAGACGTATCAGATTCTCAATAAAAATTTATTGAACAAAGAAATCATCTTCAGGCTGAAATGAAGATTAGGGATTGAATCACAGCCTGACAACTCTGGCTATGAAGCCCTAGGTCTGTAAAATGAGATGCTCACTTCAGTATGCCAGCTCTACTTCAGGGTTAACATGAGGATCAGATGAATGAGTGGCCAAGAGACATTTTAGAAAATGAGAATGTCTTTATATGTAGAATCAAAAGAACAAAATAAGTGGACAAACAAAATAGGAACAGACTCAGAGAGAACAAACTGATGGTTGTCAGATGACACAGAGGTTGGAGAATGGGTGAAAAAGGTGGAGATTAAGAAGTACAAATTGGTAGTTACAAAATAGTCATGGGAATATGGAGTACAGCATAGGGAATATAGTCAATAATATTATAATAACTATGTATACTAGCAGGTGGGTACTAGACTTATTGGGGTGATCATTTTGTAAATTATATAAATATCTAGTTAGCACGCTGTACCCTGCAACTAATAGAAAATAATATTGAACGTCAACTGCAATTGAAAAAAATAATTAAAAAACTGAGAAGGTTTATATAGTATCAGAAGCTATTGTTCACAGATTCAGGTAGCATGTTGACCAAGGACTAGCTGGCCAACTGGAGTAACTGGATGCATTTGAAGATGGAAAAAAGAATATTCCAGCTCACCTGGTCCTGGTTCAAATGAGTCTCTAGATAATCGAGACCAATTGTCAACATGTAGTCCTCCCTTGAGCCACCAGCAACAGAATTAACTTCCTCAGACCCACTGTACCAAATGCCCAGAGCAAGGTCCAGGAATCTGCATTTAGCATGTCCCCCAAGTGGTTCTGATGGCCAGGGACTTTCAAGACCTGACTCATTTGTCTCTCTACATGTGGAATTTCCCCAGATTTTGGGCTTAATTTTCTCTAATACTTAGCTCTACTGATGGTCTTACTCACTAAAGAGAACACCTCCTCATCCTACCTCCTTAAACCCATCTTGAACTGTCACACAGATCATCTTACCTGATGTCACACAGATTAACTTGCACTATTAATTGCAAAGAAATAGTCTGATTGATGGATAAATAATCTGTTTACTAGATCTCAGCCATAGGCGAAACTATTCAGAACTGCCCACCAAACATTGCTGAGTCACCTGCGTGATCTTTGTCATATATCCCCTTAAAGAGTCACAGTTGGTGTAAAGTTCCAGCCTTCAGACTTTGCTAGGTCCTGCTGAGGGTCGTCAGAGACAGATAAAGAAATGATTGTGCCAAATCACACATCCTACATGTACAAGTTCAATATCAATGGGGTTGGAAGAGCAGGGAGTACAGGACTAGTGAGAGGCATGAGTCACAGTGTTTTAAAAATGTTTTTGTAGAAGGATGGCCAGTAATTTCAACTCAGAGGATTAGTGGAATGGCACAATGTCCATTTTCATACGTGCCCCCTCAGTATAGGCCCCACTGATCGGAGGCAGTTTCATGGCTTTTCTTTAGCACCTCTTCTAAGCTTCTCAAGCAGCAAGAATTCCGTGAAGGAAAATTTTGGTGCAAATTCCATAGACATACAAATCACTTCCAGAAAGCTAGATTTTCTGTTTGGATTTGGGCTAGGGCAATAATCAGACATGGAGTTAGTCGAATTAGTTCTTATTGCTACTCCACCACTGACTTGCTGGGTGACCGCAGACAAGTCCCTTGCCCTCTCTGGTTTAGCGTCCTAGTTGTCACATCAATGGATTTGTATTCTGAGCCCTGTATATCAGCAGTGACATTCCAGAATTTCCTCGGTGAGCTACTAACTCAAGTGCCAGTCTGTTCTAGCCTCCAGAGGCAGCTTTTTAAAATTTTGAACAACCCTCATAACTTTAGCTCCTTCTCTCCCCCTAAGAAAGATCACTGGGTATTCGTTTCATTTCTTTTCTAGGTCCCTTAACTTTCTTGAAATAAAGCATGATGTGCCTGGAAAATATAAAACATCTGGAGATAGTCTTTATCTCAGGGCCTTCCTACAGCCAAAGAATGATATGAATGAAAGAGTAGCCTCTCTCTACTTCAAAGCCTGCGCCATCCTGAGCACAGATTTTGGAGAATACAAAGTCTTTAGCAAATCTGGGTGATTCAAAAAAGCTGGAAGCCTGAAAGATATCTTTCACACTTGCGATGAGTGCCCCAATCTCCAGACTAGGCCTGAATCCCTCTGCCTAGTGTTGTTCTCTCTCTGGAGCCTTTCTAGAGGAGTGACTTATTTCCCTTGAAGGCCAATTATTGACATGACAGCCACATATAGGCACTTTTTTTCTGAGTGAGACCAGATAACAAGGTGATGACCACAAATCCTGAGGAATTGGTGGCTTCTTTCTTGAGTCTGGTTAATTAAGTATGAGCTTCCAAATTTAAGATTGGTGGCTAAGAGGAAGCACAAAAAAATGAAGATCCTTACTTTTTGTATTAGTTATGGTAAACTCACGCTACTAAAAAAAAGAACTAATAATAGAGCTGTTAAATAATAAACTGAGGCATATTAAAAATTTTAAGAGTTTCTTTGAGCAAAAATTGATTCAAATCAGGCATCATCAAACCGGAAGTGGTAATGAGCAATAGGAGCTCTGAGACAGGCAAGGTATAAATTGGGGACTCCAATGGAAAGAGCAATAAAGCAAGGCTCAAAGAAGTTATCTGCCCCATAAGTGGCAAACCTGAGATCGTAACACCGATTTTCCAACTCCAAGCCCCTGTAATTTTTTGCACTATCTTGTATTCTGTATTTCTGCCCTTCTAATAACTATCTGCTATATTGTTCTTAGCCATTCACCTCTATTTCTGACTTGTCTACTACCCTCTCCTCATAATTCCCAGGACATGGCCAAAGCCCCACAAGAACAGGACCTTTTTTACCTTGGCAAATTGATGGCATGTGTTCTCAATAGTAACTCCTGGGCATAGCCAGACCATGATGTTTTATGTCCTTTGCACTATTGCTTAAACAGGTTCTCAATCACTTTGTACATGTCACTCATACTCCCTGGCAAACCCTCTATTCTGTTCTGTTAAGGCCTTTCTTCATCAACAGCTTTCGCTCTGGGTTCGATACACACTTCTGAACAACAGTCACTGTGCTTCCTCAATATTCATATTCACAGGCCACTTATGTGGCCACCCTTTTGCCACACGCTTGTTCCTTCTTCACACAGGGGGAAAGTGCTATTTTTGAAGTCAAGTCTGATCATGCCACTTATATTAGTTTGCTAGGGCTGCCATAATGAAGTACCACAGACTTGGTGGTTTAAACTAGACTTTTATTTTTTCATAGTTTGGGAGGCTATAAGTCCAGATCAAAGTGTCAGCAGGGTTAATATCTTTTGAGAACTCCCTGCTTCACTTTCAGGTGGCCATTTTGTCCATGTCTTCACATGGTCTTCCCTCTGTACATGCCTGTGTCCTAATCTCTTCTTATAAGGACACCAGTCACACTGAATTAGAGCCCACCTTAATAACCACATTTAACCTTTATTACCTCTTTAAAGACTTTATCTCCCAAAACAGTCACATTCTGAGATACTTATAGGTTAGGACATCAACATATGAATTGGGAGGGACATGATTCGGCCCATTACACCGCTTTTCTGGTCAAAATCTCTTTAATGATCCTCCATTTCAGAGTGAAAATTAATGTCCTTTCAATGGTTCTGAAGATATTTCAGGATGCAGGCCCTGGCAACTACTTGAGCTCAGCCCTTTACCACTCTGTTCTTGCACACTCTCCTTCAGTCACACTGGCTCTGTTGCCATTTCTCGAGTATATCAGGCATGTATACTTACCCACCTCAGAGCCTTGGAATGCTTGGAATGCTTGGAATGCTTTCCCCTCAGACATCCAGGTGATTTAGTCCCTCTATCCCCTTATCAATCACAGCATCTGATTTAAAATAAAGAACTGTACCATCACCACTACACCACTCTCCTCCGCTGCTTTATTTCTTTTCGTAGTGTTTTCCATCTTCTGATATCATGTAATGTACTTATTTTTAAAATGTCTCCTCCCATTAAATACAAGCTTCATGGGGCCAGGGACCTTTTCTATTTTGCTTACGTTTGTATCTCCAGCCTAGAAAATAATCTCTGATATATGGTAGGTGCTAAGAAAATATTACCTAAAAGAATGAATAAGCCATGCATAATGAGAACATAACTGAGTGGGGGTGGGGAGCAAAGCCTCATAGCAACTGAAATGGCCATCATGAATCACAAGTTTCATATTTTTTTCAGAGGAGGGCCCCTCAGGATATTAGTCAGAGCTCAGAAAGTTTAGTTTACATCAAGTTCTATGAAGCATATGCATCTAAATTCAAATCCCAAAGCAAATGAGAAATAGCAAGAAAAAGTGATTTCATGCAAGAAGCAGGCTTGCTGACAATCATGAGAAATGGCAGTTGACAGATTAACAGTGAAGGAAGAAAAGAAACCCTGTAAAAAGAAATATATTGACTCAAAAAGCGTATCTATCTGTGGCCATTTTCCATAGGAGTAGATAAACTACACCTAAGGAGCAACCAAAAAAATGACTGTCATGACCAAGGACATGATGTGAAGTTCACAATAAGAACTAGGAGTCATTAGGAAGAGGTTATATATGCCTGGTATGCTTCGTTTTGCTAAGGAGAAAAATGCACTATACTCCAGGTATTTGTGGATTTTCCTCCCTCCTAATATGTGATTTAAAGAACTCTTTGCAAAAGCCTTGATGCTTAAAATGGTAAACTTCCTTTAGACACCTTCATGTAGATCCCTCACTCCTCAGGCTGGAAAACATGATATAAGGAGTATGGTTATCTTCAGCACAGTTTCGTTGTTCACTTTCCCCTGATCTGAGGAACAAATTGCTTCTGATTTTTCTGAAGACAGGAACCAGAGCTTCCATTGTCTCCCTTGGCAGCACCCCTTCTCCAATTCACCCCTGAGTTGATGGTTGCCTTTTGGATTTTCTTCACTGGACCATCTGGAGAATTGCCCTCTAGTTTATGAAGCACTCATTTCTGTTTAACATGCCATGTGAACTCTCATTGGGGATTGTTTGTCAACCAAGCATATCTCAGTTATTCTTCCAAGAAAGCAAGCCTGAGAGGGGATGAGGAAATATGTCTGAATTCATTCCTCTCATGTAACACTCCCTGGGCCTTGGCACCGAGAACCTAAAGCTGAGCCAGCTTAAGCCCTGGACAGAGTCCAAGATCCAGACAGGGAGGCCCAGGGTGTGTCTCGTGAGTCAACAATCTAGGGATGCAGCCAGAGTTCAGAACCTCAAGGCATCATTAACAGAGCCAAGATCTAAACTACAAACTCAATGACTTCAGTAAAAGCACAGGGAGGAGTGGATTTAGGAGGAAAGCTGGGAAGGCAAAGTTGCAGCATCCTCAGGGCCAAGAGCCCACGCAAGTTCTAAAGGTAAGTGGAATAATAAACATGCCATTGATCAGAATAATGCAAGTCCAGCTGCAGGCAGTTCACTTCTATGAAAATGCCAGAGTTCCATCTTCTGCCTGCCTCTCTTTTTGCTCTCTGTAAGCTTTCTGAGGGACCTCAGCAATTCCTGTGGCTTCTCCCACCATCTCTGTGCAGCTGACTTTGCTATTTGAAAGACAGTGGAAAACATGCGGCATTGGACATTAGGGAACCTGTATTCTAGCACTGCTCTGTTACTTTCTGAGTGCATGATCTTAGGCAAATCATCTAATTTGTCTGGTACTCAGTTGTCTTAGCTGGGAAGTGGGAAAAATAATGTCTACTTCCTACATTTGGAGTAAGGATTAAATAAAATCATGAAGATGAAGATGCTTTATAAAACACTAAGTGCTATACAATATCTTTCATATTAGTCCATCTTTAACCTAGACTTTTACCCTAAGCTCCATTCTGATATACTCAGTTTCCTCCTGGAAATTTCCACTTATAAATCCCACAGACGCCTGAGTCAACATATCCCAAACTGCTAAAATATTAACTTCTATGCAAGGCATCTCTCCCGTGGAACCTATCTTGATTAAGAGCAACTAGGGGCACTAGGGAGCCACAACAGAAACTTGAAGGTCCCCATAAGCTGAAGACTCCCTCACTGCCCATATCCAATCTGTCAACAACTAGCAGGCTGAAACCTGAAGGACTCTCAGCCCTTTCTCTCTATCCCCTCTGCACTGACCTAGGTTAGATTCCCAGTATTTCTGTCTGAAATATTGTAACAGAAGCTTAAGAACCAGTTACCTCTAGTCTCACACCCCACCACCCCAAATCCATGCTTGCCGTCACAGTCATACTAGTCTTTCAAAAATATAAATCTGACCATATCAAACTCCTCTACTTAAAGCATGCAAGGTCCTCTAAAAGAGGTTTTCAGTCTTAGTGCCTTGGCACTAGAGAGACATGCCAACTTCACTTCCCACTCTCCTTATAAGTATCCAATGTTCTCACTACTCCTAACCAGAAGCATCTCAAACAGACCATGTCCTCTCCAACCTCCTTGACCCTTTTCCATTCTGATATATCTTAAACCTTATCATGGAATTAGACCCTTCCTGGAGTTATGGGACTTTACAGTCAATTGGACAGCAAGAGCTACCCTAGGATAGCTTTCTTCAACTTCCAGTGATTTTTTTTCTCAACACAGCCTCACACAGAAGGCAATTGTTGACTTTGGAATATCCACAATCCTAAGAGAGCACAGGTAGTAGACAGAACTCTGAATTAATTGTTAGAATACTTTAGGTCTAGTTCTTGTTCTAGTTCAAGTTCTGCCACTAAAGAAAAGAGCCAACTACATTGTATTGACTGTGAGATGTTCCTCAAGGACAGTGTCGAGCTGCTGAATTAAGCAACCCAGTAGCCCACAAACTTTTAGACTTCATGTTATAAATGTTTTTGTTGTCTGAGTCAATCTAAGCAAAAGTTTTCGTTACTTGCAGCTAAAAGCACTATAAACGATCCAACACAATAGCTGACTTGAGCGATAGCACAGGCCTGTGAGATAAGCACAGGGAGCTATCCTCTTTCTCGCATCAATCAATCAATCAATCAATCAAGTAAACAAACAAACAAAAATAGAAACCGAGACTCAGAGAAGGAAAGCAATTTCCTCAAGTATACACTAAAAATTCTATGGCTAATTGCATTACTATGGCAATACAAAAATCGATTTGCAGCCTTGATTATCAGATGAATGAGCTCTGTTCCCTTTTAATTGTGCTGTTCAATTGTTGTGGGCTTGGTAACCAGATTTCCATAGGATATTTCAAACTGTACGTAGACTAAGTGTAAACAGAGTCAGAGTGAAGTCCTAAGGGTTTGCCTATGAAGAAATGGCAGAAGCCTTAGTGTTGACTTTGAGCCATCTAGATGAGTGTGATATCTCTATATTCTTGGCTAATCTTTGGTCCGTACAGTACCATAAGTATTAAAATAATGTGTCACCTACAGGTGTTTTGGATGTGAAAATGATTACTGAATACCACAGAATGGATGCCTATAAAGGGAGAGCTCAAATCATGACTGTTGATGTGGGCAGGGCAAGAGTAGTAAGGACAGGCTCTCTAAGTTCAAGTTTAAATGTTTTGTCCTGGCCAACTTAGAGTTGAAAAGCAAGAATCCGACTGGCCCCTCTATCCTCTCTTGGGAAATTCTTTACTTATCTTCTCAAAGAACTTCTTTGCTGTAGAGCTAGTCTAAAAGTGATAGAGGCTGCCCTGCGAGTAGTGGGTTCCCCATCCTTGGTTTAATCTAAAGTTCAATGGCCCACTTGTGAGGGAGACTATAAAAGAGATTCCTATTTCAGAAGGAAGTTAGGATCAGCTTCTTTTACAGTTCCTTCCAAATCCTGATTAATCTTACAGCCAATTATACTAGGCTCTTAGAGATGAATGCATATTCTCTTTTTTTTTTCTATCGAAATTGCCTATAGAAATAGAATTTCTCAAATTTATTTATCCCACCACAAAGCCTGTTCCATTTCATACAAGAACACTAGTCTTACTAATTTTGGAACTGAGGCCCAACTAATGATATTATTAATGATGCGTCAGAAAAAAAGAGAATACTTGCTCTTTACAAAGATCTTTTTACATTGAAACTACATACCTCCTTGGTGAATTCACCTCCCAATATGTTGGGACAAATCTTCGTAAAACTGCCTGCTTTGCATTGTAGATTCAATGGTAGCGCTTCCATCCAAGGAGGCTCTTGGAGCACTTGACCAAGTTCAACATCCCAACTGTTACAAATGATTGGCAACTGGGCCCAGTTGTTTTTCCACAGCCTTGGGAAGAGACATCTTTCATTAAATAGGCTTCACTTGCCCAGAGCACCAGAAAAAAATGTGTTTCTTCTGGGAATTCCAACAAGAGACTCCCTCTTTTCCTCCTTAACCTACAACAAAGCAAGGGAATGTATCGCTGACGGAGTGCAAGGAAAACACAAACTCTTCCATCTAGCTGCTTAGCTCCATCTCCACTGAGAAATCATCCTGCTCCCAGGCATTACTGAAGCCTGTTCGTTCCCTTGGAATCTTTGACAGTTGGGAAAGTCTTTCTTAGAGCTACAGTAAAAAAATATGGGTACCCAGGGTTATTCATACTCAGAAGCCCTGTCCCCTGAATTCAGCTTCAGGAAAATAGGCGAACCAGACTGTTTGGTACAAGGTCCTGCAGCTCTGAAGGATGAGTCATCTGCTTTTACCACCACTTGCAATAAATGATAATGGCTTGATAGTCTCTAGTATATTAATAGCCTTGCCATTTTATCTTCTTCCTGCACCCTTTATTCCACATTAGAATTAGAGATGGCAAAAGTGTTTTCAGCGCTGATTGCCCTGAGTTTCCAAGCTGCCCAGAAAGCTCAGGAGGAGCCCAGAACACTCCCTGTATCCTGGCCAGATTGACATTCCCTGTCCTGTAGTCATTCTTGGCTACATTACCACCTTTAACTGCTTCATGGCATTTTGCTCTGGAAATGATCAGATTTATTTCCTTATTTGTGTATTGCCTGTTTTCTTGCATAAGAATATAAGCTTTGTGAAGGCAGGGACTTAGTCTGGCTTGTCATTGTATCCCCAGCACCTAGAACAGAATCTGCGTAAAAGGAAAGCGGAGGCTGGAAGTGTTACCCCTTCTGTGCACAAAGGGAGCAGGGGTGGGTAATGGGGAAGAGTCTCATAAAGGGGAGAACACGATCTATATCCAGGGGCTTTTAGATATATTGACTCATTCCCACAAACCCCTGCTACGCACGAGGGTCACAGCTTCACCTCTGGTTATTCTCAGACTTAATCATTAAGCCTAAGGAGTTAAAAGGAATAAAAACCTGGAGACTGTAAGAGAAATGATCCCTCCTGTATTTAGTGTCTCCGTTTTGCCCACGTAATAGGAAACATCTGTTGCCTGCCCTATGCGAGAAACATTTCTGCTCCTTCTCTCTCTCCTCCCTGAGGAGAAGCGGTGGCTTACCTAATTGATAAGACAGAGCAAAGGAAATGCAGTGACTCAGGTTCCCTGGCATTTCTGTGCCAGACTTCTGAGGTACACAGAAGGGTCATCTGCCATCTGCAGCTGCTTGTCCTCTGGAAGAATAGCTAAGTTTAATTTAAGGCAGGTGTGAGGGATGGAGTGGCATTTCAGGAAACCAATTTGGGTCCTTCATTCCCTTTATGTGGGAAAGGATCTGTCTTTCTCTATCTGTCTGACCCCTGTATCTTTTTAAATTGCCCTGAATTTGGAGGGGAGGACATAGGGGTGCAGGTAATCATTTCCCTCCAACCTCAACAAGACCCACCACACCTCAAACCCCTGTCCTCCACTGTGAGCTTGTGTGCATGTTACTCTTTAGCACACCCATCCCTGCACTGCTCTGTACTTCTGCAACTTCCATTGAACCCCTGACCACTCTGGCACCACTTCCACATCTTCAACACCTCCCACTAGCCCACCAGCATGTTGCAAGTCAAGTGGGATAAGGCTAAGACTATGACACAGATGCCTCCACCTTCCCACCTCTTGGTGAACACTACTTCCTCCTCTTTGTCCAAATGTTAGCTCCTTTCTACATGGAGGACATGGCTTCCCCTGCAAGCCCGTCATTCGTGTATTAATCAGGTCAATGTATTATGACTGGGCACCAGCTCTGGGGGCCAATATAAGCAGTTTATTCTCCTGCACTCCACGTCCCTTAGGGTCTGAGGTAGAGTTGTCACCTCCAATGCTGTTTCCAAACCATTACATCTCATCCTCACTGGCTCACTCAGGGATATCATAGAAATATTTGCCCTCACTCCCCTCTAGCATAAAGATTTCACTCTATACTCAAGCATTCTCATCAGCATGTACACGTGCTTTCACTTTTCCTATATAACCTTCTCTTGAGCCTCCTACCTTCTCCAACAATTGCCTCATTTTGCTGCTGTCCTCTGAAACAAAAATCCCCCAAGAAGTTGTCTATGCTTCTTATCTTCTCCAATGCCTAATCTTCTTTGAACCCATTTTAATCAGTCTTTGTCTCTCCTCCTCTCCCTTCTTTAAACACATGCACCAAAGAAACTTGTTTTGTCAAGGTCGCTAATGACTTATATGTTGCTATCCACAATCTTAGCCTTATCCCACTTGACTTGCCAGCAGCAGTTGGCAATTGAATTCCTACTTCTTCCTTGACTTTTGTGATGCCTCACTTAGGAATGAGAGACTTGGCTAGTGAGATAGGAAGATAAGAAAGTGAGGCATTCTTGTCTTCCTACCTCACTAGTCAAATCTCTCACTCTTTTTTTTATGGCTCCTTCTCTTCTCCCCAGTCTCTTAATGTCAGATTACCTTGGAGCTCAATTCTTGCTTCACTTATCTTCTCTAGCTACACTTACTCCCATGTTCGTCTCATCCAGTCCCATGGCTTTAAATGTCATCTCTATGCTGGTAATTCTCAATTTTATATCTCTAGCCTACACTTTGCTCCCACCCAAATTTCAGACTCATGAATGTATTTATATTTGGAGAACAAGGTCAATATATCCAAAATTGAATTTTCAACTCATCTACAAAAAACCAAAACAAAACAAAATAAACAAAAACAGATTTCCAACAAAACAAACAGCAACAAATAAACAATATTCTATTCATAGCCTTACCTATTTCAGCTGACTTCTCTCTTTCACACCTCATATATAATCTGTCAGAAAATCATGTTAGCTCTACCTTTGAGATATATCCAGAGACTGAACACTTCTCACTATCTATCCACTGCTTTTACCCTGTTCCAAGCCACCATCATCTCTTTCCTGGATTACTACAATTGCCTCCTGTTTTAATCTTTGTCATCATCATTTTATTCTAAATACAGTGGTTCTTTAAAAAAAAAAGTAAGTGATACTTTGTCATCCCTCTGTTTATAACCTCCCCAATGGCTCCTGTTTTCAAGCAAAATAAATATTCTTTCAATGACTATAGGACACTACATGATTTGCCACTCCCTCTCCATGATCTCTCTGACCTCATCTCCTAGCATTTCCTCCTTGCTCACTCTACTCCAGGTACACTGGCTTTTCTGTTGTTCTTGGAACATGCCAAGCATGATATGATCTTAGGTAGTTTTTCATTGTTTCTTACTTTGTATAGAGCACTCTCCCTTCAGAAATTTGCATAGCTCAGTGCCACCTTCTTAGTAATACTATCTTTGCCCATCCGATGTATAATTGCAACCCACCCTCCCAGCACTCCCAATCCTACTCACCTTATTTTGTTATTTTTCTTCAAAGCATTTACTACCCTCTAAAGTGGTATTAATTTTTCTATTATGTGTATTTTAATTATTATTATTATTTTATATTAGTTTCAGGTGGATAGTACAATGGTTAAACATTTATATAATTTATGATCCTCCCGATTACTCCAGCACACATCTGGCACCACACACAGCCATTACAATAATGACTATATTCCCTATGCTGTACTCTACTTCCCCATGACCATTTTGTAACTACTAATTTGTACTTCTTCATCCCTTCCCCTTTTTCACTCAGCCTCCCAAACCCTTCCACTCTGGCTATCACCAGTTTGTTCTCTATATCTGTGAATCGGTTTTCATTTGTTTATTTCTTTTGTTCCTTAGATTCTGTATATAAGTGAAATCATATGGTATTTATCTTTCTCTGTTCGACTTGTTTTGCTCAGTGTAATACCCTCTAGGTCCATCCATGTGGTTGCAAATGCTAAGATTTCATTTTTTTTATAGCTGAGTAATATTCCATGTGTACCATAACTTCTATATCCAATCATCTATTGATGGGCACTTAGGTTGCTTCCATATTTTGGCTATTGTGAATAGTGCTGCAGTGAATGTAGGGGTACATAGATCTTTATAAATTAGTGTTTTTGTTTTCTTTGAATAAATACACAGAAGTGGAATTTATGGGTCAAAAGGTACTTTTATTTTTAATTTTTTTGAGGAACCTCCAAACTGTTTTCCATAGTGGCTGTACCAATGTACAATCCCACCGACAGTGCACGAGGGTTCCCTTTTCTCCACATTCTCGCTAACACTTGTTGTTTTTCAATTTATTGATGTAAGCCAGTCTGACAGATATGAGGTGATATCTCATTGTGGTTTTAATTTACATTTCTCTGATGATTCGTGACCTTGAACATCTTTTCATATAACTATTGGCTATCTGTAATTCCCCTTTGAGGAAAATTCTTTTCAGGTCTTTTGCCCATTTTTAAATTGAATTGTTTTTGTTGTTGTTGTTGTTGTTGAGTTGTATGAGTTCTTTATAAATTTTGGATATTAACCCTTTATCAGATGTACCATAGGTAAATATCTTCTCCCATTCAGTAGCTTGTCTTTTCATTTTGTTGGTTTCCTTTGCTATGCAAAAACTTTTTAGTTTTATGAAGTTCCATTTGTTTATTCTTTTCTTTTGTCTCCGTTGCCCAAGGAGATAGATCAGAAAAAAATACTAATAGCAATATCAGAGAGTTTACTGCCTCTGTTTTCTTTTAGTAGTTTTATGGTTTCAAGTCTTACATTTAAGTCTTTAATCCATTTTGAATTTATTCTTGTATATGGTGTAAGAAGGTGGTCTGCTTTCATGTTTTTACTTGTGTTGGTCCAGTTTTCCCAATATCATTTGTTGAAGAGACTGTCATTACCCCATTGTATATTCTTACCTCTTTTTTTCATAGATTAAATGACTACATAGGTGTGGATTTATTTCTGGGCTCTCTGTTCTGTTCCATTGATTTATGTGTCTGTTTTTATGCCAGTCCCATGCTGTTTTTATTACTGTAGACTTGTAGTGTAGTTTGATATCACATAGTGGGATATCTCCAATTTTTTTCCTCTTTCTCAAGATTGTCATGGCTATTTGGGGTCTTTTATGGTTCCATATAAATTTTTGGGTTGTTTGTTCTAGTTCTCTGAAAAATGCCATTGGTATTTTGATAGAGATTGCATTGAATCTATAGATTGCTTTGGGTAGTATGGCCATTTTAATGCTGTTGATTCTTCCTACCTATGAGCATGGTTTATGCTTCCATTTATTTGTATCTTCTTCAGCTTCTTTCTTCAATGTCTTATAATTTTCAGAGTACAGGTCTTTTACTTCTTCGGTTAAATTTATCCCCAGGAATTTTAGTGTTTTTGATACAGTTCTAAATGGAATTGTTTTCTTAATTTCTCTTTCTGACAGTTTGTTATTTATGTATAAAAATGCAATTTCTGAATATTGATTTTTATATTCTGCTACTTTATTGAATTAATTCATCACTTCTAATAGATTTTCGGTGGAACCTTTAGGGTTCTTTCCATAGAATATCATGCCATCTGCAAAGAACAACAGTTTTACTTCTTCCTTTTCAACTTAGATATCTTTCATTAAGTCATCTATGTTTTCTGACCTCACATTCTCACCTCACATATTCACTCCTCACAGAAGACACTTTCCAGACCTCATCATTCTCAACTGCTGCCCAGGAGCATTTACCACCAGTTTTAACCCCTTCCTTGAATCTCTTTTTCTTCCTTTCCGGGGCCTTGGGCCAGACCTCAGGGGCCCAGAGAAGAATCAGACATAGCCATTGCACTAAGCTCCCCTCCCTGCACTTGTTCTGGGAGACAGTTACAGTTGTCCCTGCTTTCTAGCCAGACTTCTCGAATAAGTTGTCTTCATTTATATTCTCCCTTCTCTCACTGCCCCTCTCATGTACTCCTCAACCCTCTGTAAACTGGTCTCCCATCCCATTGCTCCACTGCAATGGCTGGTGCCACATTCACCAATGAACTCATTGTTGATAAACCCAGGGGGTACCATTCAATCCTCATCTTACTAAAACATTGTTGAACCCACTTTCCTAATAGATATGCCCCTTTCTTCTATTGGCTGCTGTGACAGCCCTCCCAGGACTCTTCTTTATCCCTGGGTGATCACATCTGGTCCTATGGCTTTGAATAGCACTCATGTACTAGTGACTCAATCTCTCTCCAGCCATGACTCTCTTCTCTCTTGTAGACTAGACCTGAGTACCACCAACCTCGGGTGCTCACTCAGTGATTCAGTTACTGAGGTCTAGAGTCCTGTTGTGTCCATTCCATTTCTACCTCCTTGGGACAGGAGCCTTGCTCTGCCATGTATATCTGGGGCTGGGCTCTTATTCCCTGGTCAGACATTTCCTAGGTGCTGTTCAAGACCTCAGGGATAGCAAGTATATATGCATTGCTATTTATTAGTAATTATCTAATAATAGTAATGCTGAGAGTGGCACATGAGTTTTGTTGTATACTAACCATGTGCCAGACACTGTGCTAAATGCTTTACATGGGCTATGATACTGAATCATCAAAAATGCCCTGTGAGGTGGAAAGCGTTGTAACTCCCATTTTATGCATGAGAAACATGAGGCTCAGGGGGCTCTAAGTAACTTGCTCATGGCCATTTAGCTAGTATCTAATGGAAGATCTAAAATTCAAACCCAGCCCTGCCTGTAGTGGAGCACAGAGGCCTAATCACTGCTCTGTGCTGCCTCAGCCTCCACTATCTGTTCTATCTGTTCTGAAGCCTGACCATCCCCTGCTTCACTCTTCATTTACTTCAGCTCCTGGCTTAGCCCTATAGATAGTTCTTTCTCTAGCTTGCCTCCCCTAGTGTCTCAGGCATCTTGGGGTTGCTGCAAGCCCAGATACTCAACGAGCTGAGTTTTATACATCTTGTTGGGTCTGGTAATTTTCCCTTGGCCTAATAGGAAAAGCATGTTGTACATGTGTTATAGTTTGGGCCAAGCCAGGGCAGGAACACACAGACTTTATGATCAGCAGCTCTGGTTAACTCCTAAACCACATGTATAGTTTGATGTTGGTTATTAAATGTGATTATTCACAACTAATGAAGGGATTGCTCACAGCTATTATGATCAATAGGTAACTTGGCTTAGTTATGAAAATAAAGCATGTATGTTAACTTTTCTGTTTATATCCAGCTTGAATATCAAGTTGAAGAGAGACATATTTGAAGTACAAACAACCTAGGACAGAGAAGTGGACACACACACACACACACACACACACACACACACACACAGACAATAAATGTGAAGGTTCTTGGATCATTAGAAAATGAAATGCAAAATGCAAGGGACTGTTCTCATAATTGTGGCTTGAGGCTCTTTCCCCTCATCCCACCTTACATATTTCTGTTCTACCACCCTGGTTACCTGGTGAAGACCCTGCATTGTATCCAGCAACCTTCTCTCCTTTGCCTCTTCCCCTACTCCATGTAATGAACCATCAATTGTATCAATTAAACCTCCCCCACATTGCTCCCTCCTTTCCAACCATCCCTGTGGCTCTGCTCTCAGTCAGATTTACATAATTCCTTTTTGGGGAGAAAAGAAGCTGCAGTCTGCCTGCCCCTACCAGAAGGATCTTCTTGAAGAACAGTTCTGACATACAATGTCCCTGTTCAAAACTCTTCTGTGACTTTCCCTTTGCCTACAAGGTGATGTGAAGGTTCTTGGCCAGCATAGCCTGTCCATACTCCAACTCCAGCTTTATCTCCCAAAATACCTCTTTGCACAAATGCTCCCAGCAAATTCTTCCTTGTTCTCTATTAAGCACCACACATTTCTAATTTCAACACCTTGGCTGGCTCTCTGCTTGGAATGTCCATCTCTGCACCTCTGCCTGTCAGACCCATTTATTGCTGCCATGCTCAAATCCATGCAAAGCACATGCTCCTCCTTCCTGTATGCAGACTCCAGGACTGCCCAGCCACAAGCAGGCCCATCTTCCTGGGAATGCCAGGGTAATCAGACTTTCTACCTCATGATAGTAATTTCCAAGAGAAGCTCCCTTTCCTCTCTTGCACTGCATATGTGAGAGCCAAGACTATGTCTGAGGCCTTGCTGTATTTTCCTCCATCACCAAGTCCAGGGCCCCTCACAGAGAAGCACATGTGAAATACTTGGAGAACTACAAAGTGTGATTAATCTCAACCCTTAAGAGAAATTTGCCCTGGGTGGGTCCTCTGATGAGAAAGCTGTAACTACTTGCCTCTTGGCTGCGGGGGATTCAGTCACTCATTCAGCATATTTAATTAATGCCAGCCATTGGGTACTGCATTCAGTTGAGGGGAATACAGGTAAATCAAACAAACCTCCTTTTTCTAGAGCTTCAGTGTCAGTGGAGAAAGAGACATGCATATAAGACACTTCAAGTCCAGGGCTGGCTATAGTAAGTGCAGAATCATCTCTCTCCAGAACAGTCTGGTGCTAGACAGAAAAGTAAGCAGAAAGCCTGGCAGTTTTCTCTATCTGGAGGCTCAGGAATGCTCTGTGTTTGCCTGTTCCCTGATCTGCAGCATGTCTCCCTGCAAGAGAGGCTACATAATTTTCAGGGCCTAGGAGAAGATAAAAATACAAGGCCACTTGTTAAAAAACTATTAAGAATTTCAAAAGGATGACAGCAAAGCATTAAATGAACATGGGGGCCCTTCTGCTTGTAGGGCCCTGTGGTACTGCCCAGATCACAAGGCCAAGAAGCTGGCCCTGCCACAGAGCTGGGAAGCATACACACAGGAGGCCTAAATGTGCCTCGCAGTCTTTTTTATTTCTCTCTTTCACAGAGTCTGAAGGGAGCCCAGGTCCCAGCGAACTCAGTAGCACTAGGACACAGCTGCACAAAGACCAGTAACAAGTATTTGTTGAGTGCCTACTGTGCACCCAGAACTCATCTGTTTCGGGGATATGGTGGAAAACCAGATAGACACATTTTTAAATTTTTTTTTTTTTTTTTTTTTTTTTTTGCTTTTGTCACTGAGCTTACTCCAGTTGGGGAAATCCACCATAAACAAGGTCACAAAGAATTGCCCAAGAAAATCATTACTTGTTTTGAAGATGACAAAGCCGAGTGATGGGGTGGGTATGGGTGGTGGAAAGGGTGTATTAGATTAGCAGAGCTTCTCTAAGGAGCCACCAGGCAACCTGGGATGCACGCAGCTCTTTCTAAAGCAACAGGTAAAGATTCTAGTGTTTGGCATCAATTTGATACAAAAATTTCTGCAATACTTTTCACTTCCTACTGGTGGCGCACTAGCAAACTACAGGGTGTCAGAGAGGAAGAAGAAGCCCATCCAGCCTGCCCATCTTGCCCTGGCTTGGCCCAGCCTGCAGATGCCTTCCTACCCATGGCTGCGGGCCGGCAGTTTCCTCGGTCTGGGACTTCAGTGCCGTCGAGGCTTAGCTCCTCCCTCCCTCCCTTCTCCCTCGCCCCTGGCCGTCAGGCAGTGCCGCAGTGGCGGCGGCGGCGGCGGCGGTGACCGGGGATGCGATGGCACTTGGTTTCAGGGGTTTTTCCTCAACTTCCCCTTTGACCCCCCTTTTGCCCCCTCCTACCCTCCCGTGTTTGCCCCGGTGGTAAACACGTCATCGACGATTTCCAGGGGGCCTAGGGAGTGTGGGAAGGGTGGGGAGTGATGGGCGGGGCAAGTGGGAGGAGTGAAAGTTGGAGCGCAACAAAATTCTGCGCTCAGTGCTGGGAGCTGCAAGACCGTGCGCCGCGACTTCCGCGCTGGTTGTCGCGCCGGTCTGCGCCACGATGATGACCAAACTTCTCCTGATCCTACTGGGCATAGCCATCACCCTCCCGTCAAGGTGAGTCTCCATCCCGGAACGCAGGAGCTCTCTGCAGCCAGCTGCCTTTCCCCGGGAGCGAAGCGGGCAGCCGGGAGCCACGCGCCCACCTTGCTCCCGGCCCTTATGCAGGCAGCCTCCACCCCGCTTCCTCCAGGATGGGCGCGCTGGGCTCCTAACGGCAGCCACCCTCCACCCCGCTTTCTCTAGAAGCGGAGCGCTGAGCTGCTGAATCCGCCGCCAGCCTCCCTGCGCTCTTTCGCTAGGGCTGGCGCGCTGAGCTGCGGAAACGGCAGCCAGCCTGCATCCCGCTTCTTTTAGGATGCGCGCGCTGGGCACCCGAAACGGCGGCCAGCTGCCACCCGGCTTTCTCTAGGACGCGCGCGCTGAGCTCCCGAAACGGCGGTAAGTCTCCACCGCGCTTCCCCTAGGATCAGAGCGCTGGGCACCCGAAACGGCGGCCAGCCTGCACCCCGCTTCTTCTAGGTCCGGCGCGCTGGGCACCCGAAACGGCAGTCTCCCCGCTCTTCCTCTAAGAGCGGCGCGCTGGGCACCCCAAACGGCGGCCAGCCTGCACCCCGCTTCTTTTAGGATGCGCGCGCTGGGCACCCCAAACGGCTGCAAGCCTCCACCCCGCTTCTCCTAGGACCCGCGCACTGGGCACCCCAAACGGCGGCCAGCCTGCACCCCCTTCCTCTAGGTCCCGCGCGCTGGGCACCCGAAACGGCGGCCAGCCTGCACCCCGCTTCTTCTAGGACCGGCGCGCTGGGCACCCCAAACGGCGGCAAGCCTCCACCCCACTTCTCTTAGGAGCGGCGCGCTGGGCACCCCAAACGGCGGCAAGCCTC